>JAWNOI010000053.1:0-600000 GCA_035046045.1 Zaprionus bogoriensis
AAGTAAGGTGCCTGTTAACATTACGAAGAATGTTTGATTTTCAACTTTTGGATGCCACGCCCACCGCCCCCAAACTATTGCATTTTAAGAAAAGTAGGGAAATAACAAAACATTTTTTTTACCACTCTTGTAGCTTACCATAGTACAGATCTACCCCATAAATTTCAATCCGATCGGACAATAAACAAAGAAGTTATAGGCGCGAGAAGTTTCCCTTACATCAGCAGAGGCCCGACGCCGACGCCGACGCCGACTGCGCAGGCACAGTCGTCGCGTAGTCAGCGTTCAGTCGGCATGTGCCATTTGCGTCCATGCATGTGTATTATTTGACTTAGAAAATATGCGATGCGTTGTTTTTAGTTCGACGAATAAAAGTAATTAATATTAAAATATATCTTACTGGATGTTGCAAAAAAAATAAAAAAAATCAGTTGTGTTTGGCATTCGAACCTGGGACTCAATGTCACGGAGCCGACAACTCTCACACCAAGCTACCGACGGCAATCAAATTGCCGGTTACAAATTTCGTTCTAATATCTCAGTTGAGGCGCATTGTCTGTTTCTAGTAAATACATACAATGTTTGTGTTTATGTATGCATGTTTTAAGCGCGAAAATTTTTTCATACAGTAGAAGCTCGGCGTCAATGCTTGCGCCGCGCACGCACAGTCGCCGTGCAGTCGGCATGTGCTATTAGCGTCAATGTGTATCTAATTTCGGAAATATGCGATGCGTTGTTAACTTACTTAACTTAACTTACTGTCGAGTGCACTCGACTGTAGTTTTCTTTAATTTTTATACCATTTACCCATTGAAAATGGGTAAAAAATGGTATATTAACTTTGTGAAAATGTATGTAACATGCAGAAGAAGGCGTGGCAGACCAGACAAAGTATATATTACAATCCGTTCGGACAATAAATAAAGAAGTTAAAGTTGTGGGCGCTTAGAATTTTCAACTAAAATGTTGAACTGACGCAGCAGAGGGCCGGCATCAATAAAAATCTCATTTGCCGATCGCACTGTGTAACTGTGTGTGGTCGTGATGGTTGGCTTGCAAGTTTCAAATGCAGGGGGTCGCGGGTTCGAATCCCGCGCTGGACGATTTTTTTTATTATTTTTAAATAATTTTGCACTGTACCGAAAAATATAGTATGATATTTTTAATCAAATTGACGAACATAGATGATGCAAAAAAAATAAGAAAAACCAATAATTTGTTCTTAGCAATACAGAAGGAAGCCTGTGTTGGGAATCGAAACTGAAAATTAAAGTTATGATGCAAAAAAAAAAAATAATTGTTTGTTCTTTAGCCCGCTGGGAATCGAACCGGGTACATAAAGTTATCAAGCCGACAACTATCACACCACACCACCGACGGCAATCAAAATGCCGGTTACAAATTTCGACCTAATATCTCAGTTGAGGCACATTGTTTGTTCCTAGTAAATACATATGAATGTATGTATTTATGTATAGTTATGTATGTATTTATGTATAATATATATGTATGTATGGGACGTGCAACCCAATGCGCACTAAGGAAACATATTGTTAATAAATGTATATTTATATTTAATTGCATTAATATACATTTATGGTATAATTCAATATTAAATTTTATTATCTTCGTGATTATATTTAAATGTCAACATATATCGATATCAGCGCATATCGATAAGTCGAACAACGTCTCTAAGGCTGCTCAATATAATCACTTTTTAGCTTGCGATTGGCGTGTGCGGTTGTGATTATTTCGTCGATACCGATTTTCGATTTTCATTAAATTAAATTATTTTTATTAATTTTCACTATTTAACTTTTAAATATTGTCTCTGAAAATAATTCGCGAATGTTGTCCGCTTTGATTTTATTAAAATTGTGAACAAAATTATATTATCGACAAAATTATTTACCGCGCATAATTTTGGCCGTGTGTGTGTGTGTGATAGTGTTAGTGCTTTTTAGGAACTTTGTGTATACGCATCTATACATACATGTATGTATGTGAAATTGCGCTCTTTTGCGTGCAGTTTTGTCAAAATACGTTACATGTGACGTATGAGTACATATGCACTTGCGCTTTGTATGTGAAATTAAATGACTGCAGTGTGTACGATTAAAGTGAATATCGGTATCGGTTCGTGCCGCGAAGCGAATAAGAATTAAAATAGATTAATAAATTATTATTCATTGGTGCTGCTGAAATCGCAAGTAACAAATTTATATTTATATATTATTATTTCATATTTAAATATATAAATAATATTGATGAATGTTAATAATACATTCAAAATTATATAATACTAATAGTGTTATTTATATATAATTATATAATATAATACTATATTATATTATTACTATATCTATATTTATATATATCATATATACATATAAATATATATATTTATACATATTTATTTATATATATATATTAATTAATTAATTTTTCTTTTTATTATTAATTCATACGTATATAAATAATGCCTAGGCTTAATAGAAGCACAGCTGACAGTAGGTCTCAAAGTCGAAGACTTAGAAATCAGTTTAATAGGTCCATTGTAGAATATGTTCAGCAAGAAAGGCAGCATAATGCAGAGTTTCAACGAGAACGTAGGGAAAATGTCGAGTTGAGCCAAGCTGATAGGGTAATCGATTCAATTCGGAGGACAATTCGTCGAACGAATTCCTCAGTTAGGGTAGTAGAACAGGTTGAGAATACTTCGCGTCGTTCGAGGCGCCGACAAGACCCGATTTATCGGGCAGACGAAAGAGGACAGGATTCTGTTCGTAGGACAATTCTGCGAACGAATCCTTCAGTAAGGGCACTAGAGCAGGCTGACAACACTTTGGGTCGATCGAGGCGCCGACAAGACCCGATTTATCGGGCAGACGAAAGAGGACAGGATTCTGTTCGTAGGACAGTTCGGCGAATGAATCCTTCAGTAAGGGCACTAGAGCAGGTTGAGAATACTTCGCGTCGTTCGAGGCGCCGACAAGACCCGATTTATCGGGCAGACGAAAGAGGACAGGATTCTGTTCGTAGGACAATTCGTCGAACGAATCCTTCAGTAAGGACAGTAGAGCAGGAAGACAACACTTTGCGTCGATCGAGGCGCCGACAAGACCCGATTTATCGGGCAGATGAAAGAGGACAGGATTCTGTTCGTAGGACAATTCGGCGAACGAATCCTTCAGTAAGAACACTAGAGCAGGCTGATAACACTTTGGGTCGATCGAGGCGCCGACAAGACCCGATTTATCGGGCAGACGAAAGAGGACAGGATTCTGTTCGTAGGACAGTTCGGCGAATGAATCCTTCAGTAAGGGCACTAGAGCAGGTTGAGAATACTTCGCGTCGTTCGAGGCGCCGACAAGACCCGATTTATCGGGCAGACGAAAGAGGACAGGATTCTGTTCGTAGGACAATTCGTCGAACGAATCCTTCAGTAAGGGCAGTAGAGCAGGAAGACAACACTTTGCGTCGATCGAGGCGCCGACAAGACCCGGTTTATCGGGCAATCGAAAGAGGTCAGGATTCCGTTCGTAGAACAGTTCGCCGAACCAATCCCGTAGTTAGAGCAAGGGAACAATTAGCAAATACATCGGGTCGATCGAGGCGCCGACAAAACCCTCTTTATCGAGCAGACGAGCGCGAACAAGATGCAATTAGACGAGCTAGCCAACGACAAGACTTAGAGAGGAGAATCTTGGAGAGAGCTTTAGATAGGAGTCAAAGGTCTCAAGTCAGAGATAATCCAATTCGTAGAATTCTTGAACAGGCACGCAATACAAGTGCAAGACGAAGTGCTCGAATTCGAGCAAGACAGGAGGCTTTTGATGCAAATAGGAGCTTATCGCAGAGAGTTAGTCAGTATAGAAGTAACTCTATAAATAGAATAGCAGAGAATAGGAGAAACTCGACCCGAAACAGGATAGAACGAGCGAATACCTTGCCAGAAGATAGAGTGTCTCGGAATAGAGTCGTTAGCTTAGATGCTCTAATAGCCACATTTAATATGACAGTAAAGCAGGGTCCTGATCAGGTTTGCATTTGCTGCAAAGGTTTGTGGTTTCCGCATCAAGTGGACAAAATCTCTCGTGAGTTTATAGAGGAAAAGTGCAGTGAGGCAGATAGTGTAGATATTTTATATCTTTCCTCTATATTCCCATCTCACAACGATAGGTATAGCTTTTGTAAAACTTGCAGCCACAGCATAAAATCAGGTAAAAAACCTAAGGCTTCCATAACGAATGGCTTAGATTTCCCAGAGCTTCCCGAATGTTTGAAAGGCTTAACGCCTTTAGAAGAAAGGCTTATTTCCCCACGCCTTCCTTTCATGATAATTAAGTCTTTAGGATATGGTCGTCAAAGCGCCATTAAAGGAGCAGTAGTCAATGTCCCGATTCCAGTTGCAAATGTTGTAACTTCCCTTCCCAGGGCATTTAACGAAGCCGATGTAGTTCAGATACACCTAAAGCGTAGGATGGAATATAACCATGATTTCATGGCTGAAACCATTAGGCCTTCAAAAATTGCTGATGCAATTAGGTATTTAGTCAATACAGAGCTCTATAGGAAACACCAAGTTACTATCAATGAACAGTGGTTGTCTTCCTATTCTTCTGAGACTGTACCATTTGTTGCATCGGCAGATGATAGGGATATTGTTTCCCAATTATTAGAAAGAGCTGCTCAAGGTAATGAGCAAAATAGAATTGATGAAGAGGAAGATTTAAATCCTGGAGGTCAAGAGACTTTCATGGAAAATGTTCCAGTTGCCCCCATTACCAGGATTGCTATAGCTCCTGGAGAAGGCCAGCGACCTCTGGATATGATTGAAGATTGTGATTCAGAGGAGTTGGCCTTTCCCACAATATTTGCGGGCATTAAAAGAAAATGTAAGGAGAGTTTTACAACCATTGTAAGGTCCGAGCTTAGGAATTTCGATAGAAGAGGTTGTAGAACTGATAAATTGTTTCATAACTTTAAAAAGTTAGAAATGATTAACATTAGGAATAACACGTCAATTTGCTTAAGAAAGCACTCCGCCACTCAAGGCATTTCGGCTGCAGACGTGCAAAATCAGGAAACATTAAGAAATTTAATTCTACACGACGATGGCTATAGGGTTTTAAGAGGTATTCGCTATTCTCCTGCTCATTGGGAAGAGGAGAAGAAGAAAGTTATGGCTATGATTAGGCAAATCGGTCTTCCGACTTTTTTTATAACATTTTCCGCAGCGGAAACTCGATGGACAGAGCTTTTAGTCTTATTGTCTAAAAATGTAGACAAGCAAGACATTTCTGAAGTAGCAGCTTCAGAATTAAGTTTTAATGAAAAAGCTCGTCTCATTAGAGCAGATCCTGTGACTTGTGCCAGATATTTCGATTACCGGTACAGACAAGTTCTCAAACTAATGAAGAAAGAAGGCGGTATTTTTGGTAGTCATAGGGTTATCAAGTTTTATTGGCGAGTAGAGTTTCAGCAAAGAGGCTCACCACATGTCCATGGCATGTTTTGGTTGAAAGATGCCCCTAAGCTCGATTTACAAGATGAGTCAACATTTGAGCCTGTCAAGAGCTTTATCGATCAGTTTATTACAACTGATGTCAGCTGCCCCGATGTTGCTCCATTTTTGGAATATCAACTTCACAATCATGGGCACTCTTGCAGGCGAGAAGTTAGGTCTAAGCAAATTTGTAGATTCGGTATTCCATACCCTCCCATGCCTCAAACAGAAATTCTATTTCCATTAGGAGAAGATGCTCCAAACTTAGCAGAGCATCGTAGGAACTTTGATAAAATTCAAAATCTGTTAAATTTTTCCTTCGATCGTGAGACCGTAGATAGCTTTAGTAATTTTAATAGTTTTTTGTCCCACGATCAACTTAACTTAAGCTATGAGTGCTACGTTAATGCTCTAAGATCGAGTTTAAAGAAACCTAAAGTGTTTTTAAAGCGATCTTTTGCAGCAATCAAACTTAACGGTTACAATAAGCACCTTCTTTTGCTGCAACGAGCGAATATAGATATTCAATACATTTTAGACCCTTACGCTTGCTGCAGCTATGTCGTTAATTATATTAACAAGTCTCAGCGAGGCATTTCGCTTCTAATGCGTGAAGCAGTAGAAGAAAGTAGGAGAGGCAATGTAACTATTAAACAGAAGTTACAACATTTAGGAAACAAATTTATCTTTGGCACTGAGATTTCAGCGCAGGAAGCCGTCTACTGCTGTTTAGGTTTGCATTTGTCTGCCAGCAGTAGTGCATGTGTTTATATAAACACAGAGGTTCCTGAAAAACGGGTCAGAATGCTGAAATCTAAACAGCAACTTCAAAATCTGCCCGATGACTCTAGAGACATATTTCTCGTAGGGCTTATAGAACACTATGTTCAGCGCCCAGACGCTTTAGAGAGCTTATGCTTAGCTGATTTTGCTGCTTTTTATAGCTATAGCAAATCGGAACGTGGAATTCGCCAGGAAAACTTGGATGACGTTGACGACGAAGTGTCCAGAGCTTCTGAATCAATAGTTTATGCTCTTCGCAATGGTAGTGGCTTTGTTAAAAAGAGGCTGACGCCATGTATAATAAGATATAGAAGATTTAATATTAATATTGATAGAAAAGACTATTTTAGGGAAGTTGTAATGCTATATGCTCCATGGAGAGATGAGCATTTAGATTTAATTACAAAAGACTGTGAATTGTTTTGTAGCCACAATCAGGAGTTAGTAGAGAACAATCGCAGGAAATATAATATATTAGACGACAGGGAACTCCAAGATGCTCTGAGCCATTTAGACAGAGAACAAAATCAGGATAGCGTGGAAAATCAGGAAGTTGAAGATGATGGTTTTAGAGTTTTAGGATTGCCAGAAATAGATCCCAATTTGAATGTTTTAAATGTGAATGGTAATAATGACAATAATGACTTAGAAGATAGTAATGTCCGTTTAATTAAGCTTCCCCCCTTAGTTTCACAGGAAGACTTAGCAAACATTGTTAGATCTCTTAATTTAAAGCAGAAGTTGTATTTTACACATGTCTTGCACAATGCCAAAAACAATTCAATATATCATGAATTCGTGGGTGGTGGTGCGGGAGTCGGAAAGAGCCGACTAATTTCAGCAATCTTTCAGGCGTTGTCCGTTATGTATAATATGATGCCAGGAAGTGACCCCACGTGTATAAAAATCCTTCTTTGCGCCCCAACTGGAAAAGCAGCATTTGGAATTAGTGGTTCAACTCTGCATTCCATGTTTTCACTTCCTATTAACCAATCCCGTGCATCGCCCTTAAGGGCCTTAAGTCATGACTTAGTTAATACTTTGCATTCAAGGTTGATAAACCTTAAAGTTATTATTATTGATGAAATATCAATGGTTAGTTCTCTTATGTTTGCTTATCTAGACTCCCGATTAAAGCAGATTTTCAAAAATACTAATCCATTTGGTGGTGTTTCTGTCATCGTTTTCGGTGATCTAAGACAGTTACAGCCAGTAGGTGGTGGTTGGATCTTTGATCCAAACTTCAGCGATCCCTATCATGAAATATTTGGTAGTTATCTCTGGGATCTTTTTAAGTATTTTGAGCTCACAGAGATAATGCGTCAGCGGGATGACCAACTATTTGCATCTGCTTTAAATAATATGGCATCGGGTTGCATGACAGCCGATGATATTAGCCTTTTCCGATCAAGGGTTTGCGAACCATCAGAAGTGCCCGATGATGCAATTCATGTGTTCTGCAGCAACAAAGAGGTAGACGCTTTCAACACACTGAAACTTAACTCAATTTCTACGGAGCAATTTTTTTCCACCGCTCAGGATTTTATTAAAGCTGGCCATTTAGATTCGGCTAGAAAGCAAAGGATTTTAGAAGAAGTAAAGGGGTTTAAAACGTCTGCTACACAGGGACTTTGCATGTCCCTGATCCTTAAAACTACTGCCAAGTACATGATGACGGTTAATGTAGATACCGGAGATGGTTTAGTAAACGGAGCATCAGGTATACTTATGCAGATAGATTTCGATGCATCCAACAGTCCCAATGTTCTATGGATGCAATTTTCCGAAGAAAGTGTAGGAGTTCTTGCGCGTTCAAAATGTATGCATAGTACAGAAACTTCATGGACTCCAATTCAGAAAATTGTAAGAAATTTTCAATATAGTAATAACGCGCAAGTTAGCATTGACCGTAGGCAGTTTCCGATTGTACCTGCTGAAGGTATCACTATTCACAAAAGTCAGGGAGCAACTTACAGCAAGGTGGTAGTCCATGCTCATTCCAGAATGCAGAGAGCTGCATTATACGTCGCTTGTAGTAGAGCAACTAATGCGTTAGGTCTTTATATTATTGGAACTTTCGTTCCCCCTAGACCTCCACTAAGTAATGATAAGGTGAAAGCCCAATTGGAGAAATTGCGGACTGAAAAACTACTGGTAACTCATTACGATTATTTAGTCGACAGTTCCGCCTTAGACATTATTTTCCATAATACTCAGAGCCTGAATATGCATCTTGACGATGTTCAATCAGATAGGCTGATGCTTCAGTCATCGGTATTATGCTTTGTGGAGACATCCATATCGAGTGAAAATGTCGAAATTCCAGGGTTCACAATTGTTGTCCGACTTGAAGCAATAAGGCCTTTAACAGGCATACTAGTCTATGTTAGAAATGAGCTTGTAGGTAAAGTTTCGCAATGCTCAAGTGGTAGAAAAATGATTGGTTCAGTAGTTTTTGAGTTCGGCATATTTAGGTATAATGCCATAAGTTTTATTATAATTTATAAAAGTCCGAATTATTGTTCGACAACATTTAAAACAGAATTTGAGGATCTTCTTGGGCAATATGAATGTTTAGGGTCGAATTTAATTATTCTAGGAGATTTCAACTTATGCTTAAAAAGTTTTAATAGGTGTAGGGAGATATACAATTCCTTGATAAGCAAAGGATATAGAAGCTTGATAGATTTGAAAACGTCCACTACCAATATGGACACACATATTGATTGGGCGTTCTCAAATATAGATTTTAATAGAATTAGTGCTAAAACTTTTGAGCTAGTTCATAGCCATCATAATGGAATCTCTGTTAGTGTTGAGGAGAGCAGAGATTAGGCAGCCCTAGATAGGTTTTTCATTTAAGTAGGTTGTGTTGAGGTTAGTAAGATTAGGTCTTGATTAGCTTTTTGAGTAGGTGGATAGGTATTTATATGTATATATGTAAATATATATAAATATTTTAAGTAATTAAAAAATAATAAGTTATGAACAGTAAGCTAATTACCCGGCCATTGAAAATGAGCGAAAAGGGTATATTAATTTATAACTTTTAATTTTTTTTGCCATTGAAGGCAAGTTTTATTAAACCATTTTATTATTTATTATTTTCTTGGGGAACTATGGAACCGATATTGATCAGTTCTAGTCGACTCGTAGGTCACCAAATCTCTGTTTTGGAGAATTGACCCCATTAATATATTAATGGCCTCCCCGTGGTGTTCCCTGGGTACCGATCATCGGATCGGGAGCAAATTCGAGCGGCGTAAATTATTGCTGTATATATAAAATATTATTTATTATTATATATATATTGAGGCATACAGGGTATTTTACATTCAAAGCGCTTGATTATAAAGTTTTTAACTAGATTTAATTTGTATTATTTCTTCGAATAGGGTAAATGGTATCTTACAGTCGCGCGCGCTCGACTGTAGCTTTCCCTACTTGTTAAAATATAATATGTGTTTTTTTCCTTATTTATTTCTTTTTATCATATGTAGATGTCTTGTTCCATAAATCCGGCTTTGTTTTAAGGAAATTGATTGCTTGAAATTCAGTTCATTGGATTTGTTTTGAAATCGATTGATTGCTTTTCTAGCTACTCCTTTCAACGACGCGTTCACAGCGCATTTAGTTTGCGGCTCATTAAGTTTTTCATTAAAAATTAATTAAAGTCGCAAGTTAATTAGGTCTAAGCGTATTTATCATTTTTCGCGCAAGTTTTACATTTCTTCCTCTGACAGGCGACCAGGCAGGCAAACCGCCATGCCCACTGCCGCCCCCTGGCCCACAGGCAACCAACCAGACCAGACCAACGAACCAATGAACAACGAACCAACAAACTAACGGCATGCCAAAAAGTTTTGCGTGCCATGCCCATAGAAACAGCAGGTCCCCCTCTGGCCCCCTGACCGCTCTGCTCCTTTCTCTCTCTCTCTGTCTTTCCTGCTGGCAGTGCAGTGCTCGGCTGTCGTCTTTTGCTGCAAAGTGTCATTAGTCTGCCAAGCATTTTGGCATAAATTAGTTGAGTAACTGTGAGCGAGGAAGAGGGAGCATAGACAGAGAGAGAAGTGGAAGAGGCAGAGCAGCGGTAAGCAGGCTGAACATTTTTGTGGCATCGCCTTTAGCCTTTCAGCATGTAATTATTGATGAATGATCTGCCTGCTGTTAAATGCCGGCGCGTGCCTTCAGCTGCAGCTGCTAAACCGAGAATCGAAAGGGAGAATGAGAGATTTTCGAGCGAAGTTTGCTGCCTTTGATGTGCTGCCGAGCTACAGCTACTCAGCTTTTAGAGCTGCCCCGCTCCCCCGCTCCCCACTGTCCCGCCTTACAGTGCAAACAATGGTGGCAAAGCTAGAGCCAGAGCCAGAACCAGAGCCAGAGCCAGAGCCAGAGCCAGAGCCAAAGCCAAACAGCCATCGAGTCAAGTTGATAGAGCGTTCGCTTAGAGTGCAAACTGAGGCCTCTGAGGTCCAACAACAACAACAACAACGAGAGCGGTAACAACAACAAAAGCTCTGCTAATATTGTAATAATAAACAATGGGCCAAGTGCTTTAATCGCTTTTCCTGATTATATTGCAGGCTAAGTGCTTGAAGAGTTCCCTCAACTCAAAGCTCACAGCCAGCCACACGATAGCCAATTGGAAAGCAGCCGAGCAGAACCACAGAGTGCTCAGTGGATCGGGCCAGGGGCAGGAGCAAGAGCAGGCAATCTGGCTGTAGTGGAAGGCTTAATCTGATAAGCAATACTTACCAGCCACAGCCATGACTAAGCAGAAAAGGTGCACTTTGTGCTGAAGGCAAGAGAGAAAGAGAGAGAGAGAGAGAGAGAGAGGCACTTGAACTATCGTGATGAGCCGAACTTAACGCTGCGAAAAATTAGGTGAAAATACTTTATTAAGCTTGTGCCATGTGCTACGCAGAGAGAGAGAGAGAGAGCAAGAGTGGATAACTTGTGTGCTCAGAAATAATGCTGGAGTGAGCGTGAGAGCTACATGTGTGAGTTTCAATTAGATAAATTGCAATTTTCCACAAGTTGCTGCAAAGCAAGCTAAACTTTTGACTGACAGTTTTGCCAGCTGGAGGTTACGCCAGCTTTTCACCTGTTTGAATAGTTTGCAACAAGCTTAAGCTGGCGATTCATAACTGCAAAAAAGATTGCCTACTTATGGGCGCCAGCGAATGACACTCGCAGAGTGAGAGAGAGCGGGAGAGCGGGAGGGAGCAGCGTAATGCCGTCGCCATTGAAAGGCTTAAACGCTCATTACACTGGCGGGCATTAAATTAATTGGAAGCAGCGCAGCTCTAACGGCCAAACTACGCAACGCTTGGCCATAACAAGCGGTTGCCGGGTGCAGGGGCATGCAGCGTAGCGCAGCAGCAGCAGCAGCAAAAAGGAAAAACTTTACAAAAGGCCAAAAGTTTGATGGCAACTTTTGTAGCTGGGGCCAGGAGCAGCAGCAGCAGCAAAAGCACTCGAGCTGCATTCATTGCTAATTTGGCTTTAATTGCATAAATGTTGCGCTTTTTGTACACGAATTTTTCGTGAAAAGCCGTGCGCCAGCAACAACAATGTGCACACAAAATAACCATAAATTCACTTGGCAAAATGCATGCGACGCGCACTATAGCAATACCTATACCTATATATATATATATATAAATATATATATATCTGTGCAGGGCTGAAATTTTGTGAAATTGTTTGCCGAGTGCACTTGAAATTGAAATTTTGCCATAGAGCGCAGGGAAACATGGCACGGCAAGCTGCTCAGATAAGAGGCAACAAGACAGCTAGACAGACGGACAGACAGACAGACGGACGAGTAACAAACAAGCTCGTTTGCTTCTTATCAAGGCGCCCCACCTGCAACGTGATGGACTGCCAGCCGAGCGGACTGCACTGCACTGAGTCCGGCAAAACTCTGTCCAAATGGCCAACTGGGCAAGTTGAAGCGTTGCACAAATATTTGAAAAAGCGCCCGAAATTTGCTACTTAAATAACTGCAAAAAAAAAAGAAGAGGAAGAAGAAGAAGGAGAGGGGAAAACGAAAAGTTGAGTGCCATCAAATGAATGAAAGCTGGCAAACTAAATTTAATGAATGTTGGCTACAAAATTTGCATATTCGGGCAACAGCAGCAAATACCAGAGAGAGAGAGAGAGGGAGAGAAAAAGTAGGAGACTGAGTGAGAGAGAGTGAGAGCTGTGTGGGAAAAAAAATATTACGCCAGTTTTTAGCTTCGCTTTTATGTGTCTCCTGCTCTGGTAGAAATTTATGAATTGCGCCAGGGTTGCCAGCACAACTAAATGGGTTGACTGCCAGCATGCTGTGAAAGTTTACAAAGGCGTAGGGTGCGCCTCTCCCCCTGCGTTTCCGCTGCTTTCTATAATTTACGACTATATGCAGCATATATAGAAATTAAATTCTTTTATTACACACACTCACACACACACATAGTTTTCGCTCGGCATCTCCTTCTGTTTCTCGAAACTTTTTGCCGGGGCTTTTAAGCACTCTGGCGAATTAGCTGAGCAGATTATGGCGAAGCAGCAGCAGCAGCAGCAGCAGAATATATATATATATTCCATATATATATATATATATATATATATGTATAGTTGACATATGCATTTCTGCCCAGTCGAGCTCTTCTCCTGCTGCTGCTGCTGCTTGAGGTGCGTCGGCAAACTTATTGACATAACTGTCATTACCCGCACAACAACAGCAACACGGCAACAGCCTTGCCAAAGGTAAAATCCCCACTTAAACTTGCATTGGGCGCCCCGGGGGCGTGGCGTGCAGCGAGTGGAGATTTAAGTTAAGCGGCCAACGAAAAGTGTATTCAAATATGCACAGCAGCGACAACAACAGCAACAGCAGCAACAACAATAAAAACAACTTGAAACAGGTGTACATGAAACGACATCATTGTCTCTCTGTCTGCGCGCTGGCAGCAGCAGCCCGCGCTCCTCCCAATCTCCGGTGGCAATCTCTAGTCCTTGCCTGGCTGAGTTTTTGGCACGACGAAAAATGTTTGCAAGTGGCAAAGAAATTTTTAATGCGATAAAACTTTAATAAAGGCTCACTCTACTTATTGGTATGCAACTCTCCCTCTGTGTCTGTGTGTGTGTGTGTGTGTGTGTGGGCGTGGCCCAAAGTAGTTATGAATACAAGCGGAGCAGAGAAACAAGCGTGGGAGCAGGCGAACGGCGCACGAACGCACTTAAAAATGTATGTAATTGTGCAAAAGTGTCGCGAGGGCTGCAAGTAAAGTATGCAGTTGTAAATGCAAGCAAAAGTTGCGTGCGTGTGGGGGGGGGGGGGGGCCAGCGTGTGTGCGCCTGGTACGCAGTTAACTAGTAAGTAACAAAAGTAGTTATAGAAATGACAGACATGATGGCTGCTCCAGCTGCTACAGCAAATGCACTCGCTACCCCCCTACATCACCCACCCACACACACACACACAGAGACAACTGCATACATGCAGCATTGATAAAGACATGGACAAAGATGTGTCTCTCTGCGTTGACAAGACGCTCGACTGCCTGCCGGAGACGGACGAAGACGTTGAAGGTGTGTGCTAACGAGCAGACGACGCCACTTGAATGACAGGCAGCAGTGATGCAAGAAGAGAGGCAGAGGGGAGAGACAGACAGACAGACAGAGAGACAGAGAGACAAACAGAGATACGCAGGCAGCTGCGTAAATTGTTTTGAAATGCAAGGTGAGGATTAGAGAAATGTGTAGCAGAAATTGCATAGAAATGAAAGTTTGCCAGTAATGTGCAAGCTGAATATGCAAGGGACGGCAGAGAGGAGAGAGAGAGAGAGAGGGGGAAGAGCTAAAGGCAAGCAGCATCGACTTAAGCTGCGGTGGGCCGAGCTGAGCCAGGAAAAGTGCCAGCGAAGTTGCCCGAGTACGTGAGGTTTGCGCAGAAATCTTAGCAGAGAGTCAAAAAGATAAGCAAAAGAGAAGAGAAAGAGAGTAAAAGAAAAATATATATATTTTGTACAGACTTAAAATTGAGCTGATTTTGGCTGGCAATTAAGACGGTATTTAAATATTATTTACATTAAAAAAACTTTGTTTGATTTTCGAAGTTTTTGCTGCCGTATAATAGAGAGAAAAAGAGAGAGGTAGAGGCAGCTATAGTTAAAAGAGAATTTAACTAAAGTAAAGCTGATATTGTTCAAAAAATAAATTAATTTAGACTTACCACATTAAATTATAAAATTTTCAAAAAAATTGAAATTCATTCAGATATTTGAGTTATTTTTATAGCTGCGCCTCGAAAGAGCGGGGAGTTGTAGTTTGGATTTAAAATTGAGCTTATTTTGGCTTGAATTTTAAGCGTTATAAATTTTGAAATTGTAGTCGATGTTATGCATTACATTAATTTAAAATTGCTAATTTAAATTTATCAGAATTTCCGATTGATTTTATAGTAAAAATTGTGAAAATCTCAGCAAAGCTGCGTGAAAATGAATAGGAGCAAAGGAACTGTATATTCTACCTTAAAAAAAGAGTTATGAGTAGAGCTGATTTTATGGTAAATGTTAGCCATATTAAATGCATACATTTTTCATAATTTTCCATTCAAAGCCAGTGCGATTTCCGTGTGGTTTTTACAGCTTTTACTGCTGTCTGCGGCTGACACGCTCGGCACTCGCAGCAGGCACTTACCTGGCAGAGTTATGTGCCGTCGCTCTCTCTCTCGCTCTCTCTCTCTCTCTTTCTCTTTATATCCCTGTCTCTCTGTCTGCTTTCACACTCGCGCTGCTCGATAAATTTATTTCGAGCCGATGCTTAATTAATTTCGCCACATTAACATTTACAGGACTTGCCTGGCAATTTATGTCCGCAAGCTAATTATGCCAAAGGCTGTCCCTGCCGGTGTCCCTGAACGCGCACGTGGTCGCCTTCAGCCCTTGCTTGTTTCATTTAAATTAAAAGCCTATTTAAATGTTAAACGCAAAAAAAAGTGGCTTTTAATTTCGTATCAAATTGTATAAGCAATTACCCGCGCGCGCGCTCGCTCGTCGAATGCAATAAACATCGCGAATTTATTTTAATTTTCGCAAGCGTCCAAAAAGCCCGAAGGCGCCAGCGTGGCCGACTGTCCAAGTGGCAACAACAGGAGAAGCAATAACAGCAACAACAACAACTGTCAACATGTTTGTTGTTGCCAGAGTTAATGTCCAAAGCCTTTTACAAAATTAAAGCGCTGCTCAGGCACACGAGAAGCAGCAGTGAAGAGAGTAGAGAGGGCAGCGGGGTAAATTGCAACTGCTGCAATTGGCAATGGGCTGCAAATGTTTGCTATCAAATTAATTGGCACTAAAATTAGCGCGAAGCTGCCACTGCTGCTGCTGGCGACGGCGGCAGCTGCATGCTGATTTAGTTGCCACTTGGCGACCCTTTACCAGTTCCCCTCCAACTGGCTCTCTACTTTTTTCTCTCATGCCTCTACACCTTCTCGCTTTACTGCTCTCTACTTCTCTCTCTCTCTTTTTAGGCTCTCTTTGTTCCTTTCTCACTCTCTAAAGAGGGGAGCTCTGCTTTCTTCCAGCTACCAACCGCTCTTCTCTATTATGCCTGCCCCTATATTTCTTACCCTATCTTCATACTTATGCTATACTTATGCCCTACCTATAGCTCTACCCACTACTGCCTCTTTCCCCTCTCACTTTCTCTCTCTCTCTCTCTCCTTTTCTCTGCTGCTCGCTGTGCCTCGCTTTCTCCCTAGCTACTGCCAGCTCTTGCTGCTGCCACTTGGCCAAGTGTCGGCTGCCTGCTGCGTTTTTCCATTTGCACTAAGTACACGGATTTTGCATTAATGCAACAGCAACAGCAGCAGCAGCAGCAACAACAACAATACTCACAGCAGCAACAGCAACAGCAGCAGCAGGGAGACAGGCGCGCACTCACATGAATCATTCATTGATTTAATTACAATGATTGCCGAGTGCAGCGAATCGGCCAGGTGCGCGCTCGGGCAACGCGTTCAGGTTCTCCAGGCTGTGCGTGTGTGTAGGTGTGTGTGTGTGTGTGTGCTGGTGTTGGTGAGGTGTCGAGGGCTGCTCAGCGGGTTTGCTGTCGCCGCTGCCGGCAGTTGTTAGCTCCGCCAAGTGTTTAATTAAAAGTGCTAATGCAAAATAAATAAGCGGGATACGATGACAGGAAAAATCAATTTGTGCTAATAAGCTTCGCATTTGTTGAATTGAAAAACTTGGCTGCGCTGCTCTCCGCTGTGCTGCTTATAATTGGCTCAGGTATTTATTTTCCTTGCCTCTTAATGAGCTTTCGCTCCCTGAGCAATTGAGGAAATGGCATTCTGTCATTGTCGATAATGAGATGAAAGCTGAGGGAATTTTCTAGTTGTGAATGCTGAGCAGAAGGAGTAGATGTCTGCCATATTGAAGTGCAGACTAGACCTTTTTAATTTTTTTAAAATTTGAGGAATTATTTCTAGAGTAAATTCAGACATTTTCTGAGTTGCGCTAAAGTTGTGCGAAAATAATTTGTTTATTTAAGACACGCAGAACTATTGCTTAAGAAAAGTCCAAAGTTTTCTCTGTTGTTTTAAAGTTGTGCAAAAATATTTTTTTATTAAAGGTTTTGCGGAATTATTCCGCAGGAAAATCCAACCGTTTTCTCAGTTGCTGAATCGAGAAATAATATCAATATCTTACAAGTTGAGGTAAATCTTGATCACTTTGGAGAAGTATTATTTATCTAAATATGGTATTATTCTTCGGATATTGAAGCGCAAAGTATCGATACTGCAGCTCAGACCTGGTTACATTTTATGAGAAATATCTGCGACCTGCTGGAATATTTTGAGAATCTTTTATTTCGTACTGCAATTATTGCAGTGTTGTAATATTGTTTTTATTTTTGTATTATTTTAAATAATCAGCTTTAAATAATAAGCTAAGTTATCTGGAATTTATCCAGAGCCGTGTACTGTTTTTACAGGATTTATATTATATTACAACATTTATTTAAACTTTAATCCTCACAAAATAAACTCTATAACTTGAGTTAAACTTTGCCAAAAATTTCCCATTAAAGAACGCATAAAACCCAAGCTAAAAACACTGAGAGAGAAATGCGAATGAATGCAATTCCTGAAATAGACTTATCCATGCACTCTGAGCATTCCTGTTGTAGCTGCTGTTGTTGTTGCTGTTGTTGTTGTGCAGCCAAATTCAATCAGTGAACAAACTTTATCTTTATTTCACTGAATTTCCACATTTGCAGGCGAAAACCCGAAGAGCTTGCGAGGCATCCCCAAGTGCCTAAAAGTCCATGCATAGCTATGGCCCAGGTGAGGCGACGGCAGATGGATCGACAAACAGAAATTGAACCCATTCAGTTGGCTACTGCTGCCCCTCCTCATGCTCCTCTTCCTGCTGCTGCTGCTCCTCTTCAATGCACTTTCATTGGCATTTCCTTTTCACACACACTCGGCACTGGCAGACACCTCTCGAAAATGGTAACCACTCAATGCGATGCATACAATAATATTTTTTTCTAATTTACTGTGAAAGAGACAGAGTTAGTCAGGGACAGAGAGAGAGAGAGCGAGTGTCAGTAAGAGAAAGAGTGAGAGAGTGTGAGTGTGAGTGTGTGTTTAGCTGTGTGTAATGCGCTCTAATAGCATTAGTCGTGTAGCAAAAGGGTTAAGCTATCGCCCGATTGCTTCTATTGCTTCCCCCTGCTTCCTCCTGCTTCATTTTGCTCCTTTTTGCACCTGTTTTGCTCCTTTTTGCACCTTTTTTGCTGCTCTCGGCTGCCTTTTGCTTGTTTTTGAATGTCTTCGGTGCGCTTTCATGCCACTTTGATTCCGCTTTGTGCATTTACCACGGACGTTTAATAGTTGAAAGGTAAATTGCACACTATTTTCCCTGCCTTTGCCATGGCAACAGCAACAAAAGCGACGGCGGCGGCAGAAGCGGCAGCAGCGGCAGCGGCAACTATTGCTACAAGGAAAGCAGCAACACTTCCGCTGCCATGTCGCTGCATTGCCTACGTAATTGTTGTTGCTCCTTATGCCATTGTTGTTGTTGCTGCTGCTGTTGTTGTCGGCCAGCACGGAAATCATTTGATTTGCAATGTTCGTGCGCTGTAAGGCGATCAAAGTGTTTTGCAGTCGGAAGCAGGACAGAGAGAGAGAGAGAGAGAGGGGGATAACGGGCCAGAATGGAAGCAAAAGCCGAAGCGAAGCCAACGAAAATATCCAAAATGCATTTTTCCTGGCATTTCAAATGCTTTGGCAGCTCGCAAAGCGAAAGCTTAGAGCTTCTCGCTGCAGTTTTATGATAACTGAAAGAAGCGAAAATTTATAAAAAATAATAATAAAATTTTTTTTTAAATGCTCTGGAGTTTTTTAAATTAATTATGGGCAGACAGTAATGTTTATAAATTAATTAATTTTAATTTTAATGCTTAAACTGCAACTATTTGGTCACTTCGTATTTTTTCTGCTTCTTGCTTAATGCAAAAGTCTTTAAGCTGCGGCTTGCCAATAAGTCCTGCTGCTGCGGCAGTTTTCTTGCCTCTTCCTCAAATCTAATTTTTGGCTCGCCTCTGGCTCGCAAGCTGTCGATTTGCCTGAGCGCGTTTCATGCTGAATCTAAATCCGAATCCAAATCGTTTATCAGCATTATCAGCGCTTGCATTGCGGGCGGCATTGCTATCGAATTACTTTTTGCGGCCAAGAGAGAGAGAGAGAGAGAGAGAGAGACGACGACGACGCGTATATAAATTAAACTGCACTGACAGCTGAATGGCAAAGCCAAAATGATTGGCTTGGCAATAATTCAAATTAATGGCAGATTATGCCACTCAAAACGCTTTAAATGACCAGCAAGTCAGCCAGCAGTGAGCAGAAGTGGACTTCCAAATAGCCGAATAGCGGAATAGTAAAATGCCCTCAACTATTTTGCACAATTGCTGCACATTTCTATTTTGCTGCAAAGCCAAACTACCGAGCAAATTTAGTTTTTGGAGTCATAAATCATTTTTAAGTATAACTTAATGCACAATAAAATTACGAAGTCGCATTTCTATATAAATATTAATTAAGTAAAATATTCTTTTGTAATTTCCAGAAATTCTATATAAAGTATTTATTCTTCAACTAGGCTCAAAATATTTAACCACAAAATGCAAATTTTCTCCATTGTGCGCTGTGCAGCGACAGAGAAAGAGAAAGATGACAACAAGTAAGGAAAGCTACAGTCGAGCGCGCGCGACTGTAAGATACCATTTACCCTATTCGAAGAAATAATACAAAATAAAACAAATGGTATAAAAATAAAAAAAAAAGCAATTTACAACATTAAGAAAAAAAAATCGCCCCGCGCCAGATTCGAACCCAAAACCTCTCACGAACTTTGTAACTTACGAGTCGGACCTCTAACCACTAGACCACACAAGTTTACGCCATGCGATCGGCAAATTAGGCTTTTATTGACGCGGGCCCTCTACTGCGTCGATTTAACGTTTTGGTTAGTAATCGCTAGCGCCCATAACTTTGTATGGGGAATTCGAACTCCTATAACTTCTTTGTTATTAAAAAAAAAATTGAAGAAAGCTACAGTCGAGTGCACTCGACAGTAAGTTATAATTTACCTTTGGCTGCTAAAAATAATTCTTAATATTAATTACTTTTATTCGAAATAATAACAACGCATCGCATATTTCCGAAATTAAATACACATGCATTGACGCTAATGGCACATGCCGACTGCACGCCGATTGTGCGTGCGCAGTCGGCGCAAGCATTGAAGCCGTGCCTCTGCTCCGTCTCTGCTGCTGTATGCAAAACTTCTCGCGCCTAGGAACAGACCATGTGCTTCAGTGATTTGTTGTGAGAGTTGTCAGCTCTATAACTAAATGTCCCCGGTTCGAATCCCAGCGCAGTCTTCTTTTTTTTGTATTGCTTAGAAAAAGTTTTTGTTTTTATTTTTTTTTTTTTGCATAATATACTTTTCATATAGCGCAAAATTATTAAAAAAAAAAAAAATTGCCCAGCGCAGGATTCGAACCCGCGACCTCACGCATCAGAAACTTGCGAGCCAACCATCAAGACCACACACAGTTACGCAGTGCGATCGGCAAAAAAAAAAAAATTGCCCGTTGCTGGATTCGAACCCGCGACCACACGCACCAGAATCTTGCATGCAACCATCTAGACCACACACAGTTACGCGAAGCGATCGGCAAATGAGACTTTTATTGATGCCGGCCTTCTGCTGCGTCAGTTCAACATTCTAGTTGGAATTCTAAGCGCCCACAACTTTATATGGGAGATTCAAACTCCTATAACTTCTTTGTTTATTGTCCGATCGGATTGAAATTTATAGGGTAGATCTGTACTATGGTAAGCTACAAGAGTGTTAAAAAAAATGTTTTGTTATTTCCCTACTTTTCTTAAAATTCAATAGTTTGGGGGCGGTGGGCGTGGCATCCAAAAGTTGAAAATCAAACATTCTTCGTAATGTTACCAGGCACCTTACTTTCAAATTTGGCGCTTCTAGCTTTTCTAGTTTTCTTTTAAACTATAAAAATGTGTTTTTTAGAGGCGGTGGGCGTGGCATCCAAAATTCTAAAATCCAACTTCTGCATAATGTTGCAAGACACCCTCCTACCAAATTTGGTGCGTTTATCTCTTTTCGTTATTGAATTATTTGGAAAAAATCGAAATACGCATTTATCGATTTGCGGAGGAGGTGGGCGTGGCACATCAAGTTTGAAATAAACTTCTTGTGTGTATTGAATACACGCACACTCCCACCAAGTCTGGTGCCTCTAGCTCTTTTAATAGCTGAGATCTGTGTGTTCATACAGACGGACAGACGGACAGACGGACAGACGGACAGACGGACAGACGGACAGACGGACAGACGGACAGACAGACGGACATGACCAAATCGACTCGGCTATTGATGCTGATCAAGAATATATATACTTTGTATGGTCTGCCACGCCTCCTTCTGCCTGTTACATACATTTGCACAAAGTTAATATACCATTTTTTACCCATTTTCAATGGGTAAATGGTATAAAAATGCAGCATACTTTCGGGCGCGGGCATAAAATTCAGCCCCAATGAGCGAAGCGACAAATCTCTCGACTTGTTTGATTTATAAAATTTCCGTGTGAAAGAGAGATATGGTGAACGAGGGAGGGATGGGGTTGGTGGTGGAGCCACTATACAACTGTGTGCGGCGTGCGCGTGTGGTGCGTGCGTTGTTTACTGCTGCTGTTGGCTACGCGGCGTACCCGACGTATGCGTAATCTGCGCTTAGCATGCGAAAAGTCAGTAATAAAAAAGCCATCAGCTTAAACTGTTGCGGCCATAAAGGTTAACACTGCACAGGCAAAGCGGGCAACAAAGCAGTGGCAGCCAAAGCGAGCAAAACTACACACACAAAATGGCTAAAACTGCTTAAAATTTAACGAAACAATGAGCTGAAGCCGCACAATGACTGACTGAGCGCCAGAGAGATCGAGTGATGGCCACGACGAGGCGAGTGCGTGGGCCGGGAGGGGGGGGGGGGTGGGAGACTGGACTGCTGGGTCAGCGCAGTAGTCAGAGAGACGCGAGAGCGCATTCCAATGCCGGCGCACACGCAAGTGACGGCCATGAAAGCTTAAAAATGTAAAATTAACACGCAGCTTCTGGTTTTAGTTTTGCGGGCGGCGGCAACTGCAGCAACAACAACTACGGCAACAATAAAAGTAACCACTACAACAACAACAAGAACGAGCAGTGGAAAACAACAACTGCAGCTGGGCAAACCGCAGCCATAAAAACCACACAAAAGCAAGAATGAAGTTGTTGCCGCTCGCAAAGCGCTTGAAAAATATGTTAACCACAGTTAAAACAGCGCCAGGTCAAGCGTGCAGCACACACACACATACACAGTCGCAAATAAACACACACACATACACACACACAGGCCAGCGAGCAAGTGAAAAGTGTGAGAGACACGTGCGACTGCCTTAAACGCTTGGCATGTTGACAAATGTTGCAGTCGACGGCAAATGAGCAGCAACCCCCGACGCTGACCTCGACGTCGCTGTCGCTGCCGCTGCCGCTGTTGCTGGCAGTTTTAGCTGCGCTTAAAAGTATGCTACAGTTTTTAATGCCGCTACTCATGACTGTGAGTGATAAGCGACGCCACAGCCCGAGCCACAGTCAGAGCTGGAGCGGCAGCCGGCGCCGCAGCCGCAGCCAACGACTGACATTTGTTTTAATGCAAACGTCATCGTGTGGCAGCTTTTGCCTTTGCTTCCAGCACTTTCGGCAAGTGTTAAGACTTTCGCACAGCCAATGACATTATCAAAGGAAAGGTGTGTCCAGTCAGTCAGTTGCAGTCGTTGACTGGTTGCATGGCTGCAGCAGCGCCTCGACTACAGCAATTGCATTTATTTATTTATTGAAAATGGGTAAACATGTAGGAGTAGACAAACGCTTGGCTGACCATATATTCATGATTAATAGCCGATTTCATTTGGCTATATACATTTGTCTGTTTGAATGTACATATCGCAGCTGTGACAAAAGATAGTAGCATTAAAATTTGTCTTACAGATTTCAGCATAGCACATGCAGATTAATTTTTTTTCACCGTCACTGAAAATCGATATTCTTGATTATTAAATAATAATACTGGCATACAGAGATAATTATAACCTGGTTAAGATAATTAATACTGCAGTTATAAAGAATAATTTCCCTGTACACCGACACAACATAGCAAACAGACTTTGTCTGTGCCACGTCAATTCTTACGTGTTTATAACAGTATTTGTGAAAACGGTCTGTACGTGCGAGTGCGATAACGCGTTATGACAATGCTTAAAAGATATTTAGAAGAAACTTGCATGTAAATTAATTCTTATTATATTATAAATTATTTATAAATTTATTATTAATATTATTATTATTACATAATTAACTAAACAAAGTAAATAAATAAAAAAATAATAAGAAATATATATATGTATATTTTTTTTTATTATTAGTATACAATGAATTAAACAAAATAAAATTATAAAAAGTTAAGAAACGATTTGCTTGTAAAATTAATAAACAAATTTAAAAATTAAAATCTAAAAAAATAAAACTTTCTTTTGTGAAGAAATAATTGGTTTTAAGTAAAATACATTAAAAATTAAATATTACAACCAAACGCTTATCTATATTGTTTCATTGCAATCTTATTATATTACCTTATCTCGTGCTGCAAACATGTAGGGTGTGTCCAGTCAGTCAGTGCCTGCCTGCTTGCATGCCTGCTGTTGGCAACGCTTCGACAATTACACTCATATTTGCCTTGTTCTTGGAACAGGTCTGAGCTGTAATTAAAACATGATTGGAAATCTGCTAACGTTACTCACACTCGTTACTCGTAGTCGTTACTCGTTACTGGCAGCACGTGCTACGCAGCCAACGTCTCGGCTCTTCGCTCTCTGTTCTCGGCTCTCATTAGATAATGCATCGCATTTCTATGCGCATTAAACGCACTCATTTGCCATGCGATGAGCGTTTGCATTCAACTTCAATTCTGCAGCGCATTCGATTTTTATTGACGTTTTTAATCAGCAGTTGCAGCAGCAGCAGTAGCAGCAGCAGCAGTAATTTTACTTTACTTGAGCTCACTCAAGTTTTATTGCATTTCTCCCACACACACACACATACACACACAGCGAAGCACTCACACGCATGCAGCGCACTCACACCTATTTCATTAACAAAGTTTCATATGTGATGATATATGCCTTTTGCTGCCTTTGAGATGCCACTGCTCTCAGCCCCGTTGCCTGGCAAGCGTATCAGTTGGCAAGAGCGCACTCTAGCCATCTCCCTCTTTCCCTCTCACTCACTCTGCTTCTTCCTTCGCAGTGATCCCATGCAGCAGCTCGAGCATCTGGCAGCGTCTGTGTGAATTCAATTTGATTGACGTTACGAGTTTCTGCTACTGATTCCAATTGCAATCAATTTACTTTTGTGCTCCTCGCATCCGAGTTGAAAACTTCATTAGAAATTTTCCTTTTTTGCTCCGGCTCGACTGCCATTTTATTTTGCCTTGCCTTCTGCTTGTGTGTGTGTGTGTGTGTAAGTGTGCGTATGCCTGGGTTTTTCTCTCAATTTCATCATTTGGCATTTACTGCTCTCGTCACGTTTGTTTGTTTGTTGTTGTTGTTCTCGTATGTTGTTGTTGTTGTTGTTGCAGCTGCAGCTGCAGTTAAGTAGCCAAACTGACAGGCAAAAAGACAGCAGCCAAAGAAAGAATGGAGAGGCAAGGCGCAAACTTGGCGTCATATGAGAAAAGTTTCCCTGCGGCTTTGGAGCTAAGGTTTGGGGTTTTCTATTTTGATATGGCTAATGATTATAGCCTAAAGTTCACTTAATATGCGCCTGATCACACGCATGATTTATGGCATAGGCACAGGAAGTGCAGCCAGAAAAGAAAAAGCTGCAAGCAGACAGATACAAAATAATTATATTTTTTTTAATTATATTCTAATATTTAATATTTTTTTTTTTTACTTTTATTTACAAAGTGAAGAATCTGTAAAGCAAAAATGTACTTTAACATCACGGGAATTGCAATTATAATTATAGTCATAAGCAGATCGTCAAGCAATAGACACACGTGAGAGCACAGCACTTTGTGAAAAAACTGCAGCATACTTTTAGGCGCGCACAGAAATTCGGATCTTAAGCGAAGCAGCAAAACTCGCACTTTGTGTAGTTTCACAGAGAGAGAGAGAGGGAGTTGTGCGAGTACTGAGCATCTCTCTCAATCATTTCTGCTCACATTTGGCAAATTTCGCTTGCCTTTTGCCTCAGCTTTAAGTGCGAATTAAATTGCAACATTGGTGGGGAGAAACGTGAAAACATTTCGCACAAATATTGTTGCAATCTGCTGTCGCATGATTTTTTACGCTTGTTAATTCGAAACCGAGATCCTCGAACGTTTTACAAGCCATATATGGTACGTACATATATACAGCGATATATATGTATATAGTATGCTTTTTAATTAAACAACATGTGTTGGGTTTTCATTTGCAGTGCAAATAAAAATGGGGAACAGCGTGTACAACAAGCGAGTGGTTGTTGCAAGTTGTTGTTGCGACTTGTTGTTGTTGTCGTTGTTGTCGTTGAACTCTTTGGCCAGGTGTCGCATCAAATTGAACAACGTGCAGAACACGCGGCAATAAATGCGCGCACAGTTGCTCGCTCGCTCGCCCGATCGCTCTCGCTCTTGCCCGCTTGTTTTTTGCCAGCAGAAAAGTGGCTCTAATCTGTTTAAACTGCAATTGCAAAGAGAATAAACAGTGCACGCCACACACCAACACACACACACACACACACAGACAACAAACGGTCAAGCAATTGACATGCCCATGAACCATCAATCACTTCAAACTGAAACCCCTCGTCCGTCCGTCGTCCCGCTCGACTGCTGATGTGTCCTTGCAGTTGTCACTGCAATCAGCGGACATGGACATTGGCCAAGTGCCACATGCACATGGCCCGGCCAGCGGGTATCAACGTTTTGTCGCTTCGTTGGCTGCCTGAAATTGAAATCGTAATTATCTTGACTTGAGCATCTCGCAGCGCGGCCATTCGCATTCTTATTGAAACTGCGGAATGGAACGTGCTGCGCATTTCGAATGTCTTCATTTAGCGTTATCTTGCGGGCTCTCTCTCTCTCCCTCCTCCCTCTCTCTCTCTCTCTCTCTCTCTTTCTCCTTGATTTACTTTTTGGCTTACTGCTTTGTTGGCCCACTCAAAGGGTAAACGCGCTGCGACTTTGCGCATATTTCGATATTTTCTGCCACCACAAACAATGTAAATTATAAAAGCAAAACGAAGCCAGTTTATTGCTTTTGTTGTTGTTGTTGTTGCTGTTGCTTTCATTGAAGTGTCGACAGGCGGCAGCAGCCTCTGTGTCCTTTTCATACCCGACAGCGTTTGAGAATTGTTGAACTGTAAACTGGGGTATGCTGTGTTTGAGTGAATGTAAGAGGCTGGCGTAGAGTGAAGTAAAGTATATCGATTTGGCTGTATTATTATTTTTTTTTTTTTGTTTCTATCTATTTAAAGATAATAAGTAAATGTTATTATTATTTCTGTATAAATTTTAATCAATATTTATGCTTAGTTAAAAATCAAACAATGTTCATGAAGAATCATAGTAAGAGTTTTTAATTTTAGTTGATTAAACAACAGAATATTTTTTTTTTATTTCCTTTTTTTTTAATTTTTAAGGTCAAAACTTTACAAATAAAATTTACAGCAGAAATGTCGGTTTGTTCTTGCTATTTGCTTTTTAATAATACTGCAAGCCAATTTACTGTATTTTAGAGTCCTTTTTCTTTAAAATTTTCCATGTTACCCCATAGCGTCGATAAAGCAAGTTAGTATAAAAATCTATTTTAAACAAGTCTCCAGCTGAAAATGCCACAATAAAAGAAAGGAAGTGTGCTTTACTGCTGCCCAGCATACCGCTTTCTTTTAAAAAAAAATCATACAGGTTCTCACGAGAAAATCGTTTTCTACTTGCCTTAAGCTACTCATTAATACTGCAAGCCAATTTAGTGTATCACAAAGATTTCTTTTTTTTTATATTTTTCGTATTATCACATATCATAGATAAAGCCACTTTAAATTAGTATAAAAATTTATTTTAAAATAGTTTTCAGCTGAATAAACGAACAGAAATGCGCTTTACTGCTGCCCTGCATACCCCTTGCAGAGGTCTTCAGAATTGCAGGGTATTTAAGCGTCGATTGTCGCTTCGCTTGCGTGTTTTTTTTTCTATCGCTCTTGCTGCATTCTCTTTTTGCCGGTCAGCAGCGGCAATCATGCCCTGCTGCTGTCAATAAAAACTTACCCCCCGCCGACGCTCCAATTGCACACCCTCCCCCGCAGCTGCCACAAATGCCGACTGTCAACATTTTGCAGTTATTTTATCTGCGAGCGCAGTGAGAATGTCATAACAGGGCAGGACAGGACTGGACAGGACTGGACAGGACTGGACTGGACAGGGCAGTCAGCTCAGGCGCTCAGGTGCTCAGGTGCTGGGCAAACAGTTCGGTTGGCCTTTTATTAGAGCTTTTCTATTTGGCTTTGTGTTTGTGTTTGTGCTTGTGTTTGTGCCCGGTGACTTTTTGTTGCACATTGCACATACGCACTGTTGCATTTTAATTAAGGCCAATAGATGCTAGCGCTAAAAGCATGCAGAAACCAATTAAACCAAAATAACAGCGGCAGCAGCGACTGCCGAATAAAATGCAATTACGCTGCCCGCTGCAGAGCGACCAAATTAATAGGAAGCCAACACGGGCAGCGCGTTGACCAGTGTCCTCAGTGTCCTCGGTGTCATCAGTGTCCAGTTGCCAGTGCCCGGCGGCGCCCATGCGGCGTATGCGTAATGTGAAGCGAAAAAGGGAGAGTTTGAGGATAGAGCAGCTGCTGCAGGTAGAGAGGGTGGAGGTAGGGCCACAGGCGAACGCTTCTTGCGCTCAGTTGGCAACCGCAACAAAGCGGACAATTTGCAGCGTTAATGTGCGGCCTCGTGGCGGTGGCAAATGAATGCCGGCACATGCTCGGAAGCCTAAATGCGGCCGCACATACTGCTTGCAAGTAATTACAATTGACGACGATGCGTGAGAGGGAGAGTGAGAGAGGGAGAGGGAGAGGGAGAGGTAGAGAGAGCAGTCAGCGCAGTGTCGCATGCCATTCATAAATGCATTTAACGTGTCGCTGCGGTGGCAAGTGCGGTGCACGCGGGCAGGTAAACCACGTGATGCAGCAGTTGATGCTGCCGTTGCCGATGTCGATGCCGCTGCCGATGCTGCCGATGTTGCAGCTGTTGCAACTAACAAGGAAACAATTACGCGCTGCAGATGGCAAATCGCATTAGAAATGCTCGCAGCACGCAGCACTATCTCTACCTAATGAGCAAATGAAGTCGATTAAACGTGTATATGAAGCAGCGCTTCTCTCTCTCTCTCTCTCGCACTCTCTTCCTACCTTGCTTGTCTCTTTCTCTCTCTCTCTCTCTCTGTCTGCGCTGCAGCTGCCTTTCTGCTTGCCTGCTCGTTTTAAATATGAGAAATGCTGATTGCGCCCCGGCACAACCAGGCGTATGCGTAATACGCGCGCAAGTGGAGGAAATTGCGAGTCGCCTGGCTGTATATGTGTGTGTGTGTGTGAGAGAGTGAGTATGCCTGTGTGCTTGTGTCAGCGTCGCCCTGGGGCAGCTGAACTATCCATTGTGCTGTCCCCTCCGGCATGGGAATGCATAATGAGGGGCACTAATCGCACAGCACAACTTGCCACGCAATGAGGCTAACTGTTCTTTATGAATGCCACACACACACACACACGCACACGTATGCAAAGACTATAATGTGTTAGTTACGGAATTCTTTTCTTCATTAGCTGCAAGTCAGAGTTTGTCAGCTGCGCTTCGAGCGGTTTCTGCGGCGTCTGCGCTCGCATTAATTGCAATTTGATAGTAGCACACACACACACACACACACACGCAGGCACACAGGCCCGGCAGGCAGGCCATTAAGCTAACTGTAATTTAAATTGTGCGCTTACATTTTGATTACTTTATGGAAGCGAAAGCCTTGTGCTTATTTGATTAAATGCGCCCAAATCCAGACTGCAGCACAGACTGCAGACAGGCCACAACTCATTTAACTGTCATGCACTAAATAACGCCAGTGTAAATCTACATGCCACACACACACACACACACACAGGCACACTCATGCATATGCAGAGCTTATGGCATTACATAATGCATGTGTAGTGCGGGGCAGGCAGGCTCGACTCTGGCGGGCAGCACATAATGAGATCACATGACATATAATGAGGTGCGCTGTTAACGTCGCTGCTTATTATGTGTAGGTGTATGTGTGTGTCGTGTGTGTGCGTGTGTTTTGATGGCAGCGACTAATTGCACAGATGCCAACGATTCAAATTCAATTATTCAAGGAATTTCATTAATTTCAAATTAGTTGAACGCGCCAATAGCCACACTTAAGCTCGCACACACACACATACACACACACACACACACAGCGCTACAAGTATGTAGGCTGGCCGAAAAGCGGGCAACACTTTTCATAAATATTAAAGCTCAGCGAGCGAGCGGGCGCACCATATGAAATATCACGCATACCACATGTTGTCCGCAAGTGCAGCCAGGTGAAACTGCAGGCCGAGCAGGCAAGCAGGCAGCCGTGACACCGCAACAGCAACAACACTTGCTGGTTTTTGCAGGGGGAGTGGTGGGAGCAGGCAAAGTGCCAGCTGGACAGGCTGTGGGCTGTGGCCAGCATAAAGTTTGTTTTATGCAGCTTTTTATTGTTTTAATAGCCCCGAGAGCAGCGCAGCAGCGCCACTCAAGGGCAAGCGTAGGAGTAGGGGAACTGCTGCTGCTGCTGCTGCCTACGACGAAATCGAAGATGTGCTGGCGCCAGGGATGCGGCAAAGGTGGCACAACCGCCAAATGACCGCAGCTACAATGGCAACAAGCTGCGGGGCAGCGCAAGCAGCTGTCAAGGGGGGAGCATTAGGGAGTTGCAGCGGCACAGCAGCTGCAAATTGCAATGTGTGTAAATTCACACACAGCTGCTGCGCCAGTCGGCACTCCCCCCTCCCCACCCGGATATAAAGTCAGCGGCCATGTTGGTCATATTTAATGTGTGTGTGCCTGGCCATTGCATTGGCCTGGCCAGCAGCACTTGCATTTTTTATGCGCCCACAGCTGACAGCCATGTGCCATTTTGCATGTGTGTATGAGACTCTGTATGTGTGTGTGTGTGTGTGTGTGTGTGTGTGTGTGTGTGAGTGGCCAGGTGTCGAGGCATGCAGAATTTTTGTGGCTTTGATTGCCTTTTGGCATGGCGTTTAGCTGCAGTTGAGCTGTGGCCATAAGCTCATAAATATGCCAGCAGTGGCAGCCAGATCTTGCAAGTAGTTGCAGCAGCAGGAGCAGCAGGGGAGGAGCGGAAGAGGGGGAAGGTAAGAGAAGCAGCGGCCAGAGCTGCCACGCCGCGTATTTATGCTTTTGATATTTGCACGCGGCAACTGCGGCAAATGCAATGAAAACATACGAAAAATGTAAATAAATCGCATGATGTGCCATGTGTGCGTGCGTGTGTGTGTGTGTGTAACAGGCCACAAAGATACACACACACACACACAGCAGTAAAAACCAACAGCGAGGGCAACAAATAAAACGCGCGCAAACATAAAACTAAAGCAAGCACAGGCAAAGTGCGCTATTTACTAAATTTTGCATAAAGAGAGAGAGAGAGAGAGAGAGAGAGAGAGAAAGAGAGTGGCAGAGGCAGATAAAAAAGGAAATACAACTGTAAATAAAAATAAGCAAAAGGCAATTGAAAACACAAAAAATGCCCTCAAGTTTTTTGCCTGCGCACAAATCGAAAATGAAAACTTTCGACTTGCGTGTTTGCCCGCATAATTGCCTAAATAAATTTAAATATATAAAAAAAAAATTAAATATAAATAAATTAAATATAAATATATATATTTATATATTTTTTTCTGTATAAGTTAGCCAAAGTTTCAACTGAAATTTGTCTACGCTGTAGCGAAGTAATGCTAATAAGCAGGTGATGGCCATAAACTGTGGCAGTAGCTCGACTTCATTGGCTTTAAAGCAATCACAGCCTCAACTTTGTAGTTAGTTAGCAGAGAGACTCCACTCGAGAGACGCTGCTGCCTGCCCCCCCCCCCCCTGCTCTTTGGCATGGCAAATAAAATACATGCTATCTGGCACTGTGGAGCGTGCTCGGTGGCAAGGGCTAAGGGCAGCAACAAGAAGTCGTGCGGCATTTTTGCCATTGCGCAAGACGAACAATAAAAATTTACAGCCAGCAAAGCGAACCTACGAGCGAGCGAGTGCCAAACAATAGCTGTGGGGAGCAGCGGCTGCACAGGGAGCTGTAACCAAACCCAAAAGCCACACGAAGCGGCAAATGAGCAGCACGAGGGGAGAGCGAAAGAGGAGGGAGGAGCGGGGTAGCCGAAAAAGAACTCAATAAATTGTCATGCAGTAAAATGTAGTTTTGTGTGGTTGGCGCAAAAAGAGGAAACAAAAGCGCGGTTAAGAGGCAGAGGGAGAAAGAGGGGGGGAAAGGGTAGTATAAAGGGAAGGCATAGCGGTTAAGGGGGCGCGACTTTGTTTCAGCGGAACAGCGCGACAAGCGAAAAACAAGAGCTGCAACAAACAAGCCACCGAGCGAGAGAGGGAGAGACAGAGACAGAGCGAGAGAGAGAAAGAGAGAGCAAGAGTTGAACTATGTTGCCAAGTTGAGGGCTGCAAGGGGCGCACGAAGACGCCAAGACAGCAGCAGAGTGCACACAGCACACACACACACACAGTCAATACGTATGCATAACCATACTAAGTATGCCTGTGTGTGTGTATGTGTGTCGTGCATTGTCTGAACGAAAATCACATGTTTAGTTGTACGGGAAGGATGTGATTCAAGTTGCAGCTAAGGCAAACGGCAGCAACAACAACAGCTCGAAGCAACAACAACAACAACAAACAGAGCCACACGCGCGCCTGTGACATTTTGGCAAGTCTGAGACTTGGCTTACACCCCCTTGCCCCTCTTTCCCTTGCCATTAAACTCTTTGCCAGCAGCTTTGTTAGCGTTGTCAGCGCTGCTGTTGAATTTTTCATGCCCAATGCGCGACATAAACTTGGCCTGCCTCTAAATTAAGGCGGCGTCGCTTTATTGGCCAGCCTACTGCGACTTGTTGTCTGTGCTGTTGTTGTTGTTGTTGTTGTTGTTGTTCTTGCTCATTTGGCTTTCACGTAAATGTGCGCTTAGCATGGCCAAGTAATTGAGAACCCTTCGCCGGCAGGCATGGCATGGCTTGCCTGCCACTCCACTACACCCGCCCGCCCACTAAGTGTATTAATCCTTTTTTATATGCGCCGCAAAACCGCAGTCGAGGCCGAGTTGCCCAACTCACACACACACACAAAAATTAAGTATACGCCGCGTAATTCTCTTATTTGATGCCGCCAACGGCAGCAGCAATATATATATATATTTTTTCTTGGCTCGTTTACTTGGCCAAAATTGCATTAAAGTTGCATAAGTGCACATGGTTTTAATATTTAATTTAGCAAAGAGCTTGGCCGGCTGAAGCCTGCCTCCGACTGCGATTGCGACTGTGCCTCCATCTCTTTCTGCTGCTGCTGCTGCTGCTTCACCCTGCTGCTCTTCCGCTGGCCCTTAGCCCTATTTGCTGTGCTGCAGCTGTGCACTTAGCGCTCGCTTTTGTCCAACTCTGCGGGGCGATAACGCTGACATCCACGCTTAATAATATCCCTTTGCCATTTGCCAACGCCGAAAAACAAAAGCGCAGCAGCACAAGCTCAGCCGGACCAGCTCTCTCTCTCTCTCTCTCTCTGTCTGGCTGTGCTTTGCTCTGCTTTCCCGGTCGTGATTTTTCCACAGTTAAGCACGCCGAAAAAAAGCGCAACGCGCAAATGGAGATAAAAATTTGCCATGCCAAGCTGAAGGAAGCGACAAAAAATACAACAACAGCAACAACAACAGCGACAGCGACAGCAACAGCAAAAACAAACAACAGCCAAAGTGCAGCAAAAGTATTTACAAAGCGTTATCGTGATGCGACCTAAACCCAACTCTACCATCCCCGCTTCCCTCCACCTGCCCGCTGAACTCTGAACCGGCCCTGCCCTCTGCCACTTGCAACACGCTCACTCGCTCGCCTTCGCCTTGTTTATTTTTGCTGCTGGCATTCGCTTCTCTAATTTCTGTTGCCCTCTTTCAACTCCACTCGCTACCAGTCCCCTCCCTGCCCGCCGTCACCACACTACTTACTTTATAAAGAGTTAAATAAAAACGCGATACACTTAGCGAGCGAGTGCAGAGCGCGGACGGCAGAATTGAAAAGCTTCGTAATTACATTAGAGCAGCAAAGGAAGCGTCGCCTGGGCGGGTCATTAAGTTACTATAACTATATATACATAGTTTTATTTTTTCTCTGTGTATTAAGAAAAAGAAAAATACGCTCAAAATTGAGAGTCTAATGGACTTCAGTTGCTGTTTCTGTATTTGAATGAAGACGAAATTTTATATATAAATAAAATAATAAATCATAGTTCCAGTTTCTTCAAGGAAAAATGCATTTATTTGAATACAATAAATAAATATAGTTTTTGAAGATATATATGCACATATTAGAGAGCTACAAGACTTACATGATTTAAGCAATGCACAGAAATCGAGTTTTTGAAGTATCTATAAAATGTATATTTTTGATAAATTTTTATTACTATTTTTGAAAAAATTATTTAGATGAAAAAAATTTTTTTTCCACAGCTTTTCTTTTTTTGATGATTTTATTTAGATGATAGCAACAATTACTTTACTTTATTACTTTAATTTATTTAAATGAAAAATAACTTATTTTCACCCATGTCTTCTCTTTTTTTGGATGAATATATTTAGATGAAAAAAAAAATTTTTTTTCTATCCATATTTTCTTAATTCTTTATGCACTTATTAACATGAAAAAAGTATTTATTTCCATTCATTTCTTCTTAATACCTACCTACCTCTAGAAGGTTACCTATGCTTTATTCTTGCAATTTCTCTCATTAAATAATTCAGTGAATAATATATATATATATGTGCCCTACATAAAAATTCAATATTTTATTTATAGAGTTTTACTCTTTTATCGCATCACTAAAAATCTCGCTTTAGAAAATTAAAAAGAGCTAATTAAATTATTACAATTTTGTTTAAATGAATCTACTTTCATTTAAATATTTTCTAGGTAAATTTTTCTACTCAAAGTAAGCTAATAAAAAAAATAATTAAAAATTAATCTGATGGTTTTCTAGCATAGCTATTGCTTAATTCTACGCTACAAATTAAAATCCTTTCAGCAACTATTCTAAATGCATTTGAAATTTCCTTTAACTCTGTACTCTCAAAGCGCATTTACACGCTTTGAAGTAATCAGATAAATAAATTCCTGCAAGCATTAACAGATACATCCGAGCGTCTGCTTTGCAAAAAAAAAAAAAAAAAAAACGCAATAGTTCCCCTTTGACATTATCTTCTCGAGCGCATTCGGCAGTCGTTTAATCTTAGTCAGAGCAGCGTCAGTTCTTTCTCTCTCTCTCTAGCTCTGTTTTTGGCCGTGCTCTTAGCACGCGCTCATCTTCTATTCCATTTTGTTATTTACGAGGCGATGGCGGCAGGAGCTCTTAAGTTTAAAGCTCATCAAGCGTTTGGGCATTAAATTTCGCTGTTCGCGAAATAGTTTCGCATTTTTATAACTCAATTAAGGCGCCAGCTCAAAGCCAATTAAAACGCGCAGACAGCGGGCAGCGCGGGCAGCTGATTAACCTTGTTACGCGTATACAGTTGCAGACAAATATGTATATAAATGTGTGCGTGTATATATATATAAGTATATCGTGTATTTGTCAGCCCTGGGCCAACGCCTGCGAGAGTTGCTTGTGAGCATCGCGCGCGCCCAAGTGACCGTCGCCGCAGGTCACGTCGTCCGCCTTGCAACGCCTCGCGCCTTCGTTATCGTCGCCAGGGCGCAATGGTAATTGTGCAAGTGCAGCGGCAATGACGTCATTCGCACCGAATGCCAAGCCCTCACAATTCGCTATCGCCCGGGCAAACGTTGGCACGGTAATTGTGTGCACTGTGCGCCACGCTTCGGTTGGCAATATTGTTATGACCAAAAACCAGGTCACAAAGGACTTTTCACCAGCACCAGGCCCTGTCCATGTTCCCGTCCCACTGCTCCCCATACCTCCTTCATTTACCCTAGCTCAACTGGCTCTCGCTCTCAGCGCCCTGCTCGACTGTTGTTATCGTTTTTCTTGGCCTCAACTTTCAGCGCGAACGCGCGCGCATATTTTATTTGATTTATTTATAACAAAAGGAAGAGCCAAAGCAGAACGCATAATTTTACCAAAAATTTACTTGAGGAATTCTCGCTACCAAAATACTTCCGGTAGTGTGGGGGTGGGGTTGGGCTGCTTGCTGGGTTGCTCAGCTCGACTGCAGCAGCAGCAGCAGCTGCCAGTTAAAGATTTCTCAGCACTTTTGCTATTTTGCATTTAATATTTATGCCGCTGCTGCTCGCTCGCTGTGTCTCACTCCCACACAATATTTACATCTTGCATTCTCTTTCTCTCTCTGGCTCATTGCAGGCATGCAGCACAGTCGAAGCTCTCAACTGCTCAACTCGTTGCGACTTGGCGACTTGGCTCAATCCCTGACCAGGCCCAGCCCGGCCATGGGCTGCTGAATAATTGATGCAGTTTTGGTAAGTGCATTTTGAAAGAGTTTCTTCTTCGGTTAGTTCGCAGTTTAGTCCGGCAGTCAGTCAGTCAGTCAGTCAGTCAGTCAGTCCCTCCTTCTTTCTCTGCGCGCATTGCATTCTTCAGCTGTGCTCAGCTCTTAAGTTCTGTAGCCTCAAATCGCTTGGCATTTCATTTAAATGCATGCCAGTATCTGTCCCGCTGAGCCAGAGCCAGAGACAAATGAAGTGTTCGACGAGGAGACACAAAGAAAGGAGAGGTGGTTGGAGAGGGGGCGTGGCAAATGCCTCATGCATAAACCAATACGCGTGCTCTGGCCTGGCCAGCGGCAACGTTTACGCGCCGGATGCGGAAATTGTACAACAACAATAGACAGCAAAATGGCAGCGAGGCCAACGAAAAAATGGCGTTAACAGCACCTTCACACACACACACACATACAGACACCCACACACACGCAGCGTACAAATGGGAGACAAGAACTCGCATTGCCACACATATTGTCCACTATTTTCACACATTTGTAGGGCCATTGCCGGTGGGGCGGTGGCGGGGGCGGGTGGCTCTATGTGGTGGTAACGCGAAGATTGGTGGCCATTATTTTAGGTCAACCTTCGGCCATCTCTTTGTTGGTGGTGGGGAGTGGGGGGCACCCAGCCAGCTATTGCCGTTTCGCTTAATAGTGTTTCGGCGAATGGCATCGTTAACTTTGCCATCAAGTTTGCAACCCAAAATGTTCATTATTATGCAAATGGATAGACTGTGGAGTATATTAATATTTAACACAAGCGAGGGGCAAGGGGAACGAGGCAGGCAGCAGCTTGAGCTGAACTGTGATCGAAGCGCAGCTCGTTAGAGCTAAGCGTATGTTGCGTATACGACATGTAACCAGAGTTTCGTAGCGTCTGATCTGCTTGAAGAGCTCGCAGCTGCGTGTGTGTGTATATGACGTATACGACATGTTGTGCTGTCTGTAATGAGCTACAAAAATATAGGCTTAAATGGCAGCGCAGCTCTTAGTACTTGAGTATGATCAGCGCTTAGAGCGCTTAGCATATGACGCATACGCCACGTTGTGTCAACTAGCAGGCAGTTAGTTACTTGATTAAATCGAAAGAAATGTAATGGAAATGAAAGCTAGCATAATAATTAACTAAAATGATCAGTTGATCGAAATATTACGTATACGTCACGGTGTTCAACCCGAACAGCTTTAATTAAGGCATAGACCTTTTTTTTTAATGCACAGAAGACTCAAATTGTGCTTAGTCATGCACTTTTGCGATTAATGTGAAAAAGCTAGCAGCTGAATGAAGTACATAAATTACGTATACGACATGTACTTCTATTTAAAATTGATCATAATGACGCATGAACCGCAAGAAGCCTTTAGCTATACATTATTGCGCCTTAACTAGCAAACATACAGCCTGATTGCGTATACGCCATGTTGTTCACTTGCATTTACATCAAGTTGGCCATAAAGCTGTCGCGTAAGCGTATTGCCAGTTCGTGTTGTCCGCTCGAGCTCGAGCGTTGTTTATGCATGCATTTTCTTGCTTTATCTTAATGCTGTCTAGATACAAAATTTTCGTCGCCAGAACCTTCGCACCGCAGCTGTTCTTGTTTTTGTTGTTGTACAAGCTTATTGCTGTTGCTGTCGCACTGCTTATCCTTATCCACAACATTGTCGACGTCTTCTTTGGCGTCGTCGTCGTCGTCGTCGTCGTCGTTGTTGTCGTCTTTGCCTTTCGCCTTTCCGCTCGTCGTTTGTTTTGTCATTCAATTCAATGAGGCTAATGTCCGTTGAGTTTTGCACCGCACCTACAGCTGCAGATATAGCCAGTTCAGCTGTTGTCCTCGTCGTCGTCGTCGTTGTAGCCCAGTCTGGTCGGTCCTGCTGTGGGTAGAGCGGGTAGGGGGGGTTGTAGCAGCAGGGGGCTCGAATGGTCTCTCTTGTGCGTCCATTGCTTCCCATGCTGTTGTTGAAGTGCCATTAAGTTTAGTTGTCACTTAGCCTCTTTGCTTTTATATGCCCGCTGTCCGTTGTCAGGCAGTGTGCCGCGTTGTTGTTATCCTTTTGGCTTGAACGTCTTAAGCGCCTAATACCATGCCCATAAAAATGTCCAACTAATGCTTTAAAGTGTGCCAGCCAACGACAAGACCTAAGTCAACTCAAATCGACGATGGCACAAGATGAAACCAGGCGAGACGCACGGCCAGACGAGACTGGCAGCTGAGTTGAGGTTGAGTTGGAGACGGACAGCCTGAGCTGCTGCTGCTGCTACTGTTGCCGGTTTTTGTTATCGCCACGTTTCGGGGGCATTTCATCGATCGTTTTGCGTGTTTTTCCGTCTGTCTCAGTCTCTGTTTAATTTTCAGCTTCTCAACTCGTTTTTCACTTTTATTTTGATTTTTATTTGCGTGCTAATTTTCGCAATTGTAGTGTATATGTGCTGTTTGTGACACTAGCGTGTCTCGCTCCCTCTCTAAATATTTGCATTTTTATTGTGGCAGCAGGTTGCGCCTTTTGCTTCATTAGCAGACAACCGCATTGTTGTGCGTATATAAAAAAAAAATATATATAGTTATATATAGCATGATATATATAGAGCTATAAGTGCTGCATAGTCTGCACTGCACAAGTCATTCAATTAAGTTTGTCTGCAAGTTGCAGCCCCCCAAAATGCAAAAACGAGAAGTTTGCAAACTTTTCGATCGGCTCTCGCTGCCTTCACTCTTCACGCTTTCCTCGCTCTCGCTCTCGTTTCCGCTTCCGACTTCGACTGTTGTCGATGAATTTTCATTACGTTGCATATATTTCTCGGGCAATCGTGTAAACAAGCCGCGCCAATTTGTGTTTGTTACAGCGAACAAAGGGGCAGGCGTGGCAGGGCGTAGAGCAAAGGGGAAAAAACCAAAAAAAAAAAAAGTTTACTTAAAAAACATGTCAATATTTGCAAGCGCCCCGCAGTAGAACACTTTGCACTTTAATGGGCAGCTGCGGTCCGCCTGCTGCTACAGCTCCAGCTCGATCTTCGCATGCCCAAGCAAATGCATTAAAAATGCAGATACTGCCGGCAGCGGGCAGTGGGCAGGGGGAAAGGGAGAGGGAAAGGAAGCGGGAGCTCGAGTCCGCGCCACAGTCATGTGCAAATTTCAAGTTGTCAATTTATGATTATGGCACCTCATGAACCGAAGCAAAATGTAAATTATACGACGCCGACGAAATGAAACTCAAGCGAATAACAAGCGAAATTGCTGTTAAGACTCGCTCGCTCGCTCGCTGTGTGTGTGCGTGTGTGTGTGTGTGTGTGTGTGTGTAGTGTGCGGCTGCCAATTTTAAATTTAGTTTTTATTGTTGTTGCTGCCTGTGGTAGTTGGCAGCAGGACTGCCTGCTCGACTGGCAGCTCGACTGGCAGCCCGGCAAGCCCTGGCTGGCTTGTTACACTTAACGCTTTTTAACGCCGAATTGACTGCACACACACACACACACACACAAACCCTTACTCCTACACAACACACAGACAGACAGGCACTCACTTGCTTGGCTGTTATGTAAATGAGAATGAGAATGAGTATGAGGAGGGGAATGGGAATGGGAATGGGTCGCTCGGCAGTTGCTCAATCGACAGGCGCAGGTGCATTGAAATAGTTACTTACTACGTTAGGTTTCGTTACGTTACGTATACGACATGCTCGCCGCCGCACAAAATCACATGAAGTTCGGCGTAACAAACTGTCAATTTGGCTGCTTGCATGTTGCGTACTTTGCGAGCTCGAGCACATGTGCGTGGTCGAAGCACCGCAGCGAAGTACACTAAACAGCAAAGTTTATGCTCGCAGCTGGCATTGAACGGACGCAAAAAGCAGCGCGGAGTGGAAAAGGAATTTATATTTTATTTGAGATTTTTATTATATTAAAGTGAATTAAAGAAAATTCTAGAAGAAATTATATAGAGGTAAAACTTATTTCTACATTTAAAAACGCTTAAAAATAAAATAAAAAATGTTCAATTTGAAATTTAAATTTTTTTATTAGCAGAACATTTTATAAAAAATTATGGAGAAGTGAAATTAATTTTTGAATTTACAAACGATAAAAAATAAACTAAAAAAAGTTAACGTTTTCGAATTACTTATACTTTTTTAGTAAAACATTTTTAAAATAATTATAATAAAGTTAGACTAGTTTTAACATTTGCAAAATATAAAAAATAAAATATCAAGATGCAATTTAGTAAATATATTTTTATTGGCTTAGAAAATAAAAAAGAAAAATAGAATATTTTATAATAAGTAATTATAAAGAAGCATAATTTGGTTATTATATTTGTATTTTCTTAGAAGAAAAATAAAGAAATGAAGAACAATTAAAAAAAAAATAAAGAAGCCAAAAGTATTTTCACATAGTTAAATAACAAAATGTTAAATAATATATATTTTAGACAATTTTTCCTTATTTTTATGCTCTGAAAAAATTTCAAGTTTTAACAGCTGGAAATTTTATTTTGATAGAACAATATACAATTTTTAATAAACTTGTAAATCTTTAACTTTTATTATTTTTACAGTTAAGAAAAAATGTAAAGCAGAAAATGCAATTTTTGTATAATTATTAATTAAAAAGCGAAACTTTAACTGTTTGTAAAGTGGAATATCGTGCTCTTCGCTCTCTTTCCCTCCTCCCTTCCCACACTCTCGCCGTTTCTTTGCCTTTATCCGTGCAATAAAATTTTAAAGGCTCCCCGTTAAAATTCCAATCAATTTTTATAGCCAGGTGTATCGAGGGTATTTATTAATTTGCATTTCACGTGTTTTTTCCCAAAGACGCAAATTACAAATTTCTATGGCGATTTCTCTTTTGTTTAAGGCTCTTCCCTCTCTCTCTCTCTCTCTCTCTCTCTCTCACTCTGGCTCTTGCTCTTTCTCACTGTTTGCGACTCTATTAAAAAAGCCTGGAATTTAATAATTTATCAGCGCCAGAAAGGAATGCGCCGTATGAGTGTATGGCATGATGGATGGAATGGTGTTTTCTGCGCAAATTTATTACAACAGATTTTCGCACTTTGTCAGCGGCTTAAACAGAGCGCGTGTGTGTGTGTGCGTGCGTGTGTGTTGTTGTTTCCCATTTCGAAATTGGAAATCGTATATAATTCGACTATTGTTTTGGGCTCGTCGAGATTCAAGCTCGATTTTGTTGCATTGTTGCAGCTTTCAATTTTATTGCTTAGTTATCGGCAATTCCAATTCAGAGCCTCGACCTGTCGAACAATGAAGTCGCTGCTGCTGCTGTTGTTGCTCGAATTGTTGTTGTTGCTGTGTTGTGATGGGCGGCGGAAATGTAAATGAATCTGATTGTGAGCTTCTACAGGCAAATCGCATGTACAGCACGCTCACTATCGCACACACACACACACACACAGCGTATAAAATTTGATTGTGATTGAAAAGTATAGCCTACTTTCAGGCGGGCGCATATAAAATGCATGTAATCAAGCGAAATGGCACTGTGCGGCAGGCTGGCAGGGAGCAGACGGGGGCGTGGTCTCTCGTTGCATTTGCACGTTACGCCCCTACGCCCCTCGTCTAGCAGCCAGCCTAGCACAATAATTGAAATTTGATTTGATTAGTTTGGATTTTAAATTTTCTGCGGGCTGCCGATGTGACGCTATAACGGACAGTCTGCGCGTGTATATGTGTGCGTGTGTGAGTGCATTAAAATGACATATTAATTTCATTTTTGTGTGCGCAATTACGACGCCATTGCCAAAATCCCCTTATAATTAAGTCGCTTATGAAATGAGCAGCATATTTTGTACTTCTTTCTCTTCCTCTCTTTGTCTCTTTTTTGCTGCGTTAAATGGAAATCGGAGAAGCGTTGAAATAATTGAACTATTTGGTTTTCATAATTGAAATTTTACGCAGACAATTCAATAATAATTACCTCGAGACAAAGCGTGACAGCGTAACAGAACCTAGCGAGGGAGAGAAATAGAGAGATATATATAGAGAGAGAGAGGAAGTGGGAGCACGGCTGCAGCCAGTGTGCTGGCATGTAAAAAATTTAATTAAGTAACTTATTGTTATTATTTGCATTCCTTTTGTTGCTGCGCCCTGTCCCTGGGGGCGTGTCACGCGCCGGCGGCAAGATAATTTGCTGCATACTTCGCTCGCTTTTGTTTTGTGCGCCTTTGTCAACGCAATAATTAAATAAATATTTGCAGAGAGCAGAAAAAAAAATAATATATATATAGAAATATATATATGCATGTATATGGCAAAATATCGAAGAAACGCAGTGTTATTTAATGCTTTAATGGCGGCGTGGGGCCTGCTGCTGCTGCCTGCCGATGTTGACCATATTGATAAACAGTAAATGGAAAAGATTGCTAAATGATGAAAAATGCGCTGCACTTTCCGCACCTCTTTGTGTGACCAAGCGGAAGCAGCGAGCAAGGAGAGAGAGTGAAAGAAATAAAATGAAAGAAGCCAACGCACAAATATTGTCGAAGAATTTTCTTTTATATGAATTACGAGTGCAGATGCTTGCGCGTGGCGGGAGTGCGAAGGGGAAAGGAGAAAGGGAAGGCAGCGGGAAATTCAAAGAGAATTGATTGTGGGAATGGCAGCAGTGCAGGCTAAGTAATAAATAGTCTCTTAAATGGCTTAAGCTCGTTATGCACAGAGAAAGAGAGAGAAAAAGAGAGAGAGAGAAAGGGAGAAAAAGATAAAAAATATAAGTTCAGTTTGCAAGTTTCAACTTCAACTTCAGCTTTCGCATCGAGCGCATCTCTTTGATTCCTCGACTTGACCTCTTTGTAGATAAGCACGAACTTATGCAAATATCAAAGAGAGCGAGCGGGGAAGGGAGCACAAAGAATAAAAAAAAAAAAAAAATTGAAGAGAAAAGTTTACGCCTATGCCAATTTCAGTTTCTTTGTTTTGCCACAATTTTCACTTTCTCTGGCATTTCTTTCTTTTTGCCAGATATGCAAATGCCTAAACTCAGCCTCCACACTTATCTCAAGGCTCAGCTGCGCTCTCTTTTGCGCTCTGCCGCTGTCTCACTCTCTCTCTCTGGCTGTGCTCAGCAATCAAATGAAGTCTGTTTCTATCTTTAAGTATAAAAAAAATCTATTTTTAATATTTATAAAAATTCGGGTTTTTTTTTTTGAAACAAGAAAATTATTTTTGATGTCTTCAGAATTTTTTTTAAACAAAAAACTCTACTTTATGCCTTTAATAGTCACTTGTTTATATATATAAAGGCTCATAAGTCATTTCTGCTGCATCTATTGATCTGTTGTGGCCTGTTAACATGCCTGTTACACATGCTGTCTCGCTCGCTCTGCCGCTCGCCTGCTTTTCGGCACTGACAACATAATAATAAGTTTTCTCACTCTCTGCTCTCGCGCGCGCTCTTTGTTGCTGTTGCTGCTGCTGCTGCTTTCAAAGGGCAAGCCTGCAGCTTGAAGTCGTTGTTGTTATAGTTGTTGTTGTCCTCGCTGCGGTATTGAGCGCAAAAGTTTATTGAACGCAGCAGAGAGAAAAAATGAAGAAAATATTACACACACACAAGCACACGCAGAAAGACACGCATGCATGTATGTGTGTGTGTGTGTGCGTCTTGTACTATTTACGCCGCCTTGGCTGTCGACTCCTTTGGCGCTTTATGGTGGCAGCGACGCCAGCGTCGGCGTCGACGTCGTCGCCGTGTCCTTACACACACTTTAAATTATTTATTTTTACACTTTGCTGTAACACATTTTAAGCTGTGTGCGTGTGCACAGACATACGTGCACGCACGTGGCCATGTGTGCCTGTGTGTGTGTGTGTCTGTGTTTAATACACTTGGCAGGCAGCAGCGCAGCGTGCAGGCTGCTTCGGCCTACAACAACAACAAGAGCAAGCGCAAGAGAAGCAGCGACCAAAGCAGAAGAGCACAGAGACCGCTCTTTATATTTGCACAAGTTTGTGCTCTCCCGCTGCCGCTCCGCTCCGCGCTCTCATGCACTACCTCTGCCGCTCCCACTTCCACTCCCACTCAAGCGCGCGAGCTCTTGTTCTGTCGCTCTCCCTGTCCCTCTCTCTCTCTTGCTGCCGACTGGCTTTTCTTTTCAGAACTTGTAAATTATTTGCCTTTTGCCTTATTCCTTACACATACGCGCACAAATTGTCTTGAGTTTATGTGTTAAACTTTACATCTCATGTTTGGACTCGCCAGTCCCCCACCCCTTCTTTACTACAGGCTGCTGTCCTGCCTTGGCCATTGTAGTGGAGTGTGCTGGGGAGGGGGTTGGGTAGATTGAGAGAGGTTTACTGTGCTGCGTGTGTGTGTGTGTGTGTGTGTGTGTGTGTGTGTGTGTGTGTGTGTGTGTGTGTGCGGCCATGTGGGCGTCATTGTGGCTGTGGCCTGAGCGCGCCTGCATGGCATGTAAATGATATCGTTCCTTCTGGCCACGTTCGCATTCACACTCGCATCCCCACACACACACACACACACACACACACACACGTATACCCTCACTGCGAGTGCTTGTCGTCCTTGCTCACGTCAGCTGCGGCGACGTCGCTTTTATTGCTCGCTTTTGTTGAAGCTGCCTGCCAGCCGCCGTTAAACAAATGAACAACATAAATAATTGCAAAAGCACACACACACACACACACACACACACACACGCACACACATGTGTGAGAAAGACAGAGAGCGAGACTGGCACATAATCGCACACGTATGCAAAGTGAGGTAAATCGCAGCGTTTGCTGCATACTTAAAGGCGCTGCACGCGCCACCAAATCTGTTGAGCTCGAGCTTTGCCTGCGCTGCCGCCCACGTCGCCGCACCCGCCACACCCTACGCTTCGAAGCAAGATTAATGAGCAAATGGACTGAAAGCTATTCAGAGTCTGCTGCCAATGCAAATTCCCCAGTTCCTGCGCTCTAATAAAGTGCTAGCAGCGGGCGAGGTAGGGTATGGGCAGCGGGTAGGGTAGGGTTGCCCGCCACACCTAATCACTTATTTGCAGCAATCCATAAATGCCGTTTTGCATTATCTGCGCGCCACTCGAATCACTCAACTAATTGCTGCAACACGCTCCACGAGGGGCGCTAAGCCACCTCAAGCGATTGTTGCAACTGCTGCGGCGGCTGCCACGCCTGATAAGCGCTTGTCTAATTGCAGTGTTGCATGAATGTGCATGCATGTGCAGGTATCGCCATACAAATGCGATTACCCTAAGTAGCTGTAGTAACGCCCCTCCCCCCCAGACTCTCGACTAACTCCGAATTCTGTGGCAACACTGCGTAAGTGAGTGCGGCGCGAGTGAGACTCGGCGGCCACTTGAAAGCGCTCTCAGCAGCGGGGGGGCACCCTGCCTTCCCCTGCTCCTTGCCTTACATCATTCACTCCCAACTGTCGAGCTGCTCTCGCTATTCAAATTTTATTTGCGCAGCTGAAAAAGCCAAAACGCTGTCGCCTGTTCACTCTTCCCCTTATCCTCCTGCTGCTCCCACAGATATGCAAATTTTTCGCTGCATTTGGGGCTCTCCCTGCACAGACTAAAGTGTTTTTTTACGGCATTGACCTTGTCACTGGGCGTGGCAGCCAGACAGTTTGTCATATGTGTTTTGTAGGCTTTATTTATTTTATTTATATACTGAAATTATATTAAATATACTTAGCATGCAAGGCAATTGCGTGCTTAATTAATCGGCTTGGCGCTGACTCAGTGGCATACCCTTAATACGCCTGCTTTTATTTTTAACATTTTAAATCGGATAAGGCCTGCGGCTTGACTTGCTTTCTTTCACGCTCATGCCAAAAATACATGCTTTCTTTTATGCTTGATTTCTTGCTTTCTTGCATTTCCAAAATTATCTTTTATTCAGATTAAGCGGGTAGGGTATTCAAATTTCTCTTTTATCTGCGCTGCTTCCATGTTTATTCATGTACGTTCAGTTGCATTTCTGTTTTGTTTCTCGACTTTCGTCGCTTTTTCAATATCAATAACAAAAGCTCCGGTCTAACAGGTTTATTTGCCCCTTGCATTCTAAATTGTAAACGGGGTATATGGGTTGGGCATCAGCCACGCATGTCATTGCCGTCAGGTGCGTAAGAAAAACCCACAACGCTTGCGCTTATCAGCTTTGATAACTGTAGCATATGCTTCAATTTACGAGCAGCGATTATCACATCCGCTTGTATAGTAAGTGATATCAGTACAGGGTATGAGAAAGTCAAGCTTTCGCAATTGCTCTACAGTTGTTGCTACTGCTATTATGTTGTTTGCCTGGCCTTGCTCCTGCACCGGGCACATTGATGTTCTCTCTATTGTTACTATTTCTATCAATCTCGCTCTCGCCCTGGCTTAACGCTCTCTTTTTAAGCTGTCGATTGCTCAGCTTGGCATTGAGAGGGGCTGCCTACCTCTCTCTCTTGCTCACTTTTACTAATATGTTACACGCTTTGCTATGCAGCGCACACATTCACGCTCTCTCATTAACATTATTCTACTCACTCCCACTCATCGACTCTTAATCTTTATACAAAGTCATTTGTACAGCATTGCATATGCGAACCTTTCTCTCTCATTATTATTATTTCACTCACTCTCACTCACTTGCATGACTCTCTCTAAGAAGTCATTTGTACAACATTGCTTACGTGTAGGCTGCCTCGCTCCCGCGCAAAAAACACTCTCTTTTAGTTATTTTGTTAGTGTAAACGTCACTTGCCGGAGCAGCCACTCTCCCACACTCCCCATCCCACTTAGTCGCTCGCCAGTTCAAACACTTCCACCTTGCGCACTTTTCTTAAGCGCGCTCTCTTTGCGCACGGGTGCTCTCTCTCTCTTTCTTGTGCTCAGCTTCCGACTGCGATCGTACGCAGAACAAAAGCAGCAGCAACAGCAGTTTCAGTCTGTCTGTGCACTCGTCTCGCGTCAGTTGTCGTCGCGTGTCGTGCTCGTAGACGTTGTTAATTCTTAACTGTTAACTGTGAATCGACCCGGCACGGCCAGGCCCGCCCGCTATCTCAAACACGCTAATTGCAGATTGTTTTATGAATGCTGCTATCAGTGAATCTACCAAAGGCATTAACACAGCACCAATTTAGTGCCGCGTCGGTGCAATAAAACAACGCTAATTAAATACAGACGTGCGACTTAACCCAACGCAACTCATTTAAATCAATACAACATTTCCGCGGTTCATTTTTCTTCAAAAATATATATATATAAATTAATATAAATCCAGGCAAGGTTCGTTTTATATTTCGATAGCATTAATCTTCTTTTTTCACTCGCACCTCCCTGCGCCACGCTTTCGCTGCCTCTCGCGCTGTCTCGCTCACTCGCGCCTGGCGCACTGTTAAGGTAATTGGCCCAAGACACGAGTAAGAACAGCAAGAGAGCAGCGGACAGCGGACAGCGGACAGCGTGATAAAGCAATATGAGGAAATTGCAACAAGTCTGCGTTCGAGGCTGCTACGTGAAATTCGATTTAAAAATAATTTTCAACAAAATAAAATCAACATGCAACATGCGGCCGCCTGCCTGCCACTGCAACTGCAACGCAACTGCAACCTCAACTCAATTAAAACGTTCAATGAATGGCAAAAAAAAAAAAAATAAAACGCAGCGAAAAAATCAGAGCAAAAAGCTGAAATAAATAAAGCGAGCGAAAAGCGAAAAACAATCGAAAAACTCAAGCAACAACAACAACAATGATGTTGCTTACCTCTCTATAAACATGCGTCCAATTGTTGTTGTTGTTGCTGTTATGTTGCTGTTGCCAGCTCCAACTCGTTCGCTATTTATTTATTGTGATTATTTTGTTATTTATTAACTTCACTGCTGCTGCTGTTGCTGCTGCTTCTGTTTCTGCCGCTCATTCATTCACTTTTTCTGCACGTTTTTCGCCTTGCAATCTTTGCTCTGCTTTGTTGTTGTTGTTGTTGCTGTTGCTGGCAATTTGCTGTTTATGATTTTTATGGCACTTCCACGCGACTAAACACATTCCATAAATTTTATACGCAAATCGATCATCAACCAGCAATACATTAATGCATTCAACTCGCCGTCCGGCGACTTTTTACGGCTGCCAAAGATTGAAAATGCATATTAATGCCATAATTCCCACGTATGGGAAATCAATTGAAATCAATTTTACGTTTGCCGGAGATTGCCATAAAAATGCTAATGAATTGAATGTGAAGTCGTAGACTGAGGAAAACCCCATTGCAGCTCAGTTTAGTGTTGAACTGATGACTCCAAGTGGCAGTGTGCGATAGTATTAACAATACGGCTATAGATGCCAATTAAGCTCTTCAGTAGCAGCAACTTCTATGTGGAAATTCCGTCTGGAATTTCCCTCTGCTACTGATAAGCATAAGTACAATACGTCTATCGATTCCAATTAAACACTTTAGTGTCAATAACTTCAACTATATGTAGAAATTCTCTCTGAAACATCAACTATATGTAAAAATTCTCTATAAAATTACCCTCTATATACAGATTGCTGATAAGACGCTTTAAAGACGTATTCAATATTATTGCTTTATTTAAATACATTTTAAAAAAATTAAATTATTTAAAATTAACAAGTGAGCTTTAGCAAAATTTTTAAAACATGCAAAAATGTACATCTTTGATATATAAAATCTCTCTGGTTTTTCTGATAAGCACAAACAGATAAACTTTCTTGAAATCAGCATTTGAAGTTATTAATTCTGCAAGGTGATACAGTATTTTAAAAATATGTAAAATTGGTCATATACCATATAGAAAGATATATTCTTAAGAAATTCTTTAGAATCGAAAATTTCGATACATACGAGGTAAATAAATGACCTGCAATTATTTCTCGGCGCCAGCGTTAGTCTTAAAATTTCCCAAACTGTAGATTTTGGTATACCAAGATTTAAAATCTGGTCGAATACTTTTCGAACAGACCTCGTATAATATTTCTCAAGTCATTTCCTTACTCTGCAGACAGATTTGTGCTAAGCATAATTAAGTTAGCAGTTGTTTTAGCCATGTCATTTACCTCTTAGCTTAATTTAGTATTGAGTACGTTATCAATTTAATATAGTGTGCATAAGAGCTTAAGAAATCCTAGATCTTCAGATACACTCTAAATAAATTTCCTTAAATTCAGCACGTATATAAATTTAGAATTCTGCACAATCTTTAGACAGATTTTCGATAAGCAAACGCTGATGAGTTAGCAGTTATTTCTACCATATCATTGAGCGCTTAGCTATAATTAACTCTTGGTACTATAAAGCCCTTATCAATGTGATATAATACTATACGAGGCGATTACAATGCTACATTCGCAATTGCTTGTCGCTATAATCTTTATGGAGCTGCGTTGATTGAAATAGTTTGCCACTTGTCACGCAATTTGAGAGACTGTCAATCAAGCCGAAAGCAGGTTGGTAGGTTGGTAGGTTTGTTAGCTGGTTAACAGTTTGCCTGGCTGGAAACTTAAACTCGCACACGCGTTGAACCTGGCCGCACCGCATTAACCTGCTCTCTAATTTATAGCCAACCATCATATTTCTTTGCCTGGATCAAAACTTTAAACCGCAACTGTAACTGAACCCCAGCAGTAGCGGGCGAAGCAGGGCATGTGGCTCGAACGTATTCCCCTCAGCGTCAACCGCTAAAAGTCAAATTAAATATCTATTTTTGGGCCACATGTACAAAAATGTACGCCAGACTCCAGGGACGTAAGGCAGCGTCGGGGGAGAGGGAGGGAATCTGGGGGAAGCCGGGACTGGAGCTGCTTTTGTTAATTATCCCCATGAATTTGATAGTTTTCATCAAAAGGTAGCGAGCGTGCGCTTCGCTCCTGATGAAAATTCAAATGAACATGAATATGCAAATGTGTAAAAGTGGAAATGTGAAAATTTGTGTTTTCTCTCCCCGTTACCTTTGCCCGTCTCGCTCGCACTCACAAGCTACTATATATGTGTGTGTGTGTGTGTTGTTTGCATTTCAGTCGAAATGCCGCAAATTAGTAATGTTGCCTAGTCGTATCAGCTTTTGGCGACCCTTGCCTATTAATTTGCGTTGCCGACGCCGACGCCGACGCCGAGGCCGAGGCTGAGGCTCGGGCTCAGGTTCAGTTGCTGGTTTATGGTCTACAGTCTATAGACACCAATTAGCGATCGCATCGAAATTCAAAGTGGAAAATGCAAATGGAATGTGGAAAAACCATGGAGGGTTGCAAACGGGGCGCGAAATTCAATCTGTGGCTTATGTGGCATGCGAAATTATTGCGCTTGCAATCCATGCAACCGGCAGACCACAAGCAAACATTACTGTCAGCCTGACTGACGTTCTGTCTAATGCCAGGGGAAGCGAGGGGGAGGAATAACAGCGAGCAGCGCAGTGTAAGCCTAGAACTTGGCCGCAGCTCCGGAACTGGCGCTGCTGCTGGCTAATGATGCGCATGATGTGCGCCATTGTCATCGTCATCATCTTGTCGGCTTCTGCCGCTGGCAGCATCAACTTCATCTTCATCAGCGGCAGCTGCAGCCACAGCCACAGCCTGAGCAGCAGCGGCGGCAGTTTTCCCGCATTGACTTGTCGACTTTGTTGCAGCAGCAGCAGCAGTAGCAGGCGGCATGCAACATGGCAAGTTGGATGGCCTCCAACTGTGCGCTCTGTGTGTGTGCACTGCATGAAATTAATATTAATCGCAGCAAATGCATTTAAGCCGCATTTGAGCCACATTTAGCTGCCGCTGCTGCTCTCAGCTTGCTTAGCTCCTTTTTTTTAGCTTTGTTGGCCTTATGCCGACGCGTTTTCATTACGCAGCGCGTCTTTTGTCGGCGCGGGTTCCTTTGTTTATTGTGTGATTTTTATTTATTGTGCGGTTATTAAAATGCCAACGGCAATTTGTAATCATTAGGCGTGGTTCAGAGGGGCGGCTGCTGCTACAGTGGGTTAGCCAAGCCAACTTCCACTCCCGCTCTCGTTTCTCTCACTGTCTGCGCACGGGCTGGCAAAAGTCGCTGACATTTTAGTCAAACTAATATCCTTGCAGTTATGCAAATTACACAGCCACACACACACACACACACACACAGAGAAAGAGAGACACAGGCAAGCGGCGACTGCCTTTTGCACGTCCGCCTGCCTGTAGTTCTCCTTCCCCACTCTCTGCACTGCTGCTTGGCCATCAACGTCATCATTGTCATTGTCATTGTTGTTGCTGTTGCTGTTGTTGTTGTTGTCGTGGCAAAATTTAAGTGGCCACTTGACTAAATTAATATGACACTGCTGCAAGTGCTCGGCACTTGTCTTTGCTTCCTACCTACCACTTGCTTCCTCTTTGCACTCCTTATCTCCGCTTTTGGCCAACAATATGAATAATTATGACGTCAAACTGTCGCTCGATTTGCATGCTCAGCAGTTGCCAAAGACTTTGTCAATAGGCAAAAATTGCAGCAACAACAACTGTGGCAACAATAATAACAAGTGTAGAAAGCTGCAGCGAACGCACTTGACTATAAGCTACCATGCATACACTTTTGCGGTATAAGTGTATTCGATTTATTAAATTAATTGTTCAGCTTGTTGCTTTTTAGGCATATAATTTGTGTATTTCTTGGTCGAGTTGCTTGAAATTTGTTGTGAAGATACAATTATATTTAGCTACATTTTTATCAAATAACAATTTTGTACTTAGCAAGCTTTGTTTAATATTCGAAAACAAAAACTTAAATAGGGGTATCAAAGGTGGCTGCTATGTCACTCAATGCTTTAAATAAACTTTACTTGGGTACGATGTAGAGACATCTTTCTGCCAAATTTGGTAGCTGTAGTACCTGCCATAGTCAAGATCTATGTGTTTACACAGACAAACGGACAGCTGAACGGACAGACAGTGAGGAACATGACCCTAACTACTTTTGAAACTGATTGAATATATAAAAACTTATTTTTGTGCGACTTTCTGCCTGTTGCAAACATTTGCACAAAACTAATATACCCTTTTTAGCCTTTTTCTAAGGGTGAATGGTATAAAAACAGCAACAATGCATTGCGAAAAGTGACAATCGATTGAAGTGCCGAACACAGTGCAGTGCTGCGTGTGTGTGTGTGTGTGTGTGCGTGCAGAGGTGTCCAAAGTGACTCTAAGGCAATTTGCCCAATTTGGGCCCGAGCACGTAACTCTTATTATTGCATAAAGTAATTTCGAAGCGATTTGCATAACTAATTGAGCTGCCTTTCAATTAATCTCTGTGAGAAGCTGCCAGAGATTCTCGGAAAATCATTGAGCATTGTTGAACAGTGCCTGCCAGCAGTCTGTCGACCACTTGTGTAAATATTGTGCATAATTGTCGGTAATGCTTTCAATTAAAGTTCTGGTTAATTTCAGTGCAGCTTCAAGTTGTGTGCCACGTGGAAAACTATTTGACGGTGTGCGAAAAACCCATTCACAGGCAGCAGCAGCAGCAATAGCAACAGAAACAGAAACAGCAGCAGCAACATTCGCAATCCTTGTGAATCAACAACATTTTATTTCCCAGTTGCTGGCATTTAACGCTCGCCCATAAGCGAGAATGTCACTACTAAAAATCCCCAACTGTTTGCAGCTTGTCTACAGAGCGCAGGGCCCCTTTGCCCTTTGCTTTGCAGTTTTTCCTTTGCTTTTTTTCCTCACTACTGCTGTGTGTGTGTGTGTTTTGCGCTCGTTTTTGTTGCAGCACATGTCACACTTGGCTCGCAGTTTGTGGCCAGGCCAGGGCTATGAAAATAACCATAAGGCAATTGCCCAGGCGGTTTGCAGCCTCCATTTGTCCACCCACCGAAGGCTTCTGCTCTGCTCTGTCCCTCCTTCTGCGCTACGCTGTTCTGCTCTGCTCTGCGTTTCTGGCACTCATAAGCCTTGAATGCTAAATGTCAAAGTTACTCCTTGGCGTAACATTCGACACATTGGGGCGTTGAGGTGTGCCTACGTGCGCCGCGCGTGTGTATGTGTGTGTGTGTGTGTGGGTAATGTCTGCCTGCTCTGCTGTCTGCTCGTTGGCCTATACCCTTCATGCATTTCGCTTCATCATGCCGCACAGTGCCTGCTCCCCGATGCCTGCTTGCCTACGGATTACATTACACTAAGTTCTGTGCAAACACAGTTGGCGCAGTTCATTAACATGTTACATGGACATGGAACTGGAACTGAAACTGGAGCGGGAATGGGAATGGGAATGGGAGCCAGTGCCGTAGCTGGAGTCGCAGCCGCAGTCGAGTTTAGTTCATGGCGACTTCACGCTCTTCTACGCTCTGTGCTAGACGAGACTCTTTGGGTTTGTTTGTTTGCTCCAAATGTATGCGTAAGCACAATATGCATGTATGTAAATCTTCACTGTGTGTGTGTGCGAGTGTGTGTGTGTGTGTGCTCGGGGAATGTATGTTTTATGCCTTTTTGCCCCGTCCAAAGCTGATGCGGAAGTGTTGCTCGGGCGCCCACTTCAAACAACTAGAGCGACTCAAAGCGCTCAGGCTCAGGCACAGCCTCAGATACGGGCAGCATATGAATATGAAAATGAATGCGAATATGAATACTTAGCTGAGTGTGTGTGTGTGCGAGTGTGTGTGTGTGTGTGTTGCTGAGGGAGCAGGCGGGCAGGCAGCGCACTAAGCTGCGCATTAAATGTAAAATCTAAATAATTAACAGCTCGCACGGCGAAGGCGAAGAAACTGAAAACGAGGTTGGCGTCTGCGGTTTTGCCCCTTTGCTCTACTATTGCCAGCTAAAAGCAGGCTGGGGGGTGGGGGGAGCGGTAGAGGCAGTCTTTTCTAATTAGGCGCGCTCTAAGTGCAGTCGTGTGGCTAATCAAAGTGGGCAAGAGCGGGAGAGAGGAGTGAGCGAATTCGGTTCTATGCGATCTGCACGCTACTTCGGTTAATTTACAGTTTTAATGCGTTTTCGACTTGTGGCCAGTGCAAAGTTTTTAGCTCACACACACACACACACACACTCTAGCACACACTGGCCTGGCCAATAAACAAACAAACAAGCTGCATAGAGAGTCCGGCAGGGAGACAAGTGCAGGCTAATTCATTTGTTTGTTTCCGTGCACAAAACCGGCAGCCGTTGCATACTTTGCGGCGCAGAACGAAACCAAGGCACCAGAGACAGAGAGAGAGACAGGGAGAGAGAGAGACGGGAAGAGAGAAGTCCAATCCAATCCCCTGCAGCTGCAGCCGTGACTGTGCAGCAGCCAAATCCCCTCACTCCGCCTGGACATATGCACTGCTCGTAGATGGCACCGCACGTCAATGAGTCCCAAAACAGAAACCAAAAAACAGCATATATAGACATATATATATATAGCAGTCCAGTTCAGTCCAGTCCAGTCGTCGTCGTAGTCGTAGTCCAGTCCAGTTGTACTCGTAGTCGTGCTCATTCCCCAGCGGACTGAGGCCATTCGGACTATTTGGCCTGGTTGTGCATGCAGTGGCAGGGCCGGCGGGCGGAGGCAGCCCGTAAAACTCAGAGCAATACGTTTTAATGAATCCATCCACATGCGGACAGAGGCCGCTCAGGCCGTACCGTGCCGTAGAGCAGAGCAGAGCAGAGCAGAGTCGGGCAGCTCGTCAGAGCAACTGATTGTATCAACTTCCTAAGTGGATTTTGCAGTCCAACTGGCATTACGCCTCTTGGCCGCAGGTAATTTCGTATGAATGAAAAGCAAAAGTCGCCCTTGCCACTCTCTCCACCTCTCCCTCTCGATCTCTGCCTCTTGCCTGGCTCCACATTTATGGCATTGCCTATGCATATGAGGAGCTGCAGCTCTCGACTCTGATTCTCTGACATTTCATGTATTTCACTTTTGGTCGCGTTGTGCTCCGCCTCCAACAGAGCTGACGTTGTCTTTCAATAAACATTCATTCACACTGTCTGCTGCAAGCATGCAGTGGCACAGTGGCAGCGGCAGGCGCAACCACACGCCCACACAATCCAATGCTGCAGCTTCAGTGCTACTTCGCTTCTCTATCGCCCACTCTCTCTCTATCTCTCTATCTCTCTTTGTCTCTGGCCAGAGTCTGAGTCTGTTATGATTTTTGTTTGGTTGCCGAAAAGTTGCCGCAACTTTTTCGCTTTTCTCTCGCATTTTCTTTACCTCCCTTCCTCTCTCTCTCTCTCTATCTCTCTGTCTGTCTGTCTGTTTGTGTGTTTTGCTTCACACTCGCTGCGGCTTTTCACACTCATGAATTTTTAAGCGGCATTTTGCAGTTTTCAGTTCTCAGTTCTCGGTTCTCAGTCGCTAACTCTCAGTTCCGGGCCGAGTCTTTGCTCTCTGCTCTGGCCAATAGTTTTTTATGCAATTTTTATGATTGGATTTGGGAGTTGCCGTTGCCGTTGCAGTTGCTCTGCTACGCCAAAGTGGCAGAAGAAAGCGGATTCGGGTTGCATGCGAAATGAGCAGCTTGACAGGCCCAAATCTCATTGCAGGAAAGATGAGCGCATAACTCGGTGGCAGCAAGTGCGTATTATTTTTGTAGAATATTCTCCATGAGTGAAGCGAAAAGCAATATAAGTATGGTAGTCTTTGTTGCCAGCTAATTAAAATCATAATGCAGCAGCAGCAGCAGCAGCTTTTGTTTCGCAAAAAACTTGAGCTCAAGTTCTAATAAATTATTAAACAGAACTTCTGACACCTGCAAGTCGCCTCGGTCTTAGCCTGTGCATTAGCTTATAAATTAGATAGAGCTGCGGCAAATTTCAGCATGCACTTGACTTTTTTTTTTGCTCTCAAGCGAAACAGCTTTCGACACTCTGCACGGCTTTCAGCTCGACTTTTTATGCGCCACTCGCTAATGCTTTCCTCTACTTCTTTTTCTTTGCAGGCAAACAGAAACGGAGAACGGCAAACGGCAAAACTAATTTATGGCATTAAAAATGCATATTTTCTAGCAGTTTTTATCATTTGCCAACTGCAAAAGGAGCCAGCGCGCAGTCCGAAAGCGTGTGCGTGTGTGTGTGTGTGTGTGCACACCACTCCCTCTGTGCGTGCGCGCGTGTGTGTGTGTGTGTGTCTAAGTGTGCATGAGTGTCTGCAGAGTGCGTGTGTGTGTGTGAGTGTGCGCCTTTATTTTTTGCGCTAAAGTGAAGTTTATACGAGCTGCGAGCTGGAAGTAGCTCATGCAGCTGAAATTGGATTCGACTGGCACAAAGCGGCATTAGAGCAACTCAGCCTGAAAATTTCCGCCGCAGTTGCTCCGTCTCTCTCGCTCTCACTCGCACACACTCTTCTTATCATCGCCATCATCATCAACAGCAGCAGCAGTAGCAGCAGGAGCAGCAGCAGAAGGAGCAGCAGCAGCCGCAACGCATGATAACTCACTGCTTTGGCCCTGGACTGGCAACGAAATGGCTTTCCTATGTGCACCGGTAAGTACAGAGATTATTTTCGTATAATAATAATAAATACGAAAAAGCAGCTTAACAACAAAAGTCACATAGTCTTCACCTGGGCAGGGAGCTGCAGAGGTGTCTACTGTGTGTATGTTGCCCATTTGAAGAAGTGTATCTGGTAGAGAAATATTTCATCTAATTGGGCAGCATTTTTCAAGAGACTTTTATTATTAAAATCATTTCGGTAAATGCCGAAAGTTGTATACTACTTTTAGCCAATTGTAAAATACCCTTCCTTAAAAAAGTTAAGGATTTAACTTGGAATACTAAAAATCAGGAAATCTTTTTTTATTATTAATTATTTTACTATATTTTTTTTTTACATTTTTAATGTCATATTTTATAATATAATATGAGCTTATCGACAGCACTTTATGTTATTTATATGTCATAACTCTTCAATTTTTTAATGCGAGGCTTTTCTCAACCAAAAAATTTATTATTTATATTTTAGTTTAACCTGTTTTTTAATGCTTTTCCTAAAATAATTGAAAATCTGCTCAATCAACATCGCGTATACGTAATGTACGCAATTTGCAAAGCTGACAAATGTTAATTAAAAACGCAGAGTTTTTTTTTTAAACAACATAATGCGATGTGTTAATGCCGCTCATTTCTTATTGCCACTTGTTCTTTAATCGTACCACAAGTCGTATACGTGATGCGTGTGAGTTTGCATAAAACTCATGCGCCTCCATTACGCTGCTTCTGCCCGCACTCAAGTAATTTTAATTTTAATAATGTGCAAACTGACGGCTCGTTCTCGACCAACTAAATGGCCAGATAAAGCGGCGCAATGATGATGGCATCAACAGCGGCAGCGACTGCGACTGCGACTGCGACTGCGACTGCGACTGCGACTGCGACTGCGACTGCGACAGCAAAAACAACATAAACTTTTGCTGCGTGCAGCTGCAACGCGTTGCAGCGCTGCCTGCCGCGTTGCCAACTTTCAGGCGGCAAATTAATCGCATGTGCCACATGTATGTGCCCCTGCAACGTAATGAGTGTGATTTTAAAAATACGCTCATGTTGACAAATAAACACAGCGCTGATAATACGTGCAAACTTTGCAAAAAAAAAAAAAAAAAACGAAAAGCAATGAAAACACTGAGGCAAAGCGTAGCGACAGCTGCCCAAGTGTGTGTGTTTGTGTGTGTGTGTGTGTGTATGAACAGCTGTCCGCAGCGCCGGAGGACTGAGAACAGGCAATAGAGAATGCGACAGAGCAGCAACAAGCAGGCGTCTGAGAATTGCAGACAGACCTGAGCCAGCACTCGAACCCCTGTCCGTACCCGCACCCGTACTCCTTCCTATCCGTAGCCATACTCAGCGCCGGACTCGAACTCAAACCGAAAAGAATGACAATGACGGCGTCGATGTCGAAAACCAATTCACTTTTGCGAGGCAGGGCAAGTCTGAGCAGGGCTAGGGCAAGCCTTCATCTTCACAGAGCCAGGACACTGGCTGGCTGTCTCCATCCCTCTCTCTTCCTCTCTCTCTCTCACTCTTTCTCTCTGTTTGTGTGGCTGCGTGTGTTTCCATCTGTTTTGAGTGCTGATTGTCAAGTGTCGCCGACAGACACGTGCTTACACTGCTCCACACAGTGCTTGCTTCCCTTTCTCTCTCCCTCGCCACACTCTTCCCCTTCTTCTCCACTCCACTCTCTTATGCCCTTCAAGCACTTGCAATCATTGTTTGCTCGGGCAACTCGGCTTCAACTGCAAACTGTATTAAATTTACTATATAGCCATGCGTTCTGCCGGCTTAAGCCGACGCAATAATAAAGGATTTTGCGGTTTCGGGATGCCACATGGCCGCAACAGCAGCAGCAACAGCAACAGCAACAGCAGCAACAACAACAACAACAACAACAATGGCGCATTCAAGTGCATTTGAGCAGCAATCATTTTTGTGGTTAACAAATACAAAAGCCTATTAATGAACACACATAACACCCAGGCCAACACACTCACACACGCACACAATAACTAATAGAGCTGTGGTTGCACTCAATGCAGGTGTCTGCGTGTGTGTGTGTGCGCCTTTTGTTGCGTTTAATCAACGATATTTAGTTGACAAACGCCCAAGACAAAAGCCTCGGCGTGTTGTGAGCTGTGAGTGCATTCCCGCAATTGCTTTTCCAACAACATTCGAATTGATTCACAATTGCAAAACGTAGCTGCTGCCCTTCCCGCTCCCCTCTAGTCCCCTCCTGCTGCCACTTGGCCTGCAGAACAATGTAAACTCGGCGGTTTAACAAACTGCCGAGCACCGAAAACGCAAGCAGCGGAACTTTTCTTTGTTCCTGCCTGCTGATGTGTGCGTTTGCCTCTCTCACTCTATATCAGTCACACACACACACACACACACACTCCCAACACTCTCACACATAGTCTGTGTGTACTTGCGGGGGTGTTAGTTAATTGAATTTTAAATTATTCTTATCTCAAAAAATGGTTAGTTGCGCTCATGAATAAATCAGTTTTCAATTTTACTTGCTAATTTGATTGGAGACTACACGCAGTAGAGGAAAAGAGTAAGAGCGAGAGATAGAATGAGAGAGAGAGAGCGACTGCACGAGTGCATTGCTCGAGCTCAAGTTCTGTAGACAAATCAAAAATTAAGCTAATAAAATGAACTGTCAGAGAATGCAGAAGTTAAGCAATGCCTTGTGGAAAAGTCGGAAACTCGGCAAGTTATTCATAGTCATTTGTAGAATGGCAATGGGATGAGAAAGAGAGAGAAGCATACTATACTTTGGTAGAGAGTAGCAGCCAGCATACCCTGTACTCGAGCTTATTGAAAGCTACGCCCACTTAATGGCAATTAATTTATGTGCAATATTTCAAATATTTTCCAAAAGTATGCAAATAACAAAGCAAATAAACGGGGGCAAGGGTCAGCTCACTCTCTCTCTCACACACACACACACACACAGGCTGAGCACGCACATAAATCTAATATAAATAATACGAATAAGCGCATCGCAATGCCTAAAAGTATGCAATGAAATATGCGCCCCAGTCAACTCAAGCACTCTGGCCACACACACACACACACACACACACACACTGGCACACACACACATTGATTGCATAATATTCAATTATTAAAAACCAACACAGGACAAGAAGAGTGCCTGGAGGGGGGCGTGGCATGCGCTTGGGAGCCCGCCTCGGAGGCCACTTTTCATAACTGCAGAGAACTTTTGTCAATGGGGCAAGCCTCAAAGTCACACACACACACACACACTCACGAATGACTTACTGCTCAATGCACTCGCACACACACACACAGACATACTGCTGAAGTGCTTGCGTCATCAGAGTTGAAGCTGCTGCTGCTCTGCCAGCCTGCTCTATGGAGGCCTTGGCATGCAGTCAAAACGCAGCGCTGCCGCCGCCTTCCACAACTATTTTTCTATGTCAGCTAGCCGAAGCTAGGGGCGGGGCAAGGGCCAGGGGCAGCGTGCAGGGACACGCCATTGGGGGCTCCGAGATCAGCAGCAGCAGCAGCAGCAGCAGGGAGTCGAGTCCAGTCAGGCATGCGGATGAATGCAGTTGCCCAGACTGAAGCATCACACAGCCCATTGAGTGTCTGTCATCAGTTTGCTGCCACTGCCACTGCCGCTGCCGCTGTCTCTGCCTCTATCTCTGCTCGCTGCTGCAGCGGCAAAACAAACAGAAAAAAAAACTTAACCTCAGCACAAATTTAAGCAAATATTTGCATGCCACATGTGGAGATTGAGGCACGACTTGACTTCTACTTGGGCTGCCTTCGCTCCGTGCGGCCATTGATACAATTGAAGCCGGAAGCAGTTGCAGTGTCAGCAGCGCAGCTTGGACAGGTGCAGAGTGACAGTAGGGGTGGGGGGTTGGTAGTAGTTGCCTCTGCTCTCTGCACGATTTTAATCTGTTAAATGCAAAAAGAAAGAGGAAAATCTAAATGCCAGTGCACAGCTCGCCGAGCATTTCCTCGCATTTCCCTCGCATTTTCCGCAAGCCTTTGCCGTGCGCTCGCTGGCAATGACTGCAGCTAATGACGCGCAAAATGTTTACAAATCATTTTGTCAATAACGACAACTGCCAGGGGATATACACGCCTGATCCTTCCATAATTTGCCCACATTTCTTACATTCATCGACAGTCGGCCATGAAAAGGTCATTAGTGTGGGCCTGTGTGCATGTGTGTGTGTGTGCCACAAATGGCCATTCAATATGCCATAGAAAGAGACACACACATGCGTAGCCAACACACTCACACACACACACATACGCACGTAATGCTTATGGCCAAAGCCAGCAGCCATAACAGCCACATGCTTTTTTCCACAACATTAACGCAAATTGCAAATAATAAAAATTCAAAATACCGAACGGTATACAAGGCTGCACGTGTTGCTTGTGTGTGTGTGCGTGTGTGTGTGTAAGGGCTCAAGTGATGGGCTGTGGAATCCTTGGCGAAACCACAGCAAGAGCCTGACTACGGGCACATTTATCGCAGCCAGCGAGGCATTTTTTAAGCCCCCAAAAGAAAAAGCAAGCAAACGAAACTTGAAAGCAATGCAAATTGTGCTTGAATTGAGCCAAGGAAAGGGTATCGCATAGCAGGCAGCAGATATGCCCGAGCATCTTGATGCCATTAACATATAAGCGAAGTCGATTGAGGAGATGAAGCGAGTTCGAGTTGAAGTTGAAGTTCGAGGTAAATCGAATCGAATGGCTACGAGTTTGACTACTCAGCTTACACACACACACACACACACACACACACACACTCTCATATATATTTAAAGAGCGTCCAGCTTTACTAGGCGGCAGTATATCCTACCTACTATAAGCGTCAAGCGTATTTCCATAACATTTCATCCGAGCTTTTCCTAGGGCATACGAGAAGCAATGTTTTCTTTCGCTTGCGCTGCTTGTGTTGCCGCTCAAGCGAATCAAAATGAAATCTATTTTATGCAAAGGCACGCAACGTGCCCGAAAACCCAGACCCAGTCCCAGTGCCAGTCCCCGAACCAGACCCACAGCCAGACCCCAAGTTGAACCCGAACCTGGAGCTAAGGCAAACATAAGAAAGCGCCACATATGCGGCTGCTTGCCTCAATGCTCCTGCGGCTTCCAATCCTTTGCTCTGTGTGCCAGTGTCTGAGTGTGCCTGTGTGTGTGTGTGTGTGTGTGTGTGTGAGGGTGTGTGTTTGCTAAAAGCTTTGCCTATGCACTCATGCATGCGTACCTTGCAGCTGCCTTAAGTCCACCCCTTTCTGTCTGCTACCTGAACTTGCCACACAATTTATGTATGTGCGAAATATGGCGCCACATCACATTTTTACCTTGGGGCATGCTGCGTAGCATATGTGTCGGGCAGGGGGGGGGGGGGGGGAGTTAACTGCAAAATATTGAAATGCCTCTTGTGTTTGTTGTTGTTGTTGTTGTTGTTGTTGTGTAACGCTTTAACGTCTTTTGCAGCTGGCCACAGTAATGAAATGGCGACCAATGGTGATATATCGATGATCTCGCCGCCAACGTCTTCCATTTCAAACGAGCAAGATCCGTTCGGACAGCTGCCACCGCTACCGCCGCCGTTGCGTTCCACCCAAGTGCTGCAGCCGTTGAGCGTATTTCCAGGTGCCACTCCCCCTCACTCTCTCGCCCTCTATCTATAAAGTTGCCTCGTTTTGTTTCTTGTTGTTTTACGCTGTAACTATGCAAATTTTTCTATAGCTTTTTTAGTAGTTCGAATCGAAATCGACATCGACATCGATTTATTAATTTCTCTATTTTTTGCGTATTTTTTTTCTGTTTGTATTGATGTGTAGTTTGTTCTTGTTCTCGTTGTTGTTGTTGTTGTTGTTGTTATTGTTGTTGATTTTCTTTCTGCCACTTTGTTTGCCCTCATAATTGCCGTTGAATTTTGCGACACTGTTGCATACGTTTGTTTTGATTTGAACCCAATCACAGTTACACGCAGCTACACACACTGCGACACAGATAGTAGTACCAGACACATAGCAGCACACTCACACTCACACACACACACAGACACACCTAACACACACTCGCTCGCTCCGCAAACCGTTTTGTTACCTTTGTTTAGCATTTTCGAGCGCGCGCTCCATCCGACAATCAATCAATCAATCAATCAATCGAATTCCCCTTCAAATAATACCAATCAGTCAAACAGTCGTCCATTAATTATATGTCGCTCCACTCTCACACACTCTATCTCTCTCTCTCTCTCTTTCTCTCTCTCTCTGTCTCTCTCTCTGTTTTTGTCTCTTTCTGCTTGCAACTTTTTGACAAAAATACAAACAATTTTTTTATTTGTAAATTCCCCGAAAAATCAACCTTTTTTCTAGTAGCATTAGCCTGGCTCTGTTTTGATGCCGCTGCAAGCACTCTGTATGCGTGTGTGTGTGCGCTTGTGTGTTTTTTCGAAAATATTTATTAGAGAAACACCAGAGAAAACACCATGTAATTTCGCAGCTGCTTTGTAAACATTTTTTGAACGTTTGCCAGTTTGTCGTTGTCGTTTCTCTCATTCCACTTCCACCACCTACAACTTTGTGCTGTGTGTTGAACCAAAAAAAAAAAAACCAAAAGAAAAAAACTGTCAAAAATGCTAACCAACTACAACAATTTTGTGCTCTCTTCTTCTTACACATACGAATACTTTCTCCCGGGACAAAACAAACAAACAAACAAACATGAAAATGACATGAAATGTTCACAAATTCAAATTGAATATGATTTTTGAGCGTAGAGTGAGTATAACAAAGCTGCCGCTACAACTGAGTAGAACCAAACAGAAATTGCATATTTTAAGTATTTTTTAAAGTATTTTGTTTTTAGTATTTTTATTGTAATTTTTTTTGAGTTTTTGCTTTCGTTGCCTCAAACTGCTGTGCAAACTCTGCGCGCACAGCACTTTGCTTTATTTTGTATATTTAAACTATAACTATATTTATATATATATATATATTTGTGCTCTTAAGTGCAGTCTTGTGTTTCAAGTACGTGAGTTTATGTGTGTGTGCGTGCGTATGTGTGTGTGTAATACTTGAGATTATTGCTGACGCATACGCCTCGTTGTTCTCAGTGTCCAATTTGAGCGAAGATTCTTACGATTATGTTTTTGGTGGTCGACGTAAGACTCCGCCCGCAACAACGTCAACACAGATCAAGCTGACCTCGGCGCCAGTGCGCCTGCGACCCGAAGGTAAGTTAAATAATAACAGATAAATAATTGGTATATAATATTAATATGTATATATATATTTTTTGTAATATCTCTGCAGACGCCTACCAAGGTGAGAATATAAACAACGGCCGTTTCTATCGACACTCCTTCAGCTATGCCCCGAAACGTCAGCGCCACTCGAGCCGAGATGATCGTGATCGCGAGTCTAGATTGAGATGTCATGGCGAGGATGAGGCCACACTGCGCCAATTGCTGCTCGAGTATGTACACACACAATGCTGAAGATGCCGAGCGCATCTGCTCCACTTGGGCAGTCATGCAAACCAAATGAACACATAATGAACAGCTGCAACAACAATAACTGTTGTTGTTTTTTTTTTTTTTTTTTTTTTTTTGTTGTGCCGTGCAGCGGCTCATTATGCGTCATTTAATTTGCATGCCGCAAAATGTCCGCCATAAAGTATTAGCATTTAGCCGGACAAACAAACAACAACTAGAACAAAAACAACAACAACAACAACTGATACGAAAACAACAACAAGAACAGCAGGAGAATTATAACAATTACATAGCGTTATTGCTGGCATATTTAATTTGCACCGCAAAAGAATCCCCACGTAGCTTTTAATTTACACATTTAACAGCACACGCACAAATTATTTAATTTTAATTTATCTACATTTATTTATTTCTATATACACACATATTTGTATATGTATGTGTGTTTGCTTAGTCTACAGTCTACAGTTTTGTCTGCATGTTGATTTTACAAATCGGCAAACAGACAAACGCAACACGCACACACGTTTTGTTTGCTCCCTAATTGAACGCACAAATAAACTCAAAAAAAAAAAAATATATATTCCCCTGCACAACACACTGTATTATTTAATATTTATCGTATATAGTATTTTGTCCAGTATCTGTATCTGTATTCTATAACGATTCTATGTACTCCCCACACAGATTTGCGCAAATTATGTTCGTTTAAGTGCCCAGCGCGTGTCCTTAGACTGTCAATTATTCATTGAGGGCATTTGTGTTGTGTGTGTGTGTGTTGTTTTTGTTGCGCAACTCTTTCCCAAAAAAAGAACAAGTAACAAGAATCCACAAAAAAAAACCAAAAACAAAAAACAAGAAAAAAAACCAATACCAAAATCAAAATCGAAATCACAAAATCAAAGAACTTCTCGGGCACATGCGACATTCACCAAAGAGTCGGGTTCAGACGCGAATTACCCAAAGAGATATGCAAATGCATATTTATTAAGCGAAAGCATAAGAAAACGAAAGAGAGCAAGAGAACAAAAGACAGAAAGAGAAAGAGAGAAAGAGAAAGGGGAAATTGTTAAGCGGCGGCGCAGGGAACACGAAAAAGCGCCGGCAAAATGATGGGCACAATGCCACCCAGGTACATATTGAATGCATCCAAACTACTCACAACTATATATTTGAAATTAATTTCTATCATTATATCGAAGACCAACGAGCATTGCAATAATTAACAACTCGAACATTGCGCATACGCCATGTATTCATATTGTTGTCTTCGTTTTTTTTTTTTTTTTTGTTTTTCGTTTGTTCTGTGCACTCTGCAAATATTTCATATTAATGCAAAAAAGAAAAACATATTATATGCGTTCCCTTTTGTTTTCGTTATGCCCGTGTGTTTGCGTGTGTGTCTGTGTGTGTGTGTGTATGCTATCCCTAGGCCTATTTGTATGAGTTTAATTAAAACTGGTTAATTAGCTTCATTCTTGGTTCGCTGCTTTGTTTGCTGCTTCGACACGCGCTGTAAAAAAAATTTACACACATTGATTTCATTTTAATTTCATAATGCAAATAAATGCATTGAGTATCAACTGCAGCTCGTATCTGTGTACACATATCCCATAATATCATTGTGAAGTGAAGTGCTCATGCTCATATTCATCTTCATTTCATTGTCAAACTGCCAACAATGCTGCATATCCGACAAGTTCGATTGAAGCGCGGCTCAGCCTTTCGAATTTAACATGAGAATCGACAGTATTTAACACGCATTTTCAATTTCCAAACATAACTTTGTTCTTGTCATCCAAACTAACCCAAACAAACCCACGCCCACGCCCCCAACAACAACAACCACAATCATAACTGCCTTCAACACCACGACTACAACAACAACAACAACAACAACAACAACAACTGCAACTGCAACTGCAACCACAACTCCAACTACTACTACAACTACAACTTGTAGAAGCCACACCCAGAGTGGTTTGGTGTTCACGCCCCTCAATGAGTATGCAATTTCCATAAACTGCTACAAACAACTAATTCCACTTACTGCTAACGCTACTACTAGCTACCATATACTATATACCATACTATATGCCATACTGTATACCATGCTATATACCATTTACTACTATATGCGCTTTACTATATCTCTGCACCACTCTCGCTATCTATTTAAACATCTCTCACCTGTTTGCTGCTCGCACTTCATAGACCAACGAATTGATTTGCTAAGCATAATTATTTCTAAAACAACAACTAAATTCCAAAATATCCAAACCGCCCCCCCCCCCCTCCTGCCACTCGAGCATGCCAAACAATTAAAATTCAATTAATATGCCGAAAATTTAATTTAGTTGTTTAATTGTAATAATTGCGGCAGCAATCCCTCACACATTGCAATAGTTGAGAATGTCTGCGTGTGTGTGGGTGTGTGGTGCGGCGGCTCAGTGGTTGCCCCCGCCCCCCGCTGCCATTGCCCACTCAGCTCATGCGTTTTGTAGAGCACTCGAGCGCAGCCATAACAATCTGTGAACTGAGCTGAAGCCGCTGCTGCTCTTATTGTGTACGCTGTGCGTGTGTGAGTGTGTGCATGTGTGTGTGTGTGCGTGTTTATATGTGTTTGTTCTTTATGACATGCCGAAAAGTGTTCGAGTGCCATTAAGTCGCTGTACACACTTCAAAGCACAACCACGCACATGCACACTCAGCACACACACATACACACACTCACACATGCATACACTGAAAGAGGCTTACACTCAGCAACAACAACAACAACAACAACAAGCTGTTCGTCCGGGCAGTCAATCAGCATTGGGCACTCAACTCATTATCCCCACTGCCGCTCTGCCCCCTGCCCACTACCCCCCCCCCCCTCTCCACCACATTCAGCCTCATTTGTCCCGCACTTTGCATGCCATCAAAAGTCATAATTAGTCCACAGCACCACGCCCACGTACGTGCGTTATCTACATGGCCAAAAGAACCCATCAGTCAATTCAGTCTGTCAGTCAGTCAGTCAGTCAGTCAGTCAATCAATCCGTCCACACAATATTTTCAGGTTTATCGTTTCAAACGTTTCTCCATTTCGTTTACATGCTTTGGCATCAAAATGCATTTGTTAACGTTTTGTTTGTTCTCTTCTTCTTTTGCCACAAAAATTGTTTAACTAATTGGCGGAATGGTCCTCTCACCAAAAAAAATCAAAAACAAAAATCGAAAAACTCGAAAAACTGTTGCCTCAAATCGATCAATTATGTTTTTTGTCTCTCATGCGTTTTTCCAGTCTCATTTTGTCTCTCAACAACAAGACAGAAAGAAATCGACAAACAATCAGCGTCAACTAATCCCAAGTACAACTAACTTCAATCATGTAAATTTCACAAAAAGAAAACAAAAACAAAAATGCAGAAAAAAACACAAATCGAAACGAAGTGAAACTTTCGTAATAACGTAAGAAAATCGCGTGCGTAAATTTAATTGAAAAATATTTCGAACCGAAAAAAATGAAAAATGCTAAAAAGAAAATTAAATTAAATGAAATTTGGTGAATGTCCCATATGCCAATTGGTTTCGACAACTCGATAAAGTATTTTACATTTAGTATATATAGTATATTATACATATATGTAGCTGTATATATGCTTGAAAATATTGTGTAAGTCGACGGTTGAGGGACGCGCCTGCCAACTGGCAATTAGTGGAGCTCGAGCTCGAGTAGCACTTGCAGTAAGCTGACAGCAGCGGAATTCTGGCAAAAATAAGAAATATGTAAGCGTAGGAGAGTGTACTTGCCTGGTTAATCTGCTTTGAGCCACAGTTGCCATATGTAGCTCGTTGGTTGGGCTTGTCAAAAAGTGCATTATAATATCTGGAATAAATTGGCAGAAATTGTATTAAATGCTCGCGTTGCTGCAGCTGACAGAGGCAGGTATACGCGTCTCGGATTCTGGCAGAGATATGCATGCCAATACACAATATATGCACAAACAACAATTGTTTGCATGGCGAACAATAACTTGCACAGGATGCGACTCGTTCTGCCGTTGCTGCTGCTGTTGCTGCTGAATCTCCGGCTCGTTGCTGATGTATGCATAAAATAATCCTTTTATGCTCGGCACAACAATGTCCGTGAAATGCAAAACAATAACAGTAATAACAACAACAGCAACAACAACAAGTACAGCTGCAAAAGTAACGACAACAACAATGACAACATGTTGCAAATAACTCGCTGCCAGCTGCATAGGCGTATTAACATAATGCGCAGCCAACTCAAGTGCACGGCATTGTTGCAGGCAGCAGGGGCAGAGGCAGGCACTGAGGCAACAGCAGCAGGCGCCCGCACGGCCAACGTGTCGTATGCGCATTGTGTGCGTCAGTTATCGCCCTGCCCCCTGTAAATATGCTCTCTAACGATTTTCCCCATAGAGCATGTGCAACTGTCGCCTATAACTTTTGTTGTTGTTGCTGTTGCTGCTGTTGCTGTTTGATTTTAGGCGCCGCTCGCGCGCTTTGTTTGCTCAGCCAACAAAAAGCACTTCTCACTTTCAGTCATAGATATGTACAGTGTGTAGACATAGTGTTTTTGGGGCACACGCTGCTGCCACGCCCCACTGTCCTGCCAATGCAAACACGCACGGGCATACACCAAGACTGCGTGTGTGTATGTGTGGGTGCTTATTTGTTTTGTTTTTCGTTGCATGTTGATAAAAATGTAAATTTTATGCATTTCGACAAGACTTAAAAGTCGAATCTTAACTCGACCGACGACAAAAGTGATTACTACTTGTACTCACAGTTGCATAACTGAATTGAAAGAGAGAGAAAGAGAGAGAGGCATAGAGTGCGAAAAAGAGAAAGCCTACCAGAGCTCAAAGCTCACACAATCAACTGTTAGTTGAGACAGCAGAAACCACACACAAAATGTAACTGCAACTATTGAAATTCAATTAAAATTACAGCTTTGAGATACTTTAAGCTGGTCTTAAGAGATGGCAGATTTGCGGCAGTCTTAACGATCTTAAAGATATATACGTAGAGACTCGAAATAATAATATTATTTGAGATTGCATAGAATGTATCTGTAGCTATTGAAATGCCATTGTATTTATAGCTTTGAGATACTGCGAGCTTAGGTTTTAGAGAGGTGAAAAGGTGCTTAATGCAGTCTATTTTAGGAGATCAGTTTATAATTATTAGAGCGTGTCTAAAACTTAAAGGAGACTATATAAAAATTAGCTTTAGCTATTGAGCTTCAAATCAATTTATAGCCTTGAGATGCCTTAGGCTGTTGTGAAGGTATAAGATACTTTTTTATAGCAGTCTGCTTAAAAATAAATAAATAGAACAGGCTGATAGAGTTCCAGATGAGACTTTTATTTGTTTTTGAAAAGTATCTTCAACTACTAAAATACAATTAATTCTATATCTTTGAGATACTTTCGGCTGCTCAAAGCATATGGGGTTTCACTTGTATGGGGTTTTATAGTTGTCAACCTTAAGAAATGATGTGGAACTCTTAGAATTTATAATTCTTTGTTTGATTTTTTAATGCTTTTGTAGTTCAACTATATTTTTATATTAACTTGAAGTTGGCGCTAGCTCACTTAGCGGAAAGTTTCCGGCTTATTGCTGAACTTAAGAAACCAGCAAAAAGTATCTGCAGCTATTGAAACGCCATAAAATGAATTTACGCAAGTCTCTGGCCAGCTGCTGCAAGGGTATTTGAGGCTCGGTGCTGTGTGAAAGATGCCATTTATTCTTATCCTTTTCATTTCTGGGCTGCTGCTACTGCTGCTGCTGCTGCATTATTCTTGCCTTAACCTTAACGAAAAATGCCAACAATTTACTTTAAGTTACTTTTTATGTACTTAGTGGCTTGGCTTTTCCGTTATTGTTATTGTTGTTGTTATTGCGATTGCGATTGTTGTTGCTGCTGCTGCCGCTGCTGCCGCTGCTGCTGCTGTTATTGCTGCTCTTTCTGCAACCGCAACACAACACACAAATCCTTTCGTTTACTTGGAGCTCTGTTTGGTTTATTCCTGCCTGCCTGCTCTCAGGCATTGCCGTTGCCGTTGCCGTTGCCTTTGCTGCCTCTCTTCCTCTCCCTTTTTTGGCAACGGATTTTGTTTGTACTGTTTTGAGTTTTAGTCGCAGCCCATAAAATTTATGTTGCTTCATTCCTCAATAATTGCATAGCTCGGTAAATTTTAATGCAAGCGCTCATAAATAATTTCGTTCGCTTGCTCGACTTGTGCCACAAAATAAATTACGTTGATACGCTAAATAACTACGTAGTAGTCCGTAGACGTAGAGCGATACGTGTGTAAATGTATCTGTAAATGTATCTGTGTGTGTGTGTGTGTGTGTTTGTAGCGCAATAAAAGCCCGAATGCCATTTGCCAGCTATCGTACAACTAAAGTGCATTTTTGCTTGATATTTTCTTTAACTGTAACAAAACACACAACAACAACAACAACAACAACAACAACGACGACGACGACAACTGCAACGTATGTGTATGCGACTGCACCACCACCACCACCACCGACAACCACAATTGTCCTGGGGCCACTTTGCGTGACTTGGTGTCGGCGCACGTGACGTCACGCAACGTGCAACGTCTTGCGAATTGAATTGTATGCATTGCACGCATATTATCCGCACCCGGCCACGCCCACACGCCCCAACCGCCCAACCGAAATGTAATTGGAACTGGTGCTACTGCTGCCGGCAGTTTGCAAAAGCAAGTTAGCGTGATGAGCATGAATCTATCAGCGAAACTCGATGAGCTGCAGCGAGGCGATCGACACCTGGAGACGACAGTCGCCTTGTGCGAAATCCGCACACAGCTGCAGGAGCTGACCAAGTCCGTGGAGAGCTGCCAGAGCGAGGTGTCCGAGGTGAGTACCAGTCGCAGCTAATTGCTCGCACACACAACTGCATTATCTCTATCCCCCACTCACTCTCTCTCTCTCTCTCTCTCTGTCTCTCGATTGGCTCAGGTCAAACGTGACATGGTGGCAATCAAACACGAACTGGACACCGTGCAGCAGGTGAAGGAGGAGATCGAGGAGCTGCGCGAATATGTCGACCGACTGGAGGAGCACACGCACAGACGGAAGCTAAGACTTTTAGAACAAGTTTGTAGCTTAAATTATTTGCCATGTTGTGTAATTAAATACTTGAATTTCATTTCTATTCATGTACAAACCAAAACACCCGTAACACACGTAACAACACGCACACGCACACACACACACGCACACCCACCTCGAAAGTTGGGCACATACTCAATAATACACTGTACTCCATAGAAGCGAATGGACCCAACTTTCGTATACCCAACATACACAGACGGCTTTGAAGTTCACACAATTAAATTAGGTTTTATTATTATTACTATTATTATTATTATTATTATTATTTTTATTACAGTTTTTGTTGGTAAATAAAATTGCATTATTCCAAAACTCGTTTGACTTTTCAGTTCTGTGTTTCACTTGAGTTTAACTTTAGTTTTTCCTTAAGTTTTCACTTATGCATAAGTAGCGTGAATTGGCTTTATATATATATTCTCGTACTTGTACTATACTGTATGATATTACGATGATATGATTGAACTCTAGTATCGATTCTGATTTCTGGCGCACACTCGTTTGCAAAGCGTTTGATGAACCCGCACAAGTCCCCCCAAAAAATAAACCCAAATCATCCCGAATCCTGTCCAGAACCGTGCTCAGTGCCCCATCGTGCCCTACTAATCTCGGCTTACTCCAACTGTTGCAGGGTCTGACCTTCTTCCTCACCTACTCGATATTCTCGGCGGTGCTGGGCATGCTGCAGTTCGGCTACAATACCGGCGTCATCAATGCACCCGAGAAGAACATCGAGAACTTTATGAAGGACGTGTACAAGGATCGCTATGGCGAGGACATTAGCGAGGAGTTCATACAGCAGCTCTACTCGGTGGCAGTGTCCATCTTCGCCATTGGCGGCATGCTCGGCGGTTTCAGTGGTGGCTGGATGGCCAATCGCTTCGGCAGGTGAGTGTTGCTAGATCGTAATATTACTATGATATCGAATTGGAAGTCTAATATCTTTTTATTGGCTCACACAGAAAGGGCGGTCTATTGTTGAACAATGTGCTTGGCATTTCCGGCGCATGTTTGATGGGTTTTACCAAAGTTAGTCATTCCTATGAAATGTTATTCCTTGGCCGATTTATAATTGGTGTTAATTGCGGTGAGTATGCATGAAATTTAACGTATTTGGATGTACTATAGGGTTTCTCTGCCCTGGCAGGTCTCAACACATCGCTGGTGCCAATGTACATCTCTGAGATAGCGCCACTGAATCTACGCGGTGGCTTAGGTACTGTTAATCAATTGGCTGTGACTGTAGGTTTACTGTTATCCCAGGTGCTGGGCATTGAACAAATCTTAGGCACTAATGAGGGCTGGCCCATACTGCTGGGCCTGGCCATATGTCCAGCAATATTGCAATTAATATTACTGCCAGTTTGTCCCGAATCGCCCCGATATTTGCTCATTACCAAACAGTGGGAGGAGGAGGCGCGCAAAGGTACAGCAATAAAAAAAAATAAAATAAAATATATGTATAATATATAATATATAATATAAAATATATAATATATAATATATAATATATAATATATAATATATAATATATAATATATAATATATAATATATAATATATAATATATAATATATAATATATAATATATAATATATAATATATAATATATAATATATAATATATAATATATAATATATAATATATAATATATAATAAATAATATATAATATATAAAATGTATATATATATATATATATACAATATTTATTAAAATATATATATATATATCTTATCCTTAGCACTGCGTCGCCTGCGCGCCTCTGGCTCTGTCGATGAGGACATCGAAGAGATGCGCGCCGAGGAGCGCGCCCAGCAGGCCGAGAGCCACATCTCCACCATGGAGCTCATCTGTTCGCCCACATTGCGTCCGCCATTGATCATTGGCATTGTGATGCAGCTGAGCCAACAGTTTAGCGGCATCAATGCCGTCTTCTACTACTCCACGTCGCTCTTCATGAGCTCCGGACTGACTGAGGAGAGCGCCAAGTTCGCAACGATAGGCATTGGCGCCATTATGGTAGAGTCTCAGCTACTATGTACTATTTAACTGATATTTAACTTCATGATCTTCTTGCAGGTTGTTATGACGCTGGTCTCCATACCGCTCATGGATCGCACCGGCCGGCGCACGCTGCACCTGTACGGACTGGGCGGCATGTTCATCTTCTCCATTTTCATAACGATTTCGTTCTTGATCAAGGCAAGTATAGGCGTCACTACGATAGGTATTGCCTGCCCGATTTTGATAATCATTTGTAGACGCTGTCAAAATGTTTTGAAACTAATGCTAACCCCCGTCCTAATCGTATGCGCGTGTGTTTATAAATATTTGAATATTGACATACATATTTTATGCATGAAGTTGTGTAGCCCCGCCCCCGACCTCAGCGTAAATGTAAAACAGACAAAAAATGAGTGCAAAATAAAAAAAAAATAAAAAAAAGCACACTCAGACACACACACACACACACACACACATCGCATGACAGTTGTCCCGCGCGTATTTCTATAAATTATTTATGTGAGATATATTTGAATTTATAACAAGTTGAATTTATAGCTGCGCCTGAGCCGGCAATCAATTTACCCAGCCACACCCTGCCCCGCTCCCTGCACACTCTACATGCATCTGTTTAAATTAGTACGCACATATGTACGTATATACATGTGTGTGTGTGTGTATGGTATACTATGTTATTTATAGGCCGGCGCTAAGCTATTGCTTATGTCAGTATCGTTTTGTATAAGTTTTTTTTAGATTATTTAAAATATGCTGCAAATGAATCAAGCTGAAATTAATGCATGCCCAATGCGCTTTAAAGCGCTTAAATACTTTAACTGCAACTAGTTACGCTTTAAGCACATGTTAGAGATTTTTCTGGATTTTTTTTTAATTATAATAATTTTTAATTACAATAATTAACTCTCTGCTTGCGCCTTTTTGCACGCTGCATGTTTTTTTTCGCTTTTGTCGTGTTGTGTTTAGGTTAAGTTGTTGCACAATCGAGCTGTGATTGGCATATAGAATTTTCTATATATATATATATACATATAGTCGGCAGTTCGAGCTGCCCTGTTGTGGGGCTCCGCTTGAACTGCACGCTTTCAGCTCGCAGCTCGCTCGTGCAACTGTCCCGCCCCTCATTCAAGAGCAATTCTCGACTTGGCAGGCTTTTGCCCCACACCCAGCAAAATACACACTCGAACACGAACACGTACACGAATCATTTAACGTATTTCGCAAAACGTTTATTTTCCATACCCATTTTCGTTTTATTTACCAAACTTAATTGGGCTATTCGAATCTAATTAACACGCCATTTTCCAACTGCAAAGACAATCCACACGAATTTGCAAAAGTTGCCGGGCACCAAATGCAAACAGTTTCAGTTACGAACACACACAATTTCACACACACACACACACACACCGCACACCGGTGCAGAGTGCAGTGTTGGTGAACGTACAAAGCTGTCGCTAAATTATGTCCAACTAGTGCCGAACTCGCACGCGCTGGAGCAAGCTTAGAGCCCACTTTTCTGTACACGAAACTCACAGCCAACTGCCAATTGCCAACTGTCAACTGTTAACTGTTAATTGTTAACTGTGTGCAACACGCCGCTTCAACTACTCAATAGACCTTTACTCGTATCATATATAATTTACTACCTAAGTTACTACTACTACTACTACTACTGCTACTACTAGTGTTTTCTACTACTTTAAGCATTCCACCTAAGGTTACAGCAAATGAAAAACTCAAGAGACAGTTCGTTTTGTGCGACGACCGACTCCAACTCTTTGAGAACCAAGAATCTCTCTCTCTCTCTCTCTCTTTTTCTCCACTATGCGATATATATCGGCCGATACGAAACTCAACTCATGCATAAAAGTGAACAGCTTACTAGAGGGTTTAACTCGAACTATAAATATACATTTTAGTTGAATTTTATATTTGATTGTACCCGACGATAGCTCCTTGATTTGTTTTGGTTTCCAATCGACGTCAAACGATACAAAGAAAAGAATGCAGAAACGAAAAAAAAAAAAAAAAAAAACAACCTAAAAGCCTACAAATCATCGAGAATGCGATTACTATGCATTTTGTATAGGAGTTTTTTGGTTATGTGCAGGAAATGATCGACTGGATGTCCTACCTCTCGGTGGTGGCCACGCTCGGCTTTGTGGTCTTCTTCGCCGTGGGTCCCGGCTCCATACCATGGATGATTACTGCGGAGCTCTTCTCACAGGGTCCGCGCCCCAGTGCCATGGCCATTGCGGTGCTGGTCAATTGGATGGCCAATTTCGTGGTTGGCATTGGATTCCCCAGCATGAAGGTAACTCCGCCAGCAAATCCAAGAAGTCTAGTAATAACTCTACTCAATATCAACCCATTTTTGCTTTCAGACTGCGCTGGAGAACTACACGTTCTTGCCATTTAGCGTATTCTTAGCCATATTCTGGATATTCACGTACAAGAAGGTGCCGGAGACCAAAAACAAAACCTTCGAAGAGATCTTGGCTCTCTTCCGTCACAATAATGGCAGGTACGTGCGGTAGTACTACATAGGGTGCCCCTCCAGCGAGGGGCCCCCCTTGCACTCTCAGCTCATTGACAATCTGATAACTGCATAGAGATCCTCTCCCGAGAACCCAAAACGAAAAGCAGCTCAACTCAACCACATAATTAACCACATAACTAACGTAACATTTCGCCAAAACTATATATATACTACATCGAACTATATATACCGAAATCGAAAGCCAAAAGCTTGTCCCTGTTTCTGTTTTCGTATCCCACACACTTGGAAGTCTATTATGCGGTGTACATATAGTCGTATCTTATCGTATTATTTCCGATTTGCTACAGCTATAGCTATAGCTATATATATATTGATTTTTACTCTTGTTTTTCGTTCTGTTGCACATTGTGTTTTATCGACTGAACTGCAAACTATATATTTATATATATATAACAAACTCATGTCCATTCTATGTATGCCCGAACAAAAGGACATTTCGAGATAGTAGACTGTACGGGTAAGTTGCATGAAGTAAGAGAAACTGAAACCAAAAACAACAAAAAAAAAATACCAAAAAAAAACCAAAGCTAAACAGTAAACAGAATAAAACCAAAGATAAACCTAAGCCCAAAGCCAAATCGAATTCCAATCGGAAGCGTTTGGATACATGCGTTAAACGTAGCTCTCGTTTGCTGTACCTTATTAGTTCACTCTGAAGCAAGTTTATTGTACATTTTAATCAAGCGCAAACAAAACCAACAACAACAACAAACAAAAATTAAAATTTAATTCGATGAAAAAAACTTGTGCTCAAAGTTTCATACATTTTCGGCATGTCTGCTTAACTTTGCCTGTACTTCTCGTTACTTTGTTACAGCCGACAACTTACTTAATTACTCCTACTACTACTACAAGTTCATATTTAGCAGTTAAACTACTATTTAATACGAATTTAAATACTCTGTACTCCACTCTTTCTCTCTGTTTTGTAACTCTTGCTCTCTCTCTCTCTCTCATATCATATCAAAATCAAAAAATATATAAAAAAAAAAAACAAAAAAATCAATTTCAATTTCTAACTCATGCAGCGCCCTTACATTTCAACAATCCCGCCCGAGTCTATGTCCTTCACTCTGTTCATTGCTCATTCCAGCCAAATTGGTTAGTTTCAAGCACCAAAATTTTCCGTGTTAAGCCAAACTCACAGTGCACAATAACAACAACAACAACAACAACTACAATAACAACAACAGCAGCCACACGGCGACCATATCAATAAAGAGCGCAGCGCGAAACATACTAACACTAAAACTCACACACTAACACTCACACACACACACACACACGAATACATGTACCTGTATGTGTAGAACATACACTGATTGTGTTGCTTGTCCATTTAGCGAGGACAGCGTCAATGGCACCGGCAACAGCACCTCGACGGCGGACATTGAGATATCGCAATATGAGGCGGACGCAACACGCCCCAAAGTGCAGTAAAGCGGGCCAACTGTCCAGCAGTTTGTTGCCGCTCTCTGTTGCCAATGTTCACAACACACACATACACACACACACAACCAAGCTACCAAGCAACCAGTAGAAGACCAAGAAGCAGAACACGTAGAAGAAACAGAAGAAACAGTTGCAATCTCTTCAGCCGGAAAAACTCTTGCTCTTCGCATTCGCGTGCAACTTTCGCAATCGATGGCAAAAGTTTTCCGGCAGCACTTGCAATTTATTTGATTATTTACGTTTAATTTTAACTTATTTCGTATGATTTAATTTTAAGCTCACATTTGTATCCGTTCCGTTCCCCCTCTGCTTTGTATCATGATTTTCTTCAAGTGTATTTTTGTATATTTTTTATTTGTTAATAAATTGCGATTATTTTTGGAATTTGATTTGATTTGCCGCCGCGCTTCATAATAACTTCCAAGCCAGTTGAACCCCAAAATCTTTCAGCTCGGCTGAGGGCAGCCAAACACACACAGATACACACACACAGACACACTGTCAGAGACACACACGCACACACATGCCTTGCCCCGATTGCCTGCCCCAGCGACTGCCCCCGCGTAATTGTGTTTTGCCAAGTGTCGCTCGCTCTCTCTCTCTTTGTCTCTCGAAATTGCTGTCATTAGTTTGCAAAAATTAAATTTAAAATACGTTTACACTTAAAACATAATCGTAGAGTGTGCGAATTTCAGGAGTATGCTAAACTGCACAAATAGCTTGGAGCCACAGAGTATGAATTCTGGCATCGAGCATGCCGCACTGATGGTATCTGAGGAGAAGACCCAACATGACTCACGTAAGAATCAAAACTAAAACCAAACCAAAAAAAAAACCAAAAAAAAAAAATACAAAACTCGCAAAAAACTTAAACTAACAACAAACCAAAAGCAAAGCAAAACAAAAACAAAAACAATAACAAAAACTAAACAAATTAGCAATTACCTGTACTTGAAATTCAAATAAGATCCCAACGTTTCGTTCTTGATTTTCAACTATTATTTGTTGTGCAAACTGCTCGTTCAGTCGAAACTGCAACACACACACACACACACACACACACCAAGCCGTACAATAACAGTAACAGTAACAATATTTACGTATCCCACACACACACACACAGTCAAATACAATTACACACAACTCCGACATAATACGGAATGCAGAATGACCTCTAGGTAAACAGAGCAGACGTTTGGCTTTGGCCCCAAACAAAAAAGCAGCCAACACACACACACACACACATACATATATACAGAAACACTTTAGTGCTGTCTGTGTGTGTGTATATACTTCACCTGCAGTTATTGTACACGTGTTCTACATGTCGCATTATTAATTTCCTTGCCGCCCCGCGACGCCACACACACACACACAGACACGTTGAAATTATCTAAAATAATACACAAAATTACGCATATTCATGTATTCCTTTTATGAGTAATTAGCTGTCATATCTATTCGCATTTCAATCTCCATTTAGATATTCGCATTCGCTTTTCATTTTTACCATGTCGAAACTTTCCCGAAAATTCGGCATGTGCTGCGATGTATAGCTGTAGTTATGCACATATGTTCTATTTTATAGTACAATTGACGTTTCTGATAAATTGTTATTGTTTTGCTATCACTTTGTTTCATTTGCTCCCGCACTCGTAGCAATTCGATTTACGACTAGATTTCCATATAAATATACCTTTTTTTAACCAATATAAACCTTACCTGTTCCGCCCCCCTACCATTATTTATTTCCATTCGAATGCAAACAAAATTGCTTTGGCTATTATGAATTATACTGAATTTGCATGCGCATCCATCGAAAACGAAAACGAAAACGAAACCCGCAAATAACCAACATATCAATTACATTGGCCAATGACCATATTGGAAACGAATCGAATCGAATCGAAATGCATCATCAACCGCTGGATCGGTACACAACAACAATTACACTGAAACAACAACAACAACTACTACTACTACTGCTACTGTATGTAACCAATTGAGAAACGTATCGGATCTGCATGAAAAACATATCGAAACCAATCAAAAAAAAAAAAAAAAAAAAAAAAAAACCCAATCGAACTCCATGTGTGTGCGCATAAACTAAAGTCTTTGGTACCACCTCGTTCTCGTTGACGGTTGAAGGCATGGGTCCGTATCCGTTAAGCGATAGCACCAACCTACTGGGTCCAACGTCAACGGGTTATGCGGGCGGCGGCGGCGGCGGGGCCGGCGTCGGCGTCGCCGGCTCCTCGGCCTGCTACACCAACTATGGTACAAATATACAAACGCCAGTTCCTAATCGCAAACACTGCTACTACAATGAGTCTGACTACGGCCGGGACGACGGCTTTCGCCGGCACTCGGCGCACGGAAGAATGTCATGTAGGTTGAAATCCAGTTGCAGTTGCAACTTGCAGCTCAGTTGCAACTAAGTCCAAGCACTCAACACTCACTGCCACGCGCCTCAAAGCATTCACATGAAAATGTTGCGCGTGCCGCTTGCAGAAGCGCACACACACACACACACACACAACTGCACCAAGCTCAAGTCAATTATGCAATCAATCAAGTTGGCAGCAGCTTTGAATACCAAATACCAAAATATCAAATATCAAATTTCTATTCGTTTTATTTACCTATTCATTTCTATAGTGCGCAAGTGAAAGCGAATTTGGGAGCAACTAAAGCAACCGACACAATCAATTGGCTAAGTAAACAAGATCTGATCTGAGAAACGTTTCCAAAGATATACCATACACCAACCAATCATGACGCACTGTTGCCCTATGAGGCATTTGACCGATTTTGAGATATACCTAAGCCTGAATATTTTGAAAAAAGTGAAGAAAGCTACAGTAAAATGGCGTTTACCTTTGGCTTCTCGCGCCTATAGCTACTGTGTTTAGTGTCCGATTGACAGCTACAATAATCTTAAAAAAGAAGTAGAGAAGAGAACAGTCGCACATTTTCGGCAGATGCGCTTACGATTGAAAGAGGAAGAACACGACTGAAGCCGAAAGAGCAGCTCGTGCTTTTGCTCTCATGATTGATAGATGAAGATCAATTTTCCTTACTGTTCTCGCGATTGAAATTAGAGGAAAAAGTTTGTTTTACTGCGGGTGCGATTGATAGCAGAACAGCTCGGTTAATGCGCTCTCACAACTTCGGAAGATGTGCTCACGATTGAAAGACTTAAAATAGTGCCGCCAGTCAATCATTTTCTTCAGTTGACTTTTAAGTGTAGTGCAGTGCAGACGTGATTCAAATAACTTCACCTTTAGCTCGATATCAGATCAAATATTTTCTTAGAACTCTCATCTTCTTCGATCACGTTTCAGTAAGTGGAAAGCAGTAAAAGCAATAAATGCGCTAGCACAATCTCATGATTGAAGAAGAAGAAAAACGGCTGGAGCCGGAAGAACAGCTCGTACATTTACTCTCATGATTGAAAAACGAAGATCAATTCGTCTGACTGTTATCACGATTGAGAGAAGCAGACAAATTGTATTAACTGCTCTCGCGATTGATGGCCACTGGGGCTATTGTGCCAACGATTGATAGAAAAAGAGCATCTCGACCCACTATTATAAAAAATAAGCATAAGCATAAGCAACATTTATTTTCACAAAGTGAAAAGTCCATTTTCAATGGGTAAAAGGTATAAAAATAAATTTGTAGACTTCAAAAATGAAGGCTTATATCAGAATACATCGGGCAAATGCTGCATAGTGCTGTAAGACTACACTACACTAAACACACACACACAAAGAGTGCCAATAATGCGCCTGCGAGCCAACAACAGCTTGTAACATACTTTTAGGTGCCACTCGGAAGATTCGAACTCGCTGCGAGTACTCATTGCATTCATTGAATTCATTCATTTTCATTTCCATGTACATTCAATTCATACATCAGCTTCAGTTCGTTCTACCTGCATGCATTTATTCTCTTAGCGTTCCGGAATGCGTATTATTGGCATGTACTTTTCGCATGCACTGTAGGCTAAGGAAAACCACAGACTAAATGCAGCCGGCTAACTCTTAACTCTAACCTCGAAACTCTAAACTATGAATTCTCAATTCGAAATTGAACTTAGCGCTCAGTTGGAATCTCTATTAATTGGTCTATTACTTCCATTCCGTTTTCGTTTTGCGTTTCTGTTTTTTTTTTTTTTTTTTTTTGATTTCTTTGCTGCCTGTGCGCTGCTTTTTAGCTGCATCCGAGCGATTTTTAGACGGCGGCCGAAGTACACACCAGGGCCGGAGCGCTGCCTCTGCGCCCCATCACCTTCGTCAGCAAGCACCTGTCTGCCAGAACAGCGGGCCTTGACTGAGGAACGCCTCACCTCCTGAAACTGCCAGTGTACATTCAACGAGTCGCGCTGAGGAGAAGCAGCAACAGCAGCAGCAGCAGCAACACCAACAGCAGCAGCAGCAGCAACAGCAACATCATGCCACCTCCTCCTCGGTCTGCGCTCAGTCCCAGTCCCAGCATCAGCCCTGTTACACGACACTCGAATACGTTCACTGTAGCTATGAGAAGGATATCGTATGTGATCAAGCGCCGCCGTCGTCACACAGCCACGAACAGGACGCTGCGGCGGCGGCGGCGGCGGCGACTGCCGCCATTGTGCCACACTGCCACCAAACGACATCGACGCGCAAGCACAGCCACAGCCACAGTCCGCACCACAGTCGCCACACCTCACCGCACAGCCATCACTCGCACCAGGGTCAGCATCAGGGTCAGGGTCAGGGTCAGGGGCAATCGCAATCGCAATCGCAGTCTCATTCGCATCATCATCATTATCGCCGCCGGCGTCGACAGCACAGCGTGGCGGCTGTCGGTGGCAGCGGCAGCCTGCCTGGCGCCCACAGCCATCACCAGGCTGTTGCCTCCTCCTCGGCGGCCGCCGCAACTGGCCACCACAGCGCGCGGCATGTGTGCAGCAGCCGGCGGCATCGTTCAGTGACCGATGTGTCCTGCAACTCGATCAACGCCTGCCAGGATGCAGCGTGTGCCGACCGCGAGGTGCAGGAGATCATGGTGCGCAAGTCCTGCTGCAGTGCGTCGCGCACAGAGCTCGCCCAGTACTTCGCCGAGGACCTGTACGGCTCGTCGTCGCGCCGCCCCAGCTCGTGCTGCACCAGCTCCGACTACTGCTACCAGACGGACTCGACGAGCCTGTACGGCTCGCGCTCCTCGCTCAGCCGCAACAACTCCATCAAGTCGGCGTCGGCGGCGATGCGCAAGCAGCAGCGCCTGCAGGCGCGTCAGCCCAGCTACACGTCCATCTCGCTGCGTGGCCTGAACGCCAGTCGACCCAACAGCCAGCTTGGCTCACTGACCTCCATCTTCGATCGGGCCAAGCAGATTGCCAGCGAGCAGGAGCAGCGCCAATCGCTGGCTATGACGCCATCGCGTGGCTCCACGCTGGAGCGGCACAGCTCGAAGGGTGCGCTGAGCAATGCTGAGCTGCCCGAATACGCCTGCTCGCCCTCGCCCATACGCTGGAGCTTCCTCGCCGACGGCAAGTCACCCACAGAGTTTGAGCTCGAGGGCGCTGTAGGGGGCGTAGGAGCGGAAGCGGCGACGACAAGCGCATCTAGCGAAAAGCTGGACGCCTGGCATGTGCCCGAGCCGGAGGTGAAGCCTTGCCGCAAGCTCACGAGCAGCAACACCGAGAGCAGCGGCAACTGGAAGAGCTCGCTGTACGACGACGGACCAAGCACCTCGGCGGCGGCTGCGGCGCGCAAGCGTCGTAGCAGCAACTATCACTGCGAGTTCGAGGAGTCGACGACGGTGCTGTTCCATCAGGATCAGGAGGGCGAGCCGTTCAACAACTGCTGCAACAACTACATACAGTGCAACACGTATCTGGATCAGGATCTGCAAATCACCAGCGAGGACATACACCAGTATCTGTCCAAGGGCAATCCCACGGTGGGCGATGTGCTCAACAACTCGAAGAACTATCCCTTCCAGCCGAGCAACGCACTCGAGTTCCAGTACAAGAACAACTTCCAGCAGGGCAACAACAACACGAACACCACGAACACCGCCTCCAGCGATGCGGGCGAGTGCTTCCACCGCTACGAGCGCAGCTACCAGAGCGGCTCCAGCAAGGAGACGAATCTGAATCAGAACTCGACTGGCGGCGCAGCCGAGCCGCTCTCGCCGAGCAACATTAATCTCTCATCGAGCAGCAACAACATCAACATTGTCTTTAGCAGCGGGCAGGAGCGCAACGCAAACGAGGTGAAGTTCATCAACAATCGCAGCAGCGGCGGCGGCGGCGGCGCTGAGACGCAGGTGGTCAGCTCGGAGGCGCATCATGCCGGTTACCTGCCGTACACGTACCCCAGCTACGACTACACCAACATGTCGGGCAACTCGCACTTCGACAAGCCGCTGGGCATCGATGAGCTGCCCAAGGAGTTCGCCGGCAGGCAGCAGCATTTGGATGGCGGTGGCTCCACCACCAGCGAGCACTCGTCCTCGCTGCACTTTGACTGCTTCGACGCCGCCTCGGAGCACAATCTGCTGTCGCAGCCCATGTTGCCCGGTTCGCCTGCCTCGGCCTCGGTGAATCCTGCTGGCGATGGTTATCTGCATCACATGCATCACTCGCAGCTCGAGCAGCAGCAGCATCATCATTATCATGGCCAGTATTCGCATGCGCAACAGCATCCGCATCCGCACTCGCACACGCATACGCACCCGCACAGCCACGCGCACGCGCACAGCACGCAGCCGTACGGCAACACGCACGGCCTGACCGAGGAGCAGTTCCGGCTGGGCAACGCCCTCAAGAAGGTGCGCAAGCGTGCACGCAAATACACCGACTTTCTGCGCAAGAAGTGAGAACTGCTCTCACTCTCACACACACTCTCTCTCTCTATCTGTCTCTGTCTTATCTCCTGCTGATAAGCAACTCCTACTCCTCCTGCTCCTCCTCCAATGCCCCGTCTCTAGATTCGCCCTACTTTGGGCGCAAGTATGTGGTCGTTTCGAAGTCGCAGCCGCGTCGCTCGCAGAGCCTGGACGAGGATTAGCAGCTGTGTGTGCGGCATCATCATCAGGCATCGAGCAGGCAACAGTGCAACAGTGCAACACAACACCTCCACACACCTTTCGACAAGCAATAACAGAACATGGAACGTAGGCTCGAATATTAAACTTAAATTTGTACACTGCCAAAGAGAAAGAAGTTGAATTATTAATATTTATGTTATTTGTGGTAAGCCAAAATTGACAGACTCACACACAGACACACATACACATGAATCACATACGGCGGCCAGCTACAACCACAACAAGAAGAAGAAGAACAACAACAACAACGACTATTTTAAAAATACCTAAGCTAACAGTGCGTATACTCGATAAGTAGGCGGCAGCAGCAGGCGCAGATTTGTATATTCGACTAAGTATTAAGTACAGGTTTTGAATTTGCATATTTAAATTAATGAATTCAACAACAAGAACAACAAGAAGAAGAGCAACAAATGCAAATAATAATGCACAACTAACCAAGCATAGTTATTAACTTAAACAATAAACTTAAACTAGTCTAAGCAGGTGGGCGCTACAACATTTAGAGTTTCAGCAAAAACAGCAGAATATTAACAGTTAATTGCGAGGCAGGCAAAACCAAATAGTTTAACTTACAAACTTAATGAAACATATGCAACAACAACAACAACAACAACAAGAACAACAACAACTGTAGCTGACACTAAAGTAAATGCAACGTTATTGAGCATTCCACGTAAGCTAAACTAAATTATACACATACGAGCAGATATATAGGATATATATAGAGTATATATATATATATATATATATATATATATATGATTACGTATAGGATGGTGATTTTTTCTAATTTATTTACTATTTGATATGCGCGATTTTTATGGTTGAGGTCGAACAAGTTTCTTCAGGGACTGCTTGCAATTTATGTATAAGCAATAAGCCGTTTTGCTCAAAGATCCGTTATCTCTTATCGCTTATCAGTTGAATGCCGCGCAGTTACGCCTATTCTACCCACTGCAAGATTGTTTCTCTGTTCTCGATCCCCTACTGTGTTCGTTTCCCAGGGTATCTCTAGGTTTCTCTCTCCGTTTTGCATTGATCCCCACAACTGTCTTCCAATTGTATTTTATAGTAAAAGTTCTAGTTTAAATTTAATTATTTGTAATTAAATACACATACACACACACACACATACAGATAAATACAATTGCGATTGTTTGGATGAATTACAATTAATTAAATCAAACGTACCTTGCGTGACTAAAGTAAAAGTAATTAAATTAAATTAAAGTAAATTAAATTAAAGTAAATTAAATTAAAGTAAATAAAGTAAGCAGAGCGATTGACGAATAACTGTACATAATTGCTGTTAATTAATCATTAAACTAATTTACATATAAACGAAATCGAAACTAACATTACAATTACGATAATTTGTAGGTACTAATTAGCCGAGAAATCATTGAAACTAGTAAACCGGAATAATAAATATAATGCACTGCCAAAAAAGGTTTTATTGAAAACAACAACAACAACAACAAGAACAAGAACAACAAAATAGTTGGAACCAGATGGGATGAGTTCATATAGAAGAAACGCGTAACAAAACCAAATACTGCTGTAAATATAAGAATGAATACATATAGAAAATCATAGACATTTTTTAATGGCACATTAATTAACGAGGAGCATGCAATTTTCACATTTTTTACATTATTTTAAAGGAGTAAGTAAATGAATTAAAAACAAAAAAAAAACAAAAAACCAAAAAAAAAAACAAAACCAACAATAATAAAATAATAATTATAATGAGTTAAACGCGAAACGAAAAGCAAAAACAGAAATGAAGCCACGCGGCAGAGATTTTGTAACAAAATCAAAAGAGAAAATGTTAACATTGCATAAAGTTTAAAGTAATATACTAACTAATAACTAATAACTAATAACTAACTAACTAACAAACAGAACAGAAACTAACCGCAGGCGCAGCAGTGGACTACGAAACGATGTTAACTGGTTGTGAGTTCGATGCGATGCATCGCTCGAGCCGAGCTAGTCTGATATTGTGTGCATTATTCTAAATGTAAATAAGGCAACTAAGTTAGTTGAGGCCCAGGCGACACAGCAGTTAATACACGATACACGCAAGCAAAGAATTAACTATGCAATTAAACGCAAAACCCCAAATGGCAATTAGTTCATAAACAATAAACATTAACGACGACACAATTTTAAAGTTCACAATGGCAAAGAAAACAAAGGGATTTACGATAATCAGACACGCACACACTCACACTCTCACACACACATACACACAGTTGAATGCAATAACAAAAGCAAAAACCATTTACAAAAACTAACAGCAACAATTAGACAAAAGCGTAATTTAAAATGTGAGAGTCGCAGGACTTAGCAGAATAAAACATATAGAAGAATTGCGATCCGTTGCGATCGATCTAGGCATGGGAGTATGTGGTTTGTTTTTTACAATTTTTGATAATTACGTATATGATTTAGCGTACCGGCAGGCAGCACAGAGATAAACAGTTAATAAACTTCGTTCTAGCATTTGTCATAACAATATATAGTTGTGTACATAACTAGTTAAAACTACGCATAAAACGGACAGTTATCTTAAGTATTTGAATGCATATAAAGGTGAATATCTAGACACACACTACCCACACACACATAGAGACACTCACACACACAGCCAGAGAGACACACACACACACGCATTAGTGCGCATATGAGTTCTGCGTTAGTTAATGAAGAAGGCAATGGAAATAATAATTAATTAATAATGATATACAACAATAAACTTGGACTTAGGTATATAATTATGAATTTAAATTATTTTTAGCAAAAACAAAAAAAAAAAAACAAAGACAAGCAAACAAAAACCAAATACATAACGATGAAAACTCTAAAAACACTTAAAAGCAAATTTAAAGAGAAGAAAAACTTATTGAAATTAAATTGATGAATTAAGTAAAAATAATTGCTCAATTTAGCAGAGAGTATAAATAAAGAATTATACGTTAAGTAATAATTTCAAATCAACTGCCTTTTCATTTACAAAAATCGTTCGAAATTCCTAAGCTATATAGAGTATATAAACGAGGTCTGTACGAAAAGTATCTTGGTATATCAAAATCTGCAGTTTGGAAAATTTTTTAATTTTATTTTTTAAATTTAAATTTTTTTTAAAATTTTTTAAGACTAACGCTGGCGCCGAGAAATAATTGCAAATTGGTTACTTTTCGGACAGACCTCGTATATAGATATATATATATATTTATATATATATAGAGTATCTATCGATAGCTATCGGCAGACTCATCGCCAACCCTTCTGTGCCGCTGGCACTGCGCATGCCCGGCGCACGTCAAGGCATCCTCCACGCACAGTTGGGCCAAGCCTTTAGTGTATCTACCTCGAGCGAAGCCTGCTGCAAGCAACAAGGATGAAAATTGAAATATAAATTGGAAAATCACTGCGGAAAATGTTGACTGCATTGCGTCGCAAATTTCGCCTAGGAATGCAGCGTACGGTACTCATTGCGGTGCTGCTGGCGGTTGGCCTCTTCAGCTATGCCTTTCTCAATCTCTCCTTCTGCTTCAAGCTCATGTCCCACAGAAGTCTCACGCACATGGTGAGTACTACTAGCAATCGCAGTAGCTCCACTAGACCAATACCAATACAAATGCAATGGCATTGCAGTGCCAGAAGTACGAGCATCACGAGTTCAGCGGTTCCCTCTGCGAGGAGCTGTGCAGCAGTCAGTCCAACTTCGACAACTTCCAGTGTCCGTTGAACGACATGAAGACGATTCTGTTTACGGCCGAGAAGAACGGCGATATATACGCTGTAAAGGTAGGTCAGGTTAACAGCAGCACTATATAATTATATATATATATATATATATATATTTATACCTGCTGCTGCAGCTGGCGAAGCACAACGACGACGACCTGAGCTGGACGAACAGCAAGGGCGAGGCCATTTATCCCAAGATCGAGGAGTTCCACGAGATTGTCAAGCTGCACATCATACTGGCCTACAATGTCACACTGGATGACAACATGGTGGGTCTCATTTATAATGCTATTGATGGCATCTAAACTCAATTCCTGTGCAGATACGCGCGCTGGTCAACCAGGAGATCGCGGACAATAACGCCCAGCAGATGGTCAGCTTCTGGCGGCTGTTCAAGGACAACAACTACATGATGGGCAAGCTCTTCGACGAGGAGTCCGTGTTTCCCGCCGTGCTGGGCTCCTGTGGCCCCTACTACGCCACCGAGGGCCTGGAGATTGTGCAGGCCAATCCCAGCATCATACAGTATCTGTAGGTGGCAGAGATTCGCATTCAGAGTTCAGAGTCAAATACAAATTGGTCTTGTGTACACCCCACAGCGCTTCGAACCGCCAGCAGCGGCTGAAGCATGCGCTCAACATCATGGAGTACATCTTTCGGCTGGAGGAGACGAAGCCGGAGCCGTTGCGCATGTGCAAGATGCAGGTGAATCGCTTCGGCCTGACGCCCGACCGGCGGCTCAAGTACCAGAGCGCCGAGCATGTGTATGTGGAGAGTCAGCTGGACAAGCGCATGTCCAACGGGCTGAAGTGCCATGCCAATCAGGAGTGCAATTTTCACTCGTGCCGCGGCCTGTGCGATGCCGAGCGACAGGCCTGCACACATGTGCAGCAGAACAACAACTTCCAGATATTCTGCGAGCATGTGCTGCTCGGCAGCGGCACCTTCCAGCCGGGACTGCTGAGCGGCATACGCTTGCCGCGCTCGCTGCAGAAGCTGGTGAAGATGTGCGTGCAGCCGCCGAAGGAGCATCAGGTGCCCGGACGTCGGCTGGCGCCCAGTCTGCAGCTCTCGCTGCGGCTCTACAATGAGCTCAAGCAGCTGCTGCAGGCGGTGATCACAGCGTCCGGAGCAGATGTGGACGCCGAGGGCGCAGAGGCACCGCGGCTCAAGCAGCGCGGCGCAGGCAACTAAAAGGCCACGGGAATACATATGGCTGCTCGCTCAAAGATTGGTAGCATTTTTACAGAATTTAGTTTTAATTTACAAACATAAAATACGCGTAGATCTAACATAAATAATAATAAAAACCTTTTTAATACATGACAAAGTGGCGCAGTGTGGTGCTTGCAGTTGGTTTCATTTCTATCTGTTTCGTTTTGGTTTTGTGTTTTATTTAATTTTGTAAATCATTGTGGCTCTATTGTTGTAGTTGCTGCTATAAACCTGCCGATGTAAGCGACTTGCGTCTGCAACTTATACGTAATTTTAGTGTTTCGCTTGAGCTCGTTAAAACTTGAATTAAAATTTACTGCCCGAAGTAAGTGTTTTCCAAAAAGAGTTACATAAAAGTGTTGATTAGCTTTTATCACATTCGACATTTGAAGTTGTTGTTATGTTTATTTTTTTTTTGTTTTTGTTTGCTTTGTATTCTTTGAAAAGTACAGCGTGCATATATCCTACAGTTAGTTCACTATATATGTCTGTAGTATATATAGTTGAATTTCTCATATTTAGTTTATTCGCTTTCTCTCTCTCTTCTTCTCGTCTGCTTCCACTAATCAAGATTTCAAATGTTCATTACAATAAGTTAACGTTTTCCTTTATTTTTTTGTTTTTTTTTTGTATCTGTTATAAAGTGTAAATTTAATTTCCTGCATAGGCAACTTCTGTTTTGTTAATTATGTTAGGCTTCTAGTTTAGGTTAGGGTAGGCGTCTTCTATCTGCTATCTGCTATCTTCTATCTGCAGCCGAGGTCTATACAAGGGTCGTGAACTCGTTGAACTCGTAACTGTGGCAGATTCTGAACGAAATTCTTTCGTTTCGTTGATTCGCTTTCGATTTTGATATATATTCTTTGTTGTTCTTGTTTTATATATATATATATTTTTTTTTTATATATTTAACTTGTTAATGTTTAGGCCGCTTAGCATAGTTAATAGATTTTAGCGCTTCTTTAAAGCCATTTCCAATTGTTTGTTTGCTTGTTTCTTGCTTTCTTTGTTACAATTATCAAGATGTTTTCGTTTTCGCTTTTCGCTTTTGTTTTTCTTTTTGCTTGAGTAAATTATAAAAAAGAGTAGAAAAATCTAATAGATATCGTAACTTCTGTTAGTACACGTACACGTATTTCGTTTTGCAAAAAGTGCCCTATGCGCTCAAAAATTATTATATATTTGTTGTTGTGTAGATTTCGGTTTTCTTTTTTTTGTTTTCCTTCTTGTTATCGTAGTTTATCATGTTGCTTTTAATATGCGGTTTCTTATTCAAAGTACATACATATTATTCTCAATACAATTTCTAAAAGAACATAAATGAAGCGTTCGACTTAAACTAATCTCGAAAGCAATGGAGAGCTATGGGTGCTATGGGTGCTATGGGTGCCATGGGTAATAATGATGTAACATACCGAAAGAATGAAGTTACTGCCTGTCTAAATTGTAAATTTCCAAAATTACAAAACATATGGGTGTGTGTATAGAGTTTGTGTATGCGTGTAGGTGTAATTGTAGTTGTAGTTGTAGGTATGTTGGTGTTGCATGTGTATGTGTGTGTGTGTTTATAATAATTCCTTCTGATTTTGTCTTTATGCCGTTGTAGGCGATGCAGCCGCTGAGGCCGCATTGGTCAATATGGGCGGATGCGTGGCATTTACCACCCGACCGGGCGTATTGGCATTCTCCAGCGTCTTTGAGTGTTGCAGCTGCATCAGGTAATGCTGCTGGGTGGGCTTGTGCAGCGCCAGCTGCGACAATGCATCATCAATGGTGAACCACTGTCGCTTGCGCCCAATGCTGCGCGAATCCTCCCATTCGTCCAGCTCCTGGGTGACATTCATGACGAACACCTCGGTGCGATGCATGTGATCGTTGTTCTGCAAATGAAGAAACAAAAATATTTATCGTATTTCGTGTCCTGCGATATGCAACCGAAAACTCACCTCGAAGACACCCAAACAACGTCCCAGGCTGCCAACGACGCCGGCCTCCTCCAGCACCTCACGCACGGCGGTCACCGAGGGCTCCTCCTCGGGCTCAACGCCGCCGCCAGGCACAATCCAGAGCTCAGGACGACGCGACGATGTCACCAGCAGCACCTGGAATACATAATTGGCATTATTATAATGCTGACAACTCGTTTCGCAGCGCAGCGGGAGAGAGTATCAATTAACCGGTCTTTGCGTGCAAGCTTGCAAGAGGATCAGTTATCTCTAAAGCCATAAAACGATGAATTATACTATCGCTGCGTTGCGCACTGCTTATCTCATGCCTTACGATAGTATTGCCGATAGTAGTGCAAACTTACCTCCGCCTCGTTCTCGGAGCGTACACAAATGCAGGCGGCGCGACGCCTGAAGCCATCCTTATCATAGATGCGCGTCGAGTTGGGCTTCTCCTTGACCATCTGCAAGCATAGTGATATTGATAATAGCATATCAATGCCGCTGTTAAGTAGGGCGATTTCAAATGGCTCGCAAAATAACAACAACAAATATTGGCAAATAAAACTGATAAGGCGCCGGTTATATTTTTCTTTCATTCTTTTTTTTTATTTTTTTTTTTATTTTTTTTTATTTTTTTTTTATTTTTTTTTTATCATTTCGCTGCCGTCGCGTCGCGTTTCATTTGAATGTGAATCGTGATTCCTGCTTATCAGCGCCACAGACGATTGAGAGGCCGCCGAGCCAACAACTGCAGCGCCGGCTTATCAACGCTCTGTGTGCAAGTGTGTGTGCGTATTGACATGCACATATTTAATAGTCACATATGTTATATATATGTGTGTGTGTGTGCCGGGTACCGTTTGTCATGAATGATGATCGAAACTTTTGGCAAGCATCTGTGGGCTTCGTTCTTACCTTTGAGTTTTGTAAGTAACGCGGCAATGAACGCTGATAGCCGACTGCTTAGGCACTTTATAAGGGGAGAGACAGAGAGACAGAGAGCCGCCTGCTCGCCTCTCTCGCACACTCTCGCTCGCTCTCTCACTCTCGCTCACACTCTCGCTCAGTCTCGCTCCAATTGCGCTGTCCTGCTCGCACGCACGCTGACACTCGCTTCACACTCTCTCTATCTCTCGGTCTGCCTTTTGCTGCGTTTGCAACAAGTGTGTGCTGGTGTGTGTGTGTGCGTGTGTGTGTTGCTGTTGTTGTTGTTGCTGCTGCTGCTGCTGCTTTATTACGCTATGACAGCTGCACTGGGAGCCGGTCGCAGGTCTCGTGCCGCTTTTGCAGGTGCTTTTTGGTGGCTGCTGCGTCACAGATAGAACTTGTCGTTGTATTGTGTGTGTGTGTGTGTCAGTTGTGTCTGTGTTTGTGTTGTTGTTGTTGTTGGTGAAGTATTAACGAAAAAGAACTGCGCGTCGGTTGGTTGCAAAGAAGAAGAGATGCGGGGGAAAGCGAGGAGAACTGAGGAACTGAGAAACTGAGAACTTGTTGAAATTGAAACGAAAACGAGTACAAGAATGGAAGAGGAAATAAAGCGCAGACAGGGCAGAATTATTTAACTACTTTGCAGTGGGTGCATGTTGGTTGTGTTGTTGTTGTTGTGGTTTTTGTTGTTGTTGTTGTTGGGCACTCGTGGGTGTTGCTGTCGCCGTCGTATTGGCTTGCTCGCTGTTGTTGTTGTTGTTGTTGTTGCTGTTGTTGTTGTTGCCGTCTCCGCCTTTGTCCTGCTGTGCAGCAGCAAGTCTGTGTCTGTCTGGCTGCCTGTCTGTCTGTCTGTCCTTGTCGTTGTCTTGCCTGTCTGCCTGCCTGCCAAGCCGGATGAAGCTTTTCACACTTTTTGTTGCAATTTGACGCGAGACCGACGCACAGCTGGGCCTTATCTGGGCACGAAACATGCGTTTTCCATTTTCTCGCTCCAAACACGCCCCGAAATTGTGTGGAATCGCCGCGTGGGGCTAACAAGCGCACGCGTCTCGCCGGTTGCAACGTTGCTATTTGCCGCCTTTCACCGATTTGCAGCCGCAAATTCACGCTCGAATTAAAGATTTTAACAATTTCACGAATGTTGCATCGGCGAATAGCTCTGCAAAGAGAACGACGCAAAACGGTGTGACCGTGCGCAGGCCAAAGCAGAGAACACGAGAGTGACACAAGTTGGCAGCCCCAGCGGCAGTTGGCAATGCCAATTGCGTTGGTTGGCAACGCGTTGCCAAATCGGTTGCCATGGCCTGCGTATAGATGGCGCCACCACGGGCGACAGGTGGCGTGTAGTGCGTGTGCATTAAAGTGATTTTATTTATTTAATATTTATTAGATTTAATTATTTATTGGGTAAGCAGTATTATTATTAAAGTAAGCAATTTAAGCCTGCTTGAAATTAAATTATAACGTTTTGTTTTAGTGCATGATTTACAGCCGCTTGCCGCCGCGTTACTTGAGCGCATGCCAAAAAAAAAAAACACAAAAAGCAATAGCAGTAGGTTGTAGTGGGAGGGGGGGGGGGGGCTGCAGTTGCTTGTGGCGCCCGCCCGGGCGCAGCCTCCGCGTTTTGCCTGTAAGCTTTTAATGCAACTACTTAGCGCTAGGGGGCGGCAGTGTGTACGCTGGGAGGGTTGCCCGTGCACTTCCGCGTGTCCTTGGCTTGCGCTGTGTGCGTCGCGACACATTGGCTGCCTTGTCTTGCTGCCACACAGCCACACCCCCTCCCACCGCCCCCTCGTGTGTCGCTTGCGATCTTGTGGCGCGTTTTTGCTGGCGTTGCAAGAGGCAAAATTGCGAATTTCTTAATGCATTGCCATTTCCTTTTGGCTTTCTTAGACGCACACACACACACAGACATACACACACACACACACACACACACAGGCAAATGAGTTATGAGCTGGCGTTTTGCGCTGCGGCGTGTCCAAGCAGAAGTGTTAAACGGTTTTACGCGCTTTTTTACCAGCTTGACAAATTCTTATTGGAATTTAGCTGCGAATTTAATTCCAATTGGAAGAACAGTTAAAAAGAGTGGGGGGAGGTGCAGGAGGAGCTGCAGCTTTGTGCAATGTCGCACGATTGATTTCTGGCCATAATCGCACTCTGCTGCTGCTTCTGCTTCTTCCCTGCTGCTGTGTCGGCCGCAACTTGCCACGCTTTGTTGCACACGAATTCAATGTCATAAATTTGGCATGGGCGTCGCTTTGGCTGCCAAACTTTGTCTATTTGATGCGTCCGGCCTGGGCCTAGGCTTGGGCCTGGCCCGAACCAGGCCGACCACAAGGCATCGAGTGCAAAAATTTACAATTTACCAGGGCTGCATTGACGTGGGCAATGGCAGCGAGGGCGGGCATGTTAGTTTGGAGAAAATATAATAATAATAAATAAATAATAAAAAATAATAAAATAAAAAAAAAATTAAATAAATAAAATAAAATAATTAAAAAATAAATTAAATAAACAAAATAAATAAAAATAAATTAAATTAAAATTAATTAAATTAACAAAATAATTAAAATAAAGCTACGTAAGAAAGTCAGATAAAAGCAAGGGGATCGAGGGCTACCATAACAGTTGTGAAATATAAAAGACAGTCAGTAATAGTTGGAGCGAGTGCTGCCATAACAGTTCCATAATAAGACAGACAGCTAACAGCACCGAGAACAAGGGTTGCCATAAGAGTTGCCGAACAAGTCAGGCTTGAGGCAGATAAAAGCAACGAGGATGAGGGTTGCGCATTAAGAAAGACAAATAAAAGCAAGGAGAACGAGGGTTGCCACTAAAGTTTCGAAATAAATAGGACATATAGAAACAGTTAAAGAGAGAGTTAACATAAAATTCAGAGAATAAGACAACCAGATAAAAGCAAAGGAAACGAGTGTTGCCATAGAAATTGCGTAATAAAAAAATGTAGAAAAACTGAAGTTTCTAGCTGTGTAAAATATGGAACGAAAAAATGTATAGGATTTTTGGAAATACAAATAAAATAAAATTAATTGAAAGTACTTAAATCAAGTTGCCATAAATTAAATAAAATCAAATCAAATTAAATCAACTATATTAAAATAAAAATGAAACAAAAAAATTAAAAAATCAAAAGACTGCACCTAAACTCGCTTGCAATTGAAGATCATTTGATTGTTCAGAATGTTATGCGTATATAGAAACAAGTTTTCATAATTATTTCATTTATTTATATATTATAATGTTATTTTATACAGTATATATAATCATCATAATAGCATTTTTTATTAACTCGCTTATAAATTTAAAAAATAATTAATTTCAGTTTGCCATCACCGCAGAACTGTTTTTCCATTTCAACTTGAATTTCTCTCTGCAATTTTTATGTACTTTTTCGCCTTGCAATGAACTTTGCGAGTCTACGGCTCTGCCGCTCTCACTCTCCCCCTCACCCGCAGCCACTGTCACCCCACACAAATTTGTCGCTCTAGCTAAACTTCAGTACGTCTGTCTCTCTGTCTGTGCCACTGTTTGTCTGTCTCTTATGCTCGTTCTTCTTCTTCTTCTTCTTCTGCTTTGTGGTCAGCGCATTTTTCGTTTGCTTGCAGCTGCCTTCTGCTCCTCCCCTCGCGCGTTGCGCATACGCCACGTGGTGCGCGCAACTTCTTGCATTCTGAACTCGAACTCGAACTGGAAGTCAATCTCTGCTTACAGCTAATTGACTGCAAGATTCGGCTGCAGGTGTTGGAGCAGGCGTCATTAATTAACTATCGCTGTCATCAGCAGCAGCAGCAGTGGCAGCAGCAGCAGCAGCGGCAGCCGCACGTGCCCAAAATGCCCAATAGAAAGTGGGCGGGTGGGAGGAGTGTAAGCAGTAGGCGGGCGTAGCAGCAGCAGACAACCTGGTGGCATCCTTGCGAATGGAGTTTGGCAACGTTGGCCACGGGCAACATATTGTTTCATTTTGGCCATGTCGCTGCAGGCCATAACAAAGGGGCACCTACAAACGCAATTTGGCAACACAACAGGCAACAGCAACAACAACAACAACAATAACAACAACAACAATGACCAGCCAGAATTATACAATTTATGCGATTTACGAGCTGCTGCTTCTCGGTCTCGGCCTGCGCTGCTGGCATCTCCCGCTTGACTACGCTGCTGTCGCCTCTCGCCTGCCTGCAGCCTGCTCCTTGCCCTTTCGCCTTTCGCCTCTTTTTTTTGCTCGTGCGCCGCAAAACTATTTCTATTGCTGCGGCGCCGTTGCCACGGAGCAAGGATATGCCGTATTTCCGTTTACATAATAAATTTGCTAACCACGTTCTGTCGTCGTTGCGTCCGGGAACTGTAGCAGCTGCCCTCGCACCTCACTGACATCAAGTGCCTGCGGTTGCGCCTTCAGCTCCTTCCGCCCCCCCCCCCCCCGCTGTGCTGTTATTTTTTGCAGCTGTGTGTGTGTGTGTGTGTGTCGGGGGCAGCTTGCCACGCCCCGCCGGTTGACAAAAAAAAAAGGCGGCATAGAAAAAATTAGATAGCAGCCGCAGCAGGCGGCACGGCGCAAGCTTTTGCCTCGTTTGTGTTTCGTTTCGCTTTTTGTCTGGCTTTAACTTGGCCAACAGATTGTCGACCGAGCCGGACCGGGCCTGAAGTGTCGCCTCCACCTGGCCACGGGCACTTCCTTGCCACACACTTGATTGACGGAAGTCAGCGGCGGCAACAGCTTTTGCTTAATCATTGGGCGGCGCTCGCGTTGCCTCTAATTAATCTATTAAATGCAGACCAGAGCCAGGCCCAGAGCCGGGCTAGAGTCGGCCCCTGAGCCAGGCCTGCGCTGGCACCTACGAAAAAATGCGTTGTCGAGGAAGTTAGCCGACAGCCGGGCCAGGCCTGAGATTGAGGCTGCAACTGAGGCTCAGACTCAGACTCAGACTGCGACTGCGACTGGTCAAACTGGCCGCTTCCGTTTTCCGCTGGAAGTGAAATCTGTCAGCGGATGCCATAAAAATGCCGAAAGGCGAGCGCGACGAGCTCAGCTTAGAGAGCTTAGAGCTGGGCAGCACTAGGGCCACTTGTAGCCACTGTAGCGGGGGCTGCTCGAGAAGTTTGTGCTGCTGTTGGTATTCAAATGCAGGCTGAAGTTCTGTTGCAAGAGCAAGTCAGGGCTAGAGCCAAGAGCCAAGCTATGCACTGTGTGCTTTGTCACGAGGGTTGCTCATAAAGTTCTTAGACTATTTTTACTTGCTATTGCCAGCAAATATGTATGCAGTAGAATGTATTAGAGCAGGCCAAGGGAGCAGGCAAGCTACGTCACTGCTGCAGCGAGGGTTGCTCGAAGAGTTCTTACAGCTATTAGCACACTTAAATGCAGCCAGATATGAAGCTGAATGATCACTACAGTCTAGACTTAGGGCCAAGCCAAGCGAGGGTTGCTCGAGAAGTTCTTATTTATATTAACATAGATATTCAGCTGCATGATCAGCTTCACTACGGTCTAGGCCTGGGCCCAAGTCTAGAGACATACACGCTGCGTCGAGGGTTGCTAGAGATTTTATTGCTTATTGTTTTATTTTAATATATGCAGATATTCTATTGGTAGATCACTGTAGTGCAGGCCTAGAGCTAAGCCAAACTACATACTGGCTGTAGGGAGGGTTGCTCAAAAAGTTCTCACTTCTATTTGCATACAAATGTAGACCGATATACGATTGGAAGATCATTGTAGTGCATCCATAGAACCAAGCCAAGCGACGAGGGTTGCTCGAAAAGCAAGCTAAGTACTTGTTGCTGCGAGGGTTGTTCCAGAAGGGCTTAGTTCCTATACAGTTGCTTGGAAATATGCGGCTACGAAACTGCTTCAGTGCAGATCCATACCCAAGACAAGCTGCTTGCTGCTGCGAGGGTTGTTCGATAAGTTTCAGCTTGCTTGTTATTATATTCCATTGCTTAGCCTCTAATAAAATCGTAGCTGTGCAGAGCTAAGCTTAAGTTAAGCTATAGAGTTATTAATGAGAGGGCTGCTCGAGCAGTTCCTACCTCGTTTTGGCTTTCTTTTTTTGGCTAATATTATACTGCTCTTAAAAAAGCGTGTATGCTGGCCTTTGGCTAAGCTAAAGCACTAGCTGCTGCGAGGGTTGCTCCATGAGTTCTCACTCGTTTGCCTTTTATATATTTAATTTAATAAATAAGCTACTGAGAAAGCGATGCTGTCGAGATTCGCTATATATTTTTGCCAGCGAGGGTTGCTTGAGATGTTTACGCGTAGTCTATTAATGAAGTAGAGTTTGTAATTAATTAATTATCTGAAATTATTTTAAAATTGCATGTGAAGTTGTCTCTGCCAACTGCTTATACAGCCCTCGCTCTCGCTCACTCGCTCTGGCCTTCGTCTGCGCCTGCGCCAGCGCCTCCGGCAGCCTTGCTCTAAATGTGGGCTGCTTAGGATGCGCCCACTTGTAGCTGCCACGCGAGCTGCCTCGTCAGCTGTCGCCGGGGGCAGGTTCAATAACCCGCGGCGGCGACTGCCACTGCCTGCGATGCCAGCGCTGTTGCAGCTTCAGCTTCAGCTGCAGTGCTCCTGCCTGCCGCCTCTGCTGCTGCTAATGGCTTGCCACACTTTACATTAGCGTCACAATTTATTGGCCGCGCTGCTGATGCTGCAGGCTGCAGCAACAGAGGCAGCAGCAGAGGCGGAGCCTGTTGGCCTTATGCTTTACGCATTGCTTGGTAGCTAAAATGGTCATAATAATAATAAAAATTTTCATCCCGGCCGCGGCAGTGGCAGAGGCGTTTGAGCGCATGTTTGACGCATCAAATGACGGCGGCCAACAGGTCCGCCGGCATCCGCTGCAGTGCGTAAGCAGCAGCAGGCGCAGCGACTCGACGCGACCGGTTTGCGCTTTATGTCAATGCATTGACAGGTGCATGCTGCTGCTCCATTTATGCCCCATTCCCGTCCAAGCCAAGCCATACCCCACCCATACCCACATATCCCATATCCCGATTGCCGCCTTCAAACAGGCTCGAGCTCAGACTCGGGCTCGGGCCGGGGCTGCGCATGCATTTGAATTGATTTTGGGCCGCCAGCAATTTATGCCTAATAAATGCAGTTGGCAATGCAGTTGGCAACTCGCTGCGCTTTCCGCATTCCTGCCTCAGTCGCAGTCGCAGTCTCAGTCGCAGTCCCGACTCGACGCTGTTAACACCCACAAGCCGCAAAGAAGCTGCCACCAAGCCCAGCACCAAGTGCAGCCTCGCGGCGGCGCGGCCATTGTGCTGCTCGCGAGGCGGCGGCGGCTCCTTTGTGCCTGCTGGTCAGCAGCAGCGCGCTGCAGTTTTAGATTATTTGTTGCTGACAGCTTCATGAAATATTTATTATTATGCTAGGGCCGGGTACACAGGCTATGGGCAGGGTATGCTGGGCGAGCATACGCCTGTTGCGGGTGTGTGTGTGCAGCTGTAGGCAAAGCAGTTGCCGGCCAGAATTGAGGTGTTTGCCGCGCAGCGCTGCAACTTTAAAGCCAAAAGCCGAAATGCCGAAAAGCCGATCACCCTACGCCGAGGATCAAAGCGGCCGGAACAATGCTGCGTTAAAGGTAATTGTTTGTCAATTACTTGACTCCCGGACCGGGCCAGGCCAAGGCGGTTGGGACCAGGCCAAGCACCAAGCGCGTGGCCGGGGCGAGCGAGCGCTTGAGTATGAGTATCTGCAACTAGATTTGTGTGTGTGTGTGTGTGTGAGACTCTCTGCTTGCGTGTGTGCTTGCGCTCTGCCCGCTCTCCCTCTCTCTCTCTCTCTCTCACTCTCGCGTCCTGCGCTGGGCCAATTATAGCCGCAGCAGCAGCTCGTTAGCATACACAAACTGTATCCATCGCATGGCAATCGCAATCTCCGCCGATAATCGCAGGCGAGTGTAAAATTATTTAATTCCCGCTTATCGCAGCTGCGACGCCGACGCCGACGTCGCAGTCGACGCTGACTGCGCTGTGCAGTGCTGCCCCCGTGTGGAGTGTGTGAAAATGTTCAAGTTCAAGACAATGATATCTGCTCGGGGCATATTGCAGAAGGTATGGGTTCGGTTATGGGCATGCGAGAGACGCGCCATACCCTGTACATTCAGGGGCAGGGTATATGCGCTAAATGACTTTGTTTGCAAAATGCAAATGACGTAATATACATGAAGATTTAGATATATATTTTTATACATATGGTATATATAGCTATTTTCATATAACTTCTTTGGTTCACTTAGCACAGTTGGTCAAGTGAAATTTGCCAAGTGTATAACAGTTTCGAGATTTTTAAGCAACATTTATATTTTTAAATACACCATTGTTATTTAATACCTAAGAATGTTGCTTTTTTGGACATAGCATAATCTGTTAAAGTTGTATAACAGTTGTATAACAGTTTGTTTCCTGATAATCAATGGCAAGGGAATATATATCTTATATATATTGACATTCTTTACACAATATCTAAGATTCAGGCTAAAGTTGTCTTAGTTAAATGATCTAAATAATAATAAAAAAAAATATTGTGTGAGAGTATAACAGTTTGTTTTCTCATAATCAAAAGTTAGAGCATACATATCTTTATATAGGAATGATTTATATACCATATTTTATATTCAGCCTAAAGTAAAGTGAACTAAAACTGATACTCTGGCCTTAGTTATCTTAGTAAAGTTAGCTGAAGTTAATACCCTGTGAGCGTATAACAGTTTGTTTCCTGATAATAAATGGCCAGAGAATATAAAGCTATCCCTTCACAGATATATATATTTTGCCGACTACAGTTGAGCAAATCAAAGAATTTGTTTGTATATAACAGATATATAACAGATAAACTACTGAGGAATATATTATTACTATTTTCAAGCAATATTTTTGACCTCAGCTGCCTAAATTATGAACTCAATAGTTTATAACAGAATCGATTTTAATAATGGAATATTATATATGGTATGCTAACATTGAAAGCTTTCTAAGTGCAGCTTCAGCTTTAGTAAGCGTATAACAGTTTCGACTCTGCGCAGTCTTCTAAGCTTTTGCTTGTTTTTTCTGCAGTTTGTTGTGCTTATTTCTTGTGCAGCATGTGCGAGTGTGTGTGCGTGAGTGTGTGAGCGTGTGTGTGCCACAGTTTACACAGAAAAGTAATTTCGAGCATGTTGCCGCAATCAGACGATTCCGCCGCAGCGAGATGCTTTGATATGGCCTGCTGCTGCTGCTGCTGCTCTGCGTCCAGTTGGACGCGCAGCTGAAGTTGAAGGTGTTGTCGGTGGCAGTGGCCGGTGGCTGCCACAACTGCCACTGGCAGTGCGCTTAATTGCTTGCTATTTTCAAACGCTGGGCGCTTTCAATTTATCACGGGTCTGTGACATCTGCAGTGACATTTTATTAGGCGATAACGATAAATTTACAGAGATTTATTAAGTGCCGGCAGTGGGAAAATTGGAGTCCACTGTGCGCGCTAATTTAAACAAATTAAATGAAAATCTCTACAATTATTGATCGCGCGGCGAGTGGCAAGAGGCAGGAGGCAAGATGCAGGAGGCAAGTGCCGGTCGGGTTTAATGAACGCGCTAATGAGCTGCGCGCTGCCTGCGATCAATTTGTTGTCATTGTTGGTGCAACAAAAGCATCGAACGGGCTGCAGACTCTCTCACAGATTACGATTACTCTATCGGGGGCATGTGGGCAGCGGCAAGATGCGGGTGTTGGTAATTGACTCGAATGCAATCATAACCGACTGCTAAAAGGGCGTTTTGGCAGTCGCCCGGCAACTGGCAACTGGCAACGCGCAACTGCCAACTGCCAGCTGCCAGTCACCCTCGGGGCAAGCGCGGCAATGGCGTGGGTGCTCCTACTAGACGGGGCACAGCCTCAGTCTCAGCCTCAACTACAGCCACAATCCGCACAATCCTTTGCAGCAAATTATGCAAATTTCATTCTCGACTCCTCCGAGATCAGAGCGATGTCCGTCCGGGGGTCTGGTCTGTCTCGGGTCTGTCTCGAGGTCTGGCCCGGGTCTGCCCTGTCGTCTGCTTTTGTGGGTGGACAATGTGACACGCGTCGTCGTGAAAAACAACAGTTTACTTGCCACAGACTCCGCTGCAGTGCCGCTGACATAAAGCTTGGAGCAGCTTGCAGCATGCTGCTTGGGGCTCGGGGCCAGACAGTTTTACTGTCTTGACTGAAAGAAAATTTATATTATTTCATGCAATTTGTCATCGTTTTGCCAGCGCAGAGAAAGAGAGATAAACAGAAAGATAGAGAGAGAGAGAGATATGACTTTGTATGGCTTTTCGTTGCAGCCTCGCCTCATTTACTTTGTTGCAAGCTTGGCGAGTTCAATAAGGCATTAAGTGGATAATGCACTGAGAGTATTATGACAGTGCTGAAATACGCGATCACGTTTTAGAATGCGACAATTAAAACCATATCAAGCGATAGCATCATTAACAAGTTTATTACTCCAGCAGAAGTTTAGTTTGTTAGATGGCAAATATGAGAGTCATTGGAAATTATTTTTATATAGCTTACAGTTATCAAAAGATATTAAAAAATATTTATTCTATTTAACTATTTTCAAATCGAATACGTGGAAATTAATTTGTAAGGCATTGGGCATATTTTTTATGATTTCTAAAAAAATTTTTACAAAATATGTCTTTACACGTTTCAGTGTTTTTCATTACGCTGGAATATATTTTTATAATTTTTCAAGGATTTTTAAAGTATTTTTTTTTGTTTTAAATATTCCAAAGATATGTCTAAAATACTCAACAATTATTTTTAAAAACTTCATACATTTTTTTTTTAAATATTTAATAATTATTTTACATATGTAAAATACTCAAAAATTATTTTTAAAATCTCCATACAGTTTTTTTTAAGTATTTAATAATTATTTTACATATACATATTTTCAATCTGTGCCCTGGCATTATATATATAAATCATTTCTAAGATTTTTTAGATATATTTCTGATATTTTCTACATATTCTCAAGCTATGCCTTTGCATTATTTTTAAAATATTTCTCAGATTTTTGAAATAAATTTATGATATTTTCTACGTATGCTCAATATATGGCTTTGTGTTATTTTAAAAATATTCTACGTTTTTTTTAGATATACCCAGAAATTGTTCTAATTTATGCTCTGTAATTTAGAAAATTGTTCTTAAGCTTTCACTGCAAATGATATGCGCGTGCGGTCTCGCCGCAGGCTGCTTGTAAATCTGCTACAATTTTCTACCAATTTTCCAGTTAATTTTGTGCGAAGCGGGAGGGGCAGCGGGAGTTGCATGTCGTTTCCTCCCAATCGGCGACATTCAAAATATGTGGCACATTATTATTGTTGTTGTTTTTGTGGTTGTCTTGTGTTTGCATTTACGCGCATTTATGAGTTATTAAATCGCTGGATTTATGCGACGCATGTGGGCGGTGCGACGACACGCGTTGTTAGTCGCTTAGACGCGTGGGTGTGGCAGAGGGGGTCGGGTTGAGAGTGGAAGAAAGAGGAACTGCTGCTGCTGCTGCTGCTGCAGCCTGTCGGCCAAGTGCGATTTGCGTTGTGGGTAAATCAAGTTTAATGAGTGCTCCGCACGCTGTTAGAGACTCCCCCGAGGCGCTGGCGAGGAGGAGAGTGTGTTCTACTCTATAAAGTTACGTTGGGCCCCTCAAATTGATATTACACTAATTAAAATGCAATAAAATATCGCTGGAATTGCCATTCATAAATCATTACGACGATTCGCGGCGCAGCGGCTCAGTCCAGCTTTGGACTGGAGCCGGAGTGGGACCTGCAGTTGCAGCTACAATTGAAGATTGAGGTGTGAGCCGACAAAGGAAATAACGCTGCTGCAATTTGCTTGCAAAAAGCGATGCGCTCATCATCATTAGAGCCAGCCCGACCGACTGGAATCGGGAATGAAACTGGGATTGGATGAAAGCGTCTCTCTCTCCTCTCTCCTCTCTCTCTCTCTCTCTGTCTGGCGTCTGCCAGCTGGTATATGGTTCTACTATTTGCTTTATGATTTCGTTAATTCCACATAGAGCTCGGCCCGACAGTGTCGCGCTGTGGGAAAACTCCCCCCCCCCTGCGAGAGGGCTTATCGAAATGGCGAATTTTCGCTCAAAAATATTCGGAAAATTATGCGCAATTTGCGAACAATGGAGCGACTGGCGATGCTACCTGGCGATGCTATGTTAATCGGCAATCAATATGCCTGCACAGCGGAGCAGCTGCAGCACTGGGCTTGAGCTGCTGCCCAGTTCCTGGTTGCAGGTTCCTGCTGCTATCGAAGCCCCCAGGCAGCTGCCAGAGGCGCGCCCATTAAACATAAACAAAATTAAGTGACCATTAAAATGCCATAAACTGGCGGCGGTGTTCATGGCCATGTCGCTGGCCGTAGACCATGCTTGGATTAACCATGGTCAGCAGCGGGCGCGTTTGATATTTGAAAATCTGTTTGCCCATCTTTCAGGCCGACTTCCCTCCCCCCGTTCCCCTCGCCGCCCCCTGCTCGTGATCATCATCGGCAAGAGGCACTTTCGTTTAATGCTGCTGCTGCGAGTCGTCGGCCCACATAAATCGTGTACTTGCCGCTTGTAGCTTTCAATTTGTGACAAGCCTCGCTCCAAATGCAGCCGGCAAAATGCTGCGTGGGTGCAGCTGCAGCCAGAGATGCAGCTGGAGCTGGTGCTGGTGCTGGAACTGGAGTCAAGTGAAGCGCTGTGAAGTCCTCCCACCTCGTCTGACCGTTTACGCAAAATGTTTCAATTAAGAGAAGATCAGCGAGAGAGCGAGAGCGAGAGCGAGAGAAGAAGAGGGAGAGGCAGAAAGAGAGCAGGTGATGTAGGAGTAGTGAGTGGGAGAGAAATGGAGTAGGAGAGGCTGCAGCAGACGCAACTTCATTAAGGAAGACTAGTAGAAAGAGTGAGGGAGGAAAAGAGGAAGGGAATAGCTAGGATGGAGAGGTATGTATGGCAGAGAGAGGGAGTGATAGACTCTGCAGTAGGGACAAGAAGAATAGTAGAAAGAGAGGGAAACGGTTGAAGCGAAGCTTTACAGAGATAATGTATATAGAGAGGAAGTTGGAGAGAGTAGGAGTGGCTAACTTTGTAGTAGAGACAACTGCACTATGAGAAGAGCAGAGAGAGAGCAAGGCAGGGATATGGTGAGTGGTAGAGGTGAAGGAAATAGAATGGAGGGAATCCTCAATTCCCAAAAGAAAGCAAGAGCAAGGTAGGGATATGGAGAGTGATAGAGGGGGAAGGATAGAAACAGAGAGAGAGAGAGCGGGATTATTAGACTGAGATATAAATGAAGGCAAGAGTGAGAAGTGGAAAGAGCATGCAGAGAGGAAAATAATAGAAGACGCTGTAGCAAACATAACTTCGCAGTAGGAGCATAGAGAGACCGGAAGAAATAGAAAAGCCAGAGAGAAGAGGAAGTGCCAGAGAGAAGAGGAAATGCCAGAGAGAGAGGGAGTAGAAGACTCTGCAACAGACACAACTTCATTAACGCAAGAGTGGGCAAAGAGACAGGCGCATGGGACAGATGCTAGGGGCAAGAGGACGCATCGACATCGTCGTAGGAAGCAGGAGACAGCGGGAGTATCAGCCTCTGCAGCAGACACAACTTCATTTGGAGTCTTCAGCTTGTGCTGCACTGCGCCGCGCCGGAAGTCACCTGCGTCGGCGCAATGTGCTGAGAAATGGCAGCGCGGCACGCAAATCATCAACGGCTGTCGGCAGCGCAGTCTGCAGCGCAGTCAGCGGCGCAGTCAGGTGGCAAGCTGCGGGCCGCCCGATAACTTTACACCGACAGTTTGCTCTGATTATGGGCGCCGGCCTGATGATTGATTTATCGGCTCGCCCGATCAGCTAATTGAGTTATATTAAGCCAAGTTTTGTCTGCTCTCCGCTCTCACACTGTCAGCAGGCAAGCGAGCGAGCGAGCGATCGAGCGATCGAGCGCCGTTTGACGTCGTCGACTCGTTGAGCCGTTGATGACGAGCTGCCCGACGAGCTGTGCGCGTCGATGTCCGACTTACATATATGGCTAAAACGCGCCATTAATTGCAGCGCCGCTGCTTTAAAATTTATTGTCAATTATTGTTAGTTTAATTGTCAATTATTAAATATTATCCGAGTCGATTGGAGGCCTCCGTCGTGTCTGCTGACGTCTGTCTGTTAAATTGATGCACACACCACGGCGTATGCGCAATCAATGCGTAGCTCAGTTGCCGCCGTATTGCGTTCCCAGGCAGCCGGCGCTGGGATCAGCTTGGATCAGCTTGGATCAGCTTGGATCAGCTCACACGCACTTTGGGGGCCTGGGAAATGGCCGATCTGCATGTCAGCAAGGGACTCGCCTCGCTCCCTCTTTCTCTCATCATCTCTCTCTCTCTTTTTCTCTGTCTGCTTCTTGAGCAACCCTTTCGGTAGTCGCGCGTAATCAATTACTGCAGACTGAGACGGCGATCAAGCGATCGCAGCTGTGTTAAGTTTGATTAAAGACGACAAGATAGAAGCGAGTGAAGTGCGTGTCCTACGACTTGAGGAGTCAATTGACTGCATATCAAGATATCTAATATATTATAGATATAATATACCAAGTATAGCAGACACTATCTCTATCTCTTTTTGAATTTCTATATATTTAGATATCGATAACTCTTCCGATATCCGTATTGATCCACATATCGATCTCTCCTTCGATCTGTTTATCGAGCTGCCCTTTGATCTCTATATCGATGTCAAAAACGATATCTCTTTCGCTCTCCGTGGCTATATTTGTGCATATATCCAACATCTTACATCGATTCTTATGTCGATTTATATTACGATAAAATCGAGAGCTTTTTCAAAGTTGCATAAATCATCAGTAGAGAATATATAGTCCGTTATCGATTTTTCCATGACTATATGAATCTCGTATTCACTATCTTTTTCAATATCCAAAGCTATATAGTGATCTTTTTTATTGATATTTTCTGAAATTTTTAAAAATATTATCATTAGAGATATTTATATTAAGAAGAACATGGAGATCGCAATATTGATAAGGAAATTGTTGGATATATTGAAGAAGAGATTAATATGGCGATCGAAAGAGATATCAATGCACATAGCGGAATAAATATCGAATATTAATCATGAACCTCTACTTCGAGTTTACCTTGCGATCTCTCTTACGATCGCAGCGTATTCACAATTCGCTGTGCCGCTTCTTCGCTTCATTTTCGCATTTTACAACTTAATAAAAGCGATGATGAGAAAATGGCCACTCGATTGCAGGTGCTAAAAGCTGAGGTAGTTGCCTCCACTGCTGCCATTGAAGGCGATTTTTACAGCCTGGCACTGTTCCATATTGATGTATATCAGTCGCAATCAACGGCTCCCGATTCACTTAGCCCTCTCCTTCGATCGCTAGCCGTGCCTCTCCCTCGACCGCGTACGCGGCACGATCAAGGCCAGATCGAGTAGTAGCTATCGCTGCATCTGGCCAGTTGCAGTAGCCCGCTGCACTGATGGGCGCTGATGAACGGGCGTCTTCACTGCGCTGCAATGCAATGCACTGCACTGCACAGCACAGCACTACACTTCACTTCACTTCACTGCGATTGTTACGTGCCGCTGCCGCGCTTCATTATTTATTGTTTAGTTTCCCCTGCGCCCTGCTTCCTGCTCCGTACTCCTGCAGCTGTGGGCAGCTGCAGCGCGCTGCTTGCGTAATTGCCAATGTGGCAAACAAATTGCAGTCGCTGATCCACAGCTGAAGTCCCGCTCGACTGCCGTTCTGAGTGCCAAGTGCAGTGCCAAGTGCAGCGCCAAGTCGCTCGCGTTGCCAATTGTTGATTTAGTGGCCCTGGGGCAGCGTCTAATGCCGGAATTAATCGCACAATTAGCGGGCCAAACATTTTGACAAACTAAAAATGCCGGACGATTTGTCAAGCCAAAGGTGGATTTATCGCCGGGCCCAGGTCCCAGGCCAGGTGGTCGGCTTGTGGGTGTTTGGGGCGTGGCGCGCTTGCACTGGCAGGCAGAAAAAGCAATAAGCACGCGCGTAAATCAACAGGACATGCCGCAGGAAGGCAGCAGCGAGAAGCTGCCGGTCAGACAGTCGGACGGACGAGTCGGACGAGTCCACCTGCATCGTTGCTTCTAATCAAGTCGGGCGACTGTCGCGCTGCGCTGTCGTCCTGCTGCCTCGTTGCCTGCTCTCCTCGTAAAAACCAAATGAATGGCAGCAGCCGTTCCAGCAGGAGCTTCCTCGAAAAAACTTTACGACAAGCCGCACAAATTGGACGCTCTTGTTTCGGGGCACAGAGTGCCGGGCGTCTTGTGTCTAGCAGCATGTATAACAGTTTTTGTTAGTACTTGCGACTCACCAAAGCTTCTTGTGTAGAAATTATACAGCGATATTTTTTTTAACTATATTTGACATGCGTGTTTCTGCATGTATAACAGTTTATATAACAGTTTGTATACCAGTTTTGAGAGGTGCTTATATAACAGTTGTTTATCACAATAATTTTTTTTAACTATTACTCTTACACTTTTTATAACAGTTTTATAATCGTGCATATAACAGTTTATATAATAGTTAATAGTTTTCCTCAATTTACAGAGACTGCTTTCTTCATGAATAGCCAGTTTTATAACACTCTATATAACACTATTTAATAGTTAATAGAATAATTGCCGACTTTCTCCATGAATATTTATTAGAGCTTTATAGGGTATGTAAACTTCGTACTTCGCCCATCGCCGCACTTGTTTTATGGCCCACAAAGCAGCCAGTCGCATTCGCATTCGCATCATGTTGACGCTGATCACAAAGCCCAAGGCAGAGGGCAAGGCATTCGAGGCGCCCCCTGATGATGCCCCGACAACGCTCCGTTAGCCCGTTTGGTCCGTTTGGCCCGTTTGGTCGCTTGGCCCGTTGGCCATTTGCATACCTCGCCGTCCGCTGTCTACATAAATTCTTCGGGGCGCAAATGAAATGCAATTTCTGCCAAGAACTGTGAGCGCGCTTATCATTTGTGTATCATCGCCAGAGAAATTAAATGAAATTGCTGTCGAGCAGCCAAACAGAGAAACTTGTAGGAGGACCCCAGCCCGCAACTGATTCCAATCGTCTGCGCGGCTGCTGCGCTCCGCTTGGCAGCGCCAGGCGGGCGATTGCAACTGCGATTGGAATCGCTCATGTCCATTTCACCCAAGTTTCCCACACTCACGCATGCAGAGTGCGACATTTTCTAAATCGACTGCATGCCAAATTCGAAAAAAGCAGGCAAAATAAAAGCAAACGGCAATAGGCAAAAGCAAAAGCAAAAGCAACTCAAAGACAAACCGCAAAAGACTATAAAGATTTTTAATATGCAAGCGTCTGAGATAACTGAAGCGGGTGCTGCGGCCGTACGGGGCGTAGAGGGTGCCGAGTAAAGCGCAGCTGCTGCCGCATTAATTACACCACACTGCACAGGCAGAGTGCGAGCGAGAGCGAGAGAGAGAGAGAGAGAGAGACAGGGAGAGAAACCTGCTTGGCCGGCTCGGGCTTGTAGCGGCCTGGTCTAGGCAAAAGGCACCCGCATAAGGCCACCGTCGCCCCGATCCATTCATGCTGCGATAGACAGCGGCATAAAATTCATAGCTTTTTGAATGTCATATGTCGTTAACAGTCCGCAAGTTTGTTTCAAATTGACTTGCGAATGGTCCCAGCCGAAAACAGAATGGCCGAGCTAACCGTAGATTATGGACTCGCAGAGATCACAGCTTAAGATTGCCATAACAGGGGGATCATCCAAGCAAAATCTTACAGATGAGTTCACAGAGTCAGGTTTGCTTTTACCACGATGATCTTACAGATAAGCTATACGATTGTTGCTTTATGGTTGATCTCAATCGTGAGATCTTAGCATATACTAAAGATCAATTTGCAAAATAAGAGTGATTCCTCAAGAAGATCTATCAAGTAGATCATATGTCCGAATCCACTCACAAAATGAGTGTAATTCTTCACGTAGATCGCTCGAGTAGATCATATCTAGAGATCAAAATCAGTGTGATTTATCCAGAAGGTCTGCTTGCTGCGATCAGACCAGATCAATAGTTCACCTATGACCTCATTAATATGTTGTCAGCCTGCAAATACTTTAAATAGTCAGCGATCCTCAACAAAGATCTCATTGCTAATGCAAGAATGCTACTTTAGTCATATTGCTTTAATGAGTTCACGGTTTATGGAATGCCATAACAGTTTTTTTTTTTTATTATCACAAAATTCCTTTACCTTGTGCATTATACAAGTTTCTTGTGATTATTATTTATGCAGCAGATGCCTCGATTATCCTGCCTTCGCTTTGCCTGCAATTTGTCAGGCCTGTCAATTAAGCATCCTGCACACGAACCACTCATATAATCCCTTATTCTGCTCTACATGATAGACTGACCAAATGCAGGTCCGCGAGACCTCCATATCCAAGCGACTGCAGCTTTTCTCGCGAAAACTGTCACATTTGTGAGGAGTCGCCGCGAACGCGATGCGTATAACTTATGAGTGGTAGTTGCCTCATCATCGTCGGGCTGCAGCGAGCTTTCTCTAGGCTCTATTCCCGACCATCCTCAGTGTGGAATGCCAGCGCTGTCCATTTTCATTGTCCTCAGCACTGGCAATGGGCGATTATGCGGCGACGATAAGCATATTGGTCGATTGGCCCGGCCAAAGTGGCAACAGCAATTTGTAGACCGGTGAACGTGTATCGACCAAAACGGCAGCTCACTTTTTATACCATTCACATATTGAAAATGAATGATAATGGTATATTAGCTTTATGCAAAGCAGGCGTGGCAGATCAGACAAAGTTGCTCTTGCTCGTGTTGTCCGTTTCTTTGTCCGTCTGTCTGCATTTACAATCAATACTGAGCTATTATAAGAGCTAGAGTTATGCAATTTGGCAAGAAGGTTGCTGTATTCTTGCTTATATTAAATTTGGCTTAAAAAAATTAAAAAATTGTCAATAAACTTTTATGCGCTCGCTTAGGTATTTAATATTTAAATTGCATTTTTTATGACAAAAACTGGGTGAATGGTATCTGTTAGTCAGGTACGTTCGCCATGCAGCTTTCTTTGCTTGTTATAGTCGCAGTCGCTGCTGTTGCTTAATTAATAGACAGTCGCTCTGTGGACTGCTGCTGACTGCCAACTGCCAACTGCCTACTACCGACTTGTGGCCACTTGCATATGATCAATACGTGTTGATTAGTCCGGAGTCGCCTGCAGCCTGCCGCAGCAGCAGCCTGCTGCTCTCGTCTGGTATCGCCTGGTATCTTGGCGCTCGGCTTTTATGGTCCGCTGTGTGTTGACAATTTTTGCCATTTGAGCCGCGGCCTTCAGCGCTGTTGGCTGTCGCATAAATCAAGCTGCAGCTGCAGCAACTGCCCGCCCAAAATCTATACAGATTGCGGGTGCTGCCCGTTCCCAGGCGCAGTGGCAGGCAGACAGTCAACACTCGACGACCTTAGCAAATATGCAGTTGCTTGGCATTAATTTATCGCCGAGAATGCAATCGAATCAATGAGTCGAGCTAAGGTCGTGTGTGGGTGTAGCTGGCCCAGACTGGCATCGACTCTGCATCGACAGCAAGCTGTGCACCTGTTGCAGCTGCACGCTGCAAGCTTCCCCAGCTGCAACGGCAACTGACTTGGGCTTGAGGCGGCGTGCGCATGCAAATTTGCGATTAAGGTCAACTGGCAGCGTCATCTCAGCCACGGCCTGGGTTCATCTCGAGAATGTCCCGCTGTGTGCGTTGTGGGTGCCCGCTGGAGCTGGAGCTGACGCCCTGACAGCTGCCCCACAAGTGGTGGACGTGGAATGGGGAAACGTTTGGGGCTAATGAGCTGTCGCTACAGGGAACTGCAGATCATGAAAAATATCTGACAGGAAATGCTGAGGAATTCTTTTTGATATAGGTAGATAATTTATTCGTGTAGCTAACGGTTTAACTGATAGAAAAAAAAAAATAATAATAATAAATATTTTTCAGATTTACAGATTTTTATCTGTAAATTAAACGATCTACTATTTATCATTTTTTAAATACTTATACAGTACATGAATGGCATATAATAGTCAATAAAATTAAATACTTATCTATACATAGGTATAATACGCTTGCTAATTGCAATTGACATTTATTTGCCGGTTTTTATGGCTCATTGATAACCAAAGCTAATTGATCTTATAACGTCGGTTTCTAGCCATTCTTATTGTCGTCGCAAGTCTCTTTGGCAAGTTATGTCGAATCGAAAAAATTACTATAAGGTCGGCAAGTTTTCTGTTAACACCTTTCGCGTACATTTGGCAACCGAAAGTCTGGCAATTAAAGGACGCTGGCTACCGACTTCAAACGAGCGCGGACTGCCGACTGCGAGCCGCACTTAATTGCTTGGCCAGCACTGTTAATGACCATCGCCAGCGGGCAGCCGGCGCAGTGGTCAGTGCTGCAGCAAGCGGCGGCTTCCGTTCCCAGGCCCGGCACGAGCACTTGCCTTGTTTGCGGGCCCGCTCAGCGCCACGGGGCACACTTCCGGCATAAAAATCGGTGTCATAAAAGTACGTCAATTCCTCTGCCTGCAGAGAGCCTGCGGATTAACTGCGTTACATGCCTCAGCCTCAGTCTCAGTCTCAGTCTCAGTCTCAGCCTCAGCCCTAGCCCACACTCACTCTCAGCGCGCATAACTGAAATTGCCTCTTACGAATTGAAAGTGATATCGATAGAAAATGCGATAACTTCGTACAATTGATACTTTCTAATAACTCTTGGAATTGCCTTCTATTGTAGACTGAAAAATCTTATGCCTGAGGTTGAGCTTCGCGTGAGTATTGAGAATTATGTTTGGTTCTGTTTTGGCCAAATCCAAACTGCATTCTTAGCAGCTCATCGCAAAATCGGCTTAGCGATCGTCCGATCGCAGCTTGATCTTTGTACTCCACAAAAACGTCCGCCAGATGGCGTTGCGATAATTTTGTATAATTTTGGTTAGCAGACTCTGTAGACTCCCCCCTCTATCTCTCTTTCTTTCTCTCTCTCTCTCTCTCTCTCTCTCTCTCTCTCTCTGTCGCTCCTCACACTTGTGCGATCATTTGGGCATCACTTTCTTTGCCATTTCCCGTTGTTTGTCGGCGTTTTGGGCATTTGGCATCCATAATCACATGGTCAACTGCCTGCTGACCGCCCTGCCCCGCCTCTGCCTTCGCCCCCACGGCTCAGCTGGCTGTAGCTGGTGCGAACACCCCAGCACACTGTAGTGCTGTGGAGATGCCACAAAACTGTACTCGAAGCACGCAATCAAGCGGCAAATCAACAATTTTCCATAGCAATGAAGCGAACGGTTTGGCTTTGTGCGGGTGATTGACGCTTGTTGCATGCAACTGCCGCAAATAACAACCACAACAACAACAGCAACAACAACAACTTGAGGCAGTCGATTTTTAAGTGGTCGTAACCGCAACGCGAAAATGCTTTGCCAAATGGCCCCTCGGGCCCAACTTTCAACAGCCGGCGGGCCCGAGCCCGGGTCCGGGCCCGTACCCAGGCCAAGTGGGCAAACAGGTGAAATGTGTTTGCTGCAAATCAACAACTTCGCTTGGCCTTTCTAACGCGTGTGCCCCACTGCACTGCCTGCTGCTGCTGCTCTGCCTGCCGCTCTGCCTGGTCCTCTGCCGCTGCCTGCCGTGCGTGCGTCAATATGCGTGCAACAAGTTTGCCTTGGCGTATGTGTTCCTCTCGTTTTTTTTTTTTTTTTTTTTCATTTCTTGTGGGTGCCCCACACTGCAAAATTTATTACAACTCGATTACTTGTACTTACCACATTTTTTTGTTGCCCGTTTGCCAGATATCGATCAGCGGCCCCAGCTGCCCCGTAGGCCGGCCTCGCATGCCCATCGATCGCCCACAACAACAAGCGGAGCACTGAGTGGAGGCACCAACCCTGCCGCTGCCCCTTGTCCTGTCCCTAGCATTGACTCTGCATGTAAATTAGCATATCGTGCGCGTAATCTGGCCAACAGGAGGAGGCTCCACTTCGCATCCTGCTGTTGCCGTTGCTGTTGCAAAGGCATGCGAAGGCGTCATCGCAGGCATCGCAATCCCAGTCCCAGTCCCAGTTCCAAGTCACGCAATGGGCTCTCTGCCACAAGGCAACTGACCACTGTGTGGGCAGCTGAATGCGGCCTGCGGCTTAGGCTCAGTCTCAGGCTCAGTCTCAGTCTCAGCCTGAGTCCAGTCTCTTCTCCAACTCCAACTCCATCTCCATTTGTGCGTGCTGCACTTTAGCTTAATGACATTTTATCTCTGTTTGCAGCGGCTGCCAAAATTGCGCATACGCAGCGTTGTACCTCCGCTTCCCCCGTTTGTTGTTATGCAAGCATAAAACTACCAGAAAGTTTTCTCTCTGTTTTTTTTTTTTTGTGGAATTTTTATGCAATTGGCAGCGAAAATTGTGCACATTGTTTTTTATGCCAGTTTAATATGCAAAAGTTTGCCGAGCGAACCTTTCCCCGGCCGCTACTTATCTATGCATGCTGGCTGCCAAGTCTCGGCGCTTGGTCAAGGAACCCGAGCGACATTAAGTCACACCATCAAAACACGCGCTGAACTCGCTTCTAATTCCGTTTTTATTGAGTGGACAAATCCAATTAGCAGCAAGTTTTTCGGTCACTTTAAAGAGGCAGACATGGAGACACTCGAGGCGAGAGTTCAAAGGCATCCCCGGAGCATCGTCGTCGTAGCAGAGTTGAGTCGCCATAGCACTTGCCCGCAATATGCCATTAGAGCGCACGAACTTTTGGCCCTGCTGCGGCGACTGTGACTGCTCCTGCTGCTCCTCGTTGCTTCTATTCCTGCTCTGTGCTCTGTGGTTTCAACCGCATCCGCAGCCGGGCGACACGTTGAAGCCGCATTGTTAACTGTTGACTTTTCTTAAACTTTTGCCAGTGTCTCCGGCACTTGCAGGCGGCAGGCGGCGGGAGCGGCGGCAACGGCGGCGGCTGCGGGCGGGCAGCGCATAAAAAATGTATACCAAATCCCTGCACTGCAGCTGCAGCATTACGTGGTTAGCGAATTTATTATGCAGTGCTTGTGGCAGCGCTGGCAGAGGCAACAACAGAGCCACAGGCAACAGCAGAGCCAGTAGCAAGCAGCGAATGCGGCAGCAGACGACGACGCCAACGCGGCGTGTGTGCGAGTGTGAGTAACTGTGTGTGTGTGTGTGGAGTGTTTGGCTGCCTTATCGACTAATTGCCTTTTAACAAACAAATCGTGCAAGAAATCATATTGAACCAGGCGCTATTCATTAGCTCCGAAGCTGTGAAACGCTCAAGTGCACTTGCGAGTGCTGTAAGGCGTGTGAAAGCTCCGCCTTTGGCGACTAGCAGATGCGCTACTTACTATATTCACTCCTCAACTTGAGTTGAACTCAGTTAATATTGGAAAAATAAACACATCATAGCTTAATTAATAAATAATAATAATAATTAATAATTAATAAAGTTTCAGTATCCAAATGTAGACTTAATGGTGCCTAGACTAAATTGGAAAATAGTTTTCACTATGCTCAGGCTTTACCTAACCTCAATAAAATTATTTTATGACTATAGTCGAGCTTTAACTTGAAATGCTCTAACCTAGAAAGTTGCAGCGATAGTTTCAGCATTTCTCTAATGCCTTCCAACAATTTTACATATTGTTAATTCAACTAGAAGTTAATGAAACTTTAAATTTTAGCTCGTTTTAAGCTTAAACCAACCAAAAATATTTATATTCAGCTAAAGTTATCAATTTTAGACTCCTCAACGCTGCAGTTTATGCTGCTTTATTCTGCCAAATTTTAAAGTTTATTATTTCTAGCTCATCCCATGCCCCACTTAACCTTATTTTTGTATCCATAGACAATTTTTGATATTAACATCAACTTATTTTAAGTGAAAATAGTATGAGAGACGCTTTTCATCTTTAAGTGTGTATTTATTATTTTGCTTTATTAACTTAAAGTAAATCTCATTGCACATATACGGTATTAAAATCTAAAAAATCTATTTTTAATCTTAAGCTCAACTTATATAAAGTTAAAGTAGTAGAGAAATCTATTCTAGTACATTTCATGCCCTACTCAATATATAATCAGTATGTATTTATTTTTAAACTTAATTTACGTAGACTTATCGGAACAAAAACTCCTTAACAAACTCTACGTAACTACATTCCTTGCTAAATCCCGCATAATCCAACTAAGAGCAGTAGCAAACACAGTAGCAAAGTTAACTTAAACTCTACCTAACCTCACACTGCATAGTGTAGCGCAGCAGAAGAGCAAAGCGAAGCTGAAACAAAGCGCAGACATGGAATATGGACTTGAATTTGGGAGAAGCTGAACCCAGAACTGAGAACGCACTTGCTTAGGAATTCTATTTCTTAGACGTGCCTCGCAGCGGCATCCTTGTGCTGCCACCGACTGCCAGCCAGCGGCTCCTGGCCGGCTGCAGCGATACATATGTAAGTATGTGTAGTCTATATATGGGCTACACTCTATATGTATGACTGGGGCCGGGTCTGTCGGGGGACTGTGTGTGTGTGTGTGTGTGTGTGCGTCTTTGGCTGCTGCTGTGCAAATTTAAGTGTTTTGTACGTGCGCCAACAGCAATTGGCAAATTCAAAGGCGTGTTAGCATGCCATCAGCAGTCGAAGGGCAGCCAGAGCAGAGCTGCAAAGGGGGACAGGAGCAGGGGGGGGGAGCTACAGCAGTTGAGCCGAGTCTCCGGGCGAGCTTCATGCCCAGGAGGGTGTTTGCGGGCGAATTATCCTTTCAATTTGACTTGGCATATGTGTGCGGCAGGCACACACACACACACACACATAGACACATCTGGGTAGTGTGTGTGTCTGTGGCAAAATCGCATTTTAAATTCGAAATGTCTTGAGATTTTCTTTTGCCAATTCGCATGTCCTTTGCCATATTGACGTATGCCCTGCACCCAGCTCCAGCTCCAGTTGCAGCTCCAGTGGCAGTTCCTGCTTTCGTATGCGCCGGGGCGAGTATCGCAATTGATTTATATTGAAAAGCCTCAGTGGCAGTGGCATGAGCAGTGGCAGGGGCAGCCTTCGCCTCGTCCGGCTCCCTGTTGGCCATTTCCTGCCACTGCGGCTAGAGCCAGAGCGGAAGTCACATCAATTGGCCCGTCGTCGGCCTGATATGGGTCGACTGCGGCTACAGTGTGTAGGAGCGGCGCTGCCTTACCCCTCTCTCTCTCTCTCTCTCTCTCTCTCTCTCTCTCTCTCTCTCTCTCTCTCTCTCTCTTGCTCTATCTAACTCTGTCGCTATGTCGCCGCTAATGCCACAAATTGCGGCAAACGAGTTCTGTCGCGACGTTGCAACATCTAATGATGATTTCATGTAGGTGCCGCCAATAAACCCAATGCTTAAATATTGCATTATTGCCGTGGCTGCTGCCCCCTTGCAATGTTGTGGCAGCAGCAGCAGCGACTCGTTCGTTTGATTCATAATTAGTTGCCGACTGCGGGCGACAACAGGTTGCAGGTTGCAAGCTGCAGCAACACTGCGCGACGCCGTTGACACATCATCGGCCCAGCGCGGTCCCAGACAGACGTCGTCGACAATTGGCTAAACGTTTTACGACCGCAAAGTACCGTTCACAATGCCAATGCGACGGCGTCGGCGACGGCGACGTCGACTGCGACTGCGACTGCAACGCATACGCCCTGCAGCCAAAGCGCTGCAAACTCGCCGAGTTTATGCGGAATGCAAATGCATTTCGGCTTTTGTCGCATTCATCTGATGGATGAAGTTGGTCATGAACTGGGAATAGATTGAGTAGAGACAGCAAGGGGATGGCAAGAAGCTATGAGCAGGCAAAGCAGTGATAGGAAACTGTCTGGGAAGAGGCTTGGCAGACGCTGGAAAAAGTCACACATTGGGAATGAACTGGGAAGAGACTGGAAATGTGCTGAGAAGAGACTGAAAAGCAGTGGGAAGAGGCTGCGAGAAGAGATTGGGGATAGTCTGGGCAGAGACTTGAAAAATGCTGGGAATAAACACAGTAGGGTCTTAGAAGAGCTTGAAAATGGACTGGAAAAGGAATATGATTTCAGAAGATTTAAAAAAAAGGGGAGTAGTGTAGAAAGAGACTGGGCATTAACTGATAAACGAATAAGAAAGAGCTGAGTGGAAGCAGAGAAGAAAATATAAGGAGACTGGGAGAATTACGGGAGAGACTGCGAAACAAGTAGAAAGAAACTGAAAAAAGAGAATGTAGTAACTGGAAAGCATGTGAGAGCAAATTGAGAATGGACTGAGAAGAGCCTGAAAATCAACTGAGAAGAATATATCATTCGAGAAGACGCTGAGAAAAAAAGGGGAATAGTATAGAAAGAGACTGGGCATGGACTGACAAGCTAATGCAGAGAAGAGAATATAAGGAGACTCAGAGTGATGCGGGAGAGACTGGTAGAAGACTGCGAAACAAAAAGAAAGCGGCATATGGGAGCGAATTGGAAATGGACTAGGAAGAGCCTGCAAATGTACTGAGAAGAATATATCAATCGAAAATACGCTGAGCAAAAAAAGGGTATAATATGGAAAGAGGCTGAGTATGGACTAATATCATAGGTTAATAAGACGAAATTGGGAAGAGGCGGAGAGAAGAATGTAAAGATAGATGGGAGAGATGGGTGAGCGACTGGGAAGAGACAAGGAAGATATTAGAAAGAACAAAGCAAGTAGGAAGAAATAAGAAAAAACTGCAGAGTTGGGAAGGGATATTGAAATTGTAAAAAGACTAGAAATTCAGTTGTTAAAAAATGTTTGAACAGAAACTAAGAAAGTAGAAACAGAATCGAAATAGACTGAGAATAGTTTGAGAAGAGTCGCACATTTACAAAACTATTTGCCAAGGCAATTAAATTCATACCATTGCCATGCAATAATTTCTCAAAACTCTAACCTCACCTCTGCCCCTTCATAAAGTGTTTTCAGTGGACTCTACAATAATGTTATATTTACAGTTCATGCTCACATTTAGCAAGGTTTCGCGACAGCCCTCGCTGCATTTGGCGCTGGCAGTATTATCCAGTATTTCAGGACATCAAGTCCTGATCACAGTGATTATGAAATTAAATGCGCGACCAGCCCCGCTGCCAACGCGGCAAATTGATACCCGAAACAAATGGACACGCAAGCAGAAGAAGGGGAAAAAGTACAGGTAAGAGAGGTACTGTCGCTGCAGAGGTGGGAACAGTGCTGGGAACAGTAGTAGGAAGAGCTTGTGCTCTGAGCAGAACTGGATGCGGGCGCAGCAGGAGCAGGCAGCAGGCAGCAGGCAGCAGGCGCTGTAGCTGCAATTGGGGCAGGGGTTGGCCAGTCGGCAGAGAAATTGGTGTTCATAATTCATGCTGCTGCTGCTGGTGGTGGTGGTGGCTACGCTGGCGCTGGTGGCTCATGTGGTGTTCAGCAAGTGCGCAGCCCATGTGCAACGCCATGCGGCATGCAATTATCCAGCGAGACACCTTCACTTGACTGTGCGACGGCGACTGCAAGTGCCGCTGCCACCGCATGATGCCAATTGCTGCGACTGGCCGTAAAAGGCGCGCTGTAAGGCGAGTAGGCACAGACACACGCACACACACACACACACACACACACGCACACAGCGATTATTTTATTTTAATTTAATTGAAACATTTTTAGCTGCTCCGAGGCGACAGTCGATTGAAGTGCCCGCTCCTCGATGCCATCGATTTGCATGCCCCTTGCGGAGATCGCAGCTCGACCCGGCAGAGCCTGCAGCGACTGCGGCTGAAGTCGATTCCGATTGCGATTGCGATTGCGTTTGCGATTTGGACTGCGTCTCCATGTTGCGCAGCTTGTCGCTTGTCACATTGACAGACTGCCTCCCTGCCGCTGCGCCGCTCCCTCGCACGCCTTGGCTGCCCCTGCCCACCGACTGACTGACAAACAACAACGCAGACGCGTCTGCAGTTCTCTTCTGCTTCCTCTTCTTCTTCTTGTTGTTATTTAATTTTTTACTTAATTAAATTTGAATTTGTAATTTGCGCGGCGCTCAACTATTTTGCGCTGACGTCGAAGTCGACGCCTGCAAAATAAATCTGCAAGCCATATGAGCTATGTTCCCTCTGCAGTTATTGTTGTTGTTGTTGTTGTTGTTGTCGTTGCAGGCCATTGCCATGCTCTGCCATGTTGCTTAGCATTGAAAATGATGTACAAGTTGCCGTTGCCTTTGCCGTTGCTGTTGCGTTGGTGTGGCGGCCAGACCAAACCCGAGCAGACCCCTGCCTGCCCCTGCCCCTGCCCCTGCCTGTGCTCTCTGCGTAGCGGCCAAGCCTCAGGCCTCGCGGGCCCGTCAGTGCCTTTGCCAGGCCCGCGGCTGTCTGCGCGTCTCTCCAGCCTTCCGTCTGTCTGTCTGTCCGTCTGTCGGCCTCTGACTGACTGCGTCTGTTGCACTTGCAGCAAACACTCCCACCCAGAGGGGGCATGCTGCAGTTGCAGTCGGAGCGCGGAGCACAAGATTTATCACATTGTTCCACAGATTGTCTGCAGATTTTCTATATGTACGCGCGATGCTCGATGACGCTGACGACCAGAGGGACTGAGAGAGAGAGAGAGAGAAAGAGGGAAAGAGATATTGTGCAGTGCAGCAATGCACCCGCGCCTACCACAACAAACAGAGCGCAAGCAAGCGCTAAGTGCGTGCGCTGTTGACGAGGGTAGCGCGACTAGTTGCAGTAGTTAGTGTCGCCTGGGCATGGGGATTGAGTAGATGCATTACTGGTAAATCTATAGAGCTTTACTATGAATATAAATTTGTACTAAGTGACCTATTGGAAAGTGCAAGCTGCAAGACGAGGGCTTTTTTAGAACTTTGGCAGCTTAATATGGGAATAAATGGAAATATAATTCGAAAATATAAAGTTTAAATCATACAATTCTATCGATACCACAGCAAAGCTTATATTAGTAGTAACAAGGGTAGCTTTAGAAGTTAACGTACGTAAAGTTTGAGATATGGTAAAGTAGACAAAAAACTTAAAAATATACAAAAAATGCTTGAAGACTGTGTAATATTCCGCATTTAAAGAAAATTTTTCATGATTTTAAGCAAGGAAAACAAGTAAAAAGGCAAAAGTGTGCATTGTAAGCATATGGATCATATTATTACAAATATACATACAGATAAAATAAATTTATTATGGAAATATGTTAATTCTGACAGATAAATACAACTAACAAACTGTGCTAAAATTTCCATTAACTTTTGAAGCAACCCACAAGCTAAAATCAATAAAACCATTAACATATATTGACCAAAAAAACTACAAATCACTTTAGTTAATCTGTTAGACTGTTTCTGGCTTGCAGTGCCAACTTGTCGCGCTGCCCTCGCTGCAGATCGGATCAGTGATCTGTGAGTCTGTTGAACTTCGCTGCGAATCGCAACTATTTGGTCTGTTTTTCGCGCTGATGCTGCCGCATGTTGCATACGCGCTGCACGGCTGCAATTGCCAATGTAATGAGCTTGATATGCATTTTCCAAAATCACACTAAACACATGTCGCAACAAGTACTCCACTTTGTTGTAGCTGTTGTTGTTGTTGCTGCTGTCGCCCTCGTCGTCGCATTGGTCCAAGTGCAATTTCTGCTGCAGTTTGTGGGGGAGTTCGCCGTCTGCAACTGCAACTGTAACAGCGACAGCGTCTGGGGCAGCGATTTCCTTGTTGCATGTCGCGCGATTTGGCTAAATTTCCAAGTAAAAAGTGAGTTGTATAAATAGAGAGAGAGAAAGGGAGGGGAAGCCCGGCATATTCAGCTGACTGTGACGCTAACCAAGCAGAAACTGTAACAAATTTTATGTTTCAATCGGACAAATTGCCGGAATTTGTTGCACGTTGCGGGAAGCACAGGTAGCACTGCCACCACAGCCTCCACACTCGGGCACTCGCCTGGTGGTCCGCGCTGCCACATCAAATCGAATATTTTAATGTGCTGCCAATCGAATTGATTCGACTTCGAACTCGATTCCCAGACAGACACACGCAGGCAGGCAGGCAGACAGCCAAACGGACAGCCAAACGGACAGCCAGACGGACAGACAAATTATAATAATAATAAAAATCATTTAATTTCAATAATTCGAAAGTTGCTCTCGCTCTGCGGTCTTAATGAAAGGTACGATTTGGCTAAGCTGCCGTGGCTTATCAACAGTCAGTCGACTCTCCACTGTTCCCCTACTGTTTGCCTAGGCCTGTACACATACGACTGGCACCCACTGTGCGCGCGTCGGCCTCACCAATTTAAGTTAATTACTTTTCACTGCACTTGACTTTGGTCACACGCTCAATCTGCCTCGCCGACGACGACGACGACGTCGTGGCTTTTCTCACCAGGGAAATCTGGCAACCAGGAAGCACACACACACACACACAGAGAGAGAGACAGACAGATACAGAGACAGACCCAGAGATTCCCGGGCTGCTGAGTGGCAGCGGCAGCCGCATGTTAATTTTCCGCTTGCTAAACTTTTAGCACAGTAGCAAATGCAGCGACGCGGGTGCCGGTCACAGGATGCACACTGGGGGGAGTGGCATGTGGTTGCGGCTGCCACTGGTCAGTGGTCGGTGGTCAGTGCTGCCTGCTGCCAGCTGGACGTGCCTAAATCGCCGCTAAATTGTTATCTATGAGTGCGGCGTGTGCGCTGGCATCTGGCAAAGGCCTGCGCTCGCCTCAGCTCGATGCCGGCATCTGCTCGCGAGAGTCTGGTAATTAAAAACACATTCAATGTGCGCAAAATCACAGGCCAACAGCGAGGCCGAAGCCCGGCCAAAACCAAAGCCAAGCCTAAGTCCAGTCTCAGTCCCAGTCTGAGTCCGAGTGCAATTTCCATTAGGGCCGCTGCAGCGGGGCCCATTAACTCTGCTTGTTTGACACATAATTCCATAACTCGCTGCCAGATCGCGGCCAGCAGCGGTTTTATCTGCTCTCTGCTGCTCTCTGCTGCTGCCCACCTCGTGCAATTATTCGCTTTTTGGCAGTGCAAACAATTTCGATTTATCGACGGAGCTCACGCGGTGCATGCGTACGCGAGTCGCGATCGAGTCGCAGACTCTCCCAGGCTGGAGACTCGAGACTCTCGTACCACGATGGTGGCCCCAGACCGTAGACTCGTGCAGTCCGTGCATTCTGTGTGGGTCGTGCGGATTTGATTGTAATTGCATTGCATTACATATTTTTATTATGCCTCAAGGTCGTGTCATGCCGATCTATATACCTACCTACCTACCTGCCTGCCTGCCTGCCTGCCTACTGCTCCGATATTGGACAATTTTTATGCAAAAATAATCAATTGCAGATTTGTCTTATTGACTTTATTGGCGGCCAGGGCCGCAGGGCGGCAGCGGCAGCAGCAGCAGCAGACGCCAGTCGGACAGCTCGAGAGAGACACATGATATGCACATTAAAGTGACAACAATGAGCGATAGATTCGAGTGCGCGTTCCTGCAATATAAATTGCTGTTATATCGAGTGTGCAACAAGTTGTGACTGCAGAATCGTGGAAATAATGTATGGCACACTAATTCAAAATAAAATTATGAAAATACATTTTTCTATGCTATACTACTGACAAAAAATAAGAGTTGCATTACTGACGTTCGAGTCGTATATACCCTACAAAGTAAGCTATAACTTCTTTATTTTCAACAGTTTACGGGAAAAACTTTGCAACGTGATTTGTATGCATATTTTAACTAGCCTAATCGATTTTTATCAAAAAATATTGATTTAAATTTTTTTAAAAATTTAACAATTTTTGAAAGGGGGTAGCATTGAAAAATAACGAAAAAATTCGAAATTTTTTAAATCTTAAATTTGAATTGAATTTTAATGCAGCATTTTAAAAAAGTAAAAACCATGCGCAAAATGTTCTACTGATGGAAAATCGTATGATTTTTAACAAAGTTACGAGCACTGAAAGTTCAGTTTTAGAGCTGATTATCTAGCAAGTTTGGACTGTTATTTTTTAAAATATGCCTCTTATATTATTTCAGAGTTTATTGTCCTACTATTTACTTAATGGCCTAGTACATTGAAAATTAATACCCGTTTCGAATAGAGATAATATGGAAAATATATAAAAATTATCGAATTTTACAATAAGATCGAACAAACTGATATTCTTGATAAAAATCCCATGATTTTTGAAACATTAATGAGTGTAGCTATTTACTAATACTGAATACTGTAAACTGGATTAGCTTGACCCACCGACTTAAGTCTTACCCAAGTTTTTGCTGAACCTGGTAGAACTATTTCTAACAATTTACAGCCCTACTGCGGCAATCGCATGACTCTACACGAGGAATGCCCGTCCACTCTGCTCATCCCTGAAGCCCGTAATTACCGTGTAGCATTTTTGCAGGCACTGTCACTCAGCTGAACTGAAAACTGCTAAGCGCCGGCCGCTGACAGCGTTTCGTTTCAGCAAACAGCAAACAGTAGAGGGTTAACGGTCGCCGGCCGGGAAAACCTACAGAAATGAAGTGTTTTATGACATATTTAACTACCATTATGCACATTATCCACTTAGTGCAAATTGCCGCCCCCTGCGACTAGCGCCAAACATATATTAACAATGTAAAGAGACGAACAAAAGCAGCAAAAAAAACTAAATCAAAATGAAAGCAGAATACTGAAAAGCAGCAAAAAATTAGTCTACTTGGGCAGAAGGAACGACAGCAGCATAAAAAATGTGGCAGCACATAAATAAAAATTTAATTTTCCGCCCGTTTCTATTTTTTTTTTTTTGCTCGTTTTCGGCAATGCAACACGCGATGACGCGACTCTTTCGCCAAACTCTCCACTCTGTAATTATGTAGAGTAGACAGAGAAAACAAAGCGAAAAAACTGCAGAAATTGCCAAAATTTATTTAAGAGCGGCGCATGACATTCTATTTTATTTATATGGTCCGCTGTCTGGCACTTGTTTGTCTGACGTGCTGATGGCACGAGGATTTCAGCGGGGATTAGCGTAAACAAGCGGCAGGCCACACGACGTATGTGTAATCGGCAAAAGCCTCCTGCCAATCCGCCTGCTTTGCCTGCTCCTCTTGCTTCTGCAGTAGGCAACTTCATTAGGCGCAAATTAAACGATAAAACCCAAGGAAATTCATTAAGCGAATTCTCACACCGAAAACTTGGCGAACTTGGCGAAAGGTGTGCAAAGAAATTTCACGAAATTGCCAAGTGGAAATCTCAATGCGCTTTCTATGAAATTTTTCAAGATATCGATAAGATAGAGTTAAAGTTATTTGCTTGGCCTGAAAGTTGAGTATGAGGAAGCAGCTTTGAGTTCGTAGTATTTTGATTGCAAGTTATGGGCATCATAAAGAAAGATATGAATATAGTTGGATTGAGATTTAGTAAAACAGCAGAGAGAGAAGAATAGTTAACTAATCTCTCGAATTGTCTATCGAAGTATCAACCAGTTTATAAAAATTGTAAAACTTAGAAAAACGTTAACAAAATATTTAAATAATTTAATTGCATAATATTGGAAATTTCAATAAATATTTCTTTTATATTTCATTTTATCTTATCTACATATATATAAATATAATTTCAATATATAGTTTTATTTTAAATATATATTAAATATTTTTAAAATCTATAATTTTATTTTAAATATATTTTTTTATGATTTTCTTAAGATTGAATTTTCATTTAAGCAAGAATAAAATAATAATAAAGTTTGTTAAGCTTTTTCTCTTATATCTCTATATTTCCAAATTCCGCACAATAATTTCAATATAAATTTCAATTAATTTGTGAATCAACACCCACCAAGCTCTTCACGCACACACAATGACCCCCTTGCGAAAGAGTATCCAAAAAAGGAAAGGCAAAAAGTCGCTGCCAAATTGCCAAAAAGTTGCGCATGCGCAGGCGAGATTCAAGATTCGATTCGATTGGAATTGGACTCGGGGATTGCTGGGGCCATTCGACGGGCTGCGCGCTCGCTTCGACTGTCTGTCCGTCTGTTTGTCTGTTTGTCCGTTTGCCTGTCTGCTGGCTCGCTTGGCTGTTGGCCGTGTGAACGGTCGCTTTGTATGTTAACTACACGCATGTAAAATGTACTTTCGATAACAATCTCTTAGTCGCTGTCGCTGTCGCTGTCTCAGTCGCCGTTGCCGTTGCCGTTGCCGTCGCAGTCGACGCCGCTGCCCGCGGCATAGGCTAAAGCCGTTTCGGGCTCTTTCATGCTTGCCATTAATTAATTGAGCGCACACTCAGAGGAGTCGCTCGCCCCGTGCCCCGTTGCGGATCTATGCGCAGGCTGCCGCTGCTGATGCTGCTGCGTGGAGGCTTTTGTTTGCTTTGGGCCAATCTGCAGCGCAGATCTCTCCACTCGCTCGCTGGGCGAGGCGTTGTTGGCACTGCCAGTGGCAGCTACTGAGCGCGCAAGGCGTCGCCCCAGCCGCGTCTAATGCATCCTCGATTGGCCGCTAATCCATTTAATTATTATTTATATCAAGATTGTGCCGCGTTGGCAAATTCAAGTTAATGTTGCTGCCTCTGCCGCCGCCGCTCTGTCTGTTCTAGTCGACGGCGACGGCGACGCAGGCAGCGGCGGCAGCGGTTGCAGCGCGGCAAAAAGTGCGCCGAGAAATGCAATTAAAGTCATTTGCTGCTGTTGCTGGCGACATAAAATGCCGCTGTCCCTGCCACACCCCCTTTCCCCCTGCGTCGGCGTCGCCACTTTTTGCATGCCACAAAGTTTTGTGCGCCTTTTTATACCCATCGCCGCCGCCGCCGCCGCCACCGCCGCCGCGCAGAGAACGAGCAGCGCGAATGCGAATGCGATTCGAACAGGATGCCAAGTTGCCAGAGACAAAAAAGCGTCGAATGCGGAGACTGCCTCTCTGGCGGACTGTCTCTCTGCCTCTCTGTCGCTCAGTCTCGCTGTCGTTCGGTGGCTGTTAAAAACCTCCTACTTTTCCTGCATTTCCGCTCATAATGATCATGATGATTGCATGCGTGGCTGATGGGATTTGAATGTTGCCAGTTGCCCATTGCCAGTTGCCCGTTGCCAGTTGCCAGTTGTGAGCTGCCGCCGCCTCTCACAAGTACAAGCACACACACACATACACACTCATATCCGTACTCACACTCGCTGTGTGTAATTTGCACCGGCATCGTGGGAGCGCACCTTTCCTTCAACTTGAGGCTTGAACCTGAAAGCCTTCGCTTTTGCTTTTGCTCTGACCGCAGGCTGTGGCTACCGACTGGAGAATCCAACTTGAAGCTGAAGCTGTAGCTGGAGCTGCACCTGTTACCCCGAACCCGGGGCCATAAGTTAGCCGGCTGATGGCACATGATAAGCGTCGCCCCGGCCAACAGCTCGTAAACAGCAAAGTTTTGTCTAATAAATCCAACGCTTGCACTTAGTAAATTTTCGCTGGATCTCGCATTATTTCGAGCACTTCATCATCAAATGCAGCGCAAAGTTCCAGCTCTTTTTATGCGCAATTTACTTGGGCCAAAGAGCGCATAAATCGTGGCCAGAAACGTAGCTGGAGACGGGTTGGGTTCAGCGCAACAGCACCAGCGACAACAACAGTCCAACAGCATCATCAGCAGCGGCAGCAGCAGCAGCAGCTTCAGCACCGGCAGCAGCTCCAGCTCCAGCTCCATTGCTCCGACAACAGCTCCAAGGTAAAATGCTACCCACAATCCGCACACAAAACACTTAAGTGCCATAAAAGAGATTTTTATTATGTCTTGTGCGCAATGCGAGGCCCCAGAGCAGAGGTAATTCCTTTTATATTTCACCTCTATTTTTTCGTGGTTAAATTGCAGGGTATAACGCATGTGCTGAGAGGTATGTGACCAGTCAGGCATTTGGTTAGCTGAAATTTCATTAAGCTCAAGCGACTATTTTTTTTTTATGTGCAGGGTACACAGAATTCGCACCTCCTGCATAGCTTTACTTTCACTGACTCTCTCTCAATCTAGGTGATTAAATTGCAGGGTATAGAGCATGTTAGAAAAGGTATGTGATCAGTTATTTTCTTAATCCAAACTAAATTTCATAGAACTCTGACAACTATTTTTGTTTTATGTGCAGGGTATGCGAAATTCGAACCTTCTGCATAACTTTGTTCTCTCTTATATTTTATAATAATTATTAATATTTTTATTATTATTATAAATACTTACATTTACCTGACCCTGCTGAAACTTAAAAAAATCGCAGTCACTTTTTTTGGTAGTGTATTCCTTGCTCGATCTGCGACCATAACTTGGTTCTCACCGGCTCTCTCTATCTTCCTCTCTGTCTGCCCTGCTCCCCCGCTACTCTGTTACAAATGTGTGGCAGACTGAAGATGTTTTGGCCTCTGCCTCTGCCTCTGCCTCAGCCTCTGCCGCTGGCTCTGTGCTAGTTGCCTCTCTCAGCTCCAGCTCCGCCTGACTGTTTACTTGTTGCACAGACTCTTCCCGCTTCCCTGCTCGAGCAGCTTATGCAAATTGTGTGCTTATTGCCTGGCCATGTGGGTGTCAGCCAGTCAGCCAGACAGACAACGACGACGTCGAGGCAGACGACGATAGACTTGTTGCCATTGTTGACATTTCGTCAGGCCAAAAGAGACTCGTCTTGTTTGTCAGACAGCTGGGAGTACGCTACGATCCGGCAGCAAATTGCAGCTGCTGCTCAGCTCAGGCTGGGCGGATGGCCCACCTACTTGTTGATGACCAGAGAGAAACTGGCTAAAATTGCGATGTCCATGCGCGATGAGCTCCCCCGCTGGTGGCACTAATCCACAGCCACAACGAGTTGATTGATATATGTATGAATATTCAGGCATCAAGTTTACTCTTCCCACTTAGCCATGGTATCCTGTCCGCTGTCATCCAATCACGCATGACACTCTTGAGATAATTATCTACGGACATCTCTTTGCATTCCACCAGACATGACTTGACGCTACTGCAATTGCAGGATGAGAACACTTTCGATCTCGATGTGACATCGCAGCTGACTCAACAGTCTAGGCTTGACCTTGGTTCATGCGACACTTTGAGCGATCAGAGGGAACAGCTGCTACTCAGAGATGATTTTGTTGGACTGAACTCAGTTAAGGCAACACTGCCAGAGTTCCGTGGGATATGCTGTCGTTAAGAGATGCTGTACTCTCGCACAGGCCAAAATTGATCTTCAAGAAATTCCTTTTCAAGAGATCAGCGATCAAGGCAGCTGCAATCTCGCAGAAATAAAACTATTAGATTACAATTGACAATAGTAGAAGCTCGTAGTAGGACAGTCTAAAATTCAGACTAGAGATCAGAGAAGTCTACTTAAATTGGGAGAGCAACTTCAATTAACATTGGCTAAAGCGACTCTTCCTAAGATCAGTGAGATCTGCAGACGATCGATCATGATGTACTGTTATGCACTCTGTAGTAAACTTGAATTTATCCTAGTTGAAACGTTGAGGGATCTGCAGTCTCTTCGAGATGCTGTACTACGCGCTAGGATAGAGCTGAAGAAGCGAGTCGTTGAGAGATCAGAGATCAGACTGATCAGCTGCTACTTGGAGAAAATTTAGTGAATTACTGCGACTCTTTTGGGGGGATCTGCAGCCTCTTCAAGAAACTCTTTGCTATGCTAAATTTTATTCCTTATGATCATAGATCATAGAGAGAGAGAGCAAGCTATGCTTAATTTGATTCTTCAGGATCATAAAGCGATCAGACATAAGACTGATCAGCTGCTATTCCACTTCAATTGGGAGATTATTCTAAGACTAGGATTGATGCCAGTTGAGGCAATGCGTCGAGAAATCATAGATCAGAGACAATGCCTGCCTAGCAATAAGTACTATCTAGTCACCCTCGTCGTTATTACGCTCTATGCACTAAACTATAGTTGACCTCAGTCGGAGCAGTACTTCAAGAGAGCCGTAGCCGGCTTTTTTGTAGAAGTTCTGCTTCGCTTTGGAGCGCTTCTCTCTGGCAAACTGCAATGGCTCTAACATATCTTTGCAATTTCGAAGCGATAATAGCTCCAACTTGAGTTGAGGCCATCAAAACGAGCTGCTGCTTATTCATTAGAGTTCATTAGTTGCAATCAAACTGGCCAAATGGACAAGAAACAATTATCACGGCTACGCCTGGCCCGCTCGAATGCCCAGCCGACTGCAAGCAGCGGCACCGAGAGACACCGATAGACACCGGGCCGACAATCTGTTGACCTTCGACGGCTCTGGTGACGCCCGCCCATAGACAAGCGTCGACTCTGGCCGGGCCCCAAACTGCCAAGACGACGGCCAACAAAGTAACAAGCCAGCCGGGCCGAGCCGGGCATGCCAGCCAGTTGCCTCCACTCCCCCCACTGCATCTCCCATCTGCATCTTCCTGCCTGCCTGCCTGCTTGCCTGCCTGCCTGCATTGCAATCGCCGGCTGCAGCTCGGACTGATCTCAGCTGCGCCTGCGTCGCTTTCAATGGCGTTATTTATGTTTATTACCTCTAAGGTCGTTCGTTACTCGATGCTGGCCGAGACTTGTTGCCGTTGTTGTTCGGCTTGTAGCACTTGCAGTTGTTGTTGCGCTTGTTGCTCTTGTTGCTGTTGTTGCTGTCGCCGCTGTTGATACTATTTTGTACGCAGATATCAGTAAATTTAGATTTAAAGTGAATGCGCGCGTTGAGTGTCAAATGCGCCAAGTGTCAAAAGACAAGTTGTTGTTGCTGTTTGTGTCGGCGTGTTGCACTCGTTGTTGTTGCTGTTGTTATTGCAGGACATATTACACTGGCTGAGTGACTGCCCAACCCGCCGGCTCAGTCTGCCCGGCCTGCACCTGTTCCCAGTCGCCTGTCGCCTGTCGCCTGCGCCAGTTACAGTTGTAGTTACAGTTATAAAGCCTGAGCCCGAGCAACCTGTTGCCCATATAAGTCCAAGGCATAAATTTCCAATTGTTGCCCGCCCGCTTATGAAGACATTCAATAAGCTCGCATACACACACACAAACACACACACAGTCGCACACTCTCACGCACATACATTATTTACGAGTCTGCGGCGAATAAGCGAAAACGCCAAACACCGCGAAACGCACAGATTTTGTGCTAATTTTATCACTTTGTGTGTCGCTCTGCCGTCACGACTTCTGACAGCACATAAATACTCATAATTTATTAATACGGTTAATGTTGCATGCAATAATTTCATGGCGACAAAGGCGGCAGCAGCAGCAGCAACTGCAGCAGCAGCGGCAACAACAGCAGCAACAGCAGCAGTAACTGCAACTGCAAGCGGCAACAAGTGGCCACAGGTCGCAGTTGCAGGTGGAGATAACGACCGCTTGCATACCCTTCACTGAGAACAGTCAGTGGGTACAGCTGGTGATTATCGTTTTAATATTGATGTGTGATTTTTAGACTGATTGAAGAGGCTTAGACCGCTCTTGGAAATAGTTAGTGGGAACAGTTAGTGGAGACAGATAGTGGGAACTGTTACTGGGAACAGCTAGTAGGTACAACTAATGGGTACAACTAATGGGCACAGTGAGTGGGAACAGCTAGTGGGAACAGATAGTGGGAACAGCTAGTGGGAACAGCTAGTGGGAACAGCTAGTGGGAACAGCTAGTGGCACAGTTAACGGGAACAGCTAGTAGGTACAACTAGTGGGCACAGTGAGCGGGAACAGTTGCTGGCAACAGGTAGTGATCACAGCTTGTGGACATAGTTAGTGGGCACAGCTAGTGGGCACATTTAGTGGGCACAGCTAGTGGACACAGCCAGTGGGCACAGCTAGTGAACACTGCTTTCGGAAACAGTTGCTGGAAAAAACTATTGGGAATAGTTAAATGATCCCAGTCAGTTAATAGCCACAGTTATTGTAAACAGTTTGTGGAAGCTCTGAAAAGTTAGTGGGAACAGTCTGCAAAAACAGCAATTGGGAACAGTTAGTGTGAACTTTTGGTAGGAGCAGAAAGTAAGGATAGTAAGTAAAAGCAGAAATTAGGAGCAATACGTGTGAAGAGCAGAAACTCAGAGCAGTAATTGGGAACAGTAAGTAAGAGCACACACTCAGAGCAGTAAGTGGGAACAGTAATCAAGAGCAGCAACTCAGAGCAATAAGTGGGAACGGTAATCACATAATCCCACTATAAGACTTCCTGCCTTTCTCTAAGTGATGGGAACAGTGGTAAGAGTAATAACTGAGAACAGTTGGATTACATCTACAGTTCAAGGTATCATATCTTGCTCTGAGTGGAATTGAACAATACTATATATCGAAATAGTGAATGTGAACAGTTTTGGAAAACTATTGCTAGTTCTCTGTAATTTTGTATTGGGAACAGTTGCAGTAAATCTTAAATTAATCACATATATACTATAGCCATTAAAGGAAACAGTTGTTGATAAAGTCTCTGTTATCTTCGAGTTGTGCTCTTGGCAAAAAGCTAAGCGAACCCATACACCCTGCTCCAGTTAGTGTGTTCTGCTGGCGAAAAAGTGAATTTAACTTTAACTGGAGCACACGCACGTCCCGAAGACTCTCTGCATAAATAATAATTTCATCATTGTGCGGCTGCGATGATTTATTTGCCCGGCCGTAAAAGGATTGACTTTCCGTTCCGTTCCATTCCATTCCGATTGTGACCAGTGGACAGTGGACACAGGACAGAGGACAGTGCAATCTTGTACTCCTGCCGCTGCTCTCTTTCTCTCAGCTGCTGCTGCTCAGGCTTGTCATAAGCCTGAGCGATTTATTGTCATTGCTCGCGCCAAGCACTATGAGCAGCGGCAACAGTTGCCGCTGCACTCAGCCTTTTCTCTCGATTGCTAATTCAATTTTGGAGCTGTCTTGGCAGTCTCCTCTGTCACGTTGCCCTGTCACTTGTCCAAAAAGCGAGCAAGTAAATGCAAGGCCCAACGAAATGGAAATCGAGGCAAGAAAATAGAAGCTGTTCGCTGTCTCCATCTCTGTCTCTGTTTCCATCTCTGTCTCCGTCTGCAAACGCCTTCAAAGTTTGGCAAAAAAATATTTATAGCAATAATTTATTGTAGTTTGGAATTTATTGTCTACGACACGTTTCAATTGCTCGTCGCCTGTTAGAGCGCATTGAGCACTGAGAATTGTTGCAGCACTTAGGCGAGGCATGTTGCTGGCGGCGACAGCAGCAGCAGCAGCAACAGCAACAACAACAGCAGCAGCAGCATCGTTTGACACTTGCGAGATTTATCGCCTCGGCTCTCGGATGCATTTCTTAGATGCCTGAGTCGGCAGCTAATGGAATCTTAATTTAGCAGTGCCAAAATAAAAGCCAGCCACAGCAGCAGCAGCAGCAACACAGGCAGCAGCAGCAACAACACATTCACAAATTCCATGGCAGCAGCAGCAGCATTGGCACCCTCAAAGCAATTGAAGCTGGCCAAAACTGTTGTGGTCGAGTTGTAAATTGAATTAAAATGATTCGCGCGCAAGGGTCGCTGCACGAGAGCAACACACACACGCACACACACAGCGACAGCAGCAACATGTGCCGGTCGAGCAACTTTTGGCAGCTACTGTTTGCAGGTGCCTGCGCAGGAGCCAATGAAATTAACGCCAACTGCAGCATAATTACAATATAAATGCGCAGCGCTTGCCTTTTATGGGGCGCGCGCTCAATGTCAAGTTGCACGTTGCAAGTTGCAAGTGGCAAGTGGCAAGTTGCGAGCTGCAGCGGCTGCGCGTAATTGGCAATGGCCCCAGCAATTTGCGAGCATTTGCTGGCGCGTCTGTCTCCGGTTCTTGGCGAACTGCAGGAGCCACCCTCGTTGCCGGCGGCAAAGTATCAGCTGCATTATGCATGCTGATTGAGCAACATTTTTGCACAACCCACTGACAAAACAACGCGCCTATCGACAGACAATCAGCAACGACAGCAACTGCTCCAACTGCAACTGCAACCACATCCTTTCCACCTCCGCGTCCGTTATGCAGTTCACTTCCTGTCCAGCCCGGCAGCGGCAGCAGCAGCAGCACAATCTTTCATTCATGAAATTTGTTGCCGTTGTCATTGTTTGTGTTGCAAATCAAATGCCCGCCAGCAGCAGCAGCAACAGTTGCCGTCTCTCGCGGTCGCATAAATTGCTGGCGGGAATTGTTGCCCCCGTTCGCAATGTTCCACTTTGGCAGCAGCAAATCTGCGACTGCCGCTGCTGCTGCTGCGTTTTTGGCTCAGTTATTTTAACGAATTTATTTGCGGGGCTTTCATGGTCAGCGCAACAATTTAATGTAATTTAAATGACGTGCCCAGCACACAAGCGCAGAGGACAGGTGCAGATTCTGAAGAGTGCAGAGAAAAGACTCCTCAGAGTCCGGCGAGTCTTGCGTCTTGCGCGTCTTTCGCGTCTTTTTTCATGGCTTCAGCGTCTTCTTCTGCCTACGGTGGGAGTATGCAGGCCGTTCGCATTTTTCTGCTCGCCAGCGGCGGCAACGGCGGCTCCTTTGTGGCGACACTGACGACAACGACAACATCCACAACGCAGACGGAGACGGAGTCGACGACGACGACGACGACGACGACAGGCAATGTCGCTATCAAGTTTTTGGGCGAGCGGACACATTTTAATGATGAGTCGGACGACTCTGGAATTGGAGTTCTTGTTGTTGCTGTTGTTGCTGCTGTGTCTTAACTGTTTGTTGTTGTCGCTGTAGCTGTTGCTGTTGTTGTCTTGCAGCAGGCAACTGTTGCTGCTGCTGCTACAAGGGAAATGCTAATTTGTGTGCGTTGCTCTTTGGTAGTGCCGGTCGCCTTCTTTTTTTTTGAGATATTTTCAACCGTAGACTAATCAATGGCAGAACTTGATTGCAATAAAGGCTTTTAGCTATGGCTTAACATTGATCCTCATATTTCTTAATCAAGTAAAATCTATTAAACTTCATTTAACATCGCACTTCATTTGTTTGTTAAATAGTTAGAGCTGCTGCAAGCTTTCACTTACAGAATCTGCAAAATATACCATTTATATACCATATATTCCAAACATACCATAAAATTACCATTGAACAGCATTCTGTTAAGTCCTAAGAGTAGCATAAATGTTAGGAGAGACCTTAGATTCTGCCAGAAATTAAATATGCCACCAAAGTTCCCAGAATATCTATGATCTTCTTCTTACCTATCACTTCAAGCATTTATTAAGAGCTTTGAATAAGGACTTTAGATTTAAAACCAATCAAATTATAATTTTAAAAATTGATTTGTGATTAAATTAAATTGTTTTCTATAACTTTTTTAATAATATTCCACATGTTTATTACTCAACTAATTACATAAAATCAAACTCTGCATTGATCCGCTGTTTTTTTACTCTGAAAACAATTAAATTTCACTGTGCTAACAATATTTTGCAAAGTCCTAAGAGCTTCGAATAAATACATTCAGTTAACATAAATAATTGTATTGAAAAATTGCTGTTACGTCTTAAGAACTACAAATAAATACCTTCAGTTAACATAAATAATTGTATTAAAATGCTGTTACACCCTAAAAGCTTTAATAAAATCCCTTCATTTCAAATTTGTTAAAATTTACTAATTATTAAAAGTCGCTAAGAGCTTCGAATCCCTTTAATAAGTGCACTTAAATACATTTAATATTTATTAAAAACTAAAATCTATGCAAATAAAAAAATAATTTAAGTATAAGTAAATAATCTAAATATAAATAAATAATCTTAATATTTATTAAAAACTAAAATCTATGCAAATTTACTTAGGATTATTTTATAAATTCCCGTAATATCCCTATACTTAACCAGATATATTAATTAGAATTAAACTCTAAAGGAAATTAAATTTGTTTAATATCCAATCACAAATTTTGTAACACAACTTAACAATAATATGAGCCTTTTATTAACAGCATCCAGTTAACTGCTAAGAGCGGCTGCAGTCTTTCGCTTACTTAAGCTCTCATCAAGAGCATTGCAAGTTCGTTGTTCGCTACACTACACTGCGCGCTGCTCTCTCTTGCTCTCTCACTCCAACTTTAATCAGTCATTCGCTTGGCTGCATTGAGTCGCTACGCCATCGGTGACTTCAGGTGTTGTCGCCTGTCCCCCCAGCTTTCCCCTGCCTGCGCTGCGTTGCGGCATATCAGTTGGAGCTACGTTTTGGTACCATTCGCGTGGGTCGACGTCTGATTGTGCGATGTTTTATGCTTATTAATAACGCTTATTAGTCGTCTGGCTAAGCAGGTGCAAAGCCAGTCAATTAGTCGTTGATTTAGCTCGGCCTACAATCACTCGAGCCCCATTACGAGATTGTGGTCGATGGCCGTGTGAAAGTTCGGGCCGGCAAACATTTCCCACCAGCGACCAGAGATGAGAGACTAAAGTTCCCGTTCCAGTTTCGATTTCAGCCTCGATTTGTGTTTCGGTTTCGGTTTCGTTTTCGTTTTCATTTCAAGTTTCAGCTTGAGTCGGCGCTGAGTTCAGCTTGAGAATCAGAAATTCAGGCAAACGATTGTCACAAATTATGCACAATCAATGCATCAATTAAGGCAACAGCAAAAGGGTAGCAACAGCAGCAACAGCAACAACAGCAGCCACAATCACAATTGATTTCAATTTGCAATCAAATCGAAATGAAATCAATGACAAAACAAAAACCCGAGAGCGACAACAGCAACAACTTACACCCGCATACGAGGCGGGGCCTCATTGTAGTGCTGTTGCTGCTGCTGCCGGCTTAATTGCTGTTGCTGCTGTTGCTGCTGTCGCCGGCAGCAGTGAGGGCGGCCCCAGGGGGCAAGGAGGCTGCTGTTGCGTGACGCTTGTGCTGTTAGAAACGCGATTTATTTCACTTTCGAGTTGCCGCCGCTGTTGCTCACGCTGTTGCCTTTGGGGAGACAATAAAATAAAGTGGCAAGCAGTCAGCGGCAACGTCAGCAGCAGCGTGGCATGAAACTCTCTCAATTGACTCATACGGCAATTGTGTCAATTTGTCAGGCATTGATTTCGCAGCGAGTGTGAGATTCGTGTGTGTACGAGTGTGTGTGAGTGTGCTGTGTGGGCAGCAATCATCCCGAGCTGCGTTTATTATGCGGGCGTTCCGCCCGCTGCAATCACTCTGCGAGGTAACAACTGCAACAAGCGCAACAACGGCAACAACTGCAACAAGAGCAACCCCTTGTCATGTCTTGACCACGCTCAATTTCCATTTTATGCTCGCTCGCTGTGCAATTAAGTGATTTATCATTTGCAGTTGTTGCCGGAGCGCCGCAGCAGCAACTGCGGCCAAGAGCAACATCAACTGCAGCGGCCAATAGCCAACTTAATTTTAGCGGCAATCAAGCAATAACAAGCTGCAACATGCCGTGTTGCACGATTGCCTTTGACTCGAGACTCGGGCCGTGGCTCTCGTTGCAACAGCAACAGCAACAGCAACGTCAACGGCAACAGCAACATCAACTGATATCGATAGCTTTGCCTTTGCCTCAGCTGCTGATTGCATCTGTTGCTGCAACAATATTACAAGCCACGGCAACAACAACAGTGCCGGCTAAATTGAATTTGAGAAAAAGCCTGGCCAAGACCCGTACCCCTGCCCCTTCCCCCTTCCCCGCAGCGGCTGCAACTACGTGCGGCAATCAGCAACACCTACAAAAATGCCAAATGATATCGCTGCGTGCGCATCAATTGCAAGGCCAAAGCCGCAGCCAGTGCCAGCAGCAGTCCACCTACTCCAGGCCTGCCTCGGCCCCCGCTCTGCCCCTGCGCCGACATGCATTAAATAATTTTACACTTTGTTTGCCATCTGCGAGAATGCAAATGCGATAATCGCCAAGCGTTTGGCAGCTAACGAGACGCGCAGCATGCAGCATGCTGCATGCAACATGAGGCAGGTAGCAGCGTGTGCAAGGGGAGGCAGGGGGTAGCATTGCTGCTGCTGCTGCTGCCAGTGATAAGACTCCTTTTAGGGCATTGAGCGCCGCGGCCTTTGTCACTTGGCACCGCCAGAAATCTCTCTTAGATCTCGTCGGCCGCGCCGGATGCGACTGCGCCGACTGCTGCGGCACGAGCAACAAATTGCCCATTTTGCTTGCCGCGTACGTGCCGCAATTTCAAATGACATTTTCATTAGCAATTCGTTTCGAAAATTGCATCAAGTCGGCCACAATTCATCGCGATTCATGAACATGCAGCGCTCTGCGCTCTGCGTGGCAAGTCAATCGCTTTGAAAATTTTCCCAATAATTTATGTGAGCGCAAATCATTGCGATGTGACGCCGAGCACTGTTGCAAGAGCTCAAATGCAGCTAGGGTTGCCAACCATACCGTTAAAAACAGTATTATACTGTTTTTGACTGCATTATACTTTATACTGTTGGACAAAAAAAAATATACAAAATACTACAAAATAAAATAATAAAATAAATAAATAAAATATACTAAACAATAAAATAAAAATGTATATATTTTTACTTAAGAAAGTTCATTAGTGACAGTGTTGCCAGCAACTCACAAGAATTGATAAATTTTACTAAAATCTTATCTCTTTTTACACTCTGTTCCCGCCAGCTCTGTATTTATTAAACGAGTTTTTTCAGTGATGACTGCAAAAAAGCGAGAAGAAAGCAATAAAGCGACTTTAAATTTAATAAAAAATGAGCTCCTTATATATTTTAATTTTTATTTTAATTGTGGAGAAGCATACGTTATTTTTAAAAATGTTTGTAAATTAATAAATTGTGCAAAAAGCTCTAAAGAATGTATGTATTTAAATTAACGAATAAATGAAATACTGTTTATTTTGCTAAAATACTGTTTAAAATTCTTATCAGATCGAAATATACTTTTTTCAATGTAAAAAAAAGATGGCAACCCTAAATGCAGCCGAAATATGCCTAGCCATATTGAATATTGGGTACATTAATTTACTATAGTGCAAGCTGGGGGCAGCCATTTTGGCTTGGAGAGCGAATTTTGGGTCGCCACACGTGTCATCTCACTCTCGCGCATTGAGTTATTAACTAGCAGAGTTGCCGAAAATGTAAACAACGTGACGTTCTCTTAATCTGTCCACTGCTCTGCTTTGTTTTACATGCTGTCAGGCTGTTAGGCTAGCAGTTTTTGTCTCTGTCGCACAACTGTAAATTAGCATAGCTAGCTGTGATCTGTTATGCTCCACGCGCGACTACCTAACAGAGCTGTCAATTTGGCTACTTTTGGCAGACACCTGCTAGCAAACTGACAGCTATATATAACTACAATTTATTTATATTTATTCTATTTCTATTCCGTTAGTTATGCGACAACTATTTCAATTTTCTCTTAATTATAAGTTAATAATATTTTTTTTCGTTTCTTTCGCTAATCAAAAGTAACAACAGATTGCGCACAAGCCGCCAACGTTTTGGCCGCCATCAAATTCAAACGATTCGACCGCGTTGTAATCGCTTTCGTGTTGCTTCGCAGTTTTTGCATCGCACAAGGCGATAAAAAATTGGCAGTCTGGGCATCCCAAATACGCCCCGACACGAGAGACAGCGGACAGAGGACCGCATACAGTGGACAGCGGACAGCGGACAACGGACAACTGGCAGCCAACGCCGCCGCCCGATTCTTGGCAGTCGGCTGGGGCAACTGCTCGAGAGTTTTGTACGTGAACAGAGATTAATATGTCCAATTACTGTGACAAAATCGCAAAATCGCTGCCGTCTGCATGCGGCTTGCCAAAAACATAGCCCACAAAAATGATATAATAAGTGCATGCGGAATCCGACGGGTGGTGCTGGTGGCCGCTGATGTCGGCGGCGCTGGTGGCGACGGTGGCCACGGTGGCGCGTGCTAATTAGCGTCACTTGGCGGCGGCTGCAAAAAGTAAGCTAATTTGTGGAAAAGTCGCCGAAACACGTTGCAACCCCATGTCAATGGCGTTGCGAGTGGAGCCGGCAAACCCCCTCACCTAATGAGGAGCTGAAATTATTTAAATATGCTCGCAAATATTTTCCATGTCACGTTGAATTGCGATTCCCCCCTGCTGCTTCTGCTGCTGTTTCTTATTCTTATTCTTCTGGTTGTCCGCTTTCGTTTTTGTTATGTGCATAAAATTAATTTCTTGTCGTCTTTTGTTGCTCATGTGGGGCAACATGGTGACAGCAGCAGCAACAACAGCAGAGGCGGCAGCTCCGACAACAACATCTCACCTAAATGGCAATACAAAATGGCTGCCACCAGCGGCAATGATTTCGCAACAGCTGCACGGCCCAAAGCCGAAAGAGCCAAAAAGCGTGCTCTCATTTTTATTCCTTGTCATTTTCGTTTGTTGTTAATGTTGTTGTTGTAACTGATGTTGTTGCTGTTGCTGTTGCTGCTGCCATGTTTTGTTTGCCTTTTCCCATTTCAGACTTTTTATTAGTCGCTGCAGTCGCTGCTAATTCGAGCAGTTTGCCGGCCAGCGTATTTGTCGCGAATGGCGAAAGTAAACAAGAAACACGAAACAAAAGACAACGAGCAACGGACAACAGCAGACAAGACACGGCAGTCACATGTTCAGCGAAGTTTTTCTTTCTGAATAAATATTTTTAATTAAAATTTGCCCAAAGTCAGCGCACAAACGTGACTTTCATTTAATGACAGCGCAGAGTCAGAAAAGTCTAGCAGAATTGCTAGAAGTATTTTGAATGCGACTGGAAAGATTACGAGAAGTGGAAAGGAAAGCCTAGAATATGGCATATAGTTGTTAAATGAACTGCCTTATGAAACTCGCAAAGCTATAAATTTAGCTAGCTAGAAGTTTTCTTATAAATATATCTAGCTAGAACTGCATTGTTTCAAGCTAAAAGCGGGCAGTTCTCCTCCCCTGTTAATTGCAAAATTTCCTAGGGAATTGTCTTAGCCGAAAGGAATTTCCCTACTCAACATGTTTGTCATGCCTCATGACAGCTGTGGGAGAGAGAGAGAGAGAGAGCGGTGGAGAACGCTTGCATTAGAAGGCGATTGCCCCATCAATGGGTTAATATTTCCCTGCACTTCACTCACTTCCTCTATGCTTGTGGTCATTTGAATCGCCATTTTCCCTCATTTTCCCACGCCTCAAACGCAGTTGACTTGAGCTGAGTTCTCTCTAGTCCTCTCTCTCTCTCTCTCTCTCTCTCTGTTTCTCTCTCTTTCTCTGTCGCTCTGGCTGCAGTAATTAGCGAATGCAGACAGCGCCAACCTAACGATGTCACTTTATTAGCGGGTTTGTTTTTTCTGCAAGTTGTACCGCTAATATGGCCTACGCCTACTCCCAACTTCGCGTTCGAGTTGGAGTCGAAGTCGAAGTTGGAGCCCCAAGACCCAGAGCCATAGTCACAGTCAGAGCCAGTCGCAATCCAAGACGACGACGACGACGACGACACGGCAAATGCCAACCAATAAGCGAGATAAAAGCCAAACGCACTGCGTCTGGATCTTCCCTCCACTGCCTGCCTGCCTGCCTGCCTGCCTGCCAGGCTGACTGTTCCCGCTGCCTGCTGCCTGCTGCCTGCTCTCCCCTCGCTGGCCAGTCTGCCCCCTGCCTGCATAAAGCGGAGCACTTTGCATTAGCGACATAATTTATCTCGCCAACGAGCAGGCGGAGGCAGCAGGCAGGAGGAGCAGGCGGCGTTGGCAGTGGCAGGAGGATCGCAGCGACAGGCAGTTCTGGGAGTTGCATGGCCATGGGGGCGAGTGCCGGGGGAGTGGCATGACCACGCAGACGCAACGGCTGCCCATCACACGCGGTTGCGGTTGCCCGTTGCCACTCGCTCTCGTGCCCCTCTCCGTTCTGCCACGCCGTGTCCAGTCGTTCGTTGCACCTGCAGCCTTGCCGCGTCATCTTCGCTGCGTCGAAGTCGACGTTGTCGTTGTCGTTGTCGTCTTCATCGTCGCCTTGGACTGGACTGCGCCTTGGTGCAGCCTCGGCTGGAGTCCCTCTCTCTCTCTCTCTCTCTCTGCTTAGAGCGCTGCGGCAGGCTCCCACTGTTCGCTTTGGTCTTGCTCTTGGTCCCGGGTCTGCTTCGCGCTTGTCTGCTTCGACTTTTTTTCGGCGCAACAAGTGCAATTATTAAAATTCCGGAATGCGTACCAGCGGAGTACGAGGCAGCGGCACGGGGAGTGGGCAAAAGAAAGAGAGGGGGCAACAGTTGCGTGGGGAGTTGTTTCCAGTTGCTGCTGCGACTGCTCCTGCTGTTCTGCTGCTCCTCCTGCGCCTGCTGCTCGTCGGGACGAGGCATGCGTCGCTGCCGCTCAAGTGCGTTGGTTTTCGCATTAATTATGCGTTTCGACCCGATCCGTGCTGGAGTCGAGCGATTCGTACGATTCAGACGATTCAGACGATTCATACGAGCCATGAGTCAATGCGAGGCCGCGCAGAAATTGATGTGGCTTCTACTTCTGGTTGGCGTTGTCCGCTTGCGCAAAAGCATTTAATAACAGCATATCAGGCGATATATCATCAACAGAGCTCTGGGCTTACTTTCTTCGGGGGAATGGCAGCAGAACGATCTCGAGAGAGAGAGAGAGAGGAGAGGGGGCAAGGCGGAATACCGCTGTACTCGCATCCCACACTTCAGCTGCAAAATCAATTAAAATATCTCTGCAAATAAATTTGCCATAAAATACGCACTAAATCACGCGAAATGCCAGATGAAACATTGTCACAGCATTGCGAGGCCTGCAGATTGATGGCGAATGTACCGTTATATTGGAATTTACCGTAAGTTATGCTAATCTAACAGTACTCGGTTGTAAATCTTTTTTAAAATATAAACAGAATTTTAAATTTAATAATTGTCTTCAATTTATTGAGATATCATTTAGTTAAAGTTTATTAAAAATTAATCAAAATCTACTAAATGTTTAAATACAACTAAAAATTGTAGAATGTAAGAATCAATGTCAATCTATTTTTTTTTTAGATTATTTTATATTTTTCAATATTTCAATAGATTTTTAAACAACTCATTTAACTAATTTATCTTACTCAAAACTAGTAAATTATTTCTTTTTTTAAGAGTCTTTTATATTTTTAAATAAAACATTTATATTCACCTTTGCTGTCAATATTTCAATAGAAATTATAATTAAAAGTTTAATATTTTATATATTTTTTTCCTTTACATTTGTTTATAAAATATTTGCCCTTATCTTTTCTTTCAATATTTCAATAAAATTTAAAAGAACTAATTGAAATATTATTCAGAATTTCCATTACAATAAAAGTCAAAGTCGTAGAATCTAAGCCTTATTTTCTTATTGCCTTAACTCTGAGTTCTCCATTCCTTTCAGTTGATATTTTAATTAAAGCGAACTCAATCAATATTTTCAGAATCTATTACATTTTCCAATAAAGTTAAGTCAACCTCAGAGCTGTTCGTTTATCTCCAAGCACACCTTTCATTTCAGTCGATATTTCAATTAATTCATACTGAAAATCAATCAACATTCAAGACGCCAAGTTATGATTAATTAATTTTGCGAACTTGAGCGCTTTTTAATACCCTGTATTTTAGGCAGAACAATAAAAATACCACTCGAATTAATTGATTAATCAGCCAAATGTGATAAATGGCAGCCTCATAAATTAATGGCCCGCAATAACAAGAACAAGTACACGAAGCATAAGTACAACTACAACTACAACTACAACTACAAGTGCAGCAAACTAGGCGTATGTCTAGCCAAGTTGTAGAGGCTGTTGCTACTGCTGTTGCTGCTGCTGTCTGTGCTGACTATCGGCTACGCCCCAGACAGCCCAGACAAGCGTAACAACAACTGCCCACAGCAAGTCAAATCAAGTTCAAGTGCAGTCCGCAGTGCGGGACAGCCAATAATGCAGCTTGATAAGCTGGCAAAGCGCTGGCAAAATCTTAATAAAAACGCAGCAACAACGAGAAGAGTGTAGAGCGTAGGCCAAGTCGCCTACTGTCCAGCTGCTGTCGCAGTCTGACGTGCTGTTGACACAAACGCCGAGACGCGGCCAAGGCGCCTTGGGCTGCCAACTGGCCAAGAAGCAGAAGCAGAACCAGAATGAGAAGAAGAACCACAACGCGAACCAGAACAAGAACGAGCCCAGCAGCATGTGCGTCCTGCTGCCCACATCTTTTGGCTGGCAGCACCAGCACCAGCAGCAGACACAATCAAAATGCAATCACCCACAACATTAAAGCAAATTTAAAGCGCATCATTTGCAGCAGTTGCAGCAACTGCTCCTCCATTCCCGACTGAGATTCGCACAAATGAAATGAAATCCTTGCCGCACACATTAACAGCTCATTGGCACTACTGTAGGGGGTCGTGGCATGTGCATGAGGGGCAGCTGCAGCGCTGAATGTGGCACAGTCACAACTGCCATGCCACGCAATGGTCCCAAAGTGGCGCCGCCGACGCTCCACTTGAGTTTATCTCCTCCCCGTCGCATCACCCCATCGCAGTCACCCGCACTCGCTGCCTCTTGCTGCCCCCTTGCCTCCCTCCCTTGGGCCACGACCCTTTCTCACGCTGCTTATTCATGAGCCGGAGCCACGAAATAAGTTATAAATTTTGCAACCGTTGATGGCGCATATTATGATATCATTTTACAACTTGTGCAGAGCCAAAAGCCTTGCGAGGCTCGACCTGAGCGCAGCTCCAGAGATGCGTGCGTGAGTCGTGAGTGGGGAAGCCAGTGTAATTAAGTGAGCATAAACTATTAAATAAGTTGTAAAGTATATATTTGCTATTCATAGTGAAGGCACCATATTTTTAAAATATAATATCTGTTATTATATATTAGATAATATATTAGATAAAAAAAAAACGGTTACTTATGGGCAAGCGAATGTTTTTAGTTTTTAAATTAATAATAATAATAATAATTAATAATTATTAGAATTGTTATATTGCTTGCTATCGCTGAATATTTAATATTGATATAATCATGTTAATTGTCTGCCATAGATGCTAAGATTAAGAAAATTTTTTTTATACTTAATTCTACAAATATATGTATATACCTCAGCATCAATTGATGATTAATTTACACTGAATGAACAATTACTTGAAATTGAATTAAGTTTATTTTAAGTCAATTTATGACATATTTAATATAATAATAATAATATTAAATATTTAACTTTCAATATTTAATTTAAATTTAGGAAAAAAAATGTCTGCTAATATAATATTTAATATTTGACTTATATGTCATGCTTCACTGCTCTTACGTGTTGCTGCAGCGTGACTCACGCTGCCATCGCTAGACCCTTATGCAAATGCTGCTGTTGCTGCTGCTGCCGTGGCTGCAAATTAATGTTGCTGTTGAGTTTAAGCGCTCGATTCTCTGCAGCAGTGTCGCCGTCTACCCTGCCGCTCCCGCTCCCGCACTCTCACTCCTGCTCAGGCGCTCTCCCAGTCAGTGGCCGAGTCGCTGCGCCTCCCTGGAGTCTCCAGTCTCAGCTGCCGTTCTTGTGTTCTTTGCATGTTGTCATTGTGCGCTGACCTTCCCCCACTTTAAGAATTATTGTTATTATATGCGCTGCAGCGATAAAAATCGCAGATGCCACACAATCGTCGCAGTAGGAGGGCGCAGGGGGAGGAGCAGGAGGACAGGCCATGAAATACGACGCACGCACTCGCAGAATCAGCTCAGCTCAGGGCAACAGGATCAGCAGCAACAGCAGCAGCAGGTCAGCTGCCATATGTGCCTGTGTGTGTGATGGCTGTCAGTGTGTTGTGGCTGTGTGTGTGCATTAAAAATAATTATAATTGCTCCCACGATTTTGTGTTCCAAGAATGCAGGCAGGCGCTGCTGCTCCTGTGGTCAGCAATTGTTGCTGCTGCTGTTGGCCATGTTGCTGTCGCTGTCGCTGCTGCTGCTGCTGCTCATGTTGTTGTTGAGGCCATTTCATTTTAACGCATATTAATTTCAGGATTTTATACGCTGTTATTTTTATTGTGACATTTGATTAATTGACGACATTTAATTACAGCACGCAGGCAGGCAGGCAGAGGCAGAGCTGGCAACCACCACAACAGCAGCGACTCCAGGCGCGCACTGCTCACGCACTCCACTCTTCAACTCATCGAGTTGCCCTCGCTGCCTGCGACTCCCCCTCGACGGCTGCTCATTCGCGCTGCTTATCGCAACTCATTTATCGCTGGAAAAATTATGACGCTGCTGATTGCCGACGCTTTTATCTGATCTGCGTTTGCCCAGCACCTCCTGCTCCCCCTCTGCTACTCTGCTTGGCTCTGCCTCTTGTCTTTCTCCTTTTTTCCCTTGCCTCGCATGTGGGTGAGTCTCGCTCGCTGTTAAATACCAACTTGATGGCACGACGCTGTATGCCAAAATATTGATGAGTCATTTGTGCAACAAGTGCACACTTTGTGGCAGCAGCGGCCAGGTGAGGTGAGGGGTTAGAGGTTCCCACTTGCATGATTAAATATTACAAGCGCATAAACGCTTTATCCGCGTTGCGGGTGCTAAGCAAATTGCCAGCTGCCAAAGAGCTGATTATGCGACTAATTTGCAACTGCCTGCAGCTGTGTGTGCCAGTGTGTGTGCGTGTGTGTATCTGCTGCAGCTGCAAGCGTCGCACATTCGTTTGCAGTCACATTAAGATAATGTGCTGCTTGTAAGCTCATTTCGAGAGTCGCCATCAAACGGGCGCGATCCAAAGCACTTGATAAACGACAACAACGAAAGTTGCTGCCAGTCGCGGCAAGCTGCAATGGCAACCGGCAACAGCAACCTGCAACCGGCAACCTGCACACTGACAGCCAAAATATTGGACGAGTCTGCGACTGGCGACTACGCGCTCTAGAACATATCACCTGATAATCTTCATGCATCACTTCAATGTCAGCAACAAGCTGATGTTGCTGTTGCTCCGCTTGATGTTGCTGCTGCTGCTGCACCGGAAGCATTTTATTGCCTCAGTTGTGGACCTGTCTGCGATTCGCTTGCGCTGATTATTTCAGGCATCGTAAATCCCACTTTTGTGGGGGGCACGCGCGCGCCTCGGGCTGATAGCAGCTGCCACAGCAGCAGCAGCAGCAGCAGCAGCAATCCAGACAACAGCAGCAGCAACAACAACAACAGGTGCCTGCTTGGGTTGCAGCAAGTCAAAGAGGTGCGAAGTGGCAAAGCGCCCGCTGGCATTGAATTTCAGACAAAGTGTTTTCACTCGGCATTAGATGTTGCTGCCGTCGCGTGGGTCAGCAGCAGCAACGGCAGCAGCGGCAATCCAGACAACAGCAACCACAACAGCAACGGCAGCAGCTTAAACGTGTTGCTGATACAATTTGCTTGATAGGCGCACATTTTACGCTTCAGCGGACTTCAGCGCTATCTGTGCGAAATCTAATACATTTTGTTGGCGCAACTTTTGGAGCAACTTGCAACTGCAACTGCTGCAGCTGACTGCGGAGCTGAATCTGTCCGATTACGAGCAAACAAAAGAGAAAGAAACCACACACACACACACACACACATAGACACACACACATGACAGAAGCAACAAAAGCGCCGCAATGCAGCGCAACCTCGTGTCGTGGTTAGCAAATTTATGTTGCCAAAAATGTGGCAGGCAGCAGCGACACGCAGCACGCAAAGCAACTGGCAACTGGCAACTGGCGCCAAGTGTGCTTTACTTCCCCCGCACCCCACCGACCCCTGCTCTGCGCTCGGTTTAACCCTGTGCGCTGCCTTGCTGCCTGCCAAGAAGCCTTTGCCGCCTCTGGCCACGTATATCGCATAAATTGCATAATTTTGACTGACTTTTCTTGCCCCACGATGCTGCTGGCACTGCATTTTCTTGGCACACCCCCAGAAGGGCAGAGCAAGATGGCAGTTGGACCTTCCATTCGACTGTAGGTGCCGTTCATTGCCTTTTGGCAGTCTCCGCTGACTTCCGCTCGCATGAGCTTTAAGTGAAAATCGAAATACAACGCAATAATTTCGGAATTCTTGAACAAAGACTTGAATAAGTTAAAGCCGTAATTTCGGATGAATTCGTTGGGCAAATAGTTAAATAGAAAAACCAATAAATATATAAAAGAATAGCTACACAGATAAGTAGCTGCTAATATAATAAAATAAAATAATAATCTAAATAAATATTTAGATAGAAAGGGATATACGAGGTCTGTCCGAGAAGTATCCGACCGATTTTAAATCTTGATATATAAAGTTTTAAAATTTTAAAACTAACGCTGACGTCGAGAAATAATTGCAGATCGGATACTTTTCAGACAGACCTCGTATATATATACAAAAATATGTAGGAAGAAAAGTACTTTTACATTTTTTAAATCTTTAAATTAAACAACCTTTTCCAATTTTTTGCAAGCTAAAAAAAAACGGCTTTATCTTATAATTTTTTTAATATTAAAATACACTAGATTTTAAGATTTTTTTTTTAGCTATTAATAACTTGTTTAGCAATACTTTCTAAAAGGTTAAGCATTTTTCTTAGCTGCCAATCGATTATTTTATTCGGGTAATAATTTATTATGGATGCATAGATACATAAATATATTGCTACATAGATACAGCTTATATAATTTTTTTTAGTTTTTCAATTACATTTTCAAGCAGATACATAAATACGTATTTTGTATCTTTATATTTTTTTTTGCTTTAAAATAAGAGTATCTTAAATTAACCCATAACTTTGGTACTTTCTTAAAAATGCTCTGCTATAATTATTTATACAATAAGTATACATGTTTATTTTTGCTCTCTCTTAAATGCTAAATAGGTAGATAACCGGATGATATGCTAGATTGTTGAGTTTAGCATACAGGAGAATATGCCAGTTATAGTCTTGGCTTGTAAATTGAAACCTTTCGCCAAGCTAAACTATTAACTTGGCCAATTGATGCTCGCAAGCCTTTGGGCCATTGCTTTATAGCCCCCATAAACGTTCTCTACACCGCGCTGAGCTCGCAAACATTTCCGCTCATCTTTCTCCAACAACAACAACAACAGTAAAGACAACAAGTTGCAGGCTGAGCGCGCGCTGTCACTTCCTGCATAGAAATTCGAAGCACGAGCTGCAGCGACTTTGACAGTTTTATGGGCTTTCAAACTGTTTTATGACACGCCAGCAACAACAACTGAGAGAGAGAGAGGGAGCACGAAACATGCCTGTAATGCGAGCGAGAGGCACGACTCGAGCGCGCGCGTTGCTCATACGCCATGTGGCCCACAAGCGCACCAATCAGACACTTGTCCGCCGACGCAGTTTGTCGCGCTGCTGCGATATTTAGCTGCAAGAATAATGCGCCAAAATTGAAATGAAAATGATAAATGTGCTACAGTTACAGATACACCAGCACGCACAGTCTCCCTCTCTCTCTCTCTTTAGCTCCTTCTCTCTCGCGTTCTCTGGCTGTCGCAGCCTTTCTCAGCTCACGCTCAGATTGCGTCTCGGCGCCGTCGCGCAGGCGTTTTTGACAGTTTTTTAATAATATCAGAGTCGGGTCGAGCCGGGCCCCGGCCAGTCTGCGGTCGGGTAGGCAGCTGGGCCGGCCCACCTTATGAGAGCTGTACGTATCTCGCACGTATCTGCACACACACACACACACACACACTCGCATTCCCCTGCACTGCTTTGTTTTTGCTTTCGATTCGTTCATTCATTTCCCTCGCTGCGCATATCTCATTGCCATTTTGGCATAAATGCTGCAGACACGGGCGTATCAACTCCCCCTCTGCGTTTGCAGCGCCTTATCCTGCTGCCCCTGCATTGCATGCCGCACGACATTTTTCGCGCGCACGTGTGTGTGTGTGTGTTGGTGTGAGTGTGCGATAATGAAAATTTTCTGACACTTTAACCAACACTTTTGGCTCGCCGGCAGGCGGGCAGCAAGCGTTGCTGTCAGGTAGGCAGCAGCAGCAGCAGGCGGAGGCAATCGAGCTGCCTGCGAGTCCATCGCCATCGCCATCGCCATCGCGAGTTGATAAGTCAAAAAGTTGTTTCCTCATTATGTTTGATAAACGCCCGTTGCCCGTCCGTAAATTGATTCATAGCTTATGCGCTAAATGTGACATGACCCCGAGGCCTGCAGGAGTCAGCTTCAGCTCCAGCTCCATCTCCAGCTCCAGCTGCAGCTGCAGCGACTGCCTCCGCGCTGCGAGTCGAAGCTTCTGTTATGTGGCGTGTTTTATTACTTATGAGCTTGTTGTTGTTGTTGCTGCTGCTGCCCCGTTGCATTGTTCTGTGTAATGACATGTAATTAAGCGCTTATTTACTACGGACAGTCGGATCTGACTCCGGCACTGGGCGTGGCAGTTAAGTAGGCAATTAACAGACGCAGAGTGCCCCCAAAATTGACAGCTTGAAAGTGCGGCCGGAAAAAGGCTGTTTGCAGAAGTCAAATGGAGTACGGCGACGAATTGCAGCGCCAGGTAAATTATTCCACACACACAGCAGACAGTGGCAGCATGGGCTAACAAGGCAGTTATCGGATTGAAGAAGCTGAGAGGGGGAGCGAGAGAAAGAGCGAATGCCGCTTTAAGTTCTTTAAGCATTCGATTTCTTATGTATTTTAGTTGCTAATACTTTGTTAACATATTCAAATTTATTTTTAAAAATTTTAGTATAGTAATTCAACATGTAGAGAAAGCTACAGTCGAAAAAATTCGGTATTACTTCACTCACGATTGAAAGAAGGAGAACAACTTTTTCTGCTCCCACGATTGAGCGAACAATTCGTGTAACTGCTCTCGCGATTGAAAGAAGAACTGCTTTGACGCTGCGCTCGCACATTTTCGGCAGATGCGCTCACGATTGAAAGAGGAAGACTACGACTGAAGCCGAAAGAGCAGCTCGTGTTTTGCTCTCGCGATTGAAAGAAGAAGAAAATGTCTGTTTACCCGGTCTCGCGATTCAAAGAAGAAAAGCTGCTCGGGTACTGCGCTCTCACAGCTTCGGCAGATGCGCTCACGATTGAAAGAGGAAGAACACGACTGAAGCCGAAAGAGCAGCTCGTGTTTTGCTCTCGCGATTGAAAAAAGAAGAAAAAGTCTGTTTAACTGCTCTCGCGATTGAAAGAAGAGCTGCTCGGGTACTGCGCTCTCACAGCTTCGGCAGATGCGCTCACGATTGAAAGAGGAAGAACACAACTGAAGCGGAGAGAGCAGCTGGTGTTTTGCCTGAAGCCAGAAGAGCAGCTCCTGCTTTTGTTCTCATGACTAGGCGTGATTTACTGCTCTCGCGATTGAAAGAAGAAGAACTGCTTCGACGTTGCGCTCGCACTTTTTCGGCAGATGCGCTCACGATTGAAAGAGGAAGAACACGACTGAAGCCGCAACAGCACACGAGCTGCTTCGGCTGCTCTCGCGATTGAAAGAAGAAGAAAAAGTCTGCTTAACTGCTCTCGCGATTGAAAAAAGAAGTGCTGCTCGGGTACTGCACTCTCACAGCTGCGGCAGATGCGCTAACGATTGAAAGAGGAAGAACACGACTGAAAACGAAAGAGCAGCTCGTGTTTTTTCTCTCGCGATTGAAAGAAGAAGAACAGCTCGATTGATGCGCTCTCACAGCTTCGGAAGATGCGCTCTCGATTGAAAGGCTTTAAATAGACACGTCAGTCTAGCATTTTCTTCAGTTGACTTTAAAGTGTGGTGCAGTGCAGACGTGTTTCAAATAACTCCTCCTTTACTTCCAGATCAGATCGGATACCCACTTACAAGTCTGCTAGAAGTGATGCTGAACTATTTCTCATTTTCGTTGATTCCGTTTCAATAACTGGAAATGCGCTCGCAGTAGTTCGGAAAATGCGTTCACAATTAAAGGAGAAAGAAAACGACTGAAGCCGGAAGAACTGCTCCTGCGTTTGCTCTCAAGTGATGCTTTATCTTTCATTGTTTGCAATAAATTGAAAAAAGCCTTTATTGATTTATGGAGGCGGTGGGCGTGGCACATCAAGTTTGAAATAAACTTCTTATATATATTGTATACCGAACTCTCCCACCAAGTTTAGAGTCTCTAGCTCTTTTAACAGCTGAGATCTTTTCATACAGATGGGCAGACGGACGGACATGACCAAATCGTCTCGGCTATTGATGTTGTTTGAAAATATATATACTTTATATGGTCTGGCAAGCCTCCTTCTGTCTGTTACATACACAAATACCTTTTTTACTCATTTTCAATGGGCAATTGGTATTAAAATCAATTTCTAAATTATTAAAGTTTTTATTTGAAAATCACTCTGACCTAATTTCGCTGCAATTTACTATACTACTATACTATCAGTGCTCATTCCCGTCCAGTCAGCTGTGCTGACGGCTTTAAGAGAGTGTTGCCTATGCGTAGGCGCCACGACTTGAAATTTAAGCCGCCGCCCGAGCGTTCTCCACTCGCCGACTTATTTGTTATTAGGTTTTAATTTATTTCGCCGAGTGTCTGCGTTGCCTGCAATGAATTATTTCTGTAGCGGCATTGGGCGGACAGGCAGCGCGACCTATGGGGCGCCCCGGACAGACTGAAATAGAACTACATAGAACTGAGGCGAGTCGCGGCGAACCATACCGCGGTCTGAGTGTGGATCCACGCGCCGTCGCCGTCGTCTGGTGTCGGGTGTCTGAATGGGTATCGCTGTCGGTGTCGGTGTCGGAGTCGCGCTCAGAGACGGAGCTGCAGTCGTAGTCGACTCTGGCTCTCGCTTGGTAGTAGACAGCTGGCAGTCAGGTGACAGGCGGTAATAAATCAAACGGCAAACGGCAAAATGGCAAAATGGCAAAACGGCAAGCGGCTTCAAGTGCAAACTAATTTCCATGTCGATTTATAATAACAACTTGTTAGCATTTTGTAACATTTCGAGAACTGCGCGCCGCACTTCATTAGCGGGCGCCAACGCAGCGCCAGCAGTAGCAGATTTTGATAATGTTGGCCCAAACGCGCAGCGTTGTTGCTGCTGCTGCTGCTTTTACTGCTGCTGCGTGCAACGCGGCTGAGATAAATACCCTTCAATCTAAATGTAAATGGCTCCGCATGTAATTGCCACAAATTGCCACTGCAGTGACCAGTTTTTGCCACAGCCATTGGCCATAGTCATGTCTATGGCAACGTCGTGGATCTTGCTGCTGCCGCGTCGTGTTGCTGCGTAGAGTTGCTGCTGCTGCTGCCGCTGCTGCTGCTGCTGCTGGTGCGTCTGGTTGCTGTTCTTGCGCCTTTTTTAATTACCCGCAGGATGCGCGACAACAGCAAACAAATTGCCTCAATTTCAATGTTGTTGGCTGCCAGGCGAGTGCGTCGTGATTCATGTGATGGAGCACAGCGACAACATGCAACTGCAGCAGCGGCAGCAACAGCAACTGCAGACATCTAACGGCTACGACTCCCGCGCACACCCGACCAACTGTAAATAACGCGTGAAGTGGCCAACATGCGTGGCGGCGGTGGCAAAGCTAACGGTACTCCGTCTGACAAAGTGGGCGGCGGTCGTGGCCAGCAGCAGCAGCAGTGGCAGCAGAGGCAGGCAGCGCAACAGCAGCAACAGCAGCAGAAGCAGCAGCAGCGTCAGCAGCAGCGCCTGGCAACAGCATTTCGTGCTGGTGCGATAAACAAACGCAAAGTGTTGCTGCCAGACACCAAAAGCTGCCACAGCGACAGCAGCAACATGTTGCCAGCTGACATCGTTGCCATAATGATGATGATGATGATGATGATGGCGATGGCGATGATGGGCCTGGCGCTGCTCTGGATAATGCGTATGCTAATTCACAATTAATCGATTCGCGATTTGCCAAGCGTTTGCCTAAAACGCGAGCGCACAAATTGCCGGACAGTTCGACAATGTTGCCAGTGTTGGCCAAGTTGCTGCGGCACCCTTTGAGCCGGCGGCAGCTTGCAATTGGCCAATTTGATTTACGGTGCGATGCGATTGAGTTAGCTGCATGTGGCTTAATTAATTTGTATCGAATGACCAATCGAATGCCAGCCGATTTGCCGGCCACAGCCTCCATCGATTCCTCCGCTGTGCTGCTCCTCCTCCTAGCTAGTCGCGTTGCCAACTCCAACTGCACTTCAACTCCAACTCGAGCTACATTTCCGCCCGACTCGCTCAGTCGTTTAACATGTCAGCGTTGCTCTGCGGCGATTCTCGCGCTCTGCGCTGCTTCCGCTGCGCGACGCTTTTTGTCCTAGTGCCGCCATAAATTTCGCCTGCCCCGCCTGTCAGTCGCTACACACACATGTATACCGTGCAGTAATTGAAAGAGAGTATGTTAGCTTTGTGTAAATTGCTGTGACTGAAAGTAATAAATAGGTACTATATATGTATTTATATTGTAATATTATACATAGCCTAAAAATTCTATAATATAATAAATTAAAATAAATAATATAATATATTATATATAATATAATAAAAATAAATAAAATATTACAAGAAAATTAAAAATAAATATATAATATAAGTGTATATTATTATTTTTATTATTTATATAGACAACTACCTAAACAGCATGATTTATCACTATGATTTCACTGTCCGCCTGTCCGTTTGCCAGTGAAAATACGCATATCTCAGCTATTAGAAAAACTAGAGACACCAAATTTCAGCTGAAGGTGCTTGTACAACATACGCAAAACAATGTTTTTTCAAAATTTGAGCATCACAAACAAAGCGCCCGAAAATTGATATATTTGTATTCAAACCGAAAGATTAACTACTATGAAGCAGATACAATACTCTAATTTGGCAGACTAGTAGAACTATATAATATTAAACAGTGCTGCAAATTTGATCTTAATAGCACAGTAAACGCAGAAGTTATGGGAGTATGAATTCGCTTAAATATTTAAAGTGCTTGCATGGCATCTAACAGTCGAGTGAGCTGCTCTATTGCTTTCTTCACTTGTTATTTATGTATGTGCCAGTGTGTGAGTGTGTGTGTGCAATGCAAAACTGTCAAACGAATTTGCTGCTGCAGCCGTCGCCACCGGCAGGAAATTGTTGCATTTAGCGGCGCAAATCTGTCGTCCAGCCTTGATTAGCCCAAAACATATGGCTTGGCTCTGTTGCTGCTTCGCTGCAGACTCTCTTCTTTCTTCGCTCTTCCCTCAACTGCTGCGGCTCCTCGCTGGCTTTATCAATGGACTTGACCATGCAACATGCGAAGCTTTGTTAGACAGCCAAACACGCAAGGCACAAATATTCAATTGGCAATCAATCAAACAGCTGCGCAGCAGCAACAACAACAACACAAAGCACTGACATGCAGCAGCAACTTCCAGGCGGCAGCAGCAGCAGCAGCAGCAGCAGCAACTGTTGCTGCCACCACCAACACAACCACAAGCTGTGGCGTCTACAACTGACAACAACACAATGCCGTTGTTGCAGCTATTGTTGTTGTTGTTATTGCTGTTGCATTTTTCATTGCCAGGCGGGAGATTCCTCTGTCGCTCGACGGGATCGCTGGCCTAGTCGAAGATGGAGCCGGAGCCGGAGCCTGCGTCTGTATGTGCGTCTGCTGCAAGGTGCCTTGTGCTCAATCAATCAAGCCGCCTGTAATTAATCAAATATTTCGAACATAATTAGATATGGAAAATCTAATGAGTCTACGCGGCACAGCTTAACCCTTTGTTGTTGCCAAATCGTTGCGGGGGCAGCGTGTTAAATTATGAAAAATGAATGCGTAGAACGCGCTTTTAATTGTGCTAATGCTGCGAGACGCCGCAGGTTCCCCCGATCACCAAGGGGGGGGGTTCCAGCCACAGTCCAACAATGCAACAATCCAGACGGCGTCGCAGTCTGCGCCGTGTCTGCTGTCTGCTGTCCGCTGCTTGCTGCTTGCTGCTGCTACCTCTTGGTGTCCCGCTAATCTCAATTTGTAAGTTAATCGGAGACGCTGCTTGAGTCGGACAAAAAGAGAGGCACACAGACACAGCGAGGGTGCTCTAGCAGTGGAGTATATGCGACTATGGGGAACAAGTTGCTGAAATAAAATATTATTTATAAAAGAGTATTACTAGGGTATCTGCTAGTCGTGCATATCTGGGCATCTACTTACTTTTATTGTCGCTGGGCCAAACAGAAAAGTTCGATTGTGCGTTGCTTGATTGGGCTCGATCGCACCTCTCACTCGTGCGTGTGTGTGTGTGTGTGCGCTTGTAGTGGGCGCAACTTGTAATTAACTTGCCTGCCACACGGGGCAGACAACCCCGACCACCTTTCGTACATAATTTTTCATAATTAATGTGGCAGCTCGATGCCGCGGCGCGTCCAATAAACTGTGTGAAATTGCCTGCGAAAGTTGTTGCACACAGCAAACGAGCGATGCTTGAAGTACGAGTTGAAGTACTTGCAGCCGATGATGTATTTTTGGGAAAGTCTGGCCGGTCTGCCTTGTCTGCCGTTGCGTCTGTCCGTCTGTCTGCTCAGCGTTCTATTCGTCTGTGTTTCTGTTTGTTAATATATATTTGTCTTTTAGTTTTACTATAGATTATTTGGGTTATTCTCTGTCGCTCTGTCTGTTGATCTGTCTTGTGGTATGTCTCTTGGTTTATACGTTGTTGTATATGTTGGTCTGTGTCTTGGTCCGTCTATTGGTCTGCCTGTTGATCTGTTTACTGCTATGTCTGCTGGTATATCTGTTGCCTGCTGGTCTGTCTGCTGGTATGCTTGTTGATCTATATATTGATCTGTCTGCTACTCTAACTTTAAGTCTGTATGTTGCTCTGTCTGTTGGTCTATCTTATAGCATGTTTCTTGTTGGTGTCTGCTGATCAGTCTGCTGATTTGTCTATCGGTCGGTCTGTTGCTCTGTCTGCTGTTTCTTGATTAGTCTGCTGCTCTGTCTGCTGCTCTGTCTGCTGCTCTGTCTGCTGCTCTGCCTGCTGCTCTGCCTGCTGCTCTGCCTGCTGCTCTGCCTGCTGCTCTGTCTGCTACTCTGCCTGTAAGTCTTTAATTTGATCTGTCAGCTGGTCAGCCTCTTGATCAGTTTATTGCTCTGTCTGTTGATCTATCTGCTGTTCTGGCTGTCTGCGGTTCTGACTGTCTGCTGGTCTGTCTGTCTGCTGCTCTGTCTATCTGCAGATCTGTCTGTCTGCTGATCTGTTTACCTGCTGGTCTGTTTGCCTGCTAGTCTGCCAGTTTGTCTGTCTGCTTGTCTGTCTGTCCAACTGTCCGTCAACTTATGTATCTGCCTGTTGATCTGCACGCCTGCTTGTCTGCTGGTATTTTTTTTTTCAGTCTGTGCGTCTGTCCGCCGCTCTGTCTGCAATTCGCTCTGCCAACCAGTTGCCAAAACAAGCAGAATTCACCTGAATTGATACGTAATCTGAGCAGGCATATTATTTTAATTAGGCGTCGCTATCAAGGCCAGATCTGATCGCGCGATTGGAGAGATCTCACTCGATTGCTCGATTGAGAGATCGTCGCACACCCATTTGGGCATTTGCATTCGCGAAAGCGAAGACATCGCAGCGAGAGATCGCCGCATTGTTGCTGACAACTGACAACGTCGCAGATGCTGATCCTGCGCTATAAAATTGCGTGGCAAGTGCCAAGCGCGTCGCATCGCATCGCATCGCGTCGCATCACGCCGCACGCTGCTTACAACTGCTTGCAACAGCAGCAGTCGCCACGCTTGTCCGCCGCTGATATTGATAGACTGACAGTGGATTTCCGCCAACTTGCTGCGACCTGCTGCTTTCGGCTTTTCGCTCTCGCCTTTCGGCTTTGGCTTTGACTTAATCTTCGTTTTGGCCAACTTACCGCGAACTGCGAGCTGTGCTAAAAATAACCCATTCGTCGCGTAGCATCGCGTCGCGTCGAGTGGTTCCCCCGCAACGCGTTGCCAAAATGTCTGGCAGATCAGGGCGTGCCTGGAACTATCTGGGGGCGCAGCTTATATAAACCTTAAGTATTTTATTGTGGCGCGTTTTATTAAAAGCTCATAAACATTTATTTTATTAAATAAATTACAATTTCAAAAGGCCGGGGACAACAGCAACAGCAGAAACAACAACAACAGCAGAAAACTGACACGCATATAGCCTAAAATCGTGAACGCATTTGCATAAAAGCATATAAATTGTCGATCATGGTTTGATTGGTTTTGCTTTACGTTTTAGGTTTTGTTTTTTTTTTTTTTGTTTTTTTTGGTTTTTTGGCCAGTCTCCCGAGTGTCTCTTTGTTAGCGCGATGATGTGTCTGAAAATTCATTTAGCTCTAACGGTAGTCACAAGGTTGTTTCAAGCCCAGCCAAAAGCAATGCAAATGCCAAAAAAAAAAACAAACGCGCAGTAAACAACAGCAACAACATATTTTAATTTAATTTAATATTATTAACAAAAGCCTCCGTTCGAATAAAAAAAAAACAAGTGAAGAAAGCTACAGTCGAGTGCACTCGACTGTAAGATACCATTTACCTTTCGCTGTTAAAAACTAATTCTTAATATTAATTACTTTTATTCGGCGAATAACAACGCATCGCATATTTTCGAGGACAAATTCACATGCATTGACGCTAATGGCACATGCCGACTGCACACTGACTACACGACGACTGTGCGTGCGCAGTCGGCGTCGGGCCTCTACTGCTGTGAGCGAAACTTCTCGTGCCTATAACTTCTGTGTTTATTGTCCGATCGGATTTAAATTTATATGGTTGGTCAATATTATTATTTTCTACAATAATACCTAAAAAAAATTTCGGAAACTTTTCTGCTTTTCCTATAATTTGATTTACCGATTTACAAAATCGATTTTTGGGGGCGGTAGGCGTGGCATCCAAAAGTTGAAATTCCGCATTCTCCGTAATGTTACCAGGCACCTTACTTCCAAATTTGGTGCTTCTAGCTTTTCTAGTGTTCTTTTAAACTATAAAAATGTGTTTTTTAGAGGCGGTGGGCGTGGCATCCAAAAGTCTAAAATCCAACTTCTGCATAATGTTGCAAGACAACCCCCTACCAAATTTGGTGCGTTTATCTCTTTTCGTTATTGAATTATTTGGAAAAAATCGAAATACGCATTTATCGATTTGCGGAGGCGGTGGGCGTGGCACATCAAGTTTGAAATAAACTTCTTGTGTGTATTGAATACACGCACACTTCCACCAAGTCTGGTGCCTCTAGCTCTTTTAATAGCTGAGATCTGTGTGTTCATACAGACGGACAGACGGACAGACGGACAGACGGACAGACGGACAGCCGGACAGACGGACAGACGGACAGACAGACGGACATGACCAAATCGACTCGGCTATTGATGCTGATCAAGAATATATATACTTTGTATGGTCTGCCACGCCTCCTTCTGCCTGTTACATACATTTGCACAAAGTTAATATACCATTTTTTACCCATTTTCAATGGGTAAATGGTATAACAAGCCTGGGAACAGCGCCATAAACTGGCGGCTTACAGCTGCCGTATCACCCCCACCCCCTTCTTTCATTTGCCTATGTATGCTCCTAAGCCTATCTGAGATGTAGCCATATTTGTGCCTCATTATGCGGGAGGAGTGTCAGCATCGCCGTGGATCATTAATTAATTTCGATTTAGTTGCGACTTCCCAGGCGCATTTCTCGATCGTTACACATAGTTTCGACTCTAACGGATCGAGGTGAATGAAATTTGATATGCACGACGAGATAGCCCCCAGAAAAAGAGCATAAACACACTATATAAATCGGTGCAGGGGCGTACCGTAGAAGGGGTCGCGAGAAAAGAAAGTAAAGCAGAGCACTTAATGAGGTGTGAAGAGCGAGTTGAGCTTTTGGCTATAGCAAAGTGTTGTTTTTGAACTAAATATAAATATAGCTATAGGGAAGAGTTTTGGGGTAGCGAAGATAATCCTAAAAGCGAACTATTAACAATATTTTAAAATTTTTTAAAAATATTCTAATAATAAATTGGAAAAGGCACAATTACTAAAGCCACTTAGCACTACAATTTACTGTTGTATAGAGAAAAAACATAGTCAAAAATACCGATAAAATATTTCTACATAATTATTTTATAAGTTACCCATTGAAAATCCAAAAAAATGGCATATTAACTTTGTAAAAATGTATGTAACAGGCAAAAGGTGCCCTGGCAACCATACATAGCATATATATTCTTGTTATAAGTTTGCAATGGTACAATAAAATATTTTATTTTATTTTACAAGCAAATTATAAATTTTCTGAAGACCCCTCTGCTATGCCCCTGTGTGCTAACAACCGTAATTTATTTATTGACAGCCAAAGCATCTGCCAACGAACTGTGCCGTGCTCTTTTACCATAACATTTCTCAACTGAGAAACTGAAATGAAGTTGGAGATTTTCAAATTTTGTCACTTGCTTATCGACATCGACGATTCCTTCAGAGAGCGCCGCGGCAGACCGCCGGCCGCCTAATTGATTTTCAAATGAATTTGCGCTATAAATCTATGAGCGGGATGCGAAGACAAAACAAAACGAATAACAGTCAGATAGCCGGACAGTCGGATAGTCGGACTGAAGTGACAAGCGTTTTTCTGCTTGTTTTACATAAACAGATGCGAACTGCAGATACGATGCCAAATGGAGGCCTCTACATTGTTGCTGGAGAACGCGATGGTACGCTCTTGAGGTTCTCCTGCAGCTCTGATTGTGGGTGCATTTGCGTATGCTGTGAGAGCCGGAGAGCTGGAGCGAACGCGGTACACACATAACTATGGGCATGTGTGCATAAAAATTTGTAGAATCATTAGGCTGCACCCCCGGCCAAAGGCCGAAGAGCAGAAGAGACCCAACAAAACGGAATAAGTTTTTGGCTTAAAGGCTTTTCAAATGAATCCCTCGACTCGGGCACTCGGTCCCAGACTGGACTAATGACCGGCTAATCATTATGCCAGAGCCCAAAGCCCGAGCTAAAGCCCGAGCTAAGCTAGATAACGACTCAGAGCGAAGGTGCCCGCTGCTGTGTAGGGAAATATTTTGACAGTTTCATGCGCAGCCCGCGAGTGCTATATGATACTTTAATTATAGAGCCGGCGTTGATTTTTTAACAGAACACAACGAAAGCTGGCCAGCAACAACAACAACAAAATCATATATTATAAATACTCTAAGCCAAACAACGGACCGCAGCATTAACAAAAAATGCTGAAAATCTCTTTGTAAAAAAGAGAAACAGAACAGAACCAAACTGAACTGAACAGAACAGAACCGAACAGAACCGAGGCGAGGTATGAAAGAAATCGTCGGCGGCAACGAAAAATCTTTCAATTAAAATTACCATAATTGTGGCAGAGAGTTTTGCATGAATTATGTGACTACTTGGGCATTATTTAAACAAAAAATAAAAAAAATTGCCGCTCATAAAATAAATTTCAAAAATGACAAAATTATAGTTTGGCTTTTACAACAAGTTTTTGAGCGGACAGCCAAGAAATTCAATGGAAAAAGAACTGGTTGTATAGAGTTCGGTACTCTAGCATGTACGGGCTCTCTTTATGTTCGTATGTGTGTTCATATGTGTGTGTGTGCGTGTGTGTTTTGTGATTTTCCCTGCTCACATACAATATATGTTATGCATAACGTGAAACCAATTTAAGGCATAAATATATGACTATGTCTTTATTATTATAAACACACAACACAAGACACCTTGCGTATGTGTGTGTGTGTGGCGTGTGTCTCAAATAAAATATATAGTATATCTGATAGCTGAAGAGTATCACGGCTCGATATGTTTTCATCTAGCGCGTATATTTTAAGCCCGCCTTATCTAACTAATTAGCAGCTGAATGGTCGCATTTTGGTAGAGCAGATCGGAAAACATTGCGCATAAAATATGATATCTTTTTGTCTGCGTCTTGAGAGCTTTCTAAAACTAATTTCAAAATAAATGTCAAATTTTTAGAGCCGCACAACGATGGGGGTAGATTTTATGGCATCCACTAAACCACTAAGCCACTAAATGGAGATTTATGTTTAACAAGCATATTATACTCAGCCCCGATCTGGCCATTTCTGAGTGGCCCAGCCATATCGTATTACCCCCGGAGCAGTTATAAACACAGACACAGAAATGAAAAAACAAAGCCAATCGATACAAAAGGTAAACAATAAAAGCAGAAATAGCTATGAAATTATGATTGCGTCTCCCCCCCCCCACTCGACCCACTGCTAATTTCCCCGGGCCGGGGGCTTGTTAATAAAAATATATTTGAATTCTCACAAGCGATCGATATGGCCAAGATCGAGCAGACGACGAACAACTGAAAGTTAATTTGTCTGTGCTGCACGGTGGTGCTGGTGCCGGCTGCTGCTGCTGCTGCTGCTGTTGGTGGTCCACTTTATGGCTGGCTGCCAGTTGCTGGTTGGTCGCTCGCTCGCCTGCTCGCCTGCTCGCCTGCTCGCCTGCTCGCTCGCTTGTTTGTCTGTCCGTCTGTCCGTTTGTCTGTCCGTCTGCTTGTTTAGCTGGTTGTCATTTGGGCAACCACACCCCGCAATATGCTAATTGTGAGGGAGAGCGTGGCCAGTGTAAGAGAGCGCAAGCAGAGGGCACCTGCCAGAGGAAGGGTATTCGAGCGTGGAGAGAGAGAGGGACGAGAGACGCAGCATAAACAGCACATCAACAGCTTTTGGCTCGTTGTTGCTGTTGATAAAGTAATTTGTTTGATGTCCGCACAAATGAGTCGAGCAAAGTGCAGACACACACACGCACACACAAACACACACGCACACACACTTGTCTAGTTAATATAGAGCACACTAAAGAGACTGGCGATCACAGAAATATTGTATGAAATTGACCAAAAATGACAGACAAATTGCCATTTTATCGCCAGCGCCGCAGTTGTTGCCATTGTTGCTGTTGCTGTTGCTGTTGGCCATGTTGAATTTGCAGCATATTAGTGCTTGAATAATTTAACAATTTAAAGTGGAGCTAATGGTGTTAGTTGTCGTGTTTCATATCTGTCTATTTATTAAAACTGCTTTTGTTTAAGCCACGTGTGTGCGTGTGTGCGTGTGTGCTTATTATGATGTGGCATCAGCATACGCCATAAAGAACCCGCTAAATCTCCGAATAGCCAAATGAGTCCAATCAACATCCATTTGAGCGCGCTGCGTTGATAAATTTCATATTTATGCAAATGCATTCGTATCGAATACCGAATACCAAATACCGAATAGCGTATACCCCGGGACAACTGGAAACCACCCATCGCTTTGGCAATATGATTTTCGGTTAGCCGCGGGGGGTGTCTATAAAGTGTTTAAATTATACATCCGGTGGGTTTCGTGGTAATGTCACACCACATGACCTGTGTGAAATTAGGTAGGTCTCTAATGGCAGGTCGACAGGTGGACGGGCGGACAGGTGGACAGCTGGAACAGCTGGAGCAGACGGACGTCTGACGGCGCGCCTAATGGACAGTTTTGGGTTAACTAGACGAGATTTAAATGCAGTTTTTTTTAGCCAAACCATGGTCCACTTTGCATGTATATCGCGTCGTGGCATCTGACTTTTTTTCCTTTCCGACATCCGCTGCTGCGCCACAGCATTTGCTGTTATCGTTATCTGCTGCCGATTACCATATACCCGATAGTTTACAACCGTTGACAGGCTTTGATGTTTCCGTAGCGCTCGAGCGAATCGATCAAATGTTCGGAGTGGCTTTGACAAGTGTTTGCTCGAGTAGTATTTCTGTCTTTAGATGTGCTTCATAAAATCTCATTAATAAAATGTTTATCACATCGGAGCGGAGCAGAGCAAGTGGTGCTCCTTTTGCAACTTCATTATGTCCGATAAAAATCAGGGCTGCGATCGTTTAATTAACGAATCTATGCAAATGGCGGTCGAGGTGCCGAGGTTCCCTAGGTAAAAGCCCCAGCAAAGCACCCCACTTTGGGTTTGTCTTTTATTGCGCTGTTTTTCTGATTTTTTTTTTGTTTTTTTCATAAATTGTCATTTTTTTTTTTTTGGTGATATTTTGTTGTCGTCCGGGTTTCGTACTACCAAATTGAGCCATAAAAAACGGAAACTAAGACGCTTAATTAACCGTATTCGTATGCGTATGCGTATTCTTGTTTTAAAGGTCCCCCGAGACAACCAACACCCAATTAGCTATAGTTTATTTATAATAAAAATCTCTTCAGTTTTCTAGTTTCGTTTTTAATGGCAGTTATCGAGTGGTAACTGTTATCCAGAGGGAGACAAAGATACTGCATATGCATATCGTTATATTTGTATTATTTTTTTTTTTTGGTCTTTTTTTCAAAATTAATGTTTATCGTAATTTTATGACATGTTTGGACAGGCAGAGTGTGGGAAAATGCGGCGTGGCGCCCGGTCGCAGCAGTTAATAAATATTCATTATCATCGATCATCAAAAGGTTAATCAAATCGATTTCAAAAGGATATTAGACCCGGCATGTGAAGTGGCCAAGAGAGCACCACACACACACACGCACACACACACACACAGAGAGAGTAGGCATGAGAGAGCGAGGGAGAGTGAGCGGCAGCGACTGACTGCATGCGAGGGAGGGCTACGAGGGGCAGATACTTGGACCGACAGCGAAGCAACTTCAAAAACAGTTCCCACAATGAAGCGCGCTTGGCACTTGTGATTTCTACGAATGTTACAACAACAAACACAACAACAGCAGGCCGTGTTGCTGCTGTTGTTGTTGTTGTTGTTGTGACATTGAGGGCGAATGCGTTTGGTAACTTTGTGTGCCGTCGCGTCGACGACGTCGAAATCAGGTAAAAACAAAAGGTTAACATAAAAGAACAAACAACGCAGCAGCAGCAACAACAGCAACAACAAGGCGCGATTTCGCCTGGCCCGAGCACAACTACAACTACCGAAAAGCCAAACGCACACACACACACACACACACAGCTGAGCTGCGATGACCAGGCCCAGAGCCAGGCCCAGGCGTAGGCTCAACACGGCGACTCCTCCACCGCCACCACCAGCATCGCCTCAAGTGTGTGGAGGAGCCATCGCCATCGCATTTGTAACTCATGTGCGACATTAAGTGCTTCGGTTTGACGACGACCGAGAAACAAAAGGAAAACTGACCCGTAAGTCATCATAAATGCAAGTTTATGGCAACAATGAAATGATGACGGTAGGGTTGCCAACCATACTGTTCAAAACAGTATTATACTGCTTTCGACTGCATTATACTTTTTACTGTTGAACAAAAAAAAAATAATAAAATACTACAAAATTAAAATAATAAAATAAACAAATAAAGTAATGAAATAAATAAATAAAGTAATGAAATAAATAAATAAAGTAATAAAATAAATAAATAAAAAAAACCTAAAATATACTACAAAATAAAATAAGTATGTATATATTTTGTACTTAAGAAAGTTCATTAATGACTGTGTTGTAAGCGACTCACAAGAATTCATAAATATTACTAAAATTGTAGCTTTTTTACACTCTGCCCCCGTCACCACTGCATTTATTGAACGAGTTTTATCAGTGATGACTGCAAAATGGCAAGAAGAAAGAAATAAGGTGACTATAAATTTAATAAAAAATGAGCTGTTTTTATATTTAAATTTTAATTTTAATTATGGAGAAGCATATGATATTTTAAAAAATAATTGTAAATTAATAAATTGGTATTTAAATTGACGAATAAATGAAATACTGTATATTTTCCTAAAACACTGTTTAAAATTCTTATCAGATCGATATATACTTTTTTTCTTGTAAAAAAGAAGTTGGCAACCCTAGCGCGGACTTCGAGCCGAACTCCAGCTCCAGCTCCAGCTCCAAGTCGAGCTACAGCCACAACTACAACATGCTGGAGGTCGTTTGGCCCGCCACCGTAGCGTGTTGGCCAATGGTGTTGGCAGCGCTGCCGCTGCCGCTGCTATGTGCCTGTTGTACCTACCGCGCAATGGCAATACGCAATAGTCCATCAGCAGCGCTCACTTCTACGAAATCACATCAAGAGCGTCGCTCTGTCTCTCTCTCTCTCTCGCACTCTCTCTTTCTTGCTGTTTGGGCCTGGCCTGGCGGCGGGCGTAACTCTTTATAGACGACGCGCTACGCAGATGTATCTATTCCGCGGAAATCACAAAATGCTACAAATTCTCTGGGAACAGGCTGTTGCTTGCTTTACCTTTGTTTATTGCACTTGCATGATTAGATCGCATATACCCTGTGATTCCGTCTGCCACTGACTGCGATTCCGATTTCGATTCCGATTGCTTGTCAATCACTCGACGCATTTGCCATATTAAGGCACCTGCGCCTTCGCCTTCGCCTGCGCCTCCTCAGTTTCAGTTTCAGCTGCAGCGTTTTGAACGCTCGTTAAGCAATTATAGCGCTTCCAGACTTAAGTAGATACGCCACAGACTGATCAGTAACAGTGGTGCAACTATAGTCCAAACTCAGCAAGCTTCACTTTATTTAATAGTCGCACATTTTTGCACGCCATTTTCTTTGTTTTGATTATCGAGCAAGTTTCGTATCAATGAGCTATCATCCGCTTGACATATCGAACTCCGATTGAGCTTTGCCTTGTCAATGCACTCAGCAGCATAAGCAAAGTTATCGATAGCTGTGAACATAACTTAGTAGGGATGGTTAAGCAGCGATATTTCGGCAGCTACCGTTTATAGCTGAAAAAAAGCGCTGCTGAAATAAAAAAAAGCTTGGATTTAGCTATAAAAGCAGCTGCAATTGCTAAAAATGAATATTTCAAGTTTTAACAGCTATAAAATGTTAGTTTTAAGTGCAAATTCTTTAAAATAAAGTCTTTCAAATTAAATTCACTTTATTTATTAATTTTATTTTAAAGTTTACATCTTAAGGCTGCAAATAAAAAAAAGAAACTTTTTACTTAGATAAGTTAAACATCACAAAAGTCAGAACTACACATAAGTTTTACCATATTTAAAGTTTTAACAGCTATAAAATGTAACTTATAGCTGCAAATTCTTTAAAATCTAGGCTTTCAATGCACATATACATTGTTTACGGCATTTTTATTTTATATTTTACAAGATATATTTTAAAGCTGCAAGTAAACATAAGAAACTGTTTACAGTGAAAAGTAAAACAACACGAAAGTCCGATTTTCAAATAATTTTGCCATAATTGCTTGATTTTATCTGTAAGTTGAGCAAACGTTAAAATAGTTATAGATATTTTGAAACTGCTACATTTTGCACTGATGGAATATTTGGACAAGGTAGCAAAGACATTTTAAAAATTTGTCTGGCAATCAAATTAATAAAATGACAGCACTACTGTATTACAACTTTTAATCGACATAAAATCAGTTTGCGCGCACTGTGCCGCTAGCTGTAAAAATGATTTGGGCTTGTTAGTGTCTAGGCTGTAGCATGATGATGGATTGTGTGAATTTAGCGCATTAGTCGCGTCATGGAGCACGACGACGACGACGCCGATGCAGAGGCTGTGGCTGTGGCCAAAGCAGAAGTCACCTGGCCGGGCCTGGCCGGCAAATGTTGCAGCAAATCATATCAAAAGACTGTCCGCTCGTCTGTCCGCACTGTCCGTTAGTGCTCGCTTGATCGCTTGCGCACTTCCTGCAAACATTGGCGAGGTGGGCAGGCAGACTGCCCGGTTGCCTGCCTGCCAGATCGATAGTCAGTCATAGTCGTAGTCCGAGTCCGAGTCCGAGTCGTAGTCGCAGTTATAGTCACAGTCATTGAGTCAAGTTGAAGGCAATGCATTCATTGTGCTTGTAATTGCAATTGATCTTGATTATTGCTGTCGTGTAGCCTTGTGGCCGGCCCGTTGCACTTGCAGTTGCAGTGATAATGTTCTTATTCAATTTGCAATGGGATTGGTCAGATGAGAGTGAAGCCAGTGTAGGGTAGAGTTGGGCAGGGTTGCCAACGGACACACGATCGTTCAATTGTGGTAATTGTTGCACTTGACATGGACAAGCCACTCGCATGTTTCTACGTGCCACAATGTGAGCAGGCCCAGCTTGCAGCTTCAGTGCCGGCTCATTGATCATCATCGTGTGCTGTTTTGCCCACAAGTGGGCGTCACAATGAGCCATGACTGGAGTCGGAGACGGGGCACGATCAGGTAGCCATGTCTGCCAGTTTAATTGATATACACAGCGCTTGGCTTATTGACTTCAGCTAAATTCACACAAGAGTTCATTAGAGTTGACGCTTGCCTTAAAACTGACACACGTTACATTTTGTGTTCGACTCTGACGCGGACGCGGACGCGGACGCCGACTTCGACTCCAGCTCCAAGTCGCTCCAAGACGTCGCTGACGTCGTTGTCGTGGCCTGTGCAAAATTGGGTCCCTAGTGCAATTTAGCGCGGCTAATAAGCAGCCGAGCCGACTTCGACTTCGACTGCGAGTTGAGCGACGTCGCAGCGACGACATTTAAAAGTCTGGCTCAATCTGCCGATCGCTTGCGAATCAAACTAATCATTCAAAATTCAATACAGGCCGCAACTCCAGCTCCGGCTCCCGGCTCCCGGCTTCGGCTCCAGCTCCGGCTTGAATTGTCATCATTAGGAAAAGGCAATCGCTACCGCTCTCTAACCCTGTGCTCGCTGCGCTCCGCTCTCCCCTAACCCTCGCGCTCGCCTAAATTTGATTTCTTCCTGCTCGCTGGCCGCCTTTGTGCTTTGGCTCTGGCTCTGGCCCGGCAGCTTCCAGCGCCGTCAGACGCCAGCGACAGTTTGTCAGATTATTATCAGATTGCACTGGCTCACTTTTGACTTTTTGAGCGGCCCCGTAACATTAGCAGGCGCGCGCATCTAGTAGCAGCAGCGGCAGCAGCTCCAGCTGCAGCTCCTACTTGCTACTTGCCTACAGCTGCGCTGACAGTGGCGTGGCCTGGCCCAGGGTGACCAGGCGCGCAGGCATCTCCCCGGCTGACGACCCAATTTGAGCGGCGACGCCACTGCCACACTGTCCGCAGCCAGCGCCGACGACGGCGCTGTCAAGCGATTGTTTTGCTCCCGCGCATGCGCGCGGCGCTTCAAACGAAATCACATTGAATGTCGTCGCATGCGCGTGATCAACGTTGTTGATCTGTGCTGGCTTCTCCACTGCTGCTGTTGTTGCTGTTACTGCGGCTGTCCCCCCTCTGCTGGCTTTTGGGTGCAAACAGTCGAACCGCACCGCAGATCGCTTTCGTTTTAGGGCTTTTCAATACAATTTCATGTATTTCACCGAGGCTTTTCAGCTGATACACTACGCTCCTTAGGGCAGCTTAGTTTAAGCAACGTATGCGTGACGTTCAAGAGATAAAAATTACTGGTTGTATCGAAAAGAACTCATTGGATTTTAATGTAGTTTATTTAAATTTAAAAAGGCTTTTCAAAATACTCAGACGATTAACTTAACTATATTTTTTTTTAGCCCTAACTACAATTTAACTATACTTATAGAAATAATTTTAAGGCTGCAACCTTTAATTTAAAATTGTCTTATTTGTTTTATCAGAGATATGAAATAGTTTATACAACACAATAGTTTTTCAGAGTGCTATACTAATTTATTTAACTTGTCCATAATTTAAATTAAACAGTTTCCAAATTGTTTTATTTATTTATCCATAATTGGGCTGAAACAGTTTTCAAATTTAATTATTTGCTATATCAGGCTTATATAATTGTTTATTTAATCTATTTATAATTGAGTTAAAAGAGTTTCTTAATAATTTAACTTTAATTCAAAGCATAATAAATTTTATTAAACTGTTTCTAAATTTTATAATTTCCTTTGTCAGTATTGTGAAATGTTTTAATCCATATTCAATTGAGTTAAAACAGTTTCTTAGTTTGCTATAATAGTATGATAGAATAGTTAATTTAATCTTTATTCAATTGAGTTAAAACAGTTTCTAAATAATTTAGCTATAATTCAAAACCACATCAAACTTTAGACCATTCCCTAAGCTGAGTTTAAGGTCTTTTAATACAACGGCATACATATTACATTATACTCTAGAATATAAAGAATATTTTTATACATAAAAACATAACAAAAAGCTGGTAGAATTCCTTCAAACTATCCAATACTCATATTGAACAGTTTTTAGAATTCTCTATTTCAAGTCATTTCTAACTTCAGCTTCTCAATACTAAAATTACTGTGGTTTTTCAGTCAACTGTCTACACTCTTTAGAGCTTACTTTGGCTCTCAGTTTATGCCACAGTTAACACTCTAATGATTGAGAATCTAAAGGCACTCCACTCTGAAAATAAACTAACATGATACGGTGCAAACTGCAGTACTTCATACCAAGTGTGTAAGTGAGGCTTAACAATTATTTGAACCAACAAAATGTAGTACAATTCTCAACAGCAGCCCACAGCTGACTTGCCCTACCTACCATAGAGCATTGCCCAGTCGATTACTCAGCTGTCTGGCATTCTTATTTGTTCAGTATCTCATTTTTTGTTTCTTTTTGGGGTTTTATGGGATTTTTTCAAGTGAATTTCAGCGCCTGAGACAATGGCGCAGCGTTTGTTGTTTTATGTGGGTGGCTTCCTCTCCGACTGCGGCTCCAGTTCCAGTTAATTCAGCCGAAACTCGGCCAACAACACAACGCACAACTGCTTTTTACCCTTTCGCTGTGTGTATGAGTATGACAATCGTTAAATTAAATCGCCATCGTTTATGAGGCTGCTTTTCCTTTTGGGCGCCTACCGAGTGCGACCCGCCGGAGCGTCCGACCTCAAATTTGTCAACGCGCTGCGTTTTTCTTGCTGCCACTGCCACTGCCTCTGCCTCTGCCTCTGCCTCTGCCTCTGCCTCTGCCTCTGCCTCTGCTGCTGCCACTGCCTCTGCTGCTACTGCTGTTTGTTGTTGCTGCTCGTAAAATATGTTTTAAGAATTTTACGATGCCGCCGCCTGTCTGTGAGTCTGGTTTGTTTGTCCGTCCGGCTGTCCGTACTTTGCTTTTTAGCGGCATTAAAATTATTGCCACCGGTTTTTCTTGTCCATCTCACTTTTATGCCTACACGTTGCCAGCCTGTAGTTATTATTGCTGTAGTAGGCCGCACGGCTTCCGCTCGATTTTCCCTTTTCCCTTTCTAATTAAACTTTTTGGCAATTAATGCCACACTTAGCACTTGTCTAGCAATCCAACACCGACAACTTTCCTCCAACAATTCCTGCTGTGGAGAGTATAGCATTTTCCCCCCCATGCCAATGGCCAGGTTGATCCTCGCACTGCTGCCTGTTGCGCTGCTCTCCGGCCTACAAACAATGGCGGCAATTGTGCTTTGATCTGCTGCTGGCCAGATCGGCCGATCGGACGATCGGTAGCCGGGCCAACGCCATCGTCGTCATCAAAACCAAAATCCACAAAAGGTTTATTATTTATTGTTGCCAGCTTGTTGCGAGGCGAAGGAGTGAGCGGTGAGCGGTGCGCGGTGAGGCAAGGACTGGGTTTGGTCTGGGCCTGTGCGGCATGCAGCTGAAGACAAGTGCAGCTGCAGTTGTACGCGCCATGCCAACGGGCTGCCGCTGCTGCTGCTGCTGCTGCTGCTGCTACTGCAAATCTCGGCGTGCACTCGAACGTAACTGCAACAAGGGGAACAACAACCGAACAACAACAACAACAACGACAACGAGGGGCGCAGACAAAACGCTGTACAAAACGTTCGTTTTAGGATGTTAAAATAAATGCACTCGAAAATGCCAAAATGCCCGCAAACAAAATAAATAAAAATGTTATTGATATTTAGCGAGTGGACCAGACCTTCCACTCTGCCCCGCCTGCCTTCCCTGCCTGCCTGCCCCCTTCGATGTGGTTCGCTGTGCAGCGCGTGCTGCATCCTTGCCACGACACTTGAGGCCATTCAAGCGGCTCGAGCGCGATCTTAGCATCTCTTTTATGGCGCCCGTTAAGCTCTCTCGTGGCCTTTTGTCTATGATTTGCTTTATAAACACGCTCGGCTCTGTCGCTGTCCTCTAGCATATTTGGTAGCCCGAACTCGAGCTGGCTTTGTTTTATGTGCTTGCGGAATTCAGGTAGTAATTTCCAAACGTAATGCGCATGTGCCGGGGCATATTTCGCTTCTAATCAATTCCCGGCGCCCTAAGGGAGCTCCACTTGTGCCGCTGCTGCTGTGTGCTGCTTGACCAGCAAACGAGAGATTTATGTGCAGCGTTTAGCTGTAATTTGGCAGCAATTAGATAAAGAATTTACAGCTTCATTAACCTGCAATAGCAACGCCCAGTTAACTGGCAAACGATTGCCTATCAAACTGGCACTTTAACAATAGAAAGTCCTTTGTCCCCAGGGCAACAAGCACTTCATTAGCTCGCAATAGTTGGCAATTATAGAGTTTATTATGGTGTGGCAAGAACAAAGCTCAACAAGTCTGTAGATCATGCACATAAGCTACTCTTTCTCTAGAGTACTACATTTTATTACTATAGATGACAACTCACTCAGATTATTTCTTTTAAACGATCTGCAGGCTTCTCCTCACTTCTTTTTCTCTTAAGTATTGAGTTTTTATGCAACAAAAGTTTTATTTCATTTTCTGAAGATCTTCTATAGGAATTTTTCTTGTCTCTAAACTCCTTAGCACTTTAAGATCTCGCTCAATCCTGTAGAAGTCTTCTCACTTCTCTTTTCGCGCTTTGCGCTCGCAGGAGAGTGAAGAGAGATGAAACTTATATAGAAATTTATATGAAAACTTATATATATATTAAGATATACGTTTTTTTTTTTTATAAATTTCTATATAAGTTTCTTCTCTCTTCACTCTCCTGTAAGCGCATCTACTAATGCTTCTAGAAAGACTGAGACAGCTCTTAGAGCTAACATAAATTCTTTTCTCTCTTAGCATAGAAGGCCTACTCTCTCTCGAATTTTTTCTACACTTAGCCAGACTAAAATCAACTTATTAGAAAGCTAGAATTCTTTAGCAGATCTGCCTTTCTTCAATGCGAGCTTGTCTTCTCTTTTCTGCTGAAAATATGGTCTTTTTCCAGGATGAGACTCTTAAAACACATTCGAAAATCAGTTCGACAGAACAGACAGGCAAGATCTCTCTCCCTCTCTCTCTCTCTATATTTCGTCCTCGCTCTTCCTCTCTCTCTCTCTGTCTCTCTCTATCCCTCTCTCTATTTCTTCATCTCTCTATCGCTCTCTCTTTCTTCCCCTCTCTGTCTTTTTTGTTTTTTTTTCTCTCTCTCTCTCTCTCTCTCTCTCTCTCTTTCTTCCCCTCTTTATTTCTCTCTCTTTCTTCCTCTCTGTCTCTCTCTCTCTTTCTTCCCCTCTCTATTTCTCTCTCTTTCTTCCTCTCTACATCTCTCTCTCTCTCTTACCACCTCTCTGTTCTTATATGCTATTTTCACAGCTCCTTGTCTAGCTTCTGCTTCAAGCCGCGCTCTCTGCTATTTGGCTGCCTTCTTCGAGAGTCTCTTCTTCTACTTCTCCCGCACTATCTCTCTCTCGCTGAGCTTGCTGCACTCTCTGCTTCTTTAAATGCACGACATGCGCCGTCAACAAATTTGCACCGTCCTCATCAGCGCCATCATCTGCGAGTGGCATCTGCGATCTACGGTGGGTGTTGCCGCCTCATAAACATCTATCATCGCACAAAAGAGCGCACGATCTACGACAGCAGCGCAGGCAACAACAGCAGCAACAGTGTTGCCGATGTGTTACTGCTGCTGCTGCTGCTGCTGCTGTTGTTGCGATGTTGCTGCTGTCGCAGTCGCTTGATGATGCTGCTAATGCCTCAACTGGGACTGTGGCTGCCTCGTCTTTTGTGTTCTGCAGCGCCCGCCTTAACTGTCAACGACGATTAAATATACATTTGCATAAATTAGTCAAAGCCTGCGGCGGCGGCGACGGTGGCGGGGGCAACTGCGGGCAGCGTCGGGCAAAAGGTGAAAATTAAAGAGCAGCAGCTTCTACGCTGAAGCCTCTGCTTCAGGCTGATCGTGGAAGAAGAAAAGAAATCAAATCGAATCAAACGAAATGGAATGAAATGAAATGAAATGCGTTGAAATCAAATCGTGGACAGAGCGAGAGACGCTCGAAATCGGAGACGAGCACTAACTGAAATGGAGACTCGAGGCCCGCGACTCTCGGGTCTGTCGACTCTATATCGCCTATCGGCTATCGCATTGTTATTCTTATGATATTGAACGCCCGCTAGCCGACAACAGCAACAACAATAACAACAACAACAATGGGAACAACTATAACAATGACAGCTCCGACTCGATGTCGGGGGACGGCAGCAGCTGTCACATAATTCCGCTATAAATTCTTATAGAGTTTGGACTAGCTGTTGATTTCAACACCTTCATGGGGCCCCGCTCGTGGGGAGTGAAGAGTGGAGCGGGGAGCGGGGAGCGGTGAGCGGGGCAGCAGCCTCCGCCTCCTACGCCAGTGCATATAAACTGCTAGTAATACGCGGCTATTAATTTAAAATTACAGTTTTACAAGATGTTGTTGCTGGCTAAGCGAGCTGAGAGCCAAAGAGGGGAAAAATTAATGGCATACGCACAGATTTACAAGAGTCGCGGGCATCGATATGCATAAATGCATGGCCGGTCGGAGACCATAAAAGAGCCAAAAGAGTCACCGCGGTACCTTCCAGCCATACAAACGGACTACAAAGCCACTTAGATATTTTGGCTTTGATAAGCGACGACGACGACGACGACGACGACGACGACGGCGGCGTCGACTCTCGTATCTCTGGCGAACAAAACACAGCAAAACATACGCTTAAAAATGCATTTACAGTTAAACTCAATCAATTTCAATCGATTTCATTCACGACCTGCCACTCGGAACACTCGACTAATTTATGTGCGGACAGCGGACAGCGGGACAGGGGACAACGCACATTCCCTGTCATCGTTGTGGCATTCGCCACAGCCTCCGTGCAGCATGCAGCATGCAGCACGCATCCTTATCACATGCATTAAGCATCCTTTTGCTTAGGGCAACATTTTATGAGGCTTCATGGTGGCAGCGCCGGCAAACGCGCTACCTGTCGCTCTGCCCTCGCTCTCTTTGTGCGTGGGAATGCCGATAAGCGAGCGGCTTGCCTCTGCTTGCCCCTGCCCCCCACCACTACTCCTGCTGCTTCCCCTGTCCCCGGTGGCAGCTGTTCCGCTCGGCTGCTTTCATTGAGGCAATTAAACGCCGCTTTGTCAATGCGGATGCCAAAACCGCTGCCAAAGCCGAAGAATCGAAGTGGCGGCCAATTGGCCAATTGCCGGTTCGATTTGCCAATTGGCTACTAATAGTTAACACTGCACTACGGGGTTGCGCATGCTATTTTCACTATTTCTGCATCCTCATTCAGAAGAGCTGAAAAAAACATAAACTTGATGTTTCCCATTGTTTTCCATGTTTGGAAATATGAAAACATCTATGCTTAAGCAAGGTTTATTGTAAATAAAATTGTTAACATATTTGAAATTTGATACGCATACCAAATTATTTCATATTTGAAAGCAACATCGATGCTGGCAATATAAATATCGTTATCTGATACTAATCGGTGTCGGCTTTTCACAGCCAACATCAATATTTCTCGAATTTCATTCAACAACAGCCTACAATCGAGCTGTAAAAATATCTTGCTAGGGGAGAGGAAATCTCATAATATCTCCAAAATATCAAAGAAAATTACCTGTAGGTCTTGCGAAATTTGTAAATTATTGTTTTTCAGAATTTAATTGGAAATAACAGTTGCAATTTCTTGTTTTCTCGTTTTTTCATAAAATTAAATAAAGTTCTTGGTAAATTTTGATAAGTTTGAGCATTTCGTTACAGATTTTTAGATTTTGTTGTTTTAAAATCCGTTTACTGCTACCAATAGGACATACAAATTTTATTTTAAATGATTTTTCTAGAAAATTAATTAAATTTCTTGGTTAATTTTCTGAAACTTGTACATTTTCTTTCAGAGTTTTAGATTTTTGTAATTTTGATATCGCTTTCTGATAACAATATGTAATTTTAAATCGAAAATGTAAATGTAAAGACTCTAATATAATGAGTTACTCGATATGTGATAGCAGTTTTGTAGCACAGTGTAATTTATAGTTAGTTTTCGCCACGCACTTGTCGGCAGCCTGTGAAGCCGCCGCTGCAGCTCGCTCTACCTCTCTCTCTCTCTCTCTCTTTCTATATCAATATCAGTGTCTCTTGCTCTCTTTCTACCGTGCTTTCCCCAATCCCCCCTCTTTCACAATGTCTTTCACTCGGCGGGCATTTCAATTGGCCGTTCTATGAAATTAGCACCTGTCCTACGGTCCATTTGAAATTCCGCAAAATCATTACGCCACATCGTTGGCTCGATCCGTAAGCCCAAACACTAATAGAGCAATAGCTGCCAGAGACGCCAATGGTCAATGATGGCCAAGCGGTGGGGTTCCCGCCTGCTTCCTGCTGCTGTTGCTGCTGCTGCAGTTGCTCCTTCCATCGATCCACAGATCGGCAGATCAATTGCTGCCGCGCTATCGACGCCGTGGCGTGGCATGAAAATTGCATGCTTTCTATTTCAGATGAAATCAACTGACAATGGCCAAGAGAACAGCAACAACAACAGCAACAGCAGCAGCAGCAGCAACAGGCTCAGTCCGAGCAGCACTTCAATTGAGTCTGAGCCATTGTTCTGCTGTTGCTTCTGACGAACTTTCGCAAAGCTGCCTGCCTTTGTGCAATATTATTAACAGCAACAACAACAACAACAGCAACAACAACAACAACAACTGCAACTTTGAGCTCTCAATCGAGCGTTACAATTTTCACAATCTCGCAGCGATTGGACATGCAGCAGCAGCGGCAGCAGCAACTGCAACTTATGCAACTGCAGGCCCACAGCTACAGATGCAGATACACTCGCACACACACATACATACACACATATATGCCCGATCATGTATGAAGATCAGCATGCCGAAGCTGGACGCGAACTCGAACTGCTCACACGACACAGCGCTGCGCTCAGCCAGCGTCCCGCCCCCCTCCTGCTTCCACAGTCTGCTGCTTGCAACTCAGTGCCAGCCTCTGGCTGTGGGTCTGATCTTTACCGCCGTTCAAGGTGTCTTCCTGGCCCCGTTCGCAAGTGTGTAAGAGTGTCTGCTGTATGTTGGTGTGTGTGTGTGTGTGTGTGCATTAAGACAATTTATAGCCGCTAATGTGCAGGCAAAACCCACCGCACAATTGGCCAACTATGGCTATTGGCTGGCAGCTTCCGTTCCGTATCATTTGTCTATTTAGTTGCGGGGCCTCGCTTTTCCGATTAACTTTTTTCTGAACTTCATTACCCGGCGAAAATGCAATAATACCACACCACAAGCTGTGGCGGTGTAGTATTCTCTTGGTATTCTCTTGGCCTGCCTGCGCAATTTGTTTGTTGTTGGGGGCCGGCACATGTGATTCCCCCGGCGTTGCGTCTGCGATCGGCTCGATAATGATTAAAAATCGTGTGCTGAGAAATCGAAAACAATATGAACTGCAAATTGGAGCAGTGGCCGAAAACACCTGCGTATCGGGGCAGCTGTTGGGCTACCGTTGCCAAGGCTTACAACTCCCCCCTCCCCCTCCCCTCTATCGGTGGGTAATCAAGCTACTACACGGCGAGCCGCTCCTGTTGTTGTTGAAGGCATAATGATGATTGTGAAATTAATATCGGAACGATGAAAAATGTTAAAACGAATTCTCGGAAATTTACGAAGGGATTAAGGGAAGCACTGGGAAAGTAATGTTGGCAGAGTAAGTGGCTTGGGCAGGGGATTTTATGCATAAGATCCATCAACTAAGATTAAACTGTACTGAAGTTTGGTAGGGGTTTTAGGAGAAGTATAAGGAAAATATTGTGAAAATTCTGGAAGAGCTGAGAGCAGGCATTCGGTTCAAAAAACTAAACAAAATTTTAAAAGTTTCGATCTTTTATTTAATTTATTTTTATAATTTATGATGTACCATATTTTCCTTCTTTATAATCTCATCATTCAGTTTATTCGACTAAGAGGAACTACTCGGAAATTTGCTGCGAAACTAAGAATATATTGAAAAAATTTATAGAGAATAGAAAGTGGGCATTATATAGCCTACAGATCTATAAAATAAGCTATTCTGATTTAAGATATCGATCTATAAACTGAACTCCAATTCAAGTATTAGCAAATAATCGTGATCGACTCTATGAATAATTTTGTTTTAAATTAAAAAACATTTTAATGATGATTGTTTAGTTATCAGAAAGTTTTTTTTATCGTTTTAATCGAATTCTCTGAAGTTGTTGACGGGATTACGAGAGCTATGTGATAGTTATTGGCGGAACATAGAGCAGAAAGAGAATCTTATGCATACATTTCTATAATCTGAAGTGACTCAACTATTTATCTACACAGATACATGTGTAGTATATGCATATCTAATCTATATCTGCTCGTAACTGGGACTCGATGAATAAACGTGTTCCACATTGAAATACTTTTTAAATGCGTTGAAAATTCCAAAAAGCGCTTAATTATATATGCCATGTCATGTCGCTGCTGTGATTTGCATATAGAGTCATGATCCATTAAGTCCAACACATCCATTTGATCAAGAGCAGGCCAAGTTATAGCGCTTACAATATTAATTACCAACTAATTTCTCATGCCGCTGATTTGTGGCCGCCAGAAATTGTGATGCAAATTATTTCGCTCGCCTTTGCTGTGTGCTGTGTGCTGCTGTGGTGCACCGTGGAGCGCGGCTGCTGCCCACCACAAGGCATAAAATATGCACACACTGACCCCGGTAGAGCCCGGACCAGCCTGCTACCACCCGCCACCCCCTGGAAGCGGGCAGGCAGGCGGCGGGCAGGGATCATCCTTGCAGCAGCGAGCGGCAGGCGTTGCTGTTGACATGTTGGCGGCGCTGCTGCCGCCGCTGGCATTAAATTAGTTGTTGGCAGCGTCGCTAATACAGCTTCTCCCCCCACCCCCTCCCTTTCCTACACTCCTTGCTGCTCTGCTGCCCCGGCCTAACGATGCACTCAATTACAAACATGCAGCGACGTCGACGCCGACGCCGACGCCGCCGCCGCCGCCAACGACATTGCCGTCATTTTTGTGCAAATAAATTATAGATTTTCCTTTTTTTTCGTAATTTCTTTTTCGTTGGTTTCTGTTTTTGTTTTTGTTCGCTCGTTCGGCTCTTTTGTCTGTCTCTGTCTGTCTGCCGCTGCTGCAGCTGGCGGTCGCTTTATGTAAATTTTTTTCTGCGCTCGTCTAGCAACAATTTGCATATTGAAATAAGTCGCTGTCGACGTGCTTGTTGCTGTTGTTGTTGTTGTTGTTGTTGTTGTTTGTGTTGTTGCAGCGGTTGTTGCTGCTGCTGTTGCGCCGTCTAATTACAAACGCTGCACACTGCCCGCCCCGTTGAGATGTGATTGCAGGCAAACTGCATGCCACGAGATACTTTTGCAGCTAATTGGCTGTTGGGGCAGGTGTAAGACACGCAGAGACAAACACACAGACAGACAGAGCAACAGACAGGCCGACAGACAGACAGGCAGGCTGGCAGGCAGGCAGGCTCCAAAAACAAAGTCTCGAGCGCCAAGAATTGTCAAATTCGTACGCAAAATTCATGGGAAATGCTCTGAGATTTGTCAGGCGTACAAATTGCGTTTGCGCTTCTATCGAAGTCGAAGCCAAAACAAATTCGCACTCAGAAACGCTTTGGACGTGTCACCGAGTCACCGCTATCCGCTCGCTGCTGGCGTGGGCACCTGGCGGGCATTTTAAGTTCCACTTTGGAGCCCATTGCACATGTCGTGCACGTTCACGTTTTCGGGGTGTTGACGCCGCCGCCCAAACGATAGTTGCGCTACGATACGATAGTTAGTTCCCTGCCGCCTTCCCCACAACGCATCGCACTGACTTGAATACAACGGGGCTCATTAGCGGCGCGATTAAATTGACCAAATTATTATGTAATTAGCCGTGGGCTGACCCACTTAGCCGGCGACTGGGCTTATCTTGGCCCGGCTCCACCGCGCACACAGCTGATAGATGGCAGCGGTATTACCACTGCTGCATTAAGTTTTTCATAATTTATGCAACGTGCTCGGCAGCACGTCGTCGGGGCAGGAAGTGCAATTTGCAACACTGAATGCCAATCAAATATTATTTGTGGGCGAGTAGAGATTGGGTTTATTAGGTTTACCAATTTCGATTTATTGACATTCAAATTGAAATAAGCGTATAATAAATTAAATGAACAACAAGCAAGTGGGAATGCACCTGTTCTCATTCAACACAGTAGTCTGCAGGCTCGCTGTCCCATTCGCTCCCACGAGAGTAGAGCGAATCAATTTTAATTAGTTTAAATGAGCAATAAACGAATAGGAATTTGCCGCTTCTATGCACGCACACACATACATAAGTCTTGCACTGCTGCGCAAGCTGTCTATCCCTCTCATGCTTCCGCGCTCTCTCAAGCTTTGATCTGCACAATGAGAGTAACATAAAAAACAACAACAATGCATGTGCTTATTAAAACGGCGCTCACGCACTTGACTCTTGCACTTCTAAGCACACTAGCTGTCACACTCCCACTCACAAGCTCCAACGCTTCCTAAGTCGTACTCTCATGCGTTTGACATTTGCACTCAAATAATTGCAAGCTTGCTATCCCATTCGCTCTCCCACGCGCTAAGCTGCGAATAAGAGCAACAGGCGCATCCAAATTGTGCATAGCAGCAACAACAATGCAATTAGGCATACTTATGCAGCCTCTCTGCAATTGGCTCACGCGGTCGCTCTCACACGTGCTCCCACGCTTTGATCCAATGGGAAACAACAATGCCTGCGCTCTGCTCTCTTTTGATTACGCGCTTTCTACTCTCATTGGATCTCGCCAAGAATGCGTGCAGCTACGAGTAACGCTGCCTCTGACTCATTGCCAATATCGATAAGTTTCGCTCGCGCTGTTTTCAATTCATTCACGATAGTCGTAAATAGAGTGAGCATACGTAATTAGCAATTAAATGCCGAGTCAATATTCTCTCGAGTCTATTTTCGGCTCGAGTCGCGTGAACTTCTTGACACTTTCGTTGGAGCACGACTCACCCGCAATTCGTTGTTCGCACTTTTAACACTTTTGTGTGAGTAACGCTCGAAATAGACACAAGACTCAAGACTTTTGGCACGTACATCGTAGATGAACGACGAGGAGTCTCGCTATGGATTTTGTATGCCTCATGCAAATTGTGCGAATTGATTTTTTGGCCATTATAAACATATTGTAAGTGCGCGCGGATCGTGTAGTATGTTGGTCAGCAAACGCTTTCACTGTTTCCCATAGATTGCTAAAGCGAATCGCTGGCAAAACAAATACATTGCAATGCAGTTTATGGTGCTAGGGAGGAGGTGGTAGAGGAGGAGGCAGAGGTGGCAGAGGAGAAGGAAGAGGTGGTAGAAGAGGAGGAAGAGGTGGTAGAGGAAAATGAAGAGGTAGCAGAGGAGAAGGAAGAGTTGGCAGAGGAGGAGGTAGAAGTACTGCAAAAGGAGGTAGAGGTGGTAGAGGAGGAGGAAGTGGTGGTAGAAAAGAGGAATGGGTGGAAGAGGAGGGGAAGAGGTGGTTGAGGAGGGGAAGAGGTGGCAGAGGAGGAGAAAGAGGTGAAGGTGGTTATAGAGGAGGAGGTGGAAGGGGTTGGGGTGCTAGTGGTAGTGGTAGTGAAAAGAGAGAAGAAGGTGGTGTAGGTTAAGGGGGGAGCATTTGGATGGGGAAAGAGAGAAGGATATATTGAAGCGGAGGAGAAGGTGGTGGTTGGCGAGTAGGAGGTGGTAGTAAGAGGTTGAGCAGAAGGTAGTGTTGGATGAAGAGAGGAGAAGGTAATGGTGGAGGGAACGAGAGAGAAGGAGGTGGAGGAGGAGGGAGGGAGATATAGAGAGTGAGGAGGAGGAGGAGGTGGTGGAGGATGGACAGTGAGGAAGAGGTTATGGAGTGGGAGATTAAGTAGAAAGTAGTGGAGATGGGACAGAAAAGGGAGGAGGAGGTAGAGAGAAGTCTCGCCGATGGCCTTGTCAGCAGTTACCAATAGTGGGGCAACCCCCAGACAGGCCGACAAAAGAAGCGGTGGAGGAGGAGGCGGAGGCGGCTCTTTGGCTTGCAAACGCTCATAAAGTTATGACACGACCGGACGGTGGTTTATTGGCTGCACTGCGCTCTTTACATAATGAGCTGTTGCCCGGTGGTGGCACCTTTCAAATGTGACGACAAACTCATTGGGAATGCGCGGCACGCAGTCCACCTGGCTACTTGGCCACTTGGCCACTTGGCTGGCCCGGCACACATCACTTTCGTTGCTTCGCGATTTTGATATCGTTTGATATCAGTGGCAAGCAGTGCCCCCTTCCCCTGCACGTGCTATTGGCCAACAATTGCAAGTGTCGCTGGAGCCGATTCGGCTATAAAATGCGCTGGCTGCGCCGGATTAGGGCACAGTTCAGCGACAACAGCAGCGAGACAAGCAAGTGTTTCCAGCGCACCGTCAACCTTAACTTTTGGATTACCTCAACCTAAGCGTGAAATCTCCAGAATGAAGGTGAGTCGCCAGTGCAGGCTGGCAGGATTGAGTTGCAAGTGCCTTCTAAATGTCGTTACCTTCCGCCAGTTCTTCATCTGCACCTTGGCCTTGTTGGGCGTGGCTCAGGCCGGTCTGCTGCCCCATCTGGAGCACGGCCATCACGATGCCCACCACGAGGGCCTGTCGCATTTCGTCGACGCCGATGTGCATCATTCGGACGGTGTGCATCTGGGCCACAGCTCGGCCATTGTGATCGATGGCGGTGATCACCATGTGGACGCAGTGCCACATCCAGTCTACCATCACGACGGCTATGCGGCTCACGTGGATCACGATGTGCATCATCACGCGCACGCACATGTGCATGCGGCGGCCAAGATCGTCAGCCATGAGCCCATTCACGAGGTGGAGCCAGTGCATCATGTGCACAAGGTGGTGCACGATGAGCCCCATCACTTCCTGCACTACAGGAACCCAGTGGTCGACCATCACATCATCCACAACAACCACCATGCCCACATCGACGAGCACGCCCACGATCTGCACGGACACGCCGATCTGCACAGCCACGCCGATCTGCACAGCCACGCCGATCTGCACCACTATGCTGGCCATCATGTTGCCGCACCGCTGGTGCACCACCATCATGCCGCCGCCCCACTCGTGCACCACCATCACTCGCACGCCGCGCTGGTCACCAAGGCCGTCTACCCGGCCCACCTGGACGTGCACAGTCATGCCAATCTGCTGTCCTTTGCCAAGCACCATCTGCACGGCAAGTACGGCAAGGTGCGCATCACTGAGACCCATTACTGAGAGATTTCCCCCCAACACACACACACACACACGCACACACCCCCATACACACATCCAACTGCTTGACGATGCTTTCATAGCTAATTTATTACGCTCCACGTTTAGTTTGTAGTGCTCGAATAAACGCGTTGTTTTCGAAAATATCTGCCCCGAGTTGCCGCACTCTTGCCACAGTCTCTCTGCTCCTGCTGCAGCTCATCAAATCACTCAGTGGCCACTCAACGCGCTGCATAATACATCAAGCTGCGCGAGCCAAAGTAATTTACTTGCAATTTAAAGATAAACAGGCGCGATAATGTCTACAAAGCATAAACGTGAGTTGACGCCTACAATAGGCCAGGCCAAGAGAGGCAGGGGCAGCAGCAACGCGGCGTTGCAACGTTGCGGGTTCCAGACCAGACCAGGCCAAGCCAGGCCAGGCCATACATCATCGCACTATCGCCTCAACCGCAGAGAGTGAAGGTGTTGCTGTTGCAGTTGCCTGCGCTGCTTTAGCTGTTGCTGTTGCTGCTGCTGCTGCTGCTGCCTCACGCCACACAGCACAGCACACACAGTGCGCTGCTTCGTGCAACGTGCCACTTGCCACAGAAAAACTGAACAATTGCAAAGTGGCAAGCACGAAGCCAGCGCGATGCAGTCGACCCTGACAAACGCAAACGCCGAGACTGAGGCTTAGGGCGTCGTGTCCGACTGCGCTGCACGGTGTACGGTGCACGGTGCATGGTGCATGGGGCAAAGAGCGCATGCGCAACACGTGGCTCTGGCTGCGCTTCTCTAGCGTCGGCCAAACAGCACTCACACCCCTCGCCGGCACCTTGCCCTGCCCTGCCCTGCTCCTCCTCCTCCTCCTCCTCCTCCTCTTTCAGCTGCTGCTCCTGCTCGTCCGCTACGGGTGCAGTCAAGCGAGCGCCGCGAACGGCCACTGCAATTTTCCAGTCGTGCGGCGGCGCGAGCGCGTGCCGCGCTCATTTTCATTTTCATTGGCCTGGGAGACAGCGGCAGATAGGAAGAGAGTCTGAGAGAGGGGAAGTTAGGCTAAAAAAAAATTAGACTCGAACTCGATTTTGTCAAAGCAAAAAAGGCTGCAGTTTTCTATCGATGTATTGTGAAATATCGATAGTTTAATCAGTCAACTGCAGCATTGGCATTTTGTTTTGACTGAAAAGCTATACTGAACTTGGCTATATTGAATTACCATCATTGAGAGCAGTCACAATTGGGCTTTTAAATAGAAAAAAAAACATAGCTGTTGTGAATTAACGATAGCCTTATCGATAAGCTTAAAAATTAGTGAATTATTTAGATTAATATATTATATTTATTTTATTAATAGACAAATTCTAAGTATTACTTTAAAATAAAAAGAATTCGTCTATTATTAAAATCAATGTATTATATTCATTTTAATAATAGATTAATTTTAAGTCTTACTCTAAAAGTCTATTATTAAGGTTTATATTAATAATATTTATCAATAATATATATTATATATCTATTATCATATATATATAATATATTAATTTTAAAAATAGACTAATTTTAAGTCTTACTTTAAAAGATTTAAGCTGCAGATGGAGTTGCTTCGCTAACAACAAATTGAAAATCTCTACCGATTTGTATAGCGATAAGCTTTTTATTTTAATCGTAGAAAATTTTAATAAATTTCGCAAAATTCCTAGTACAATTTTCATAATATCAAATATTGATATTGCTCAATTCAAGTATTTTTTTGATGCAGCGAAAATTATATTGGACTTGGAGAACATCTTTTTACTAAAAACTCAAGTTCAGAGATAGAGTACTATGCTGAACAACTTTATTTGTATGGTATAAAAAGCATTATCGATGCATAAACATATCTCATTCCCCCTTTCTGCAGCGCAATTTGCAGTAAACCGGCAAGCAAACGTCGTGCTGCTGCCCAAACACCCGGCAGAGTCAATTGTGCACAAATATAACTGACAAAACGGCCAACAAATTCTCGAATCGCGAACTCTGCTCTTTGTGGACATTTCGCACGGACAACGGCGGACAGCGGCGACAACAGCAAACGGCAACGATAACTTCGTTTGGTTTGTGGCAACATTGTTAATGTTGCTAACGCCGGCAAAATCGTGCCGCACAAATCTGAACCAAACGCATCACGACTTTAAGCGTAGTTTTTTTTTATACCCTGTAAGTTGTTATACCAGGCACCCAATGAAAAATAGAAAAATGGCATATGAGCCTTGCGTAAAAGACAGAAAGAAGCTAGGTGTACATATAAAGCTTATATATCGATTCGATTAGGTCATGTCCGCTTGGCTGTCCGTTTGTGTATGTAATGGCATGCATCTCAGCTATTGTAAGTGCTAGAGTTGCCAAATTTGGCATGAGAAGTTCTGTATAGCATACGCAGATGAGAATTATTTCAAACCTTGAGTGTCATGTCCACCGCCTAGGAAAATTTATATTTTTGTTTTCAAAGTCGAATATTAAGCAAAGTTTTTAAGTGGCAACGTTATGATTTGGTACACACGTAGCTAACTATACTGTTGATATTCGCTGCAAAATGTAACTCGAACGGAGTATATACATAGAAGTTATAGATATAAGTAGGTAAACAACAGAGCGGCAGGCTGCACGCTTGGTTGTATGCATGGAAAAGGCTCATACGCTTGAGAGCGTTGCTCCTTCAATAGAAATATTTAAGGTATAGCAAGTAGTTATAAAATAAAAGTAGATGCACGGTATCTAACAGTCTAGCGCGCTCGACTGCACTTTTCTTTGCTTGTTTTTGCTTTTGTTTGGTTATTGGTCGTTTTGCTGCCTTGTCGTGCGTTGCAGCCAGGGGCAGGCAGGGGCAGGCAATGAGCGTCAAATGTGCCGCACGTTGCAATGACTTTTAGGCGAGCGTGCGAGCGAGAGAGGGAGAACAGATGAGCTCAAAGCTCAACACCTGACCAAAAATTGCGCATACAATAAATCAGAGTGAGGCATAGAGAGAGAGAGAGAGAGAGAGAGAGAGAGAGAGAGAGAGAGCTGCGAGCGGGAGGCGCTGTCTGAGTTTGATTTGAATGTGTGTTTTTTTTTTTGGTATTTTTTGCTGCTGTCGGCGAAGAAGCTGTCAAAAAACGCTGATGCGTAAAACACCCGCAACCGGCAGCCGCCGTACCTGTCGCCGTTTCGCTACGATTGCAGTCAGCGCGGTGTGGAAACGCTAATGGCAAAGGTACACAGAAGTTTGGGTGTCCGCGTGATGCCACTTGCTGCGCAGTCGGAATTGGAGACGCTGTTGGAGTTGGAGTTGGAGTCGCAGTCACAGACAATGCCACAGTTTATATTGCGAGTGGCCTGGCCTGGTCATTAGCAGTATTGCAGCTGCAGCTGACGCCGAGGCGGTGTAACTACAGTAGCCGCTCAATGGGGCAGGCTGGCAGGCAGGCAGCAGCTCGCAATTGCAGGCCCCGACGCTGCCGTCGTCTGCTTGGCAGCGTAATTGTGTTAAAAATTACTCAGGCATCTTAATCACTTTGGTAAATATTTTGCCAGGCAGCGGCAGCGAACGAGGTTAATGCGCTGCAGCTGCAACGAGCGTCGCCAAGACTCACAATGTTGCTAGCTGCAGGCCCGACGCTGCCTCAGTCTCAGCCTCGGCTGCAGGCAGCGACAGCGTCAGTTGCTCCTTGCAACCTCGCGCCTGTGTGTGGGTGTGCGTGTGTGCGTCTGTGTGTGCCAAACATGCAAAAAGTCCAAGTCCAAGACGTGCGCTGTGCGCTGTGCGCTTGGTCTGTGCCAAGTTTTCATTCATGAAATTGGCCAGATTGCGCAGGAAGCGAGGCAGGGGCCGACAGGGGCTTAGGGGGGGCTAGGGGGGGATGTCAAGGGGCTGCCAGTTGATTGCATGTTCGAGCTCAGTTCATTTTCAACAGCATCAAGGATCAAATGCATTAAATACGAGTCGTTGCCCGCATCGGATGTTGCTGCAAAAAGTACTTTGTTGTTGCTGCGAGACGCTCGGATGTTGCTGCTGCCTGCGTGTGCTTCGCGTTGTTGCTGCCGCTGTTGTTGCTGCTTTATCAGTCGTGCTCATCTGGCTGTAAGGCGGCGGCGGTGGCAGCCGGTTGAGCTGCAGCAGCAGCAACTCCTCGACGAGGGCGGGTGGCGCACCTGCGGCAAACTGCTGCGCAATTATTACGTTTTACTGCCTCCCTGTGCTGTTGTTGTTGTTGTTGCTGCTGCTGCTGCTGCTGCCGGCCCCAAAGGCAATGCGAGTTATGCTAAATAAAGCTGGCGCGTCCCTTCGCTGCTGCTGCCGTTGCCTGCTGATGATGTTGCTGCCAGCTTCTGTTGAGAGCCTCGTGTGCTACACTTTCTCTGCTGTGCTGCTGCTCCTCGCTCGCCGCTCGCCGCTGCACTCACCTGGGCATCATAATTTAGGCGTAATCATCATTATCGTTGTTCGGCTCGCAGCTCGCAGCTCTCGTTTCTCTGCAAAACGCCCGCACGTAGTCGTTTTGGCATATTTTTTTCGCAGGCAGCAGCAGCAGCAGCAAATTGCAATTGGAACGCAACTGCAGCAGGGAGGGGAGAGGTGGACAGTCCAAGCAGTCAGGCAGTCAGTCAAGCTGGCAAGCTGAAATTCTGAAAGTCAAGCAGTCAGTGAGTCTATCATTCAGTCAGTCACAGTGCGCAAAGTTGCCGGCAATTTGCTCAAATAAAAACGTAAAAACAAAATGTGCAGCCAGGAAGCTGCGCTCTGCTGCCGCTGCCGCTGCTGCTGCCACCGCTGCTGCTGCGCATGCGTCTTTGGCAGCATATAATTGTCTTGGGCTGTTGAGGATGCTGCTTGCTGCAAGATCTGCAGCGTTGATGCCACAGCCACACAGCTGTGCAGCTTCAGCTACTGCTGCTGCTGCTGCTGCTGTCCATGTCCGGCGGCAATTGTAATTACCGCAGTTGCGCCTCCCGTCGTCCGTCTTGGCCAACGCCTTCGCCTTCGCCATCGTCTTGGCCTGGACAAATGCGCAGTAGCCTGGTATTTCAGTTACGCCTGCAGTTTGTTATTACGCGCATTATTCTCATGCAGCCCTTTCGCCTCGCCCCCTGCCCCCTGTCCCACTCTCCCCTACCACTACCCCTACGTAATCTCCACTGATTGCATTCAAGTAAACACCGGCGGCCAAAGACATTTGCATTATTTTCGCATTCCAAAAACTCAGCTGCATCATTTTCATTTATTTATTTTCTTTCTGGATTTTTTTTAAATTTCTTTTTTTTTTTTGTGTCCTAATTTCGTTCAGTGTATTGAGAAAAACTAATTTGCATATAATACAGATACAAATACAATAGTTATTCATAATTCGACTGGAATTTCTTTAACGATTTTTACGTAATGGCATGCATAGAATTGATGGATCTAGTTTCGAGTTTTGAGAGAGTTCTAAAGTTACGTAAGTAGTCTATATCGATGCCTAGTGTTAGTGTTAGTGTTAGTGTTTAGTGTGTAGTTGATACTAGTCGGCTGCTAAGGATTGTCTTTAGGGACCCCGAGTGGGGCCGGAGATTGAACTTAATCTAGAACTAAGCATAAGTTTACATAGCACCGCAAAACGAAGACGGGAAATCCAGCACCTTAAATAAATAAACTAACGATATATTGGGCAGATCGGCTGGCCGAACTTCGCGAACGCTATTCGCGCGGGGGATATACAGTTTTTCGATGCGAATGGCGTTCACAAATGATATTGAAATAGCATGGAAGTAATTCGATTTTGTTCTCAACTAATATCACAATGTTGCTTCATTGATTCTCGCAAACTGAATCCTACTTATCGATATATCGATTACTTTAGAATATTCTCTAGTATGATTTTGATTCGATTTCGTTTTTTTTTTTTTGAAGTCTTAGAGCTAGAAGGCAAATGTAAGCTAAAAGTTGAAAAAGTCTCTCGATTTAGTTGAATTATCAGTTAGTTATTGCTTTAATTTACATACTTTGACGTTAATTGTGACTCGTGATTAGGTAAAATTCGAAAAGCGTTATAAAAATATTTCCGAAGCGATTTGAGTAAAAAGTTGACGAGATTTTTACATTAGTTTTTCGAGTATTTTTTGTTTTTGTTTTTTTTTTTTTTTTGTTGGTTTTTCGATTTTAGTAAATTGAGCTTGATAAAAAATACTTGACTTTTTTTTGGATTTTTCGATTTGATTTCTATAAAGCAGCATTTAATGCTTTTACCGTTAACTTCTCAGAAGCATTAAGTTGAAAAATATTGGACTTACGTGCTAGGCATATGTATATATATTCATATTCTGTTAAAATATCGTACGTATGCATGGTAAATAGTTTGTCTATTCGATTAGTATTAGTCAAAAAGTTGATCGGCTGCAAAAATCGCATAATTTACAATGCAATAAATTGAGTTACGCTTGATATACAATATCCTATATCTATATACAGCATCTCCCTCTCTGTCTGTCTCTCTCTCTCTCTCTCTCTCTCTCTCTCTCTCTCTCTGTCTATCAATAACTCATTCGTTTCGAGCTTAATGCGTTTCGTATCAAAAATGTTTTGGGTTTTTAAGGCACTTCCGTGTGACGGAAATATACTAAATATACAGTTACGGGCAGATACTTATCGGTATCGGGGTATCGCTATCTGTCTGCAACACTTTATAGTTGACTGTGTGTGTGTGTGTGTGTGTGTGTGTGTGTATGTACATACGCAGAGACTATATTTATGGCCTGGCATTTGCGAAACTGTGTTAGGAACTGGAGCTGGAGCTGGAAATACCCGAGCGCGCGCCGTGCCACCTTTTTGCCGAGCCGTAAATCTTTGGGCTAACAATCATTTGGACTGGCTCCAAAGCAACGCAACGCTGCGCAGCGCCAGAGAATTATGTTGATGAAAACAATAAAGTTTGGGGCGCACGCAGAATGAACTACAAACATACAACCATACAACCATACAACCATACACCATACATACATAGAGACTACGTAGCAGGCAGAGCCGAAACTTCAAACTCAATTTTCGCGCTGCAATTACAAATGATGGCGATAAATTTCGCGCTGTGCGAGAGCAGAAGACAAAGGACTAGGATCTGGCCAGACGGAAGTGATAATAAACGCACGACACGCGCGCTTGTTTAGAGATTTATGCGCTCGGCAAAAATCCGGACCGCGTTGCAAATAATGTCGCCGGCGGCCAAAATGATGCACAGCCAAAGAGAACTGTGTGTGCGTGTGTGTGTGTGTGTGCTGCAATGGATTATGCAATGCGGCAGCAGCATCCACCGCCAGCCTGGCCAGCAGCACTGGCTAACCATAAGTCACAACGTGCAACGTGCAGCGTGCAACATGACGGTGGCCGAGGCTACTTAGTCATTGCCCTGCGCTGATTTATGGGCCGCTGCAGTCCCGCAATGTCTGTCAATTAACGCCGCCTTAAAGCTGCCCCCAAAATAGGGGGAGGGGTTGCCTGCCAGCCTGCCTGCCACAATTAGCCCGCAGCCCCAAAACTGTGCCACGTCTGCAGTTCGTGTTTGCGCTGCGTCGCGTCGCGTCGCGCCCCTGCACTTATTAAGGAATTAATTTAGTCATTGGGAAACAAGGTCAAACATTAGCCGCAAACTGCATTGCAGCAGTTGCAAGTAGCCTCTGCCCCCTGTGCCCTGTGCCCTGCTCCCTGTGCCCTGCCTGCCTGTCGCCCGCCCACGCCTGCCTGCTGGGGCCTTCGTGCCGTCTGGCCATTAAGCCCAAAAGAAATTTCCATGTTTGCCAAGGGGAGACAAGGGGGCGCAGGAGGCGCCACCCCCGCAAGTGGCAAAGCGTGGGAAAAACTTGCCACAAAAGACTTGTGGGTGGCTGAGCTCTCTCTCTGTGTGTGTATAATATGTGTGTGTGTGTGTGTGTGTCTGCGCCTTCGTCTGCTGCGTGCCAGACTGCAATTTCGTGAGCAGCTGCGCGACCCGGCTTGAACGCCATGTAAGCGCTTTCAATTGCCTAAAAGCTTGTAAGCCAGTTTCCGGCCAAAGGATTTTGGAAGTCGAGCAGCAGCTCAAGCGGAAATTTAAGGCACATAAAAAAGAAGAAATCGCTAACAGATTTCAAAAAGTTTCATAATTAATTATATACGTATTTTCAGTCCATCTATGAAGTGTGTATATAAAAACCAAACTGAATATAAATAATATACCAAACAATATAAAGTTGTACAGAATTTTTGGAAGTCAAGCTGGAAATTAAATGAAGTAAATGCCAGTTTCCAATAACATCATAATAGCTATGCAAACTGCTGATTTTTTAGCCATTTCTGTACCAAACTGATTGAAATATAAAGTAAAAATAGTGTAACTCAGTTTCCAGTAGATTTTATAAGTCCAACAGAAATTTTAGAAAAGAAATTGACAGCAGATATTTCAATATTTTCAATATTAGAAAAGCTTCTAAGTCTATTTAGGAACTCACAATTCCCTTTGATTTATAAGGCGATCTCCTGATTTTTTATAATTTAATCCAAATTGAATACAAAAAAAAAACAAAAACAAAAACTTCTAAGACAGTTTCCAGCAACTAGAAGGAATACGGTAATTTACGGTATTTTCCTATAATTCTATAAGTAGAAAAGGCTACAGAATTTGTAAGCCAGCTTACGAATTTCACGACTAACTGCCAAGCAATTGAAGGCAAACAGCTAACAGTTTCCAATAGCTCCATAATTAGCTAAGCGATCCACTGATTTATGAAGTGTTTGCAGAACTGAAACCATAAGAAAACCGATGCGAAACAGAAATCATAAGATTTATGTCGGAGGAATAGAAATAAAAAGATTTATGTGCTTTGTTTTCGTGTTCATTTTCATTGCTTTTGTTGTTTTTTTTATTTTTGCATGTCTGTTTTATTCTGTCAAAAACGTTTGAACTAATAACTAATCATAACCAACTACAATAACATAAATTAATAATTTATTTAAACGTTTAATTACAACTAATAATCAATATTTCATGCGCTTCGAATCGCCTCGTCAATAAATAACAAAAACTTCAACTTGGCAAAACAGAAACTTGCCACATAAATTTAATAGTTTCCTCGTCTCCTCTCCTCGTCTGTGCTCGATCGTGCGATCAGTTTTTATGAATTTCAACTAAAAACAGCAAGTTTTTATTTCATTTTATGAAAGAAAAAAGTGGGAGAAATAGATACAAATCAATAGATTCAAGCGAGTTTACGAAAAAATGATACATTTTTTTTTTTTTGGAAAAAAAGATTTTTGTTAAACAAAAAAATAAAGGAATAATCGATTGTTTGTTTCCTATCGAAATCGAAGTTTTTCGTCGTTTGTGCCCTAGGGAGAATTCTTTGTCTTTCTTGTGTGTGTTTGTAGACTATTGTAAACTAAAATTAAATTAATACAAATCGTTGTCTTTTAAGCGCTACGAAAACGTTACGAACTAAATGCGCAATGCTGCAGTTGATAAAAACTAAAATAAATTAGCGTAAATTAACGTTAGTTTCAGTTGAAGTTTAAGTTAAACGCGAGCCTAATGCTCATTTGTGGTTTGTCCGCTTTGCTTTAGGAATTAACTAAATACGAGTAAAATTAGCGATAATAGTAATAATAATATAATAGTTCAAATAATCGTACAAAAAGTAGCCTAGTTCTGTGTGTCGGTATGTATGTATGTGTGTGTGTGTGCGTGCTTAGCTTAGTAATTTCAATGTTGTTCAAAAAATGCCCAGAGGCCGAGCGATCTTGGGCGACCTCTGCAACCTCCTAACTAGTCCTAACCTCAAAGCTAACTACATGCGAGTAGCGTACAATTAAAGTGTTTGTTTGTGTGTGTGTTGAGTACATAACTAAGTTGTGGAACATGGAATTGCTAGCTGTATCTGAACGTTGTCGACAACATTATCCAAAAATACAATACTACGTTATAGTACGAACTAAGCGGGCGGCTGGCGACCCTGTCCTAAACCTGCCCCCCCTTATGCCCCTCCCCAACTCCCACTTCAGTTAACACTAATACGTTGGCTGGTGGTCTCTGTGTCTGTGTGTGTGCATAAAGTAGTTCTCTTAGTGGTAAACGCTATAGCTATATATAGATGTAAGCTAAACCTAGGCCTTTAACTGTAGGTAGTATATAGGTTCTCAGTCTTCGCAGAGAGATTTCCAGTGTGTTGCGCGTAGCTCTAAGTTCAGATCTACAACTGATCTATGGGCAAGACGATTATTACAATGGGCGACTCCGGCCTCGGCTCTCTAGAAGGTCTCTAGAAGGTCATGAACTGCCTGGCCGCGGCCGCGTACAGATACCGTTAGGCGCTCTCCGTCTTCACCACAATGGGCATGGGTCCGCCCAGGCCCAGCGGTGACTTCTGCAGCAGCTCCTCCTGCTGCAGCAGCAGCGGCAGATTCATGCTCATCTTCATGTCCAGCAGCGGCAGCGGTGACTTTGGCTCCTCGCCACGCCCAGCACCACTGCCCGCACCTGCACCGCCGCCACCACCGCCGCCGCCACGCGATTCGTAGCGCGTGTGGGTGCGCATATGGCGGGTGATCATGTCGCGCCGGCAGGCGGCATACGGACACTGCGGACACTTGTACGGCTTCTCGCCGGTGTGCGTGCGCTGGTGCGTCGAGAGGTGATCGGAGCGCGAGAAGACCTGGCCGCACACCTTGCACGTGTACGGCTTGACGCCCGTGTGCAGGCGCATGTGGCGGGTGAGCATGTCGGAGCGGGCGAACGAGCGATGGCAGACGTCGCAGGAGTAGGCTTTGGTTATATCGTTGGCGGGATTGCGCGACTTGTGGCGCGAGGCCATGTGCTTGGCCAGGCGATCGTGCAGCGAGAACATCTGGCCGCATGTCGGGCACACATACGCCACATCCGAGCCCGGCGGCATCTCCTCCACCACCGGCGACACATCCAGATTGTAGCGCCAGGCCACCGTCTCCTTCGTTGTGGGCGACGCCACATCGCCCTTGATCACGGGCACACCCACCGTCGTGGTGGGCACATGCGAGTGCAGCGGATGCATGGGCATCTCCATTTTGATCATGGCCGCCGCTGCTGCCGCCGCCGCTGCATGCGCCGCTGCCGCCGCTGTCATAGCATAGGGCGACATGGCGGCTGGCGCTGGCGGCGGTGCTGCAATATGACCCGCCGTCGGCGTCGAGCTGCTCGAGTGTGTGCTGGACGCCGGCGACAGTGCGTTCATGCTCTCCAGGCTGCTGGCGGCGCTCATGGATGCCGCCGGCGGTGGCATCATGGCAGCAGCTGCTGCCGAGTGCAGCAACGGCGGCGTCGTCGACGCTTTGTACTTCTTGGGCTCGAGGCCATCGCTGCGCATGCACAGATCCAGCGGACGCTCCTGCGGCGGCGGCATGGGTTTGCCGCCCGCTGAGCTCTTCTGCTTCTGCTTCTTGCCGGGCTTGGGGCTGACGCGCGTCTGCGAGGAGTCGCTGCGCGGCGGCGAGGGCAGCGACGGCGGCGGCGAGGCGTTCAGCATCATGCCAGGCAGCAACTGTTGCTGCTGCTGCTGCTGCTGCTGGTGTTGCTGCTGCTGCTGCTGCTGCTGTTGGCTGCCATTGCTGGCATTGGGCGTCTTGGCTTGGCTCACGGGCGACGTCTCCGTCTCGGAGGCAATGGACGAGGGCGTGTGCTGCAGCGGCGAGGGGTAGAGATCGTGACGGCGCCGGAACATCTCGTTCAAGTACTTCGTGTGCAGATAGTAGCCGAACAGGGGCGAGGGTATGGGGAAGTAGCGATCGTACGGGCTCGGCATGTGCTCAGTCTTGATGTCCACGTGCAGCGGATTCTCCTTGGCCGCCGCTGCCGCTGCAGCCGCAGCGACTGCAGCGCTCTCTGGCGACGGCTTCGATGCTGGCGTCGCTGCCACCTGCAGCGGACTCATGCTGAGCCGTCGCGTACTCTCCTCGTGCTCGTCCTGATCCTCCGAGTGCGAGTGCTCCTCCATGGAGCGTTCCGCATCGCCATCGCCGTCGGCGGCCTCATGCTGCTCATCGTCGCTGGCGGGCATTGAGGCAGCCTCACGCTGCTCGCGCTTAATGTAGTTGTTAGCCTCCGCCTGCTTGGCCTCCTCCTGCTGCTGCTCCGCGTACTCCTCCTCCGCGTCCTCATCTTCCTCCTCCTCCTGCTCCTGCTCCATTTCATCCAGCTCCATGGGCTCCGTTTTGCAGGTCACCGCATTGTGCTTCTCCTCATCGTTGTTGTTGTTGTTGTTGTGGCTCTCATTGTTGTTGTTGCTGCTGTCCTTGTTGTTGTTGTTGTTGTTGTTGTTGTGGTGCAGCTTGTCCAGCACCGCCGAGAGGCGCTTGCGCTTGCGCTGCTTCCACGGCACAATGTTGTTGTTGGCCACAAAGGGCTGATTGTTGTTGTTGTTGTTGTTGTGCTGCTCGGCGCTGGCGACGGCTGCTGCCACTGCGGCGGACGCTGCTGCCGCCGCTGCCTGCTGATGCAGGCTCAGCGCCAGCGGCAGATGCTGATGGGGCAAAGCGTGCGGATACTGCTGCAGCTGCGCGTAGGGAGCATAGTGCGAGGCCGCGCCCGAACCTGCCGGCGGTGGCTGTTGAGCTGCGGCAGCGGCGGCGGCGGCGGGCGGTGCATAGTGCGGATTCGCGTGCTGATGATGATACTGCGCCGGATGCGCATGCCCATGTGGATGATGGTGATGGGCATGGGGATGATGCTGCTGCTGCTGGTGGTGGTGATGGTGCTGCTGCTGCTGCTGGTGGTGGTGGTGGTGGTAGTGGTGCGGATTGTGCGAGCCGGCGGCGTGATGATGATGCCCCATGGGGTCGGTGCCTTCTGCCATCGTCATTAGGTCAACTTTTTGTGGCGTGTGCTTCGTGCTGCTGCTGGCAACTCTCTTTCGCCTCTGGCAATGCTGCGACTGCGGCTTCGACGGCTGCTGCTGCTGCTTCTGCTGCCTGTTGAGCTTGCGCGGCCACGGATTCTTGCGGGCGGCCCGACGCGAGCGATCTGGCTGCAATGAGAAAAAAAACAAGAATTGATTTTATTTATTTATGCGAATTTGCTGGAAAATACTGCTTAAGTCTGTGCTCTACCGGCATTTTAGGCACTTGATTTTAATTTATATTTCTTAAATTATTATTATTTTTTTAATTAATATTTTTGATTTGTTTTTTCCTCGTGCGAATTTCAAACTGCGTAAAACTTGCGTGCACAGCTTTGCTGAGAGTCGCACCTGCTGTTGTCCTGCTCTAACGCGTGCGCCCACACACACACACACACACACGACGCGCACTGTGCGCAGGCAGAGCTGTCACGCAGTATGCGCTTTCACTCTCGCTCTCACGCACGCTTGCAAAAGCACTGAGCCAGTGTTGCCAGCTCTGCGTGGCGTGTGCTTCAGCGGCTTGCGGCTAAAGCTTGTCGTTTTTCTAGCTAAATTCTTATTGATATATGCTAATTCACGCTGCTGCTGCTTGAAAAAAGCTGATTGAAATTCTGCTTAAATGCAGTATTTTAGCTATCAATTTAATAGCTATATGCAGTATTTTTACCGCCAAATTTCAGCTATTTACGCCTGCATCTAGCATTATTCAGGCAAATACTTTTAAAATTATGCTTGAAGACAATATTTTTACTGCCTTTAGCTGCTTTTTTGACAAGTTCATGCCGAATGAGGTTTAATTTCTGTACTTTCGCTGCTAATCAATTATGTTTTAGTATTTTGTTGATTGTTAAGCTCATGCAGCCGGCAACCCCAGTCGATTGACTAGTTGGCAACGCTGCCCGAGATTGCCGTGTGGCGCCTCGTAAACTGCGCCCAATCAGTCAAGCATCAAAATGCTGCACTTGCTCTTGGCTTTCGCTCAACAAATAAATAAGATAAATTTTCGCTGTCGCTGCCAAAACGGACAGACAGACGGCGTCGCAGTCGCTGTCGTCGTTTACGCTGCGTTAGTTTTATGTGCTTGGTGTTTGTCACTAAATCCGCTGCTGCTCCCTGGTCACGCCCTGGACTTGGACTTGGACCTGGCACAACTGGCGACAGCAGCCGCTGTAGCCGCGTCTCCTCATCTCCTGCTGTGGCATTTTTTATGGCGCTGCCAGCGGATTTTATGGTGCTCAAGTTTATGACATTGCCTTGACCGTCGAACTCGTCGCCCCGTCCGTCCGTCCATCCGTTCGTCTGTCCGTCTGTTCACTCGTCGTCGCTCGGCTCGCTCGCTTGGTCAGTCAGCGGCAAGTTGAAATCAATGGGACAGTCCTCGTCCCGGTCGGCATCCTAAGCCGACGTCTGGCGCCAACATTCGCAAATAATTAAAAGTTACACACACCAGGCGCAACTTCAGCTCCTCGGGCTGCCAACTGGCGGACCTAGGACACAGCATGCTGGACAGGACAACGGACAGAGCAGTGTGTGTGTGGTGTAGTTGTGTAGGGAGTAGCGTGTAGGGTAGCTTCTAGTGCAGGCAGTGCTGCCAAGTCAGCTTATTTTCAGACACATTTAACTTTTTTCAAAATTGTGAACAGCGTTAAAACTGGCTTTTTTTTCAAAGTTTTCAGTTGAAAGTCAATATTTTATATGGCTTAATGGTAATACTGGTAATAAATGAACACGTTTTGGAATCAGAATACAGTTCTAATTACTTATACTCGTAGAAGCAATAAGCAAAAATTTACGAACAATTAAGCTAAAAACTAAAAATTTAAACGCCAAATTGTTTTCTTTTACTATTTTTAAACTGATTTAAGAAATTCTGCTATTTGCTTGTTAAAAATTTAAGTACGTGTTTTGTTTAAAAATGATAAGTTTAATTAAAAGTTTTTTTGAGAAAATGCAATTTTAATTTTGGCTTTTTTTTTAATGTGACATATTTTTTAATAGCCGCTAATTGTGGGCAGCACTGAGTGTAGTGTTGCAAGCAGAGAAGTGTAGGGAGTAGTGTTGCACAGGGTGTAGAGTAGTGTGTGTTGTCTAGTGTAGTTTGGTGTGTATGGAGCAGCGCAGCGACGGCACGTCTGGAAGGACGTTTGCTGCATTGCGCTTATCCTTGTGATATATGAATATTGTTCACACACGCACGTAGCGTGGTGGGTGGAGCGTGCGGGGTTTGGAGGAGGTGGAGCGAGCGCACAACGAGTTCTTGTACGCCGCACGCTTCACTTGGCTCTTGGCTAGCGCAGTCAGTCCTGGGCAGAAGCAGGGGCCCGGCCCGGGCTTTGTGTCTGACATAAGCTGGCAGTTTATGGCGGGCAGGTCGACTCCGTCGTTGTCCTTCTGTTGGCAATTTGCGCCTACAGAAGCCATGTGTGTCCTCTGTCCTCTGTCCGTGCGCCCTGTCCTGCGTCCGTGTCCGCATCCGTGTCCGTGTCCTTAACGCTCACGTGTTTGCTTTACGTGTTGAGAAAATGAAAAGAGTCCGAAACGAAGTCGGAGTTGGCGTCGAGTTCGAGTTGAGTTGCGGCGCGTAGCTCTTTGGGTGTTGAAGTGCCGGCGACACGGACACCTGTGCACCCTGCCCTGCCCCTGAGCCAGTGTGCTGTGCCAGTTAGTGGCTTGTTATTGTTGTCGCACATGCTGCTCTGGCATGTTGCAGCCAAATGAAGTGCGTGTGCCGCCCTTTGTTTCGCTTTAAACTTGCTTTTATTAACTTTTTCGATTTGGCCAACTTAAATGGAAAGCGGGCAGAACGCAAAACTTTGCTCGTTATGTCGCAAATCATCATAACTCAGGTTCTATTTTCAGTTGCGCAATACTGTGGCAGGAGCAGGGGGCAGGGGCTGGGGTCTGGCTGGGGTCACAGTTATGGCACCCCGAACGGGCGAACGGCAATTAATATTCTTAATTAGCGTAATTAAACAACGCAGCGCTGACAACTATGCGAAAAACTTTTGCTCTTTACTACCAACTGCTCCGCTTTCTGCGAGTGTGTGCGCGTGTGTGTGTGTGTGCAAAAAGACATTGAGCCGCAGCTCTTTGCATGCTTTTTTCTGCTTCACGTTTTTTTTTTTTTTGCTTTTTGCCATAAAAAAACATAAATTTTCACGCCGGCGGCGTCGTCGGCAGTTCCAAGGTTCTTCTGATTGGGCCGCCGCTCTGCGCCTTGTTAGCACGCCAAACGAGGACGGCATGGAGACAGGCTGATGGCTGGAAGGGGGTCAGAGGGGACACAGGCCCTGGGCGCGAAGCGGAGATTTTTGATTTATGGCGCCAGATTTGCTACTTCTCCTTTCTACTGCTGCTGCTGTTTTTTTTTATATCACTCTTTACTTTTTTTTTCGTTGGAAAAGAATTGCATAATGGGAAGAACGCGAAAATGGTGTGAAATTATGCTAAATGAAGTGTTAATGCTGCGGGGTCAAGCCCGAGGAGCTACTGTGTGTGCGATAAGCTGCTTTTATGCGAGCCTGCATAACCAGTATTGTTTAATTACTTCGCGTTAATTATTTAATTATTTTACGAGTTGATTCCATTTAATTGTTCAACTTGCGGGTGCAACTGGTCATAAAGTTTTGCATCGAACTCGTCCGAGACTCAATAAACCACTGCTGCTGCTGAGCATGCGGCAACCCTGGCGAATTGCTTGTGCAATTACCCAAAAAAAAAAATAAAAATAAAGAGAACTACTATAAAAACTACAATATTTTATGAGCTGCTCATTTGCAAGCTCAGCAAACGCGGCAGCAGCTCCATTAATGAAGCAAGTAGAACTCGCCGGAGCCAAGTCCAAGCAAAAAGCCAACAGAACATATAAACATGGCGCTTCGCAGAACAACGAAACATGCTTGTAAGCAATTGTTTGGCTTAAACTGGAACGCCGTGAGATACAGCTACAGCTATAGATACAGATACTTGGGCTGAGAAGATACAACTACAGCTTGAGCTGTAGCTCAGCGCGAAAGTGAAATAATGAATAACTGCAAGTCAAGTGCAAAATGGTGCGAGCGAGAGAGAGAGAGGGAGTGAGCGAGACAGCGCTGCGCTTAATGCTTAATTACATTAAACAATAAACGCAACGAGGAAGCAGCAAAGCATTAAATGGCGCTCGTCTTGTTGTTGTTGCTTTTTTAATCATTTTGCTTGCTGTTGTTTTCATTGTGAGCTGAAAATGAAAAACGCCAACACACACACACACACACACACAAGCCAAAAAGTGCAATGCCAGTGGTAATATGATTCATTGTCACATTATTTTATTTTTTGTTGCGCCTTTTGCTGCATAATTATGACAACAGTTTTAACACCAAATAAAACAATGCAAATAACAAAAGCGCGAACTACAAAAAAGCTGCAAACAAGACTGCAACAAGAATAACAGCAGCAACAACAACAACAACACTGACAGCTTGCATTGTTGTACTATATAAAGTGCAAGCTGGCAGGCAGGCAGGCAGGCAGGCAGTACGCCTGCACTCACTCACACTTGCACGCAGCAGGCGCTCTCACTGCCCGCGCTCTCACTGCCACTCTCACTACTCTCTCTCACTCGCTCTCTCTTGCGCTCTCTTGCTAGTGTGGGGGAGCAGCTCACCTCATTGGTGTTTGCTTACTTTGTGTCATGCTTATTACCTACACACACACACACAAGCAAACACAGAGGCTTAGGCAATGAAGTTTTATGCTGGCGCCCCCCAACGGCAAGCTCCAGCAACTCTCGCGTTGTTGTTTCTGTCAACCGTGCGATAAGCCTGCGCTGCAGCTGCCCTCTGTCTCTCTGTGTGTGTGTGTGTGTGTGTGCCCATGGCGTCCCTGCGGCGGCAGCGCACAAAGTTAACTAAACAAAATTGCAGAAATTAAAATGTAAACAAATTGTGTGCACGGCGGCGCGCAGACACGCCCGTTGCGCGTTGCGCTGCACTGCGCCCACACACACACACACACACACATACAGCTGAAGTGGGGACTCCTTTATTAGCGCGCTGTTTGTTATTTGCTCAAAATGTTGGCTTACATTTTGGTAGCTGCGCGCAGCCTAACCCATTAAACACTGGAGAATGTCGGGTTGACGCCATTTAAGCACACTTCAACGACTTCAACAACAACAACAACAGCAACAACAGCAACAGCAACGTGATACGCATTGATAATGGACAGCTTAGTGTAAAGACGACAACAACAGGAGCAACAACAATGATGGCAAGCAGACTGCAGCCGGCCGCATGGAGTTGTTCAGCCGAAAGCAAACAAAGCATGACAGCGCACAAATATGGCCAATAAAATAAAACGCCATTTGCTTAGCGCAAAGGCAAAGCCAAAGCTGCACATATAAAAAAAATGAAGTGCGCGTCGAGTGAAAAGCAACAACAATAAATACAAAAGCAAAAGCGCCTACGCCTACGCCTACGCCTAAGCGCGAGCCAATGAGCAGCGCGCAAGTGAGCAGCAACAATGCACAGGCACAAGCAGCGTGCGCAACATGTTGCCAATGCAAGGCTCTCACTCGAAACTAGGGTTGCCAACCATACTGTTGAAAACATTTTTATGCTGTTTTTGACTGCATTTTACTTTTAACTGCTGAACAAACAAAGTATACAAAATACTACAAAATAAAAAAATAAATAAAATATGCCACAAAATAAAATAAGTATGTATATATTTTTGCTTAAGAAAGTTAATGAATGACCAGTGTTGTAAGCAACTCACAAGAATTCATAAATATTACAAAAATTAAATAGCTTTTCTACTCTTTGTTCTAGTGCTGGCAAAATATCGGGGCACTATCGATATTATCAATTGTGGGAACCTAATACCTATACAAATAGATACGATTTTCTACATTTAATACAATATTTCAATATTAAGGTAATGCAACAAGACAATAAAATATGATTTTTGAATGAAAAATCGATAGTATAGACTTTTTTACGAAAAAAAATCGAAAAATCTACTCTACTCTGTTCCCTCCTCCTCTGCATTATTGAAGGACTTTTTTCAGTGGTGAATGCAAAGTGGCGAGAAAAAAGAAATAAGACGACTATAAATTTAATAAAAAATAAGCTCCTTTTATATTTTAATATTCATTTTAATTGTGGAGCAGCATATGATATTTTTAAAAATAATTGTAAATTAATAAATTGTGCGAAAATCTCCAAAAAAAATATGTATTCAAATTAGCGAATCAATGAAATACTGTTTATTTGCCTAAAATACTGTTTTCAGATCGAAATTTTTTTTCTTGTAGAAAAAAGTTGGCAACCCTACTCAAAACACGCCCCCTGCCGAAGTCGAAGTCGCAGTCGAAACTGAAGCCGGCGCCGCAGCTTGTTAGAAAGCTCATTTAATTGATGCCAAATGCAGACACAGCGAGAGCATGCGCTCTCAATTACAACTACGCAGGCGAGAGCGGGACAACAGTGTATGTCGCTCCCGCTCGCAGTTGTAATTGAGCGAGCGCTCGCTCTGGCGCACTGCAATTAAAGCGATCGCCGTCAGTTCGACTTGGAATGCCAATGGGAAATGGAAGTGGAATTGGCAGCGCTTTTGCTGCTCAAATTTGACGTCAATCTGCGAGCTAACGATATGCTAATTGTCGTTAGCTGTTGTTGTTGTTGTTGTTGTTATTGTTACTGTGGCTGCTGCTCGGCATCATTAATTAAGAGGCTCATTGGCAACCTCTGATCTCGGCCGGAGATTGACGTGCAACCTACGCCGCCTGCTACTGCGAGCGCTGCTGCTACCGTTGCACAAGTGGATAATGCCAGATAATGGCAATTTCCTGCCACTTGGCCAATTGTTGCTGCCGTGCAGCAACACCCAGCACACACACACTCTCTCACACACACTCACACACACACACATGTGCCCCTGGCTGACCGCAGCTTAAATAAAATTACATTCAAATTCAATTGTAAATGCATTTTATCTGTTGGTTTTCTGCTGCCGCTGCTGCTGCCGGTGTTGCCTCGCGACTCGCTGCAGCGCTGTAAACTGCAATCATGTTGCACATTTTTCTTTCGACTCCTGCTCCGGCCGAGTCGGCGAGACCGGCCTAGACGCTGGCCTTTTACAATCAAATGTAATTATTTTTGCAATATACACCTTCAGCTGCCTCGGCTGCCGCTGCCGCTGCCGCTGCTGCTGCCTCTGCCGCATGTTGCCGGCGTGGCAGCAACAAGTTGCTTAGCATACTTCCGTTTGCCACAAAGGCCGGGCGATCGCGTGATCAAAGTCAATTTAGTTACGATATACAGGCACATTTGTTTTTGTTGCTGCAACTGCACGTTGCACGCTGCACGCTGCACGCTGCACGCTGCACGTGGGCCGGGCCCAACGATCCTGTCGTCATCTGCTGCCGTTGCTGCAGTTGCCTCACAGTCGCTTTTGTTCGACTGAGGAGCCTCGGCTAAATTAAACCATTGCCGCCTTATCGAGTCGGGGCCAAGCTGCAGCAGCCAGTTGCAAGTTGCCAGTTGCAAGCTGCAAGCTGCGCAAGCGGCGCCTGCGGTCGCTCAAATGAGCATAAAATGGGCCAAAGGAGCTGCAAGTGCCGATCAGGGTTAAGGCCCAACCGGTTTCGAGGGCCTAGGAGTGTCTCTGTGTGTGTGTGTGTGTGTTGAAGCTATGAAAACATTTCGAAATTTGCTCAAGTCGATTCCGACAATTTAATCGAGTTGGCAGGGCAGTTAAGTCGCTTTGGGTTGTTTATACTATAGTTCTATGGTTTTCTTAAAGTCTCATTTATACTACTGTTCTACAGTTTTTTCTAGTTTATATAGTTTTCTTAAAGTCTCACTTATACTACTGATTTAACGTTTTTTTCTATTTTATATAGTTTTCTTATAGTCTCATTTATATGACAGTTCTACAGTTTTTTTTTCTAGCTTCCTATATATATTTTTTAGTTTTCTACTCTCTCTTTATTTTTTGGCTTTAAAATATGAAAACAAGTTTCATATTTCTGCTTTTTATGGTTTTTTTTTTTTTTAATTTTGATAATTTTATTTGATTTTCTATATAATCTGCAATATTTTTCTATTTTTGCATCAGAAAAATATCGCTTAGTGCTGGCAATTTATACTACATTTTTCTTTAATTTCTAATTCTTTCAAATCTTTTTTTCCTTTTACCTACAGTTTTTAATTAGTTATATATATTTACATAACTTCATTGACTTAGGTACTCTTTTGCAATTTTCTATATAGTTTTCTTAGCAAAAAACGAATTTTAACATTTTTCTTGCTCTTATCGATAGTTTTCTTAGCTCAGCCACTTTAATCGAGTTGAGTCTGCAGCACAGTGGGTTCAGATAGTTCATAATACACACATAATCGCTACAACTTTATCTTCTCCTTATTGTTTTTTATGCATATCGTTTTCCATCTATCATTTAACTGCAAAGTTATCTATTTAATTCTCCTTCTCTTTTTACCGATAGTTTGCCCATTAGCTCGCATAACTTCTGTTGCTGTTGACCTTCCACTTCCTGTTTGCCATTTTTTGTACCCCTACCCAAGTTCCCTCCGTCCCGCTTACGCTGTTTGTCATAATTAGCTACACGATTTTCTGCTTAATTGCCGAAGCGCCAAAAAATTAACATTGACGTGGGGGAAAAAAACACAACGCCAGAAGCGAAAAGTCTTGAAATATTTAACTAAAACTCTTCAGAAATCCTACTCATTTCATGCTAATTATGTATATGGCTAGGCAAATGAATGAATAGTCGAGGCGAGTGGAGTGGAGTGAATGAATGGATGGATGCTTGGATGTGGTGTGTCTGGGCTCTGGGATGGCTGGAACGCCCGCCATTTTGGAGCTGCCGCGCGAGAAGACTTTGGAAATTATTTAATTTTAACCTTTGGGGGCCAGCAATCATCATTAACTACGCGCTGCGTATTTGTTTAGTCGCAGTCGACGTCGCCGTCGCCGTCGACGTCGACGTCGCCGGCGAGTAAAGGTTTTGGGTCAGCGCCGCGAGGCAATTTGTGGCTGCCACGCTGAACCCGCTCACCCTACAGGCCACAGAGAGAGAGAGGGGGCAGAGAGAGAGAGAGAGAGAGGGCTGGGTAGGTAACTCCCCCGTCCACTGTGCGATCGGGTCCCAGCGCTCTGCTCGTTTATCAACCGAAAGCGATCTTTGCAATTAGCCTTAAACGATTTTTGGCTCAACACTCACGCACTGCCAACTGGGTCACAGCCGGGGCGGGGGCAGGGCAGAGGGAGAGACAGCGGTACGCTGTCCGTCACATTATCAGAACGAAATTATCGTATATCATGGCATGGCGGGGCGGTATGCTGCTGCAGAACTGCACTCGTTTCGCTCGACGTCGCTGTCGACAGCGCTGCCGACGTCGCTGCATATTTATTTTTAATCATCTTTGTGAAAGCAGGTGAAATTTTTGGCATTTATGAAAGTGCAGCGTGACGGAGAGCAGACAGCCAGAGAGACAGAGACAGAGAGAGAGAGAGAGAGAGAGGTAGAGTATATAAAAATTAATATAGATTGCCAGCCGGAGATACTCGCGCGCGCATATCGCGTTGCCCTCAAGGATGAGACGCACAACAACGACGCCAACACCGCCAACAACTCGGCGACTGCGACTGCGACTCGAAAGTTGCCCCCAACCTTTTGCTGTAAATTTATTATGCCAAAGGCCGATCATTATCGGGTAGCCAAATTATATATGCGCGCGCGCACATGATGCGCATTAAAGGGTTGCCACAGCAGAGGCTGCTGCTGCTGCTGCTGCTGCCAGTTCCCACCGCAGCAACATGTTGCTGTGTTGCTGGCAACATGGCCAGACGCAACTATAAAATGTCGCAGACTATAAATCCACTTGGAGCAATAAATTTCTCAAAATGTCAGCGCAGGCTCCCGCATTAATTACAGCCTCCATGCCGGCTGGCGGTTGCCACTTGCCGCTTGCCACTTGCCCCTTGCCGGTTGCCAGTTGTGGTGCCTGTCTGCGCCTGTCTGCAACACCCGCATCGAGGTCGCCGGCCAAGCTGCTGCCTGCTGCATTGGGTAATGTGAGAGCGAGCGATTGGCAACTTGTAATCAATAGTTGTAACCACCAACAGGCACAGGCAGTGGCACAGGCAGTGGCGCAGGCAGTGGCTGTGGCACCACCAAGTGCAACACAAGCGTGCAATGCTGCTGCTGCTGCTGCTGTTGCTTTTAACCGCAAAGCAAGTGCAAAGCTAAAGCTTTCAATTTGCTTGTCGTCGTTCGCACTGCGTGCAGCAGGCAAAGCAGCCAAACAAGCCAACAAGTTCTTTCAATTTGCCTCTGCAACAACAACAACAACAACAACACGAGCAACTGCAACACTCCACGCATATTCGCAACTATTGCCGGCTGCAACATGTTGTACGCTGCATTTTGATTGCCTGCACGCCGCTGTCGCTGTCACTTTGCATTACAACAGTTAGGAGCAGGGCATGTTGCACGTTGCCGCGCGACAGGCGTCAAAAGACGCGCGCAAAACGCGTGAGAAACGCCTGTAGTTTCTTTTTAGACTGTTGATAATGGCTGCAAGAGTGTCTTCTGCGTTTGTAACTCTCTACAGGCTTTTAGACTGTTAGTAATGACACTGAGAGTACTGCGCTGGGAACTCTATAGATACTACAGGCTTTACGATGATTGCAATAAAAATACTGTAATACTGCGCAGAATTCGTTGTAGATTTTTAAATAAAATACTGTCTGAATTGCTTAAAAATTAAGTAACTACAATTACAAGCTTTTTTTGTTACGCTTGCAGAAAACTTTTGATTTTTTTAGCCTTTTTGTAGTTGCACAGCAGCAGGACATTTGGGTGCAGCTCTGCCTGTAGCTAAGAGAAGCATAGCAGTTGACTGAGCCTTACACACTGTAGTCTTAAGACTCCTTAACATAAGCTGGCAGTGCGTCTGTGTTGAAATATCGCTCAGCGAACGCTGCAGCTACGCCTAAAGTTAAAAGTCGCCTCAAAAACGCGCGCAAAACGCGCTCAAGTCACAAAGACTTTAGACTAACTTTTAAGGCGCTGCGAAGCGAGCTGGCAGCTAGTTTGCTACTCCATGCTACAGCCAGAACTTACTAAATTTGAAAAATGACGAGTTCTGATAAGGATATTAGCGCTATTCATGCAAATCGCTTGTAAAGCGCAGATCAATATTTCACGCGCCTAGAACAGGTTTTATTTTTTCATGCCGCTGCCGTTGTTTGCTTTCGGTTATTATCGCGCAATTATGTTGTATTTGATATGTTAATTCCAAGAGTTTGTTTGCTGATTGCAAAGAACTTTGGATTTTTGTTTCTTTTTTTTTTTTTGTATTGATTAATGCAGCGCGTGGCAGGCAGCGCTCCTGCCACAGGTGTTAATTGATTTGGTTGTTGCTGGCGACTTTTACTCACTCGATGATGACAACAATTGTGTGACAAATTGCGGGCCCATAAATCGCCGCTGGGAAAACGCACTGAATGTGTATCTGAATCTCAATCTGAATCTGAATCTGAATGGAGACTGAATGGTGTGAGTGTATGAATGGAACTGCGCTGCAGCCGGCAGCAGCTGCAGGTTTTCTTCACATTTTTTGTTAATTAAGCTGTATTTCATGTCATTTATGAATAAAAGCGAGCGACGCGACCGGCCCCAAAAAAGCCGAAAAATCCAAAAACCCAAAAAGCCAAAAAGCGCTGGCAAAACAACGCGGCCGAAAGCGAAGCGACAGCCAATGTGATGACACCGTAAGCGCGTCGCTTTTGTTGGGGCGTGTCAAAAGAAATTTCCAACAAATAAATTAAAAATTAGCTGGCGGGCAAAAAGCGCATGCGATTAACTTGCAGTCGGCCTTAAAAGCCAGCCAAAGGTCAGGCGGCAAAGGGGCAGCTGCTTGCGCGGCTGTTGCTGCCTCAAACTGTCGCAAGCAATTAATCTTCAACTTGAGCTTTTTATGACAAAACTTGGCAATCTGTCGAGCATGTTCAGCCTCAACTCAGCGCAACTCCTTAGCGGGCGCCTTAGAAGGTCGCGCGCCCGCAACTCGGCAGACAGCTGCCAGACGCAGCGGGAGGGGCAATGGGGGGAGGGGGAGGAGAAGGTTGGCAGCTCGGCAACTCGCAGTTGAGAGCGAAATTCATGCGAAACGCAAGAAGAACACTTGAATGTTGCAGGCTTGATCGACGGCTGCCCCCGCTGCCCCTGCTGCCCCCGTGGCTGCTGCAACGCACGCATTAAATTCTAAATGCGTTGCAGTCGCGCTGCGTGTGTATTTTTTGCTCCCGCGCGCACTGCAAGGTTGCCAGCTTTGGCATGGCCAGGCCAGGGTTGCCATTGTCAGCCAAAAATGTGCGCAGCTGCTGCTGCGGCTGCTTTACAACACTTTTAATACCCTAACTTTTATGGGGCAGGCCGCAAGGCAACTTTATTAACGCAACGTTTAAGCCGAACTATAAAAATGTGCGACAAAAAAAAGAAACTTTCTAGACGCAAACTTTCGCAAACACTAATAAATGTAACACGTGTGTGTGCGTGCGTGTGTGTGTGTGTGTGTTAACACTTGCGCTGACAAATTGCCGAAGCGCTCGCAACTTCGCTGCTAATTGCCGCCGTAATTAAAGCAACATTCGATCGCATCATTAATCATAGACGCCAACTAAGCAGCTAGTTGCACTTACTAAGCTTGGTTCTAAGCCGCAAAATCCTATGCATATTTGCAGACTGCGTGGCAGCCACTAGCGTGGCGCAACATGTTGCCTTGGCCTTAGCAACATCTGCGACATTGATTGATTGAGCTGCCTTTTTTTTTGGCAATAAGTGCCACCCACCTGCAGCTGAAGTTAAAGAGAGAAAGAGCCAAAGAGAGATAGAGAGAGAGGGAGAGCAATTAGTGGGGCGTGGCAGCGGCCCAATGCCAAAGCCGCTGCGAACTTCGGCTGCGACTCACTTTACATGCCTGATTAATGATCGCAGCGTCGATCAATTATAATATTTTAACTCATTAGCGTTGCGGTAGCCACAAATCAAAGGCCAAATCGAGTGACAACATGCAGCCAGCGAAATGTTGCTGCTGCCTTATTGGGCAACAATTGCCATTGTTAAGAATGTTTGAATAATAAATAAATAAGGCTTATGTTTATTATAATTTTGCATTTGTTATTTTTATTTATTTACTTATTTATTACTTCATTAATTTACTTATTTATTATTTCATTTATTTACCTATTTATTATTTTATTTATTTAATTTTTTATTTATTCATTTATTTATTATTTTATTAATTTATTTATTGGTTTTTTATTTTTTATTATATTATTTATTAATCTTTTGTTTTATTTATTATTTTATTTAATTATTCATTTATTTATTTGATATTTTATTTATTTATGAATTTCTTATTTTATTAATTTATTATTTCATTTATTTTTATTTGTTATTCTATTTATTTAGTTATTTATAAATTATTTTATTTATTTATCATTTTATTAATTAATGTATTTATTATTCCATTCACTTATTTATTTCTTATTTCATTTATTTTGTATATAATTCTGTTATTTATCTTTTGATTTATTTATTTATTATTTTATTTATTTATTATTTTATTTTATTTTATTTTATTTTTTTTTGCCATGACAATTGTTTCATATTTGCATTGAGCAAACGTTTATTGCAGCCGCTGCTAATTGGCCTGTTGCTGGCAGCAGCGTGACATGTTGCTGCTGCAGCCGGCGACAACCCTTGCCACCGCAAGGCAGTCACTTGCCACCTGTTGCAATTAGGCATGCAACATGGCATGTTGTTGCGGTTGCGGGTGTGCAAATAGCCAAAAAAAAAAAAAAGAGAGAGAGAGAGAGAGAAAAAAGCCAAAAGCAAAAGCTGCACAAGAACGCGAACAACACGCTGCAAAAATGCTGTGTGCCACATGAACAGCAGCTATTTATGTGCAACGGCTACCGCAGCTGTGCGACCTTAACAAATATGTGCCAGTAACTTGTTTTCAAGCTGCGACAGTGACGGGGGGGCAGGGGGCAAGGGGCAGGGGGCAGTGGCAGCAAAGCCGAGCGCGACATGAATTTATTAGCGCAACAATTTTCAGTGTTCGATTTTGAGTGCGCTGCGGTTTAGTTTTCAGGCGCAGCTGTGTAAGAGGCTCTGCGTGTGAATGTGTGTGTGTGTGTGTGTGTGTGCCACAAGCTGATAAACTCTGACTCGCGCGGCGCGCTTATCGCGCACCCACAACAACAGCAGCAGCCAGCAGCATCGCCAGCGCACGCAACGCGCGCGTCTCCCATGGCGTTATCTCTGCCGCTGTTGCTGCCGCTGCCCATGCCCAGCCCCTGCCCAGCGCTGCCCTGAACCTTGGCCCCGGCGCCGCTTGCCTGTGCGTGAATTGGTACAAGGCGAAGCTGAGGCTGCGGCTGCGGCTGCGGCTGAGTGCGACGCCTACTCACAGCTGAGCATAGATAGCGCAGGCTGCCGATGATAAACATCATTGAGCGCTATGGAAATTCGAATTTCAAATGAGATTCTTGGCTGTTGGCTGCCCTACCCCCCGCCCTTGCCTCTCTCCCTTCCCTCTCTCTCTCTCTCTCATTTCACTCGCTTTGAGTTTATTGTGTTTTTATGCATATCTGAAAACCGTTTGACTTTTTCAGTTAAACTTTCAAATGCAATTAGCTGCAGGCATAAATTACACACTCACACACACACACACACACACACACACATACAGACTTGCAACTGACCAGCAGCGCGCGCTGCAAGCTGTTATTAGCATGATTGCGCGGCGCTGGTCACCCTGCGCGAACTGCAACTGCGAGCTGGCTTTAATGGCCAGCAGGCCAGGCCAAAGCCGGGCCAGACTGGGGCCAGGCCACCTACTACAATCAACGAGGCGTGCATGCAACTTCAAAATTGCTGCCTGCCTCGCAGCAGCAGCAGCGGCAGCAGCAGCAGCAGCAGCACAAAATTAGCAGCGCGTGCTAAACAATTGGCCCAGCCGGACAGCAGCAGCAGCAGCAATGGCTAGAACGTATTGCCACACACCCACACACATACCTATGCATATTGTTTTACAGCTGCTGCTGCTGCTGTTGCCGCTGCCGCACGGCAGCAACATGCGCAAATATGGCGGCAGCAACATCGCTGGCTTTGGTAATTGCAACAATTTAACGGTCTGTCGCTTGGCGCTTTTGCGCTTAAGTGTACTTTGGTGCCGCCGTGCGGCACTGCGGCAGTGGCAGGGGCAGGGGCAGGGGCAGCAGTGGCAACTAGAGAGCGCAGCGGCGACTGCAGACTCGCTGAAGACTGCACTGGCAGCTTTTTCGGGGGCTACAACTTAATCAAAAACTAATTGCATTTGCATACAGCAGCAACTGTTGCTGTTGTCAGTTGCTGCTGCTGCTGCTGCTGCTGCTGCCCACCACGGATGTGGTTTTCAACGCTTCGCTGTGTCAACTTTCAATCAAAGTCAACAAAAAAAAAGCTGGCAGCAAAAAGCACACTGTGGTTTACTGTACCACCACCAGCAGCAGCAGCAGCAACAGCAACAGCAGCACCGCCAGCAACTTCCTGGCAGCGGCAACCGCAAGGCGCTGCTAGCGGGTGCCGGACCGTGGGAGCGGCCAGCCAGCGCTATATACAGCCAGTTATATACGAGCTTGTGGCATATATATACATAAAAAAGCAGGCACATTCTAATTTATATGGCGAACGCCCGCGCAGGCTACGCATTTTTGCACGCAGCAGCAGCAACAGCAACAGCAGCAGCAGCAACTGTTGCAGTGGCTGTGGCAGGGGAAAGGCCGCGGCGCAACTGACATTTGCGAGTGGCTCGCTGCCGCAGCTGATGGATCACCGTAGATAAGCGAATCTTGCAGATAATCGCATCACTCACTGGCCATGCCATGCCCCATGCCAATGCAGCGAGGCAGCGACGCACTGTGGCAAGTGTTTCGCCTTCTCAGTTTCGCGGCTTTTGCATGCTGTCCGACTGCGAGTCCGAGTCCAAGTCCAAGTCGGTCTCGTGGACTGAACATGCAATAATTTTCAAATACAGTCAGCGCGGAGGCTGAGGCAGGAGAAGCACAGAGCAGAGGCAGAGGCTTTAGAGGAGCAAGCTGTGGTGCAGGCAGAGGCATGCCTCTGCAGCAGCAGCAGTAAAGGCAGAGAGAAGAGGCAGAGGCTTGGAAGGAGCAGGCAGAGGCTGAGGTGGGTGCAGGCAGTGGTGGAGGCAGAGGCAGCGGCAAGAAGAGACATGAGAGGAGCAGACTGCGGTGAAGGTAGAGACTGAAGCTGAGCTGGAGCTGAAGGCAGAGTCAGAGTGGACAGTGGTAGAGGCGAAGGCAGCAGCAGTAGTAGGAGACAAGGCAGCAGAATCTGCAGAAGAGCAGGCTGCAGTAGCATAGGCAGCCGTAGAGAAGACTGTAGGGGAGAATGCTGAGGCAGCTGCAGAGCAGGCAACAGCGGGGGCAGCAGCAATGCGGCAAGCAAAGCAAAAGAGAGACACAGAGAGGAAAGAAGAGCTGGCAGGCAGCAGTAGCTGAAGCTGAGACGCAGAGCCATGCGAGAGGAAAAGAGAAGAGAACAGAGAGGCGAGAAGACGATAGAGGAGACTGCAGAGCAGGTCGCGGGGGCAGCAACAGATATGGGAACGAAGAGATAGCAGAGACGCTGACAGAGGAGCAAACTGTAGGCAGCAGAGACGAGAGAAGAGCAGGCTGGCAGCAGCAGCAGAGGAGGCAGAGGAGACTGCAGAGCAGGCAGTAGTGGAGGCAGCAGAAGAGGCAGCAGAGCCAAGAGCAGGGAAGGCAGCTGAGAAGACAGCAGAAGAACGCAGCGGAGGGAGTAGAGAAGACGACAGCAGAAGCGTCTGCAGAGCAGTCTGCAGCAGCAAAGCTGGAAGGAGAAGCAGAGGAGCAGCTAAGAAGAGGCAGAGGCAGCAGCAGAGCAGCAACAGCAGACGGAGGCTGCAACCGGCTACACTCTGCGCGCCGCTGCCACCGCTGCTGCTGCTGCTGCAATGATGATGATGCATGACAGTGACAGTGCGTTGTAGTTGCCTGTGGCTGCTGCTGTTGTTGTTGTTGTTGTTGTTGTTGCTGCCGCTGCATGACATTAAGCAGGTTGCAAACAGACGCACATATGTCTGGACAGCCGCTGTCCGTCCGCCTGTCTCTGCGTGTCAGTCTCGAGTCGCGGATTCAGTCGCTGCAGCGAATTGTGGGTGCCTTTTGCAGCATTCTTTGCAGATTACTGAAATCAGCCACAATTCGCCTGTGTGTGTGTGTGTGTGTGTGTGTGTGTGTGTGTGTGCAACTGCGTGTGTGTGTGTGTGTGTTTGCCTGGTGCCGGGCAAAACTTATTTTCATGCTTTATTTGCGCGCGCGCCTTTTACAAGCGCAACGAAACATAAAATGAAATACAACTTTCAACTGCAACGCGTTGCTGTTGTTGCAGCTGTAACCTGCTGCTGTTGTTGTTGTTGCAGCTGTCGGGCCAAAATCAATTAAAATTCATAGCCAATTGATTTGCGCACACTCGAGAAATTGCAATTGAAAATGCAGCCCACACACACACACACACACACACACACACACTGACTGTGAGAGTGGCAGGGGGGAGGGGGAGGGGCGTGCGCTTGCAGCATACACATTTGGGCACTTTGCAGCCCTTTGTTTGCCCCTGCATTTTGGGCAACTCAAATACATAAAGACTGGCGCCAGTCGGACAAACACTGCGCGGCTCCAACTGATAAAAATCACGCCGCTTACAACAACAAACAAGCGGCAGCAGCAGCAGCAGCAACATTAAGCACAACAACAACAGCAGCAGCAGCAGCAGCAGCAGGAACAACAATAATGCTTTGCTCTCTACCTGGCAGAAGGGTTTCTCTTCACTTCGATTTTTATGTCTAGCCACCGACGCAGTTGCAACAGCAGCAGCAACAGCAACAGCAGCAGCAGCGGCAGCAACAGCTTCGGCCAACGTCAACGGCGCATCATCATTATCATCATTAAAATGTCAGTTAATAATTTTTTTTCTCTCTTTCCACTTTGAGTGGTTTTTCAGTTTGACGTTTACAACGTCGGCGGCGACCTGCGGCTGGGGGCGGGGGCGTGGCATTGTAGCAGACTCAAGCCGAGTGCAGCTGAGTGCATGTTGCATGTGACTTTGGGTGGCCAACAGCAGCGCGCAAGTTTGTCGCTTAAGTCTTTTGTTTTGGGCAGCGTGCTGAAAGGGTGCTGCGCGGGTGGCTTTGGGCCTGCAGTTGTTATTGTTAAATTTTCCAAAAAAATTTCAAAATTGAAAATTTCAAAATTTTCCAAAAAATTTCAAAATTTTCCAAAAATTTCAAAATTTTCCAAAAAATTTCAAAATTGAAAATTTCATTTGCTGCTGTTGTTGCTAAAGTTGTTGCTGTAGAAATTTATTTATGTTGTTGCTGTCGCTGCTATTTTTGTTGCTATTGTTGTTAGCGTTGCTGCTGTTGTTGTGGCAATTGTTGTAGCTGCAGTTGCTGCTGCTGCTGCCGCTTGTTGCACCTGCAGACAATTGCCAATAATTATTTATGCTGCTCGGTCAGCAGGAGCAGCGGCCAGCACATTGGCCAGCTACCGTTTCCCACTGCAGCCACGGCTCATCAGCAGTTAATGACCAGGCCGGCAGGCCGGGCAGACGGAGCGGGCAGGCAGTCGAGCGGCCGTCGCCGTCGTCGTCGCCATTGCAATCGCCGCGTTGCCAACGTCATCCATAATTATGCACAGGCTGCATTTTTGCGCATTGCCTTTTGGCTCGCTGGCTCGCTCGACTTGCTGCGACTGCCCCCCCCTGCCACGCCTCGCCGCGCCGCCTGGTGGGTGGAGTCACGCCTTGCTATGGCCGTCGCCCGGCAGCTTCGGCTTCGGCTTCGGACTCAACTTTTAATTTAATAATATTTTTATAGGCCGACGCGACAAGCTTGTTTACAAGCGCTCGACATGCAACTTTAAAGATACTTTTACACAATGCGCTTGTCTGTGCGGGAGCAAGGGGTGTCAGAGGGGGTAGGGGGAGTTTTAACTTGGCACTTTGCATTTGCAAGTTGTGGCATTTTGCGCACTTCCTGTCGACTGTCAGGGCATGCCTCGTTGTCCTCGTTCCTTGACTCCTTCTGCGTCATTTCCTGCAGGCGAAGGCGTAGGCAAAGTTTTTGCTGTTGTTGTTGCTGTTGCTGCCACACGCACGCATTGCAGTTGTTTTGCATTGCTGCTGGCACCTCTGCGGCTTGTGGCAAGTAGCAAGTAGCAAGTGGCAAGTGGCAGCGGCTGCATTTCACTTTTTTACTCAACACCCCCAACGGCAGCGGCAGCGGCAGCGGCAGCAGCAACACGCAGTCAGGCAACTTGCCACGGTAATCCACACCAGCAACATAAAGTTGTTGTTGTTGTTGTTGCTGTTGTTGCTGTTGCTGTTGCCGTCGCTGATTTTCTGCTCGCTTGCATGCGATTAGTTTGTAATTTGATTGCGACGCGACGCTGCGCTGCGCTGCACAACGCTCGTGTATCTGCTAGATACATGCCAAGTAAGTTGTTAGCTCCCCAGCAACAGCAACAACAACAGCTGAAAAACTTCGCCCTGTGCCAGTCGCGTGTTGCGCTAATTGAAACAAGTCAAATTTCAGCCTCAAATGACACCAAAAGTTGCCTACAAAATGTAGGCTCTCCGTTTAGCAGAGGAAAGAAGCAGCAGCACAAGAACTGAGCCAAGGGTTAAGCCTAAAGTAAGGCGAGAAGTTTGGGAGCTCTAGAAACTGCAGTAGGTGAGCCCACAAACTGTTAAGTATTAGGCAAAAGACTTAACTTGAAGAAAGTAGCTTAAAATTTAGAATATTTGGCAGGTAACTCCAAAAAATAATACATAGGGAGTTAAAAAGCATCTGCAATTATATACTACTGTGAGCAAAAAGTAAGGTGAATATTTTTGTAAGTCAAAAATCTTTATTTATTCTCCTAAATCAATTTCATCCCCTTCAAAGTAATCCCCTCCCGATAAAATACAAAAAAATAGCTGCTCAAATCAACGAAAGAAGAAAAGCTTCAACTAACAAGAAACTTCAAAGAAAAACAATTTTTTTTTTTTTTTGTAAATATTGAAAACAATGAAAATATGCAAAAATAACTTTAAATTTAAGAAAAATCATTTTAGAACTAAAGTAACTGAATAAAATAATACACTGTATATTCCGTAAACAAATTATGTACTTTCGAAATTTAGCAAATAATTGAAATTAAAGAAACAAGAATTTTTAGGACTGAAAAAACTTAATAAATTTTGAAAAGCTTATTGAAAAAGTATAAACATTTTGAGAACTACAAAGCCAGCCTAAGTTTAACTCACAAGCATATACCCTATACATAAAAACTGAAAGTCTTAAACAAAGTTGAAACAAAAAGTTAAGAAAGTAAAAGAATCTTAAGCAACAACGAAACAGAAAAATTGTTCAAATTTTTAAAGCCAGGAAAGAAGAAGAATCTTAAGGCACAAAAATGCAGTAAAATGGTGAAGACCCGCCAAACTAATACCCTGCACATAATGCGATCCCATATTCCATGTTCTATGCACTTCCTGCTTAGGCAAGACCCTAGAACTACAACGTCATCGCGCGAGGACAGGAATCTTATGTAATTGCCCTGAGACGCGCTGCAAATTCTGCCCAATCATCGCGCCAGAGCAAAATGAGAAGGGGGCGTGGCGTAATAACTTCCGTTTTTAGTTTCAATTAAAGTCATACCCTGGCTAATCAGGCAGCAGGGCTGCATATCCGTTTCGTTCCAGTCAAATCACTGTGCATTCGTTCGCCTTCCTTTGCCTTCGTCATTATACAAACACGAGAGATACCCTGCACCCCGCTCTACTCCCCGCTCGATACACACACAGTATATTTTGGGCCCTCGCTTGTGCGTGTGTGCGCCGTGTGTGGACCCGGTTTGACAGGTGTTTCTTGCGCTGACTGAAGCTCGATTCTATGCGACGTCTGCCCCCTTAGCTCTCCACGTTGCGCTCCCTGCTCGCTCGCTCCGTCTTCGATTCTGATTCCGTTTCTGATTCCCGATTCTGTTTTCTGTTTATTTGTTTTGTTTATCTGGCCGCTGGTCGTGTGGCGTCGGCGTTTGAATGCAGCTTGTTCTACTCGTATTTTAAATACGCTCTGACATCAGAGCAGCGCTCGAGCGGACAGTGGACAGCGGACAGCGGACAACGGGCATCTTTGGCTTTAGTCGGCTGCTTTAATTATAATTTATCTGCCCGACTCGACAGCGACAGCGACGACGACGACGACGACGACGACGACGGCGAGCGAGGCAAACGTATCTCAAGTTTTTGACTTTTATCTGCTGCTGAATTGATGAGTATATAATAAGACTTTATTGGTCAAAGCCGAAGAGCCAGAGTCAGAGCCAGTGCCAGAGCCAAGACGCAGAGCCCAAAAGCCGATAAAAGCAGCCAAAAACCATGCGACAAGTGAGGACCAGTGCTAAGGCATAGCCTGCATACCCTGTAGTTGCTGCTGCAAGGGTATGCTACGTGACGAGCGCGAGCAGAGTTAAGATTTGGACTGTATACTCTGCTTAAACTGCAGAACTGACATAAAAAGCGAAAATATTTATTGAGTTTGCTTGAAACTCAATCATAACTTACTGTATACCCTATAAAAATTAATGGAAAGATTTAATCAACAGCACAGCATGAATTTAAAGTATGTAGGAGCAGGTATACCCTTTAGCAGCTTTGCCATAGGTACAGGTACATTTATTCCACTACAGGGTATGCTATGCCATAAATAATTTAATGTATACCCTGTAAACACTCAACGCAAATACCTAAACACTTAAACTACAAACACAGTGGAAGGAATATATTTACACTGCTTTGCGTGGTATCTCACAGTCGCGCCGCCGCTGCCGCTCGCACAGCAATCTCTGGCTCTAAGCTGTCATGATAGCTGCGCTTCGGCTTTCAGCTTTGTTGTGGGTGTGCTTTGTCCGCTTGCCCGTTGGCCCGATGGTCCATTGGTCCATTGGTCCGTTGGCCCGTTGGTCCGATTGTCCGCTGGCAGACGGACAGACACAGCGACTGCTGCGTGTCCTTTGGCTGTGGCGAGCGTGAGAAGCGAAGCAGCTCTCAATTCGGCTCTTCTCGTGTTGCTTGTCAATGTCGTCGTCGTCGTCGTCGTCGTTGTGCCCCACGCCCCGCAGCTCTCTCCCACGCTTTGCAATGCATTTTTGTTGTTGCAACAAATTCTACAAGCAAATCGACAAAAAAAACAAACAAACAACGTGTCTGCCTTGGAATTTAAAACTTCACTTCAAGCGTTGTTGTTGTAGCTGTTGTTGTTGTAGCTGTTGTTGTTGCTGTTGCTCTTGTTGCTTTTTGTATAAATTGTCAACGGAAATCAGTTTGCCACTCAACAGGCTTCCCTTTTCCTGTGGCCAGTCGCCGCACACCTCTCTCGCTCCCCCTCTCTCTGTGTCTCTTTCGCTGTTCTTGCTGCTTGGGTTTCTGCTCGGTTTCCTGGGGTGACTTCCCAGCGAGCGACTTAAGCGTTAAGCGACTCCAAAGTAAATACACATAACTCAGCCAAAAATACACTGCTCTTTAGCTTCTTGACTCGCTGCCTCTCTCTCTCTCTCGCTCTCTCTCTCTTTCTCTCTCTCTGCCTTGCTTATTTATGGCCAAGTTTCGGCACACGTGCCAGCAGCATTTAAAAGTCGCTTTTGAACACAAATTCGACTCTTTCTTTCGACAATTAGCGCACAAAGCCACTGGCCACGGCTGGAGGCGTGGCGGAGGGGGGGAGGTTGGTTAGTGGTTTGTATGCTTGGCCCAAGAAATATGCATAAACATAAACATAATAATAACTATAATTTGCATATTCATTTGGCGCTCGTTTCCAATCATTGCTTGAGCTCATAACTCAGTGAGTGGACTGCAGAGGCTTCTACGCGATTCTCTCTCGCTCCGAGCTCGAGCTGCGACTCAGCATATCATTGATATATCATTGAAAAGCGACTGCCAAACTGTAAAAATAATCGCGCAACAAATTTATGATTAGTCGCCCATTGCCATTGTTCGGCTACAGCTCGTAGTGCCAGTCTTCCCCCACCCCTCACAAAAAAAAAAAAAAATCATTGTTGAAGCTATCGAAAATAGCTTAGTGACAGTTTCTCAGGTTTGCTGGGCTTTAGGCGCGACAACAGCAACAACAGCAACAACAATAAAGCGGCTTACACTTTGTTTACAATGTTGCGTGGTATTTTACAGATCTCTGCCTGCTGTTGTTGTTGCTGTTGCTGTTGCGCTGTTGTTCTCTTGCTGCTGCGTCAATATTGATAATAAATAACAGTGCCGCGACAACAACAACAACAACAGTGCAGCATTAGAAAGACAACAACTGCAGGCAGTAGAGGGGCAGAGGCAGGCGGGGCAGGGGGTGCGGCTGGCAGAACAACTAACGCGACGCGCAGCGGTCACGTCTCAAGTGAAAATGGTTTTTAAGTGCCCCATTGCCTAGTGAAAATTAAACTGTCCCTGGGCACGTCACCGGCTGCGGGACAACTTCTTTACGCTGACGTCGCGAAGACGCGTCTTCTACGTCCGTCTGCAGTCTGCAGTGGCGTGGCAACCCTTGCCTTACGCCGTTGCCGCCGCCGCCAAAACCAAAAGTGTCAACTCTAATTGCCTTTTGCTTGGTTTGCCCGCCTCGAAACTCAAACAGCGAGATTTGGTCATGGACCACTCGTGCCCCTGTGCCGGTGCTCCTCCTCTCTCACTCCCTCACTCCACTTGGGCTCTCCTGCCGCACGGCAAAAGATCTTATGGTCAGTCGCGTCGCATCGCGTCGCGTCGCGTCTGTCAAATATTTGCCTTGGCATTGCCTGCGCTTGCGCAAATACTAATAAAATTTCGGTTAATTTTTTTAAGTTAACACACACACACACGCACACACACGCATTTACTTTTATATATTTGCTGTGTATTTTTTTTTTTTTTTGGCTTTTGTTGTTGTTGTTGCTTGCGCGCACTTGACTGTAATGGATTTGTTGGCATGAAGATATTTGCTGTTGTTGTTGTTGTTGTTGCTGTCGTTGCAGTTGTTTCTCGCGCTGTTGTTGTTTTATTTTTGTCAACCATTTGCGCTGACTTAAAACAAGGCCGGGCTTCGTTTTGGAGGCGGCAAAGGAAAGTCAAATCTGTCAACAACAATGAGAATTACATAAATTAAGCTGCTGCTGCTGCGGCAACAACAACAACAACAACTACAACAACGGCAGCAGCAGCAAACACAAAACAATTATAATCCGTAGCTGTTGAAATCGTCGAGGATTTATGTGCTTAATTAGCGAGGGGCGACTCTGCTTTTGTTTTTTTTTTTTTTTTTGAGTATAAACAAATTGAGTCATCAAAGTGCGCCAAGTTAATATTTAATGTAACTGCAGGGAGAGAGAGACAGACAGAGAGATAGAGAGAGAGAGAAGAGCTCTAAGAGAGCAATCGCTGCTTATTGAAATCTAAATTATATTTAATTTCTAAATATATTCCGACGAGAAGCAGGAATCAGATCAAGTGAGAAGCTTTAATGTGCTTTAAAGCTCAATGCAAGTAGGGCTTGTTTTGCTGCCTACATATAGAAAGAGAAAGGAAATGCTTTAATGTGCTTTAAAGCGCAATACAAGAAAAGCTTTTTTGATGCCTTCGTAGTAGAATAAAAAAAACAGAAGCCTTAATGTGTTTTAACGCTCATTGCAAGTAAAGCTTTCATTGATGCCTTCGTACTGGAAGCTTTAATGCGCTTTAAAGCGTAATTCACCTAACGCTTGTTTTGATACCTTAATATAATTGTAAAACAGAAAGAGAAGAGGGGTAAGCAAGTCAAAGGAGTAAGATACTGAAACATTAATGCGCTTTAAAGCTCAACGGATTTGCTTGTTTTTAGTGAGTCTGCCCATACGACAGAAAAAAAACGATTTGTTGAACAGCTTTAATGAGCTTCAAAGCTCAATGCACAACATAAACAATTTAATTTGGATATATTAACATAAAAGGAAATTAATCAACTTCAATGGTATAGCCTAAACAGATAGAGCGCTATGAAAATAATAGCAGAGTTGCCAGTACAAGCTTTGATAAGCTGCACAAGCTCAAATAACTTAAGCTTGGCTTGATTTGATTGCTTTCGTTGCGTATCTAAATTCCAGCAAAGCACTCATTAAGTTTCTAAGCATAACACTGTGCGAACTGCACGCGCTTGCAACTCTGACGAGTTACTCATACGCCGCGTGGCACGAAACTTGTTCAACATTCGCGCTGGCGAGCGCATAAACAAACATTACAATTAATTTTTATGCGACAGGCATTTGTGCTTATAAAGTCCACTAAAATATTACGAGAGAGCGAGAGAGAGGGGGGGATCAACTTGTAGATAAGCAACGGGACTAGAGAGAGAGAGAGAGGGGGGAGGGACAACTTAGATGGGCACTCAAATTGGCGACAGCGAGAGCTAAGTGCAGACAGTTGCATGTGCTAAGCGCCAAATGGACAGCCGGACAGGCGGACAGACTGAGTGACCAACTGGCAGCGAGTTGTGGCACGTTGCGTGCGTGCAACAGGTTTCAGCGCTGGCCTAATGAAGCGCCGCCAGAGCTGCCACAGCTGCCACAGCTTATGAGTCAGTTACGAGCGCTTTATGCAATGCTCCATGCTACACACCTGCCCGGCCTGAACAAGCCAGTCTGGCCGGCCACTTGTCCGCACTGCACACCACCCACAACTCGGCGCCTGCGTCGAGGGTCGCGCCGGCACTTATCACCCCGCGCGCGCGCGCTCGCTCTTATCGCACACCCACACAGCCAGCGCAATTTATTAACAATAAATTGTAAAATTCATGAATTGCTGTGCGGCCCGTGACGTAAATCGAACGTCGTCTATATGCGTATAAAGCTGATAAAGTCGCCACTGGCCAAATGCTGCTGCTACTTTCAGTACTTGCGCCTTTTTACCAAGTCATTTCATTCACTTGATGTTGTTGTTGTTGTTGTTGTTGCCCCATTTGGTGGGTGGTCACTATATCGTCTAATCGCTTAATATAATTTTTCGATTTTTTTTTTTTTGCGCTTTTGTTCGGGCTGTGAATGCTAATGCGCGGCGCGCACGAAATGCGTCGCATAATCAGCAATCTATGTAGTCCAATGACGTTAATTGAAACTACTTGAGATTAAAACAAAAAATCGGAATTGGAAAAAAAAAAACTTGGAAAAAAAATTGTTTTCAAGTACGGGTACTTGCAAAGTCGGAGGTGCCCAAAGTCGTGGCACGTTTCACGAGAGAGAGAGAGAGAGAGAGAGAGGGAGAGAAGGTCTCTCTCATACCACACACAAATTTCAGTCCAGATATATTTTCGGTTATCAGTTTTGGTTTTGGTTTCACTCATTTTTTTTCATCCACATTTTTTATTTCAATTTTTTATTTTCATTTGGTTATTTTGGTGTGTGTGTGTTTGTGTGTGGTTTCCCATTAAGAAAACCAAAACAGCCCATGCATATTAAGTAATCAGCTATACTATATAGCATCTATATATGACAATGCTGATAAGAAGCGACGCTCGACGTCGTTTTGACGTAGTCGCGCACTCACACACTCTGCTTATCAGTCGACAACAACAACAACAAGGGCCCGACCGAGAACATTTGCACTACCAATTCTACAAATTTGAGCTGCCGTGGTCAACCGCAGCGCATAATAAAAATATAAATATAAATAATAATAATACTAATACTAATACTAATAATAGTAATGATGATAATAACTTTTTACAGCGAAAAGCACAAAATGTCCGCCGAAACCGTGCGCGCTGCGCTAATTGAAGGGGTGTGATCGGCGTCTGCTGCGGATTCGGTACTGGAATTAGTATGGCTATCGGAATGGGAGTCACTGCCGCACACACTAATGAAAAACAAAACGTTTATCAAATGGATGATAACAACGCAACGTGCCGGGCGCCCCCACTGCCCACTGCCCACTGTCCAGTTGCGAGTTGCGAGTTGCGGGCTGCGAGCTGCGAGCGGCCTGAACTCCAATCCGAACTGGGCTATCAAATGTCTGCCGCCTCAAGGTGTTAAACTCTTCGCAACTGTCGCAACGGTACCCCTGGTACCCCTCTATCCACCCAATACCGCCCCCGGCGATTGGCTCTGCTCTTTGTTTTATTGTTTAACGCATTCTAATTAACAGCTTTAGTTATAGACATTGGCATGGAGCGTCGGTGCCGCTTTTTAACGCACACGTGATGATTAAATTTTAATTTTAGCGGGTGTGTGTGTGCATTGGCATGTGTGTGTGTGTGTGTGTGCTAAGGTCTCGAACCCGAACCCGACTCTTGAACCGCGGCGCAAAGCAAGCACAACTAATCCAAATCAAATGGCAGCTCCAAATCAATTCGTTTTCAATCGTTTAAAGTTAATTAACGCGCCAGAATTTTATGCCGTAGCAGCACACATTCCTTCCCCTTCCCTTCCCACTCTTTGTTGCCTTTGTTGAGCTTTGTAAATTTCCGTTTTATATACTACGATATATTTAAGTATTTTCATTTTCATTCTCATTTTCGTGCATTTTATTTTTGAGCGACGTCTCAATTTCAATGAGCGCCTTTTGTTGCCTTCCCTTCTTGCTGTTCCTTTTGTTCTGTGCTGTTGCTGTTCTTCTTCCTCTTCTTCGCATTAAAATTGTTAATTTCGTGCTAAGGCAGAAATAAATTAACCAATGAACCAGGGGCACAAACAAAACTGGGACTCGTGCTGTTAAATAGCAAAGCGTATACCCTGTAAATGGGAGGACGAACAGCAGTGCTCAATTTTAGAAAAGCAACAACGAACAGAAAAACTTTCTCAGTGCAGAGCAACTACTGGTACTACTTCAATAAGATTTATGTACAGAACAGAAATTGACAACACGCTTTTTCAGTACAGGGTATCTACCAGTCGTGTTAGCTAGCATATCTACAATACATGTGAGCAAAACGTATGCAATTTATGCAGTACTGTAAAAAATGCTGCTCATATTACTCGGAACTAATATTTATGCCAGGTATTAGCTAGTCGTGTCAGTTTTAGAATTTTGCTAGATATATAAAAAGTATTTTATTATTATATTACGCTTAATAAATACAACAAAAGAGCAACTGTACGTCTCTATGTCTAACAGCGTTGTATTGCAGTGCCGGGTATTTGCTAGTCAAGTTCGTCTTTAAAATGTTTATGATAAGTTTAGCAATAGACACGGCATAAAAATGCAGTGTAGTTATAATTTTGGAAATCTACTGTAAAGCAGAGCAGAAACTAGCCGTCGTGCAGGGTATGTGCTAGTCAAGCTTTTTTTAGCAACCTATTCTGTAACTTTCAAAGGTCCTAGTAACTATACATTTATAACTAAACATTTTTTAAAAGAGAAACCATACAATTTTTGTTGTGCGCTGTGCAGGGTAGCTGCTAGTTGCGCCTGCTCTGCTCGCCGCTCAATGCAAATGTCAGCGCAACGCCAGCAGGGAGGTGGAGGGTGGCTCGAGGCTCGAGCTCGACTCGAGCAGGCTTGACTTTGAAGCTCGACTCGAAAATGGCGTCGCGGTGCGGGTGACGTCGCCGCGGACCTCCCGCCGCCGGGCAGGCTCGTCCACCCCCTGCCCGAGGCGACTGCTTTGTATGCCAGGCAGTCGTCCAGCCGTCGCCGTCGCCGTCGCCGTCGCCGTTTGGCTTATAAGGCGCGGTGCGTATAAAGCCAGACGACGTCGGGCCGACATCGGGCGACAGCAGAGAGCGAAAAAATCACCTGGCAGCGGCGAGGAGCGTGCAGAGATTGCAGCGGGAGCGCGCGCGCGCGCTCGCTCGCTCGCGTCTCTCGACATATTGAGAAATGTGCAATAGCCTAATGCCCATTTAAGGCCTGCACTTTTCATGGCAAGTTGCATTTATCGCCGCGATCAGCGCGATCGAGCGAGCCATCGATCAACTATTAGAACTTTTTCGACAGACACTGAGACTGAGACTGGGAGCGGTAGAGCCTGAGCGGAGGGGGTAGAGAGACATGCTAATTGCCAGGTGCGATGATGCGTGTTGCCGAAAAAGCCAAGCGAAAGCAGCATCAGCAACTGTTGCTAGCGGGAGTTGCTGCGGCAGTGGTAGCTGCCAGCCACTGCTGGCTGCCACTGCTGGCTGCCACTGCTGCCTTTAAATGGTATAAATTACCAATGAATGACATACGATTTAATTGCACGCTCTAAGCAGCAACTGCTGCAGCATACAGAGCAGCAGCAGCAGCAGCAGCAGCGGCAGCAGCAACTGTTGCTGTTGCATGGGCTGCTGCAGTTGTTGCTGGAATTAATTAATATTGCACTTTTGAAGCGCGTGCATACAAATTTGTCAGTTTCGTATGGCGCTGCTTGCTACAGTTGCTGCTGCTGTTGCTGCTGCTGCTGCTGCTGTTGCTGCTGCTGCTGCCCATTTTTATGCCCAAGGTGTATGCAATTGGAATAGTTCACATTCGCCGTGCTTTATTATGGCATTTGCTGGCAATTAAAAGTCTTTCGCATTAATTGCGTGCAAGATTCAAGGGTTATCTATGTGTGTGTGTGTGTGTGTGTGTGTGTTTGTGCCACACTGCGCGTCAATTTGCTTGGCCCACACAATGTTGTTGTTGTCGATCGCCAAGTTTGTTATTGTTCTTGTTTTTTCTTATTGTTGCTGCTGCTGCTGCCCATTGACGTCAAAGCGACGCTTACAGGGACAGCAGTCAGGGGGCAGGGGGGCGTCAACGGGCACAGCATCAGTCACCTCATCTGGGGGCCTGGTGTTGATAGCAGCCGGCAGCAGGCCTCAGGCCTCAGGCCTCAGTCAGTTATCAGTGAGTCAGGCGAGGCCAACGAATTGTTGTAGGTGTTGCAAACGCGCGTCAATAACAACAGTTGCAGCAATCAAAGAGTCTATATACCCCCTAAATTGACTATATATAGCAGAGAATAGCGATAGCGATCTATAAACTATATGCTGCGAGAGCAGCAAAGTTGTGTACATTTTCCGATTGGCTTGAATATTTTACTCTATTGTTCCTATTGTCCGGTTTTATACGAAAGTTAACTACATTTCTTTAAACTCTTTAAAATACATATGGCTATAATGCCACTCTTTCTATCTCCATTTCTCTAGTTATTTTGTGTAATTCTTTCTATTGTTTCTATACCTAAGCCAAATTATCCAAATATTTTAAGCCAAATATTTTAAGAAATCTGATGAAATTTTGAAAATAATATTAAATATACTTCTAATTTTTAAATGTCTTCAGATTTTCATTGATTTATTTGCAATTTTTGTAAAATATCTAAATTAAATATATAATTCGCTTATATTTTAAAAATTTCTTTAGATTTCTATTGATTTATTAGCAATTTCTAAAATACGAGTAAATTATGTATTGAATTTGCCTACATTTTAGAAAATTATGCAGATTTCTTTTCATTTGCTTAAAATATAAAATCCAATTACTTCTACAAGCAGCTATATAAAATATAAAATAAAATATAAAATATTAGTATCTTTTTTTGTCAAACTTTGCAAACTCAGTATTTGATTTATGCCTGTTTTCGAATATTTACAGATATCTTGCATCGAAAATGACTTAAACTGTTTTATCCGACGGTTCCAATTGTCTTATATTGTTTTATGCTGTGTGATTTTTTATAAATATAAATATTGTTTGTTTCTATTCTTAAATAATGTATTTTCCACGGTTACTTATAGTTATTTTCCTATAAAAGCCACTTTCCAGCTTGTTGTTTTGGAGTTCATCAACAACTTTATGCGATAAATTCCAATTTTTTTGAAAATTATATAATCCGATTTTTCGTTTTATGAAAAAACTGCAAGTAAATACATTTACAGCGCATATTCTGTACACTAACTCCTCTTTTTGTCCGGTTGTATCCCGACTTAAATCTTCACTACTTATGCAGCTATACCCATACCCACTGAGCCATCTGATATTGCGCTGATCATCAGCAGTTTGCAGAAGTTGCTGTTGCAGTTGTGCGGTAAGCTGACCCTACGGCAACAGCAATGAGGCCCTGTAATTAGATCTATAACTTTTCTGACACATTTGGACAAAAAAAGAAAAAAGGAAAAAAAAACTGCGGAAAAAGTTGCTGCTGAGGCAACCGTCGCGGCCGCGACTGGCGCCTGAGCCTAAAGACGTTGCCGTCGGCAAAAAGCCCCCCAAGAAATCGAAAACAAAAAAACGCAACTCAAAAATGTAGAGGAATGAGGTGGGGGCAGGCGGAGGGGGTAGATCCAAAAAAGCGTCGAGAACGTAAATGAAACTCACCTCGTTTGTTCAGGGCGCTTTGGCAAGCATTATCCGAGCATTATCCAATTGTTGTTGTAGTTGTTGCTGTTGTTGTAGTTGATGTTGCTGCTGTTGAAGTTGCTGCTGTTACTGTTGCTGTTGTTAATCGTTGAGCACCGCACACATTTAATAATATTTTTTGTATTCTTGCTTTGCGCTTAACTTCTGCTTTTGCTTTTTGTTGTATACTTTAATTTCTAATATCATAAAAATATCACAAACTTTTGTTGTTGTTGTTGTTGTTGTTGTGTGTGTGTGTTTTAAACAATTGCAATTTTGCTTAAATTTGTTAGAATTGTCGGCAAGCCTTGCACGCGATTATCTACACTATATACGGTGTATATATATTTCTTTGTGTGTATATATCTTGTAAGACACTTCAATTGCGAGCTTATGCACTTAGTATTATTATCAGATATTAATAAACTTTTTCTTTTTTTTTCATTCAGCTAAATTATTACTTATTTTATTACAAAAATTTGGCAAGTTTAGTTGAGTGAGAACGAGCAAAAATTGGTTAGCTTTGTAATTGTTGTAGTTGTTGTTGTAGTTGTTTGTCGTGATTTGCTGCTAGGTACGATTAAGTTTAGAGTTGAGTTTTGAGCTGGAGCTTGACTAAAATTGCGGGGGATCGAGCGATCGGCGTGCGTGAAGCGTTTTCAATAGCGTTAGCGATTTTCCTTCTCGTTTACTTTTAGAGCGCGTGTTAACGTTTAACGGTTGTTGTTGTTGTTGTTGTTTAGAGTTGTGTTGTTGTTGTTGTTGTTGCACGCGCGTCTTTCATACACTGCGTCGTTGCCGCCGTCGTGTGTGTGTACCGTTTCTCGTTGTCGCCGCGTCAACGTGCAAATAACAAATAACGAAAACGTACGAAAAAATTTTCACTGCAACGCAAAGAGATTTTCCCGTCGTCGTCGTCGTCGCGTCGTCGTCGTCGTCGTCGGCATCGTCGTCGGCGCTGGCTTCGGCTGCAGCAGCAGCAGCAACACGCACACATACACCAACCACCGCCAACGAGCAGTGAGAGAGCGTGTGAGTGCGAGAGAGGCAGCCTACGTGTGTATGTGTGAGGATCCGAACTGCGTCTGTGTGTGTGTGTGTGTGCTGGAGCGGAGGCTGAAGAACAATTGCACGCGCACGCAGCAATTCGGGCGCCCGAAATGTAAAGAGTTTCGAACTCGAACTCGAACTCGAAATCAAAATCGAACTCGGGCTTAAGACTTCTTCTGCTCAGTCGAACGTACGCGTGCGGGGCGCTCTGACGTTGAACCTGAACCGACACTGCCCAGCAAGACACTGGCGCAGCCAGCGGCCTTTCTACATAGAATAGGCTGACGACGACGACGCAGCTGCCGCTGCCGACGCCAACACACACACACACACACACGCACGCATACTCGCGCAACTTTAACACCAACGCAACAAACGTTTGCTGCCGCTGTATGCGTGTGTTGGCGTCTCATTCGCCGGATAAAGCCGACGCGGCGACTGAGTGAGCGTGTGAGAGAGCAACAGACAGTCCAAGAGACAGAGAGAGAGAGCGAGAGCGAGCGAGAGGCAGCGCAGAATGAGAGCCAGTGGGAGAGAGCCAGGCTGGCAGAGTCGCGCCTGGGCAGCACGTGCAAAGCAACATAAAGCTGCCTGCTGATTTTTGTCGCATTTTTTTGTTGTTGCATTTTTATCTCTGCGCTTCGCGAGTGTCAGCTGTTGTTGTTGTTGTTGCTGTTGGTGTTGGCGTATGTAGCTGCAATTGCCGAGCTGCTGCTGCTGCTGCTACTGCTGGCGCTCGTTGTTGGGGCAGCTGCAGCTGGTTGTTGTTGTTGTTGCTGCTGCTGCTCGCCCCACGCCGTAGTTGTAGTTGTTGTTTATGGCTGCGTGGGTTTCTAATTGCTCAAACTATATACCAATGAGGAGGCTCCGTTGCATTTTCGCTTTCGCAAAAGCGAGCTCCGAATAGGCGCCTCCCACTTTTCCATTGTTGTTGCTGCGCGGCATTGGAGCTGGATTGGCTGGGGGGATGGACTGTGTGTAGGTGTAGCAGTTGCGGGCGGAGGAGGAGGAGGAAACTAAGCAGAGATTATGCAATAGAGCAGAGCAGTGAGTTAAATGTGAGAGTTATATATAGAAACTATTTGATTTAGAATAAATAACTGTTTATATAGTTTTATATTTAATATAATAAAACACTGCTAAATAAAACAAATTTATATAGACTTATAACAGCTGAAAATATATTTATTTTGTCTAAAACTATATTTTTTAAAAATGCTAAAATACATTTTCTTGTTATTTTTTTTATTTACCATATTGTAGTATTAAATTATAATCCTTTTTAATTGAATTTAAATCAAAAACATAACTCAATTTACAGTTTATTGCAATCATGAAAGCTTTGGAAACTTCAGTTTTCAGTCAACAGGCGAGCTCAGAAGAATACTAAGATGGAAAGGTCATAAAGGGGTTGAAGGTAACCCCGTTTACTTCAATAAAATAATAAACTAAAAAACTAAAACTAAACTAAAAAAAGTTTGCATAAAATATATTTTATAAGACTATTTTTTATTATTATATTTTATTTTATATTATTTTATAAATTGTATTTAATATAATACGCTCAGGCTCTGCCAATTTTTTTAATGAAATATATTTAATAACATTATTTATTTTATATTTTATTATATACGCTCGAACTCAGTTTTCTATATAAAATATAAATATTATATTATTTTATATAATTGTATTATTTATTGTATTTATTTATTTATTTATAATAAAGAAGAATAATGTAAATATTGTATTTATTATTATACGCTCATGCTCTAAAAACATTCTTGCTCATCCAAGCCGCAAAGCTGCTTTATAGTTGCTTTAGAGTCTAATTAAATAAATTAATTCATTTATATAAAATTCTAACTAATTGTCTGCAAATTGCGCTTAACCCTTCTTAATCTTTGCTCTTAACAATCGCATTATTCGGGCTTAATTGCGCTGTCTTATAAGCCCGCAAACAATCCATAATAATTTATTGTCAAAATAACAAACTCATTGCCGGATAAAATTCATACGGATAAAAACTGAAATGCTCCCACAACAACAACAGCTCTCGCGCTCTCAGTGGCTCTCGCAGCGCTCTCTCACACACACACATGCATACACCTACTCAGCGCTCTCGCAAACACATGGAAATGCCGGCAAACAACTTCGACGCCAGCGTCGAGCGCCTGAACTTGAAATGCCGATGCAGCGCGCCTGAGAGCCGAGCTGAGCGCGTGCTCTCAGTTGCTGCGACTGCACATGTATGCGTAGCTGAGGGCATGCATGTGTGTGTGTGTGAGTACACGACGCAGCTGCCGACGCTCAGTTGCTGTGTGTGTGTCTGTGTGCTGTGTTTACAAAACAAAGACCAAAATGAAAAGAGACGAGCCAAAAGCATGCCACACACACACACACACACACACACACAGACTGGCCACGTTTTGTGAATGAACGAATAGTAGCACACCAATACTTGAGCACGCTCACACACACATACACTGAAACCAGTACGAAGGCAGCGTGCGGCTGTGTGCGTGCATTGTGGGCAGGGAAAATAAACGAAACGCAAAAACGCGTTTACGCGATTCGTACAAAAATTGTTCGGGCGGCAGCAGCGGCGCAGCAGCTCGCTTGTAGGTGTAGCTATGCAGATAGATTGCGCGCGTCTGTGTGTGTGTGTGTGTGTGTGTGTGTGTGTGTGCTGTCTGTGTGTAGGTGTCTGCCTGTGCGATTGGTGTGAAACAACTACAACAATAACTTATTGAAATGAGACGACGGCGACGATATTGACGAACAAATGAAACCAAAATGGTGTAGGCCACGTTGTTGGCCGCCAATTCGCGCGACTATGCCGCGACTATGCGCTCGCTCGCTCGCACCTACGCGCCGCCAAACGCCCGCGAGCGTCTGGAGTGCGAGAGCGACAAGAGCAAAGCATGCGCTTGGGTCCGATTTGCTGATGAAGTTGTCGCCGTCTCACGATGCAAATCCGCGACTGTTTTAAGTGCATTCTAATGTCGCGACTGCCTACGCCAACAGCAACAACAACAACAACAACAACAACAAAAAGCAGTACAATCCCAGCGAAACTTTTGCAGCTGCAGCTGAGAAATTTACGTGGAATCCCACTGAAAAAAAAAAGAAATGCCAGCACAAAGAGATTCCTTCGACTTGGGCTGCGCTCCTCATTGTGCTGCAAATCTTCCCACGGTCGACGGGCAAGTCATCACCCTCTCCGATCGTACGTGCATTATTATTATTAACGTTGTTGTCGCCGTGCGGCCCGCTACCACCCGAGCACCACAACCCACCACCGGCTTGCAACCCCCTAACTTTTGGCGGGAAACGCCAGCCAGCAATCTCGACAGGAATCTCAGTTAACGTCTTGGACGCGCCACAAACAAAAGGCAAAGACGCCCGCGGCCCGCCCGACCCTACACAACACGCACACCCCGCTCTCGGCCCATCCGGCAAGCCACCCCTGGGCAAGTTTACCTGGGCACCGCTGCGCATGTCATGCTGCTCCTTTTCCTTAATTATAATGATGCTCATTCTTTCGACGACGCCTTCCCCTCGGGCCGCACGGCGGGAGGGCGGCGGAAACTGCGTCGCCGAGCGTCGCCTTCTGCGACTTGGAGGTCGCAGCACTCAATGCTCTATACGCGAAGCTCAATGCTCGCTTCTCAATTAAAAACGCCAACATTGCGCCAATGTTAACCGCAATTCGGCGCATTGATTTGCATTGATGCAACAGTTGCAGCAGCGGCAACTGCAGCCGGAGCAGGCGCAATAACCATAAAAGCAAATGGCATTGTAGCACCTCGATGACGCCAACAGCAGCAGACGCGAGACTGCAGAGTTTGCCATTGCCGCTTTTCACGCAATTCCCCCAAGCACCTGGGGGTCAACTGCAACTGCCGCTGCCCCTGCTGCTGCCCCTACCCCCGCTACTGCCTCTGCTACTCCTCCTCCTAGGCCCGTTCAACGACGATGTCGCCGCCTTTTTATGCGCCAATTAAAAAAATCTAATTTGCATGCGCTTTTCGACTCTGATTCTCACGGATAACCAGAGGCAGCAGCAGCTCCAGCAGCAGCAGCGGCAGCAGCTTCTCTATGTTTCACGGGCAACACGTGTGTCTTATGATTTATCATAAGCAGCTGCCCCCAGCGCGAGAAATCGCAGTTGGCAGTTGGCAGATCACAGATCGCAGATCGCATTGTGACTCCGTAATTGCAACTAAATTAAAACAGTTAGACGAAACTGTTGCGCCATACGAATTGTGTTAGCTGCAACTGTAGTTTGTTGTATGCATGTTATCTGTGAGCTTGTGGAGTGTAACCTTGAACAGACTGCTGATCTACCATAATCTAATAATATATCCCAAGAGTTTCTCCAAAAAATCAACTATTTTCCAAAGTTAATAATGAGTCTCTCTAATTAAACTACTCCTATTATAATAAATTTTATTATTATTAGTTCATACTCTTCAAATTTATATTAAAATCAATCTTATAATTATAAATTTATTCTCTGCACTTTTGTCGCCTTAAAAGAGCTCATGCAATATGCTGTTATTAAATAATAATAATAATAAATAATTAAATACTTTTACTATGATTTTTAAATAATTTAAGAAAAAGAGTTTTACTAGCGAATGCCTTTATATATGTGCAGTATAAATTGTTTTTAGTCACTATTTTCATAATTTCTTAAACTAAAAATTTTCTATATAATTAATTTAATTGAAATCATAAAGGAAAAAATGTGAATAATTGCAAAATATATATTTTGATAGAATAATTTGTTAAATTACTTTCATTGCAGTTTTTTAAATCTTTTTTAAGAATTATAGACTCATCAGTTTCTATCTTATTTCAAAAAACAATATTCTTGAACCAATTTTTTAAAGAATCACAATTAAAAAATTAAAATAAAATACAACAATATTTTTTAAAGAATGTATCACACAATTAATATTAATCAATCGAAATAAAATGGGCTGTTTTGTTAATAGAAAATATTTTTTAATGAATTTATAAAACATTATCATAAAATTCTACAGAATAATTATTTGAAAATTTGCTCAAACTCTTCAATTTAAATAATAATATACTATTTTTTAAATACCTACATAAAAAGCTAACCAGCCAATCTCTTAAATAACGTTTATTCTGTTCAATTCAATATAATAATCATCAACTTCTTTTAAAACTCCTCAGCATTACTAAATTGTTATATATTATTATTAGAAATTATTGAATTATAGAATTCTATAGTCTTGTCGAGTCTCTAAAGCATTACTTAATGGCTCTATAGCATTGCTAATCTATTAAATATTATTATTAGAAATTATAGAATCCAATTCTATAGTCAACTTTTCTCATATACTTCTACAACAAGTTCGTTGCCTAAGTCGTTCGTTCAGCTGCAGCTTCTGCCTGCTGGCTGCTGGCTGCTGCCTGCGACACCAACGCCAATGCATAATTTATGCTCAATGCCCGCCCGTTCCCCAGATGCCCAGACATTAAAGCGGCTTAATTCCGTGCTACAAGACGCATTAAAGACTTAGACGCCTAACAACTCCCACAAAGCAGCGATGCGACTTTGACTCCGACTGCCAAGCCGAAGATGTGGCTGCCGTTTCAACGACTGCTGCTGCTGTAGCTGCCGCTGCTGCCTTTTGCCACTTTGGCATAAAATTAACTGTTCATTCAAATAAAAATTAAACTATTGGGCCCGTCGCTCAGACAGCCTGTCGTCCCAAACAACACTGAAGGAGGAAAAAATGAGCTGAGCTTAAGCTCATAAACGATTAACATACAAAACACACACGACGGCCCAATCGATCCGAAAACTGAAGCATTTCAATATATGTATAAGCCGCATAATAAAATATAACAATCATGCGATAAAAACTCTTTCTCAATCGCACACACACACGCACACACACACGCACACACACTCGCACACACGTAGACACTCACTCGCCTGCCCATTCACCTGTAAAAGTGTGGGAAAGCATCGAGAAACCATCGCGATCGCGAGTTGATCGCGGTCCAGCAAAAGCTTAGGCCCCAGCAGCGATCAATAGAAATCAAAGCTGAAGCTGGAGCCGAGGCTGAAGTTGGAGCTCAGGCTGAGGCTTCAGCTGAAGTCGAAACGCGCCAAAAGAAAACGTTGAAAATTCAAATTAGCTCAAGACTCGTAAATAAAAGATATTATAGCCAATCGAGCAATAAAACCAGTTAATCTCTAAATGTGCCTGGCCGCAACGACAGAGAGACAGCGAGAGAGGGGGGGAGTGGGAGAGAGAGTGGGAGAGAGAGAGGGAGAGAGGCAGCGGGAGCAGCAGCTCATCCCGGGCCGAGGCGACTTTAACGACAGGGCGAGCGCAACCTGCTAGGAAATAACAAATCAGTTGGCCCAGTCATGGAGCGTATTTCGGTTAAGAGAGTCGGTGAGAGTCGGCAGTTTGTTTGGAGAGGCGGGTGTAAGTTCTGCGCCGAAAGCAATCAAATCAATTTTATTATTGCACTTTTACGGCATTTCTAATGCACTCGACGCGGCAATGGGGCGTAGACCACAGACCGGAAGCGGTCTGCGTGGGCATGCCAGAGAGAGGAGTACGGGGGAGTTGGAGGCAGCCTGGCGATTAGCCTGGCTAAGCCACAAATGCATTCGGTTATTAAGCCATTCAGGCGACGTGAGAAAATGCTCAACTCGGCGCGGATCATTCAATTTGAGTGCGGCGGATGTTGTAAGTTAGCTTAGAAAATGGCAAATAGCAGGCAGGTGGAGGCTGGAGAGAGAGAGAGAGAGAGAGAGAGGGGGCAGCCAACCTGATGAAGATGGAGCAAACGCGCCAAGGCGGAAATTATTTATTAAACACTTGAGGCCAATCAAAGCTGCCTGCCTGCCTGCCTGGCTGCCTACACATGCCTACGGCTCTGGCTCTGGCTCTGGCAGCGGCTAATGGCTAAAACCAAACAGCTAACAACGAATTCAATTAAATCAACAAACACCGGTGGCTTTACTAGCCAACTAACAACAACAATACACTACACTACAGCTAACTACAACAACAACATCATTAAACACTGTTTTAATGCGAACTTGAAGGCAGCTCTGCCGGTGGCCTTAACTCAGTTCCAGCTGCTGCTGCTGTTGTGGCTTCTGCCACAATTTGGCAGATCTTTCATTAAGACAAAACTTTAGTGAATGAAATAAAGTCGAAGCTAGCCTCCCGCTGCCCGCGCTCCGCCCGCACTAATCCCATTCATGTGCGCAGACAACGCTGTAGGTAAATCATTTGAAATTTGTCTTCCCGGAGATCTTGACGAGATGCGAGAGATCCACGGAGATTCGAGGCGTGCGCGTGATTTAAGTGTAGCTCATGTTGGCACACGGTTTTTGGGTAGTGTACGTTCTGTGTGTGTGTGTGTGTGGGGGTCTCGTGTTGTTGCTAGAGGAAGTGCAAAGTGCTGCGATATGATCTTTAGTTGTGCCACGAAAACGGAGGAAGAAGCAGCAGCAGAGGCAATTAATTGCCAACGGGCGGCAGCGGGCAGCTACCGACAAATAGGTTAACAAGTTGGGGGCAGTGTTTTGGGGTTTTATGCTTTTGGTAAGGCCACGGAGAGAGAGCATACAGTTCCAGGGAAATACACGCGAGCGTGAGCGACTCACGCTGCTCTACTTCCGCTCAGGTAAGCGTATGGTATCATGCTCCGCTCTCAGTTGGATTAGAAGTTGGAATATATACACTACTACTACTATATAAATTTACAATACAATCTATATTTTAATCTATAATTTAATCTATAATTTAATTTAATTGTGTATAATTTTTCAGAGTTATCATAAGCAAAACACACAATCTGTTGAGTTATAAAAAAATTTCCAATTTGTAACTATTAGAGTTGAACATAATTATTTTAAATATGGTGTCTGAAATTTAACATGAATATTTATTATGTGCGTGCTATATAAAAAAATATACTAGAGCTTATAAAATTTCCAGCGAAAAAGTTTGCATGGTTATTGTATTTATCAAAAATTGAAGTGTAGTACGCTACGCTATAATCATTAAAATTGTTTATTAATTTTAAAAAAATATTCTTGTACAGTCTAAAACATTTTTTATTAATTATTAAAAAGTATTTTCGAATTTGTAATAAACTGAAGTGTGTAAGTATAGTTCTCGTTAATAGTAATTACTGCATATAAATAAATGTTTTTTTAATTTTGGAATTTTTCATAAATTGATTACTCTTTATATATTATTTAAACTATATAAAAACTATATTCTTTAAGCAATACCGTTTCATTCCCCTTTTTTTAATTTTTCTACATTTTATGTCGATTTTGAAACCTTTTAACGATCTTAATTTGCATTTTCCATCGAGTGTTATTCTTTAATCACAACCCTTCCTTATGCCTTTAGGAAAAAAACATCAAACTCTTTTTTTTTTGGAATTTCAAAAATATTTTCAACAGTTTCATTTTCATGTGCAGCGTAATATTATTCTTTAATCAAGCCCTCCATATTTTCCCATATAAAAATGCAGAAAAGATACAGACGCGCATATATCATTTTGGGTGCTATACCCTTTCCCATGGGATATGTTTATGTCCCTCCTTCTTGCTGCTCCTCCCTATTGTTACCTACTTCCTCATGCTTCCTCTTTCAAACTTCTGTTTGTCGGTATTTTTTTTTCTGCATATTTTTGCTTACTTTATTGTAACTCTTTGCTGTTTCCACCATCTCCTATCCTTCTGCCTTCTCCTGTTTCTACATTGCTGATAGCTTCTTCTACTGCTTCCTACCGTCCTCGGCTGTAGCCTTTCTTCTACTACAACTGACAGCTCTCGGGCCACTTTTGTAAGGCACCCATGGGATTTATTAGTTGCCCAGACAAAGCTCATCAAGTTGCAGGGCAGCTGCCAGAGCTTTTGACTTGCCCCGCAGCCAGCCCGAACTGCGCAGCGAACTTGCCTAATTTGTAATTGCCATGCGCAGCTGCGTTATCTGCGCCGCGCTGAAGTGGCAAGCAGCCGGAGGAGGCAGGAAGCAGAAGGCGGTCTCCTTTTGCCGCCCGGCCAAAGGAGCAGCCGGCCCGCCTCACGGGGTGGCGGTGGCGGCAGGCAGGCAGCAACTGGCAACTGGCAACTGGCAACTGCGCAAAAGAATCCGGAATAGGATAACGTACTATGTGAAAAAGGGGTGGTGGGTTGCTTGGGTGGTTGAGACGCCCTTGCGCCTACCTGGTGTCTTGGAACTCGTTTTCCCTAAATGGACACGCAGCTGGCAAGCGGATGGAAGCGGAGTTTCGCCTCGGCTTGCTGCTCGGCGTGACACATTGATAAATATGATGGAATTTATAGGCGCATTTCGAGTATTGCACAATGAAGTTGCATGAATAACGAGCAGAGAGCGAGAGAGAGAGAGAAGACGAAGACGGAGCTGGCGAAGATCCACCCGCCACATAAACTACGACTTCGACTGCGACCTCGGTCGGGGCACTCCATTTGCCTCGTGTATATTTATGTCATTAAATTTAAGCATTTTCGTTTAGGCCACTCAGCTGGCAGCCTGGCAACCCTGTGATTAAGTTGGCTGCTGCTGCCTCTTGGCCAATTGCATGTCCGGCTAATAGTTGAGAGTCCCAGCTCCAACTTCAACTCCGACTCTGACTCCGACTTCGAGTCCATAAGAATTTCATATGAAATTATAAGCGCTTTAGTTTTATTGTGTGCGTTGTCTGCGCTGCTGCGATGGTGGTGCCACGGTGGTGCGACGGTGGTGGTGCCGCTGCTGCCACGCAGTGATAAATGTTTCCTATGCCCAGGTATTTCACCCGCGGCAGCCGACGCAGCAAAATTCATACAAATGCAAATTTAATTGTAGTCGTCGCAGTGGCATCCCCAGCCTCCACATCAAGCGCTGCAGCACGCAATTTAAGTGGGCGTGCCCCGGAGGCAGCAGCAGCAGCAGCAGCAGCACAGTCCAGGCAAACTGTGCCAATTCGTTTGAATTTCTCTAAATGTTTTTTTTTGCGCTGCGCGTTTTTGTTTCTGCAGCTCGTTGAAATGATAAATAAAACTGCTGAACTAACGGTAGCCGCCGCCTTTTTGCTTAGCAGGCCCAACTAACGGTTCTGCCTGCGAGCACTTTTTCAGCGTCTGCTCGCAGCGACACGCAATGCGTCCGCGTTGGCGTCGTCCATATGTCATTGCGGGGCACAGGCGACGGCACTTGTTCAATTGCTGTAATTGCTGCCCCATGCCCCTGCCCCGGCCTGATCAATAGCTAATTGCAGTTGTAATTGCTGCCACAGATGCTGCTGCAACATATCTGACACCTCGTGTGTGTCTGTGTGTATGTCTGTGTGTGTGTGTGCGTGCAACCGCAAAAGGATATTGCGTTAATTCCGCTTCCTTTAAGTGCTCCTCACACCTTCTCAGCTGTTCCGCCAGATTTGTTGTCTCTCCCGTCGATCTCCCTGCCGTTCTGTAATTACAATAGTGCGTGACTCTCCCTCACTCTCTCTCTCTCTCCTTGCCGCCAAGACTGCGTCTGCTGAGCCTGAGCCCGGCAACAGCTGGCGAGGCTGCTGCTGCCTCTGCCTTGGCTTCTGCTGCTGCTGCTGCTGCTAAGACGCCGCCGCCCTTGCAATCTGCTCGTGTTGTGTTTGCTTAGAGGTCAATAATCTCTGGCGGGGTGACTGTTTGCGAATATACCCTCTAGCTCGAGCTGCCTGTCATCTGTCGTTGGGCAACACGCCGAATTCCCATACAAACCCAACGAGCCTTGAGCAGAAAACTCAATAACTCTGCAGATCTAGCCAGTTTCTAAGTGAAGTAACAGCTGACTTCTCTCAGAGCCAAGAGCCTTGGAGATCGATGAGCTGTAAAGATATTTAGCGCAGCGAAGCATGCAGTTTTCAGATATGTTCTGAAATTTCTTGACTTTCACTTTCCTAACTTTATCCGAAAAATTTCTTGAAATAATAAAAATTTTTAGCTGCCAAGTAAAAGAATAGATCGAAATATGATCGATTAGAGTGACTGCTGAGACAACTTATATTTATATAGTTAGATATCTCAGAGAGAGAATTAGCTTTTCTAAAGAGTTAAGTTTTTTATATTCTTCATATCCCTGGAGAATTTTATCTCTGCACATTTCTTAATACTCTCTTCTTATTTTGTTGAATATATATTTTTTTTTCTATATCGCTGTATAACTCAGTATTAATTTCTATCTTAATTTTACTCTCTCTCCATGTCTCTCTTGATATGCGTCTTTCTCAATATCTCTGCATAATTATATTATATATATCTTTCTACCTTTCACTTCCTACATTTCCTTACATTTATTTTTTATATTTCTGTGTGTCTTAAGAAGATTACTAAATCTGTTAATTTATCTGAATAATTCTGTAATTATATTTCTTTACTTTTCTCTCTCTTTATTTCTTTAAAAAGATAAATATTGTATAATTCTGCATACCTTAAAAAAATAAATATATCTCTCTCTTTATCTATTTCTATATTTGTGTGTCTCTTTCTTTGATTTTTTCACGATATACCGATTATCCTATATCTCTTTTTATCTAACTATTCTAACTAACGTATTCTGCTTTCCTATATAAATTTATATTGTTCATACTTTGCATATTTCTCAATATATTTCTATATTTTCTTTAGCTATTTCTTTCTTACTACCTTATTTCTTTCTCTTTCCCTCCCTTTCAGTCAGCGTCAAAATCCTCCTGCAATTTCCCTATCGCTTCGATTTCGCAGCAAATCTTCCAACTGCTACTCCGACTATCGCCAGGCAATCGCATGCATAAATAAGAATTTCTCTTGCTGCATCCCCCGCTCATTTTCCCCCTGCCCATGCTTGACAGCAGCAAATGTCATTAGCGTGCAACAAAAATACGCAACAACAAGGCAACATTGAATGCGGCATGCGGCATGCGGTTGTTTTCCTTGCAGCAGCAGCAACGTCTTTGAGATTTGCTTTGATTTGCTGCTGCCACTGCTGCTGCCGCTGCTGCTGCTGCTGCTGCCGCTGCTGCTGCTGCTGCTGCTGCTCTGGCCAAAAGTAGGTAGCAGAAATTAGATGTTATTGTATAAGCGGAAGGGAAACACACCGGGCCGTAGATAATAACAATAATAATGATAATGCACAAGAGGAACGCGCGCCAAGCGGTCGAGGGCAACGAGAGCAGCAGCTGAGCCGAAAGCAGCCCGAAGACGAGCTCGTCTTACAGCCGGGATTTCAGTTTCAGCCTCAGGTGCGAGGGTGTGTGCACTTTTTTGTCATGCAACGGCAACGGCAACGGCAGAACGAGCAGCAGCAGCAGCAGCAGCAGCAGCAGCAGCAGCAGAAGCAGCAGCTTCTGTTCCCCTACTTCCCTTTATGCGTCTCCTCGTCGCAACAATTTGTAGCACGTGGCCTATTTGGCCATTGTGACCGGGGCAAAGTTGGCGCCTTTTTTGGGCAGCAGGCCATAAAAGACAGCGACTGAGATGGCAACGGGAAAGGGGCTACGGGTGCGGGTACGGGCACGGGAAAGGTAACGTGATTGCGGGTGCCTCAATTATCTAACCATATGAGAGCTGCGAAAGGGGTAAGCGGCAGAGTGTTGTATCTCCGGTATCTGATTACAGGGCAGCGATATTGTATACCTCGATGTTGTTGTTGTTGTTGTTGCTGCTGCTGTTGCTGCTGCTTCTACTGGCTGCAGTTGCAATATCGATTGTTGGTCATTCAACACCCACGTGCTGCGGATGCAGGAAGCTCTGCTCCGCTGGGGCTTCATTTGCCACACAGACAGGAACTGTCGACATGCGATCTGCATAAAGTCTTGCAATTTCACCACAGCAACAACAACAACAACAGGTAGAGAGGCAAGAGCAACAGCAGCAGCAGCAGCATAAACAGTGGCAACATTGCAGCGGGCGCAACTATTGGACATTGCCAAAGACGGTTATAATTGGCCCAAGGCAGCGACAATTTATCAACGCCGATTGCCATTTGTGTTGACAACTAACACAGCACAGAGAGCAGAGAGCTGAAGACTGCAGAGAGAAGAGAGAAGTCTGCAGAGCGAAGACTGCAGACTGTTGAGTCTGTAATGCTTGCTGCAGCGGCATAAAGCGTGTTGATTTCGCACTTTACAGCTTGTAAAGCCGGCAATGGCAACTGCTGCTGCAGCAACAACAACAACAGCAGCACCGACAACTCTGCTGCCAACTATGAAATTATTGTATTTAATAACCAACAAGCAGCGAGCTGCGAGCCGCTTGAAAATGGTCAACAAAACGCGCTAATTGCGCACGAAAACCACAACAGAATTTATTACATTTCAATTATGTATATGGGCAAATGTTGGCACAACCAATTGCCAGCGCATAAATCTCAGCAGCAGCAGCAACATCTGCAGCAGCAACAACAACAACTGCAGCATCATTCAACTGCTCCGCGGCTGTCAAATTAGCCAGAAAGTCAGTGAGAGCAACAGCAACAGCTGCTGCAGCTGCCAGCAACATGTTGTTAGCAACATGTCAGTTCGGCCGCTTGTCAACACTGGCTCATTGCTCTGCTATCCAATTGGACCGCTCTTCTTTCGGACTGGAAATTTGCTTCCGCGCTTGATTTGCAATTACTTCATTACAGCTGTAGAAACTATTGCGACTATCGATTACCCTGTAAACAATATGTAAAAACTGCTATGAAAATAAAAATACTTTTATTATGTTTTAAAAAAAACAGTTTAACATAATTTTCACTTGACTTACAGTAAAGTTTTTTTTACTTTTCAAGAAAATTTAAAAATTGATTATATAAAAAGAAAATAATATCGCTTAAGCAATTTTCGAAAACCTCTATGAAAATAAAAATACTTATATTCGTTATTATTGAGAATATGCTGCTGAAACTGTTTTAAAAAAGCTATTAAAACTAATTTTGACTTGACTTACCGTACAGTTGTTTACTTTTTAAGGAAATTTACCACCAAATAATATGAAAATAAAATAATATCACTTTCAGAGCACTCAAAGTTTGAAATTAATTTATCTAGTATTAGGTTTTATTATTTGGCCCATATCTAGCTTTCTTTTGTATGCCATATTTGGCCTATATCTTATAAGTTCTGTATGTATACACGGACAAACACTCAGACGGACAGACGAACGGACATGGCTATTGCAGCTGATTAAAAGTATTTTTACTCAAAATAAAAATAAATATATTTAAATATATTTTGCATGGGCTATCACGCCTATTTCAGCCCACTACATATTTAGATATCTTTCGCACAAACTTAGCATGCCCATTTTTAATAGGCAAATGATATAAACACACCATATTTGAATCATGCTTACCTCGAGGCACTATACACACTCTCACTCTCCCTTTATTTTTCCCTCATTATCTCTCTCTCTCTCTCTGAAGGTCACTTTATTCGCTAAAATACTGCAGTCTCTTGCCTGTATTATTTTGTGGCGAGAGGAAGCTGATTACAACACTCGGTAGTAGTTCTCCCGCTTATTCTTATTGTATTTTCAAATTCTATTAAAATGCAAATGTCAAATATTAAAAAAAAGCTTAAAAAAATGATATTATTGTGAGAAATAAATTCTTCATATAAAAATCCAACCATTAAAGATATATTATAAATTAATAAAATAGTATAAAAATTGGTTTACCAAGTCTACAAGTCAGTTCTAGTCTAGATATGATACACTCACATATAGTCACAGCTCATTTGAAGCTGAGAATTGCTGTGCTTTCTGGGATTTTTCACATATTAATAAAGCCTGAGTATTTTCCCGGGAACAACTGCCAAGCGCTTAACGAAACAATTACGCGTAGCTGCAACATTGCTGCCACAGCCTGCAGAGGGCGTGGTGGGGGCAGAGGTAGTGGTAGAGAGGCGAGCTGACCAACAGTTGAGGTCCAGCAACGTGTGTGGCCTGTGCTGCAAGAGGTTGCTGCTGCTGCTGCCACCGGCAACTATTGCTATTGCTGTTGCTGCTGCTGCTGCTGGCGTTGCCTTTGGCAGTTGCAACTTTTGTCGTTGTTCGTGCATAAATCGTGTGAAATATCGCATTTCGCGCAGTTCCACTTCGTGTTAACGAGTGTCACATACGCACACAGAGCAACAAACACGCATTTATTTGTCTTAGCGAGGCATTGTTGTTGCTGTTGCAGTTGCAGTTGCAGTTGCAGTTGTTGTTGCTACTGCCCAAGTGCTTAGCGGGCAAGTGCTTGTCACTTGATTGCAGTTGTTGTTGTCATTGTTGTTGTTGCTGTTGTTGCTGTGTATATTTGCGTATATTGACAGCACAGTGTGATAATGCTGTTGACATTGATATAGTTCAGACGAGGCGAGGGCAGACCATAGACTAGGCGACTGCAGTTGCTGTTGTTGCTGTTGCTGTTGCTGTTGCAGTTGCAACGCCCACAAGACAATTGACAGTCGACAAAAGCGCTCCGCTAAGAGCCAGAAAAAGCACTGAGCTTTAGCTGCAGGCAGCCTCTGCCTGTGCCTCCGGCGGCTGCAGCGGCAATCTGATAAAGTTGCGGCTGTTGCGCATGCGCATGTTGCACGCCTACAAAATCATGTTGCACGTCAATTGTGCAGCTCGCAAAATATGTTCGTGCGGCTTTTGTTTTTCTCTGCTTTTCGTCTGCTTATTTAAATTCTGCAATGATTTTTTTCAAAGTACTCGTCGCTCCAGTCGTATTGGTTTTCAAGGCCGGCCCAACGTGCGACGTGTGTGGCCATAACTTAGTCAGCCGCGGGGCAGCTGGAGGCTGCGACGGCAACATGTTGCTGACAGACGGCAGCCAGAAGGCGGGCAGCAGCAGCGACACCAACGCCAAAGCCGCAGCCGCAGCCGCAACGACGACAATATCGAATTGCTGCTGCGGCTGCTGCGACTGCTGCTGCTGCAGTTGCTGTTGCTGTTGGGCGGCAATTGATTCTTAAAAAACGCTGACAACTTACATGTTGCAGCAACATGTTGCTTTGCCTACGTGCACTGTCCGGCTGTCCCACTGACCACGTTGACAAATTGCTACATGTGCTACGGCAAGCCGCGACGAGCATCGCATTACGCAACGCAGAGCAACGGAAAGAAGCGCTGGGAAAATGGCAAACGGAAATTGAAAATTACTTAAAAATTGCTCAGCTAAACGCCCACCATGCGAGCGAGACAGGCAGAGAGACAGAATTGAGAGAGACGCGCATAATCCTGGCCGGGGCCCAACTAATAATCGCATAATACACGTTCCAAGCTAATGATTAACTTGCATCATTATCGCACAAGATCTGCAGCGCAGCGGCAGCAATTGCAGGCAAGGCTAAGGGCTCGAGTTTTGTTTTTTTTTGCAGCGCGATCTCGAAATTAGCTGCTGCTGCTGCTGCAGAAGCTGTTCCGATGGGCAGGACAACAGCGCATCCTGCACTTTTACTCGTTTCATTGAAGAAACGACGCGCGCCCAAGGCCCGAGGCAACTGTTGCTGCTGCTGCCGCTGCTGCTGCAATCTGCTTTTATTTTATGCGCAGCGCGCTTAAAAATGCAGTCAACGTCTCTGAGCCTGCTGCTGATGCTGGGCTCCAGACAGCGCAGACAGGAACCTGCCGCTTAGGCGAATGCCTGACGGCCCCAAAAAGGCAAACGGCCCGACAGCAGCAGCAGCAGCAGCAGCAGCAGCAGCCAGCAGTTGGGGCAAGCAGCCAACACCAACATGCAACAAAGCAAACGGCAGCCGCAGCTAAAAAATAAGTTTCGCCGAGGGAGAAAATTCACTGCATCCTCCCACTTTTTGCTGCTGCTGTTGATGTTGCTGTTGCTGCTACGTGGCCAAGGCAATGGGGCTATTATGTTGCTGCTACAGTTGCTGTTGTTGTTGCTGTTGCTGTTGCTGTAGAGCTTCATATGGCTGCTGTTGTTGCTGTGGAGCTTGATATTGCTGCTGTTGTTGTTGTAGTGGTTGCTAGAGCTGTTGTTGTTGCTGTGGAGTTTGATATTGCTGCTGTAGACACTGCTGTTGCTGCTGTAGTTGTTGCTGTTGTTGCTGCAAGAGCTGCTGAAGTTGTTGTTGCTCTTATTGCTGCTGTATTGCTATTGTTTTTGTTGTTCTTGCTGTTGATGTAGTGGGCTATATTGCTGCTGTTGTTGTTGTAAGCTGGACTGTTGCTGCTGCTGCTCTAGAGCGTTGCTGTTGTTGCTGTTGTTACTGCTGCTGTTGCTGTTGCTGCTGCAGTGAAGCCAATCATTATATGCGTTTCTCATACTTTTTATGCGGGAGTTGCTGCTGCTGCCTGCTAAGAAATTGCTGCTGTTGCTGTTGCTGCTGCTGCTGCTGCGATTTTTGATTTATGCGCGGCCAAATGAGTTCCAGTTTTGCAAAAAGGCGCAAAGGAAGACAAAATTGAAATCGGAGTAGTCAAAGTTGGTATATCAAGCAGCGTGCACACCCACACTTCCGGCTGTAAATTGAATGTGGGCGTGCCACGTGACTGTGTGTGTGTGTGTGTGTGTGTGCAGCACAGAAATGGCAAACGGCAAATGGAATGTTGCGCCCATGTTGCTGGCAGGTAGCAGCAGCAGCGGCAGCAGCAGCAACACAGGCATAATTATGCGCATGCTGCTGCTGCTGCCGCTGCTGTTGTGTATTTAAGTTGATAGTTTTGTAGCCAAACATCAAAGTAGCTTGGCTTGAAAGCAACTGGCAAAACAGTCAACAGACCAGGCCAGTGACTGCGACTGCGACTGCGGCAGAGCCCGACGACAAATCGTCGAAAGTTACAGTTTAAGTTGCTGCCCCACTCGACTCGACTCGCGGCAACAGTTGCCGCGGTGATTGGCAGCAGGCAGCCAAACCAGCAGCAGCAATAGCAGCAGCAGCAGCAGCAGCAGCCTGTAGATAATCAGAATTCCAGCATTTTCACCTGTTGCCATTTGCTGCTGCCTGCAGTTTGACATGTGCCGCACATGCCGTTGCCATTTGTCTGCACTTTAATGACGCACCAGCAGCAGCAGCAGCAGCAGCAGTTGCAGTTGCAACAACAGCAACAGCTCCAATCCAATCCTCGCCTGCTGCTGCTGCTGCTGCTGTTCGTTGGCAGCAATCAGCTAAGCATCTTGGCGCGTTGACAATCTATGCGCATAGTTTAGCATTTACTGTTGGAATTATTGAACCACATGCGAAGTTCGAGCCGCAGTCGAGCCGCCGTCGAGCCACAGTCGAGCAGTCGCTGACCCACTTGCTGTCGCTGTCGCTGTCGCTGCCGCAGTCGCAGTCGCCGCAGTCGATGTCAGTGTCCGTGTCCGTGTCCGTGTCGGGTGGGCTGACGCCTGGCCTTAGGCAGCAACTACCATCATCATCTATGGGCTGTGTCCACCCTTGGACAGCCCCAAACTGTCATTAGTATGTTAATTTCACTGAAAATTCATACGCAGCGTGGTACACGCCTGCAATGCAATTGCCAATGCGCATATTTAAATGCCAGTTGCGAGTGTGTGAGTGCGAGGGCCGTTGCGAATATACCCTACAACAGTGGGCAGGGCATATTAGTTGACCAGGCGTTAGACCTTTTTTAAATAGATCTACACAAACAGAAAACTAACCTTACGTTCTCGTATTTACCTTCAGAATGCAGGTGAAAGCTTTAATTGCATAATTTTTAAAAGCTTTAATTTTAAAGCTTATCTTAAAATCTAACTTCTCTTATATTTAGTTGATGTGGAGTAGTTTTAAGTAGATTCAAACTGATTTAATATTAAAAATTTGATACTCAATTTATTTAAAAGTGTAATTTTACGTTTAAGTAGAGCTTAAAGCTGCAGTTTTAAATAAAGCTGGCCCAAATTAATATTTTTGCATATTAAAACTTACTTGATGTATATGATGTGATGTGATGTGGATTAAAGCTTACCCCAATTTTTAGTTTTGCATATAATATCAAAGCTTACTTTATGTGGATGATGTAGGATGATAGTAAGATATTGAGAGCTTAAAGCTTCAGTTTTACTTAAAGCTCACATATAGTAATAAATATATTGAGACTTACTTAATGGGGAAATACCAAATAAATTATTACTATACATAGGTAATTGTACTTTTAAGAACACCAAAACTGAATTCTGTCTAATTTTTTTAGTCCTTTCCCTATTTAGAAAGCAATTTAAAATTTTTAATTTTTTAATAATTTATTTTTTATTTTTTTAACTTATTTTAATTTATACTTATTTACTATGCTAAGTATATTTTAACAACTTATTCATGCCAGTTTCTATATATTCTCTGTGCTACTCAAAGCTGAGTCTAAACACCCACCAAATACCCTACTCTAAGCTTTAGTTTAAATTCTTTTTTATGTCCCCGTGAAGTATAACGAAAATTGCAATTCGCTGACCTCCCGCACAAGTTGCGCAACTCACCTTGGAGGCCTCACAACTAACTCGCCGAGGCAGAGGGGATTCGATGAGGAAATACTAACATAGTACGAGCACGAGCACGAGTACGAGTACGCAACGGCAACAACAACAACAGCGACAACAACAGCAGAAGCAGCAGCTACAGCAATCAAATGCGTAGTTGACCCCTGACTCGGCCCCGGCAGAAACAAATAAACAACGCAGCAAAAGACACTTGCCAAATGCAAAAAGGGGCACCAACAGAATTTGCATAGGAAAAACAACATTTCCGCCAACACAAAGCGACCAAGGGGAGGTTTAGCTTAGCTGCACAGAGAGAGAGGAGCGACGGTATAGATGGTAGGGGAGGTAGGGGAGTGTAAGGCCAGGCCACAATTGTATACGTTACAAGTACTCGCACTTGGAATCGCACTCGTGCTCACACTCAGGCTCGTTCTCAAGCTCGTACTCGGAGCTGCAGTCCCAGCGGGAGGCATGCGCTGGGCCGCACACAATGCGGCCTCAGATTTAACTAGAAACTGTACTTTGTGCCAATCGCATCGATGCTGATGACGATGCGGCGGGGGGTGTAGGGGTATACCTGCTCAATTTATGGTCAGTGCCATCATTGCGAGGCATGTGAAAAATGCGTGCAAAGCGACAGCGTTTGCCACACTAATTAGTTTGTCTTACGGAACGCTCTCTGCCTAGAATTGTGTGCGATTTGCTCCCAGCCGAACGGGCGGAACAGGCGGGACGAGGCGGAGCTCCTGTTGGGATCATTGCCGACTCACCGCTGCCTGCCTGCTGCCTGCCTGCTGCCTGCGGGCTGCTGCATAATTTAGGTAGCAGAAGCAGCAGCAGCAGCAACATCAGCCGGGCCCTGGTCAAGATCAGGCCAGGCTTTGGCTCGACTCTGCGCAGGCCTTAAACGCCCACACAGCTGAATCCGCTCTGCTGTTATGCTTAATTTCCTGGAATGAATCAATGCTCTGGGCCATGCTAATATTTAAAGCTATAAAGCGGAAAGAACACAGTCGACACAGACGAGAGACCGAATACCCTTCACAACCTGTTAAAAACGGTTGTTATTTTTCAAAATCGAAAAATAAAAATATGAATACTCTTCATGAATGGTACATGATTATAATTAAACTTCTCAAATGTATAGGTATATTTACCACCTTTTAAAAACTAATCATAAAAGACTGAATACTTTTCACGAATTCATAATAATTAGCTAACATCGCGTAGTTCCAAAAACCTAATAACATAAAATCGTATACCCATCATCAACGAATAAATATTGGTTAATATCGAATAAATTGCAAAAAGAAATAATTTAATACCCAGTACTAAATATTTAACAAAATACAATTATAATATATAGATAAAATTGTATATCGAATGATATAAAACCCAAAACCCTTCACAAACAGATAAATATTGTTGCTAACTCTAAAAAAAAAAACATAACAGCATAACAATGAAACTACATTTAAGCTACCATTCCAAATTTGCTAATATTTCTGATTTCTTCCAATAGTAAGCTTTTTAGAGCAGGGTATTCTAATGGCTTATCTCAGCTACCAAATTCTTTTGCTTTGTCCTCTCTCACTATCTTCGACATTAGCATAATTGGCAACTGAGTTGGCGCTGAACGAGAACTCTGAGAGTATATAGACAACATTTATATATCTTGTACATGTATATATATATAGAAGACCAAAATGCTGCCCCAAAAGCTGCCGAGTCGCCGGCGATTGTCCGTACAAATGAATCGGGAGATGTACATAGACGTGGAGCCCTTCTATATGCGCGCCGTGTACCTTGTCAAACGTAAGCTTAGGTATGTTAGGTTCAGTTTCGGCGCACTCGATGAGCCACTCGATATAATAATAATCGGTTAACTATACTCAGTGAGGCACTGGGTCGCAAGGCGAACGCTATCAGACGCGATGTGGAGCATCCGATTTCGTATGAATGCGTATCGATTGTATCGGCTATTGGGCCTAACTTAATAAGCGCCTAACACCCTCAGGGACTGGGAGGCCTTCATCAGTCTGCTGAAATGCATCTTTGGCACGGGCTGCCTGGCCATGCCCAAAGCCTACAGCTATGTGGGCTGGCTGTTTGGCCTGAGCGCCACCTTGCTGATTGGCGTCATCGTGCTGTATACCATGCATGTGCTGGTAAAGTTGGTGTCTGTAGACTTATTACTATGTGCCTATATGATTTCCTTGCACGACCTTAGCTGCATGACATGAACCTGCTCAGGCGTCACTACAGCGTCTCGATGCTCTCCTACAGCGAGACCATGGAACTGGCCGTACTCAATGGACCTGCCTGGCTGCGACCTTTTCGCAAATTGCTAGCGTAAGTGAATATAGATTATAGATTATATATAGATTATAGAATATTATATTCCTTAGCTATTACGTGGATTTCCTTCTCTGTCTCTATCACTTCGGTGTGGATTGCGTGTATGTGATCTTTATCGCAAAGAGCCTGAAGTCAGTGGGTGACATGTATCTATCGGATATCGACGAGCGTATCTATATGGCACTACTCACTCTGCCGCTGCTCGCGATCTTTCTCGTGCGCAGTATCAAGTATCTCGTACCCTTTGCTATCATTGCGAATATGCTTATGTTCACCTGTAAGTTTAATTATCAGAGAGAGGAAGAGTAAGAGATAGTTCTGATATATTATATACTCAGGCTTTGGCATCTGCATGAGTTACATGCTCGTAGAGCTGCCCGATCTCGAGGAACGTGATGCTGTGCTCTATTGGACAGAGTTCCCACTGTTTTTCGGCACGATTATGTTCGCTATCGAGACGCTGGGCGTGGTAAGTCCATTAACACTAATTTAGGCAGACTTTTTTTTATGTAAGTCCACGACAGATTCCCTCGCTGCAGGTCAATATGATGACGCCCGATCACTATTTGGGCACTTGTGGTGTGCTCAATCGAGCCATGTGCATTGTTATTGTGCTCTATGCGATATTCGGATTCATTGGCTACTGGAAGTATGGCGAGGAGACGGCCAGCTCGGTGATCAGCAATTTGCCCAGCGATGAAATGTATGTCAGTTTTATACCCAGTTTTATATAAGATCTAGCCATACCCGTTTGTCCGTCTGTAGTCCCTCTGTCCGTCTCTTGCAATGCCAAGAAGCTCAATTTAGAATCTTTTTTGATAAAACTAGGTGCACGTATTTATTGCTTGTGCACGCTATAAATATATTGGAACGGGACAGATCAGACCTATATCGTACAGCTATCAAAGAGCCTTATTGGCTCATTTTTGTTATTTTTCAAGATATCTTTACCAAACTGGCTACAACTTGGATTAATAGTACACTTAATATTCCCTTCAAATTTAATCAAAATCGGCTTACTGTAACATATAGTTGCCATTGGAATAATCAGTCGAAATATTATATAATATTTTTTTTCTTATGTAAAGAATAATAATTTGGCAACTATAACTATAGGCAAGCTAGCCATAATTTAGGCAATCAACGTTCCCAATAGCATGTTCTTAATTCCATGAAACCGGATTACTATATCTTATAGCTTTTACTTAAGGAATTTTAAATAAATAAAACAATATAAAATGTAATGCCTCTTCCTAGGTTTTTTTTCAGACATTCATGCTCTCTCTCTCTCTCTCTCTTTATCTTTGCTCGCCAGCCTGCCTCAGTATGTTCTGGCCATGTTCGCATTGGCCATACTGTTCAGCTATGCGCTGCAGGGATATGTCGCCATTGAGATCATCTGGCGACACTATATGCAACCGCGCCTGCTGGAGCAAGGCTCGGGTCCGCTGCTGGAGTATCTGTTGCGCATGGCCACGGTGATTGCCTCGGTGCTGTGCGCCATCGCCCTGCCCAACTTTGAGCTGCTGCTGACGCTGGTGGGTTCGTTGCTGCTGGCACAGGTGGGCTTGGTCTTTCCGGGTGTTATCAACCTGTGCATCTGTTATACCGAGGGCTATGGGCCCTACAAGCTGCTGCTCTGGCGCTCGTTGCTGCTCATTTCGGTCGGTCTAGGAGGCGGCATTTCAGGCACTCTCGTTTCTCTATTTGGCTCGGCTTCGACTTAGCAATCGCCGTCAATTATGTTTCAGTTTATATGTTTATAATAATTCGATATTAACGTTTTGGAAATAAACTTTTGCCTTTCATTCAAAAACTTTTTTTTACAGTTTTATTATTGGTTATATATGGCTGACGGGTAAGCGCATTATCATCAACTAGTCTTCTTGATCAAAGATCCGATTCCATGCAGTTATGATCCATACGCAAATCGTAATGTGGAGAAACCTCTCACGTAAGTCCAGACAGACAGATTCGATCTGCAACTCCATTGTATTTGCCACTCACTAGCAATTTTGACGCGCTATTCTCGCTGCTGAAATGTGTGCTGGGCACCGGAATTTTGGCTATGCCACTGGCCTATATGTATGGTGGCATAATTGGTGGTACAGTGATGACAACGCTGTGCGTGGCTTTACTCATCTACGGAATGCATCTGCTGGTAGGCCCCAAAGCGTATTTATCATAATGAACGCCTACTACCACCTACTACTGGCTGATAGATCATGTGCATGGTGGAGGCGAGTAAGCGCAATAAAGTCGGCTATATGAACTTCCCGGAGACCATGGAGTTCGCCTTCGCCGAGGGCCCGGCATGTACCCGCTTCTTCTCTAAGGCTTCCGGTTATCTGGTGGACCTGATTCTGGGCTTGTCGCATTATGGTGTCAATGTCGTGTATATCGTGTTTGTGGCTGTTAATGTCAAACAATTTCTGGAAGAATACGATGTGACGCTGGATTTGAGAATAATAATTGCAATCGTTGGGGTCTGCTGCTTGCCGTTGTTCATGCTGCGCCAGCTGAAGTATCTGGTACCCGGGAACGTAATCGCCACTTTTCTAATTCTCGGTGGACTTCTGTCAATATTCTGGTATTTCCTGCGAGGCTTGGACTCCATTGGAAAAAGAAACATGTTTGGCGAGATTATTTCAATTCCGTTCTTCATGGGCATCGTAATGTTCGCGACGTCGTCTGTGGGCGTGGTAAGCATTGAAGACGATATAGCTGTAGATATAGATATATATATATAGATATATATCTATATTTATATATTGTAGATGCTTGCCATTGAGGGGAAGATGGAAAAGCCAGCCGAGTACATCGGCTGGTTCGGAGTTCTTAACGTTGGTTCGATTTTTATTATAGTCCTAAACGTATTGTTCGGCTTCGTAGGTTACTGGCGCTACGGCGATGAGGTTCTTGCGTCCGTTACCCTGAACATACCTAGCAGTGAAGTGTGAGTGTATTACAATTGTTACATATTTCTGGTAATTGTTGAAAATATTTTATTTTATTATTTTTTTTATAGATATTATTTATTTTATATATATTTTTTATTTTAAATATATTATTTATTTTATATATATTTTTTTATTTTATAAATATTATTTATTTTATATTTATATATTATTAATTGATTTTATATCGTATACTATAGTATTAAATCTAACAAAATTCCCATTCAGTCTAGCTCAAATGATTAAGTTGGCGCTTGCTCTGGCGGTCTTCCTCACATATCCGCTAAGCGGTTACGTTCCCATCGACATCATTATGAATCATTATGTATTGAAGAAGGAACAGAAGCATCCAATTATGATCGAGTATGTGACGCGCTTCCTTTTCGTACTGCTGACCACCATCAATGCCATAGCATTCCCGAATCTCGGGCCGTTGCTGGCATTGGTCGGTGCTTTCTCCATATCCCTGTTGAATCTGATATTTCCTTGCTTCATTGAGATCTGTCTGCTGCATGGCGACTCCTATGGCAAATTGAAGTGGAAACTCTGGAAGGACATACTGATTATCATATTCGGAACAATAGTTCTTGTCTATGGTAGTTTTAACGCCATTAAAGACATTATAATTGAATATGGCGGTAGTGGTAATGATGATTAGGAAATGATAGACCAATAACCGTTTGCCTTAGAGATATTATTGGACTAATTATAGACATATTAACGTAGAATGAGGCGATATAAATGGTGAGAGGTGTGTTCTCTATTTGCACTTGGTGGAAATTTCGATGTGTTAGAAAATTACATGTTATATAATAAAAGATTTATTGCAAGTATGCTTCGAGGGTCTACTCTGACCAGCAATCACGCAGAAGATTAGATTTGATTCTCCCTCTCGCTCACTGGGACATCATAAATTAAGCGCCAGGCAAGAGGTCAAGCCCAGTTGGAGAGTGGAAGAGGCAGAGTTGGAGGAGCAACTCCACCTACTGCAGTCAGCTGCCCCTTTGCACGCGGGCATTATCGATGGCGATGTCGACATTGGCATTGGCGGTAATTCCCTCATTAGGTGGCAGTCTGGGTAACCTGGCCGTTGGTGGCGGACATGTGGCATGTGGCATGCGGCGGCATGTGGCAGCAGGCAGGCTGGCCGGCAGGCTGCAAGGCAACCTGCTTGCAGCAGCAGCAGCAGCAGCAGCCTGTTTGTCTGGCCGACGTCTTCGCTCGTCCACTTAACGATGCTCCGGAATTTATGCCGATATGGTAATGCATCTGCGCTGGGGCCGCTGCTTGGGGCACTGCTGGGGCGGCCCGACGCTCGCCTCATTATGCCATTGATGGACTGCAGTTGAGCGTTTGGATTGCGTAATTTATTGTTTGGGCCGACGCTTGATAAACTGGTGTTGGATTCCGACATAACCAAAATGGGCAAACGGCCGACAGGCGACATCTGTTTGTTGTCTCTCAGGTTGTTGTACTTGTTGTTGCTGTTGCTGTTGCTGTTGCTGTCTTGTCTGTTGTCTGTCGGGCCAAACATTTTTTGCCAACGCCTGCATATCACTTTCCGTCAAATCCGCGGGGCTTTCAGCCGCTCCAGTGCGGCCTGCATTGGGGGATTGAGTTGTGTGCAGCAAATATGGCACTAATTAGCTACGCAAGCGGCATGCAAAGCAACAACAACAGCAACAGCAACAACAACTGCAGCAGCAGCAGCAGTCGCCAATTGTGCCGCAGCAACTGTTGCTGATCGCTGGCTAATGATTTCCACAGAATTATGCCGCACGTGCAGCAACTCCACCCAAAGCTGTGGCAAGTTCAAAAGGTTAAGCAGTGCGAGCTCGCACAAAGTTCTGCGTATGCGACGATTGTGCACAGAGTGCAACAAATCATCTCGCGGCACAGCACTGCGATCTGCCGTCGCAATGGCCAACCAATTTGTGTTCCGTTGCTTTGCCGTTTGTATAAATCAATTGCCAACCCAATCCCAATCCCAATCCCAGTACCAATCCCAATCCCAGTGCGTTTGCCAGGCAACAGTTCCACTGCCAGCCTGGCTCAGAGCTCAGTTACAGACTCGGAGCCGAGCGTCTGCTTCGATTTGACAACCCGCTGTGCAGTGTCTATTGGCATGGCCATCCTATAAATTGCCGCTGCCCCTGCCCCTGCCCCTGCACCCGCCTGCTCGCTCTCCCTCCCTCTCACTGATCTCCACTGATGCATTATGTGTTTGGACTATGATTTTTCACTTGTTTTAGTGCGTGCGATCCGCGTCTGATTGGTCTATAAATTATAGAGTTTATTGCGCCCAAACTACGTGCCAATGTGTGTGAGTGTGCGTGTGTGTCTGAGAGTGTGTGTGTGTGTTATGCCCGCAGGCCAGACAAGGCGCGTCTTGCTGCGCCGTCCGCCCCCGACACTGATGGATTACAAATGCCGTGGCAGTCGTTATCGCAGCGCAAATATTGGTTTATCGAAATATTTTCGAGTATTTCAATTTTATATACTACCAAATATATCGGAATATTTGCCCGGCGACTTTACTTTCGATTTCTGTACAAATATTTGCGGTCAGCGCGACAGCGCGATTATTGACTGTGGAATAAAGTCAAGTTAAGTCAAGTCAAGTCGAGTTACCAATCGCTCAGGCCTTGACCCGAGCAGCAGCAGCAACTCAAGCAGCAGCAGCAGCAGCAGCGACTTGTCAGCGTGTTGTAGGAGACGAGACACAAAAGATGCCGACGACAACTGCGCCAAAATTCGTGGGCCCAGCATCATGAGCAGAAGGTATGTCGGCAACATGTTGTCTAGCAACTGACAACATCACTGACTGTCTGACTGACTGACGGACAGACTGACTATGACTGACTGCTGGCTGTTAGCGGTACCTTTAATTGCCCCATGGCTGCCCAAAATGCATAGACTAAATGTCAGCAGGCGACGCCGGCAATAACTGCAGCTAGGGATGGCAAAAATAATAGTCAATCAATTGACTAATGTAGGAACGGCAAAAATAATGTTTTTTCGTTATTTCTAATATTCTTTATTATTATTATTAATATTTAATTGATTAATGATGTAGGAATGCCAAAAAATTAATATTTAATTATTAAATGATGTATGGATAAAATTATATCAGATTTTATATATTGTTGTTGCTCCCTAAATTAGTTAGCTTTGAGCATTATTTTGAAATGTTGATAATGAAAAACTTATATTAAAACATTGAGGAGCATGCACTGTAATAATATAAATTTTAAGAGGTATGTACAGAGGTATTACAAATTTAAAATTAATTTAATTTTTAGTCAAGTATTCTGTCAAACTCATTATAATTTGCGAAATACGTAAAATAGTGCAGTAAATGGTTTTAAATATATGTATTAAAGATAATATCTTTATCAATCAAAGCAACTAAAGCTTATAGATTAAGTCTTACGAATCAAAGCAGGTACTAAAATATTGTTTGTTTATTGTTTGATAATTATCTTAGAAATAAGCTATGCCTTATCGATAACCGATTTCTAATAATTATGCGATTACATTTGCCATCTCCAGCTCCAACTGAAAACTTTGTTGCAACTTGCAACGAAAAAAGCAACAGCAACTGCTACTACTGCTGCTGTAGCTGCTGCTGTGCCAGCATTAATATTAATTAAATAAACGTTAATTCAGCGCATTAATGCGTAATAAATAATGCCACTTTGTGGCAAAAATTAATGCATAAAACGCTACTTATCGCAGCCGACGCCGCCGCCACGCACTTATCTGTGTCAACACAGCGCCACAGCAGCAGCAGCAGCAGCCGTGGCAGGGGCAGGGGCAGGAGCAGGGGGCAATCGACGAGGCAAACCTCTCTCGGCTGACAAACGCATTGTCAATAGGCCCGACTCGTGTTCTGGCCAACATACAGATCCGTTTGCTCGGGCGTCCTGCACTGCACTGCACTGAAGTTGGGAGTCGCGGGTCGCGAGCTGCGAGTCGACGGCGCGTTGCAATTACATGTCTGTGACAAGAATTTTAAATGAAAACCGTCAGTTGCCGCGCGCACTGCACACTGCACGCTGCACACTGTGCACAGTGGACAAATGATTCAAACATTCGCATTACGTGTGGAAAATGCTGAGAGCCTGCAGAGGCGCCATGCGTTGCGCTTTTTGCAGCGGCTGCTGTTTCGGCGGCAGTTCATCCTCTCCTTCTGCTTGTTGTTATTTTTATACCCTTGCCGAGGGTATATGCGTTTTGGGCAGAGAAAGACTGCGAGCTTAAAATATACATGCATATACATATAGTATTTTTAATCAAACTAGTCGTTCCAGCTTGTCCGTTTGTCTGTCCGTCTATTTGTTCGTCTTTCTGTCTATCCCTCTGTCTGTCTGTCCGTTTAGCTGTCCGTCAGTTTTTGTTTTGTTTGTCCGTCTGCATATTTCTTAAAAAAAAAAAACAATTGTAACATATCTGTTATGGGAATGATCGCTATATGTTTCGGATATTGTATGAAAACTGTACACGATTAGCAATATTTTATAACCAAGTCGCCCCTCATAGACGATACAAAATAATATAAATGGCAATTCAGTAAAATGGAATAGGAGCAATTTGTAGAAAATAACACATATATAAAACATTTACAAAATACAGTATGTAGAAGCTAATAAAAAGTATAGCATAATAATACTTCTAAATTTTACCTTCGCTATAATTTTATAAGTTGTACATATAGGAATTTTCAGGGAAGGCACAATAGATTGAACCTCTGCAAGGGTATGCACCTTTCGGCACGTCGAACATAACATTTCTTCCGGGCTGCGCATTGCTTTGCATGGCAAAAACGGCTACGCATGAAATTAGAAAGGCATTATGGCAAATCTCTCGCATTTGAGGTTTATTTATCAGCAATTTGTCAGCAAGTGTTTAGCCAGATGCTGCGGCGCAGATTAAAGTGACAGACGCAGCGCAGCGCGTCCCCATGTACTTTCTAATAAAATGCATTGACACAGTGCATTAAACGCAGCGCAGTGCTGCGCAGCGAATGGACTTCAAAAATTGCGACGCACTCTAATTGCCAGTCAGTGGGTCAGCCGGAAGGTTACAGCCACATTATGCGCTAAAAGTTAAGAAAATGAAATTATTTAACAACTCACAGCACTGGCTTCTAACTCAAACCGTTGCCAGTGCTGTAAGTCGCGCGGCGTGGGCGCCACTCCAAAGGCAATGCTTGTTGTTGTTGCTGTCTCACGTGCTGCCATCCCTTTCTTACGCACAGGCTGAAAAGTGAACACAAGTAAACAGTGAAAATAGGGTTGCCAATCAACCAGTATTATACTGTTTTTGACTGCATTATACTTTTTATTGTTGAACAAAAAAATGTATAAAAAATAATGTTTTTAGCGCAAGAATTCTTAACACTATAAGTTTCAATATATTTTTACTTAAGAAAGTTCATGAATGACCAGTGTTGTAAGCAACTCACAAGAATTCATAAATATTACTAAAATTTTAGCTTTTCTACTCTCTGTTCCCGCCAGCTCAGCATTTATTGAACGAGTTTTGTAATACTGAATGCAAAGTGGCGAGAAGAAAGAAATAAAGCTACTATAAATTTAATAATAAATAAGCTGCATATATATTTTAATTTTAATTTTAATTGTTTGAAAATGATTGTAAATTAATAAATTGTGCGAAAAGCTGCAAAAAATATGTATTTAAATTAATGAATAAATGAAATACTGTTTATTTTCCTAAAATACTGTTTAAAATTCTTATCAGATCGAAATAAACTTTTTTTCTTGTAAAAAAAAGTTGGCAGCCCCAAGTGAAAGGTACTCACCACTACAGCAACGCCAGCTTTCGCTCTCACTCTCTCTTCAGGCTGTGAGTGCATTGAAATGAAGAGCTCAGCATGGCGTGCACTTGTACCCACACACACTTATCGCCCAATCAATCGCTCGCTTATCGCTGCTCATTAATAAATGCATGAGAGTAATTGATGCTCGCAGCTAGGAGTTGCCTTTGAAACTCAATTGAATTTGCTTTTATCCGTGTGCGTGCCCTCAGTCGAAGCTCTGCACGCAGTGCTGGCTATACCCTACCCTAAATGATTTACGAGGCGCTTTATGCCGTTCTAGCAGTGCATTAGAATTGCCTGCCAGCAGCCAGGATTGAAATAATTCAGCAGTGCGCCGTTGGCTCAGTTAACAAATAACATCAACTTATTAAATAAAGTTTCAGCAGTAACTGCAGCGCAGTCAGGCTACCGTGCTGTGCCTGGGCTTCGCCGCACCGTGGACTGTGGACAGTGGTTGGAGGTCGCCGCAGGCGCAGCCACAATAAATCATCACATCGAAGAGAGAGAGACAGAGAGAGAGAGAGTGTGTAAGAGAGCGCGGGATGGTTGACTACCTGTGCCAAGTTATGTGGCTTCATTGCGGACAGAATGAACGCTTTTAAGCAGACAATTGCAGCCTGCGGCGAGCAGCAGCAGCGCAGCAACAGCGTGGCAGCAGCAGCAGCAGCCAACGCCAACACAGCAGTAGCTGCAGCTAGAAGGCGGGCAGCAGCAGCTCCCACTGCCCCATTGGCATTGTTCTGCAGAGCTCGCACTGCTCCGACTGCTCCTCCTGCTGCTTCTACTCAAGTCTTGCTGCTGCTGCTCAATTGCTGTTGCTGCTGCTGCTCTCCCCTGCTTCTGCTCCTGCTGCTCCTCATGCTGCATGTAGCTGCAGCTCCTGTAGCTGCTGCTGCTGCTCCTTCGCCTCCTACTTCTGCTGTTGCCTCTGCTCTTGCTACACATTTTCGTAGGCCGCGCTCTGCACATAAATCATTGACTTGACTTCGAGCTGCCTGCGCGGGCTGCTGCTGCTGCTGCAGCTCAGGCTACAGCTACGGCTTCAGCTGCAACTCCAGCTCCAGCTCCAACTACACTTCCAGCTCGTACTGCCTGCCATATGAGTTAATTTTTGCGAGGCCTCGAGCTTTGCGTATTTGTCAACTGCAAATTACAACTTTTTCCCACACGTTCGGCCCGTTGGCCTATCGCAGTGTTGCCACACTGCTGGCCACGTTGACACACACATACACACACGTGTGTGGGTGTAGGCCGCAATTTATGGCACGCCTGGCAATATAAATTTTCTATTAACTCGCCAGACGTCACACTCGCATTTGCATTGAATGCAACTCCCTGTACGTCCGTCCAACTGTCCGTCTGCCTGTCCGTCTGCCTGTCTGCCCCTGATAGCGCATTATCTGTTTAAGGCTTTAATTTTGTTTACCAAAAATGTACGCAAAATAAGTGCGAGGCGACAGCGGCGCAAAGGCCTTCTACGGCGGCAGCTGCAGCGACTGCATTTGCATGCAATTGACTTGAAAGACGCCAGAGCCTGGCTGTGTTGCAAGTGCCACAGTGTGGCAGTGTGGCAACTGTGCGCTGCTGCTGCAGCTCGACTGGAGCTGCTGCATCTCATTGAACCCAACAAATTGGTCATAATTTTAAGCAACTAATCCCAATAAACATGGGCCGAAACATTGTGAGGCCGACAGTAAGCTGCCAGGCGAGTGAGCAGAGCGATGGAGAGAGTGCAAGAGCAGAAAGAGAGAGTGGTGGCGAGAGGGTAGGGGTAGGGAGGAGAGCAAGAAGCAGCGCTGAAGAGGAATAGAGCTAAGAACAAGTGCGCACGGCAGAGGAGTAATTCAGAAGACGTACAGCGACTGGGAGAGGACGGTAGAGTTGGAGGAGCATAAGCTAGAGGGATGGAGAAGAGCATGAGGTAGTCATCTTTGTGCAGATATCTGCAGAGAGGAAAGGGGCATGAGGAGCAGAGCACTAGCGCTGAAAAGGAGTGGAGCTTAAGGGCAAGAGGTGAGGGAAGACAGAGGGAGAACTGGAGAGTAGGACTGTTAGAGGAGAGAGAAGTAGCTGAGTAAGGAATAGTACTTTCTCTCTGGGAAGAGTAGAAGGGGTAGATGTGGAGAGCACGGCGCTAGCGAGGAGTAGAGGCTGAAGACCAGTAGTGCACCTGTAGAGGCGTGAGTTGTGAGAAGTGCAAGCCGGAGTAGACAAACATTGACATGAGAAAAGGGAGGAGAGCGGGAGAAGAAGGAAGAGAGAGAGAAGGGGTAGAGCAGGGGTAGAAGGGGTAGTCACGAGAGAAGTAAGCCAGGAAAATGAGGTAGACGGGAGAGGAGTAAGCCAGGAGATGAATATGCCGGGAGAGAAGTTAGTCGGCTGGGCATAGGAGGTAGCCTGGAGAGGAGAACGTCGGGAGAGGAGGTTGCTGGTAGTAGAAGTAGTCGGGAGAGTAGTAAGCCAGGAGAGGAGGTTGCTGGGAGTGGATGTAGATGGGAGAGAAGGTAGCCAGGAGAGAAGGTAGTCGGACGAGGAGGTAGCCTGTAGAGGAAGTAGTTGGGAGAGAAGGTTGCCGGGAGATGAGGTAGCCAGGAGAGGAGGTAGCTGGGAGAGCAGTAAGTCAGGAGAGGAGTAAGCTGGGAGTGGATGTAGTTGGGAGAGGAGGTAGCTAGGAGAGAAGGTAGTCGGGCATAGAAGGTAGTCGGGAGGAGCAGGTAGCCTGAAGAGGAAGTTGCTGGGAGAGGAGGCAGCGGGGAGAGGAAGTAGCCAGGAGAGGAGGTAGCTGGGAGAGCAGTAAGTCAGAAGAGGAGTAAGCCGGGAGTGGATGTAGTTGGGAGAGGAGGTAGCTAGGAGAGAAGGTAGTCGGGCATAGAAGGTAGTCGGGAGGAGCAGGTAGCCTAAAGAGGAAGTTGCTGGGAGAGGAGGCAGCTAGGAGAGGAAGTAGCCAGGAGAGGAGGTAGCTGGGAAAGCAGTAAGTCAGGAGAGGAGTAAGCCGGGAGTGGATGTAGTTGGGAGAGGAGGTAGCTAGGAGAGAAGGTAGTCGGGAGAAGGAGGAAGTAGTCAGATGAGGAGGTAGTCGGGAGGAGGAGGTTGCTAGGAGTGGACATAGCTGGGAGCTGAAGTAGCAAGGAGAGGAGATGGCCGGACTAGGCGTAAGCCTGGTGAGGCATGCAGCGACAGACTCAAGACGCTGTGGCCAATAAGGTGCATTTATCTGCGCATCGATCAGTGACTGCTGCTGCTGCTGCTGCTGTTACTGCCGCTGCAGCGCATCGAATCGATTTGGCCAACGGTCACACATCAATTGCAAATTAACAGTAGTTAAAATCCAAATGAATTTGTGGCCAATTTGTGCAGCTGGCAGTTGGCAGCAGTGTTTAAGCTGCCGGTTCAGAGGTTGTGCACACACGCGCACACACGCACATCCAGCTCCAGCTCCAGCTTGCTGTGATTTAAGCACAAGCTGCAAGTAAAGCGCGCGCCTGCTGATGGCAAAAGGCGTACGCATATGTTACAGCAGATACACTCGCACAACTCACACACAGACACACACGCACACACACAGAGATAACTGACGTTTGTACAATCAGTTGTCTGATTGGTTTTCAAAATTCACACGCTGCGCGCTGCTTATCGCAGCGGCAGCTCGTGTGTGTATCCGTCAGATACAATTTGGGACTGTGCACGAACTTTAAACTGCGATTGCCTTGACCGTTGGGTAAATAATAATTTTTCAATTGTGCACACACACACACACACACATGCACACGGAGCTGCGCATTGCGTCACAATGCAAAACGCTTATCGCTCGCCCGCTCGAGTATCTGCTGGATACACGCTCGTGGCTGTCTGTGTGTTGGTGTGTGTGTGTGTTGTTGTTATCTGTGGGTGTAATTTTCTCACGGTTCACTTTTCAGTTGCTCCGACTTAAATTGCGTTTGCACATTTCCCTTTTCCTCCAGCTCCTACTCCTACTCCTCCTCCTCCTCTCGGGTGTGTTTTTTTCTCTTTTTGGTTTTTGTTTCTTTCCTCTTTATTGCGCTCGCCTTTTCGCCAACACTTTTGTGGGTGATTGAAACTCACACCGTGCAGCACCTGAATAAATATCTTATCAGCGTCGTTTTTCAGCACTTTATATCGCACTATATTAATTTGATTTCTCAGCTCAGTTCGCCGAGTGCTCTCAGTTCTGAGCGCTGAGCTTCGAGCGCCGCAAAGAAGCGTGGGAATGCCCTGAAAACTGTTGCAATTTCGCGCGATTTGTTGCTGTTGTTCTGCCTATTGTTGTTGTTGTTGTTGCTGCTGCTGGTGTTGCGGTTTGGCAGTTCGCGGTGTTGTTATCACTCGCTATCAAGTGCGAGCATTGTTTGTGCCTGGCAAATCCGCTGCCACTGGGCTATGGGAAATGTCAACAAGGCGGAGGCGATGATTAGTGTGTCAGGCCGTTCAAGGTCTAGCAAATTGACAAAGTTCTGAGGGATCAATACAGATTTTGTGTTCGAATAGTGTTAATTTAAGTTCACGTATTATATTCTAATACTATTTAATAATTACTTAATTATTTAAAATCGTAATGAAATTGTGCGAAAAATAAAACAATGGTAAATGGTAAATAACAACAAATTCTCGAATAAATGCAATTGAATATTATTCAATAGTTATTTAAATATTTGAAATAGTAATGAAATTGTGCAAAAAACAAAACAATAATAAATAACACAAATTTTTGAATAAATGCAATTCAATATTATTTAATAATTTTTAAAATTTTTTAAATAGTATTGAAATTGTGATAAAAAACAAAACAATGGGAAATTACAAAAAATTCTCGCATAAGCTCAAGAAAAATGTTTTTATATGTATTTATTTTATTGAGGTAAACGGGGTTACCTATCAAAACTTAAACATAGTTTAAATTTTAATGTATAATTTATAATCAATTTTTTTTAATCAAATTTTGTATTCATAAAATGTATGTTTAATGAAAAATGCTTGCCCACAAAAAAAAAACATATTAAAACAAGTTATTGCTACAATTGCTGTAAAATCGTTTATTTACTTTATTTTGTATCAATGCAAATATTACTAATATTTCCATAAAACCTATTTATTTATTGAAAACATAATCAAATAAATACAATAAAAATGCTCGCACATCTTAAACTCAAACTTCAAAGCATGAAATAATTTTTTTATTTGTAAAAGACAAAAGCAATATAAATTAGAAATCAAATACAACAAAAATAAGCAATTCGACAAAAAATAATTTGTTTAAAACAGAGGACTACGCCTATTTCAAGACCGTTGCAGAATCCTGTCATATCACTTTAAAAACCACAAAAAAAAAATTAACATTTTTTTCCATTTTGCTGCACTGGCAACAAGTAAAAATAGCATAGCATACTTTCAAGCGCACAGCGTTAATTATTTGTAGAATACTTTTGTGCTGCGCCAGTTTATATAATCGGCGCCAAAGCTGTTGAAATTCAAATTTCTTGCTGCACACTAGAGAGAATGCAAGTGCCTGCTGATGCATATAATAATTGCTTGATACCCTCACAAGAAATTATTCCGAATCTGTAGCAGCTGCTTTTTGTTACATTTTATGTATTTTTATTTATTTTTTTATTTACTTTTATTTGCCATGCTTGCAAGTGGTCTCGTTTAATATAGGTGTAGCTTTAAATATAGATATATATATATATATGTGTGTGTGTGGTATATATCGTTTAAAATATGTCATGATTATGGTGTAGGGCATACAAAAAAATAGGAAAACTCAAACGAATCAATATTTAATCAACGAAATTATTTATAACAAAATCAACGTTTCTTGTGCATATTTTGTACACTTCTCGTGTGTAGTTGTGTGTCCGTCTGTCCATGTGAGTGTGTGAGTGAGTGGGTGAGTGTGTGCGAGCGTGTTGTCTGTGGCGGGCGTGTAACTAATTTAGTTCAGCTAGGAACTAATTACAACTACTATAACTACAGTTTGTTGGTTTTTGTTGTCGTTGTCAAAAGATCACTACGGTTTCGTAAATCACTTCTAGAAGAATTCTCTAAATAACTCCGATGCCACATCGACGCTGATGCTGATGCGGCATCGACTAAGTCGAATACTTGTGTTGCGTAACGGTGTAGATACAGATACAGATATAGATAGAAATAGAAATAGAGATATAGAAATATATAAGTAGGCGGTAAGGTTATAGAGTTAAATGTTATACAGGTCTAGGTGGGTGTAACTGTAACTAGAAAGCTGCCTGCGCCTGGCCTGAACTATTGCTGATTGCTGATTTCGAAGAAAATGAGAGAAGATGCGTGTAGCCGAGGGAGAATCTTACAAAACTTTGGTTAGCCCTAAAATTAGTTAAAAACTTAGCTTAGATATCCCTGTGCTTAGAAGAGTTTTATTAAGACTAATTTAAATTAAATTAGCATAACTTGTGGTTGTGTGTGGCGGCCCTCGCACTGCTTCCTGCTAAACCACCCAGCCCCCCGCTCACTGCTCGCCGTCGCCGTGGCCACCCTGGAACTCATCCCGAAACTCGCATATGCTCACGTATGTGCCCGTTATGAAGCCAACAATGCCGAACAGTATCAGGCCCGAGTTCTTCCACAATCGCCACTTGAAGCGCCCGAAGCCGGGATCCTCGTAATACACCGCCAGCTCGATGATCGACGGCACGATCATGCCCAGCGTGCTGAGGCAGACGGCGCCAATAAGCGAGATGAAGGGTCCCAGGTTCGGCAGCGCCACAGCAATGCCACAGCAGAGCACCTGTAGAGAGAGAGAGAGAGAGGATTATTTACTTAGTATCGATCGGCAAAAGGCTCTGCTCACGGCACTGCAGCACTTACCACCAGGCCCACACGTAGTGCGTACTCGCTGATGTTCTGACGCGCAGCAGAAATCTTGCTCTCAATGCCCTTCCAGAGGATGCTCACCGGCACGTAGAACTGCAGCGTGAAGGTGAAGAAGATGGCAATGGCGATCATTAGCTTGACGGATTGTGCCAGTCTAAGAGAGCAAAACAGCATGAGAATAAGTACAATGTGAGACAGAGAGAGAGAGAGGGAGGGAAAGCAGACTCACTTGTCTTCTAGCGGCAAATTGAGCGTGATGCTAGCCTGCGTCTCCGTGCCGTACTTCAGGTAGCCAAAGAAGCCGACCAGCGTGTAGAGTCCAATGACCAGGCCCATGCCCAGATTCAGCACCGAGGGGCAGCCGATGAAATGGCTGGGGTTCTTCATGTCGTTCTCCAGGGACATGACTACACCGATGCCCTCCAGCGCGAAGATCACCGTGCCGAAGAACAGGGGCCACTGTGTGGGCGAGACAACGCCCACGCGCTCAGCAGGCGCCGGCAGATCGGTGAACATATAGACGAACGTGATGACAATGCCGACAAACATCAATATGTTGGCGATCATCGAGAAGGGCGTCAGAAACTTCAGATTGCGCACCAGGCACATGAAGACCAGCGGCGCCGACACGATCATGATCCACATGCGCACGCTCAGCTCGTTGTCCAGATACACGTTGACCACCTGCTGCACATTGGTGGCCACGAACACCAGGTAGATGCAGCAGCAGCCCAGCAGATCGATCACCAGAAACGTGTTCACCATGAAGCGTATGAAGCGGGACCAGCGATTAAGCGCCGGCGGACCGTCCAGAAAGGCCTGCTCGGCGACATCGGCAAAACCCATCATGGGTATCTTGCGGCGCCGGCACAGGATGTGCGCACACTTCACCAGTATGTGCACGCAATAAGTGCAGAGGGTGCCCACAGCGAAGGTAGCGATCAATCCAAACCAGAGACCCGCGTTGGCGAAGGCCATCGGCATGGCCAGAATGCCCGAGCCCAGCGAACCCTTGAGCAGATGCACAAAGGTCTCCAGATCGCTAGAGAGAGAGGGAGAGAGAGGAAGACAGGCATACGTAATTAGTTGGCATGTTCGGCATGGATCTGCTTAGCGTCTGATATAGTATGATGTGCATTTATATGGTATACTTATCGTACAAGCAATTTGTCTATATATTATGCACTCCCATGCGGCTGCCAAGAAAAAGTGAACGAGAAACCGAATTGCATCAAAATATTTACCAAAAATATATATATAAATATATATAGAAAGAGGGTGAGGTATTGCCGACAGCGAAAGTATCGCCTATAAGGTACACACACACACACACACACAACAAACATATGTCTTACGTCTATAGAGCTTATGTTTTGCCTGGAAATCCAGCGAGCAGGTGAGTCAAGGCAATTACAACTAAATTGCAGTCCCCATCGACTATTATCTATTGTTCTGGCCTAACCCAACTTTTGCTTTTCGCCAGTGCACAATGCGGCGCCACAGCCGCAGCCTCTGTGCCCGATCGCGCCTCTCTCGGCGATTCTCAGACACATTTCACACTGCAAACGAATCGTGCAACGTATTTTCGACATTTCGATTTGTATTCCGCTCTCTCGCTCTCGCACTCTTTCGCTCTATTTTCAATTTCAATTTTGTCTTTGCGTTTCTATTTGAGAATTGACTTTATTTATAGTTTAGTTTGAGAAGCTTTTCAGCTAAAGTCCAAGGACAATGTCAATAAAACTGCAATAGCATTTCCGATTTTTTTGCTCTTTCCTTTTCGTTGAAATTAAGAGGGGGTAAGGAGGGGCAAGGGGATCGCGCGAAATCAAAGTCTAGGCAAAAGTTCAATGACGTTAATTAATTAGTTAGTCATAGTCGCAAGTATCAGCTGTTTATGTAAGCAGCTCAATCCCAAAGGCAGCCTGCTGTAGTGCCTGCTGTAGTGTCTCTATGCTTAGCTCTAGGCGTGTTTTGGATCTACAACTATCAGTGGCGCATACTTACGATGTTGGATGCTCGACCTTGCGGTGCTCGAAGGGATTGTAGGTGCCATCCTCGCCATCGTCACCGCCTTTCTTGCGCGTCAGCACCAGCGGCAGCGTGGAGCCAGCGGCCTGCTGGACGGGCACATCGACCAGATCGGAGCGTATGAATCTGTCCGAGGATGAATACATTTCAAACATTGTAGTCGAGGACTCGTTATCGATATTCTTGTACATTTTTGCGTAGTACTCGGTACTCGGTACTCGGTACTCGATACTCGGTACTATTCGGTTCGGTTTCGAGTGCGCGTTACAACGCTGCGTTGTCTACCGCATCGAACACTGAAATGAAAGACACTCACTTGGGTTGGCCTATGCTCGCATTGTTCCTGCTACCGTTTCTCGTCTTCTCGCTGTCGTAGACCGTCACGACCGTCGGTATTTTCTGCAAAAAAGTGCAAGAGAGCGAGAGGAAATTAGAGAGTGGGATGGATGCAATGCAGCCGAGTGGAGAGTGGGATTGCGATTGCGATTGCGATTGCTTATGTAAATCAATTCGGGCAGAGAGAGAGAGCACATACACACACCTACACAGCTATTTACCTACACACATATGCCTACCTATACCTATGCCAAGAATGATTTACGATTTGGCTTGATCTGCGAGCTGCGAGCGCAAGCTAAATGCAGTTTATGGCTAGGCGCACTCGACGGTTACTTGTTGCTGCTGGACCTGCAGTCGGATGACCTTGACATTTGCCTTGCACAATGTCAAATTTGTGTAGTATAATTGTGTGTGGGTGTGTGTGTGGCACACAAAACACTGCACTGCACTGCACTGCACTGCACTCGATCGACGAAACGAGACGCCCCACAATGCAGCATATAGCGAAATTTCTTGGCACCACGCGTCGTATGCGCAATATTCAAGTTCAATAGTCAAATTGTTATGCGGAAGAAGAGCGCACACCCACACACACACACACACACACGCAGATGCATAGACTGTGTGTGGCGCGTTGCTTAAGTCGCACCTGCTGATCCAAACTGGCCGCACTCAGCGACGTGGTCATCATCTGTGCGGCACCGCTGGACGCCGCTGGCGGTGGTCCGCCCCGCTTCAGGGACATCTTGAGTCTCTGGCGACTGAGCGCCGCACTCGACAGACGCGTCTCCCGTGTTCTAGGCGCCGCAAAGCTGCTCAGCTCCCGCTGCTCTTGATTCGGCTGCTGCTGCTGCTGCTGCTGCTGCGGCGTGTGGCGCGGCGGCAACGGCGGCTTTCCGGCGGTGGCGTTCAGCTTGACGGCGTTGCACTGCACTTGACTTGGTCGAGTTCGAGTTCGAGTTCGAGATCGGGTGGAGTGCGAGAGTCGCTCGAGTGCACGACATGCGCGACGTCAACACGTGCAATTCCAGTGCAAACAGTACAAAATACAAACTAGAAATCTATTCGCGTTCACGGCCAATGTCGTCCGCTTTTATGCACATTTGTGGCCAAAATGAAAAGCGACAAGGCAGAGCACTCCCAGTCACAGCACTGGCAGTCGCAACAGTCGCAGCATCTCAGCGCTCGCTGCAGGCGCACTCAGAGCGAGACACAGAGAGACAGAGAGAGAGAGAGAGAGAGAGAAACGGACGCGCTTCAAGCGACGACAGGCTGGCACTGCTCTGCACTGAGCACTGAGCAGCGATGCTGGTCCGGTCTGGTCTGTCACGGGATTCGATCGGAACGAGGTTTTCGGCTAGTTTAAATCATTGTGCTGCTGGGGGTGCAGCGGCAGCAGCAGCCGCGATGTCGTCATCGGCTGCTTGGCCTGCCATTGTTTCCTATGTGCCGCCTCGCAGTTCGCTCACACGTGCGAGAGAGTGCGCGGGCGGGCAGGCGGCTATTAAAAAGCGCAATCCGGACGAGTGCTCCCACATATAAATTGATCAAAATCAGTGTGACGCCATGAGCGACATGATACGAGCGACAACTATTGCGGCCATTTGCGACGTAAATAACATTAATGAGGAAGCTGAAAATTTGCTCAAAAAGATTGTGCGAAAATATTTACGAGTGCAGCAGCAACAACAACAACAACAACAACAGCCCCAAAACGTAGGCCAAAACTAAAACATTTCAATAAACTGTTTTTATTTGAGCAGTACAAATTGAATCAACAGAATTTAAATAATAAATTGAAAAATTGCAGCCTGAATTTACGAACACCAGCCCAAAATGGGTTCACTTTCATTGTCAGAGCGCAGCAATTCATCATTCCAAGCGAACAGCGCGCGTCAACAGTGCGTATGCGTGTTTTGACTGCCAGCAGCGCCATCTGTGGGCCAGCAGCGTAAGCGTGTGCGCACAGCGCCACACGGCGGCAGCAGCACACATCGAGCAGCTGCGCAGCGAATCGAGCAGGCGCTCGCTTCGCTGCGAATTCGCTCAACGAACGACGCGGCGAATTCGAGCCGGCGATATATTTGATCTGCGCGGATGATGATAAGCTTCTGATGCATCGCCAGGGCGCCCGAAGTTGATTGATTACTACGCTAATTAGCCAACAGCTTAGCCGTTTGTATTATCTAATCTGACAAATTGCCGCCTCACAAATTGAATGCGTTTGGGCCAAAAAAAAAACACACTGGCAAAATGGATGTGTTCACGCCCAATTGCCGATCATTCTGAGTGGCAGGCAATTAAACTGAGCCTAAACAGTTCTCACATATGCCGCAAAGCGACCGACAGTGTTACGCATCAGTAGACAGTACGATAAATTTGCAATTGAAATGCGCAAATGCAAGACGAGTAAGAAAAGCTATAGTACGATCATCTGACTGTGAAATACCATTCACACAATAATACCATTACAAAGTTGTGTTAAAAATGATATTGAATTAAAATAAATTAATTTTCAAGGTATAAAAACATTGAAAATACAAGAGCAAGCGGAAATATTACCCCAAATAAAAGTTAAGCTTGATCTATGTAAGGTACCACTACCATCTCAAGTTTGGTAACTCTAGCTTTTATTTCACTTATTCAACAAGACTGATAGACACTTCTAAACAGGCAAACACACAAGACCGTATCAAACTAGCTATCGATGCTGATCAAAAACATATATATATATATTTTTATGGTACGTTTTATTCTGCAATTCGCACAAATCGCATATACCTTTTTCACATATGCTCATTAAGTTATTCGTACAATAACTCAAACTGTGCTCTACATAGAGTCGCATATACCCTATAACGCCTGCGTCTGCATGTTGCATAAAGCTAATAAATATGTTCTCTATTTGTCTATAGGTAATTGGTATAACCACTTAAACTAACTTCATTATAGACTCACAAATGCCCTGTAATGCATGTCGTAAAACGTGAATTTATACCTTTTTCTCATATTTTCAATGTGTTATTGATTTTAAATTGCGAAGTAAGAATCGTATTTACCCTGTAATTACTATAATAATTTAAACTTAAATAAATATTGACTCGCAAATAATGAATAATAGTAATAATTATTATTACAATACAAATTTAATTATTTATCGACTCGCAAATACCCTGCTACGCTTCATTCTTCACGTTGCAACAAGCATAAGCACTTTTTTCTCCTATTTAAAATGTGTTCTTGAGTTCTCTATATATAATTGCTGATTATTATTATTAAAGTATGATTCTTATGACAACTCAAACTAAATTATATAAAGACTCGCAAATACACTACAACGCGTCATTCCGCACGTTGCAAAAAAAATAATTATATACCGTTTTCTCATATTTTCAATATGTTGTTGGTAAAACTCAACTGGAGTTCCATATAAATTTGCATATATCCAAACAACTCAAACTAGATTATACATATATGTACATGTATGTAGACTTGCAAATATTTCTTGCATGTTACACAAAGCTTATATACCTTTTGCACACATTTTTATCTTTGATTGGTATAACAACAAGTATACCCTCCCCTATATTATATATATACATTTTCCACTACATTTTTATGGGTAAAATGTATAACAATTTCAATCTGTATATACAGAAATTTGCAAATTTTTATAAACTGACGCAAACTGAGCTCCACAAAGTGTAGCATATACCCTGCACCCGCAGGTTGCGAGTACGGCGTATAATTTCCAGCTAAAAATAGCCAGCTAACGGCTTTTCCGACTAAAAATAAAAACAGTGTACACTGCAATTGGACAGCTGCGATGACAGCGATGTCGCGCGATTTGATTGTGAAACAAGTTAGAGCAATTGCCATATTGAAGGCGCAATCTGTTTCTGTTCTTGTTGCTGTTGCTGTTTCTATTGCTATTTCTGTTGCTGTCGCGTGCAACGAAATCGTGTAATCGAGCAAAAAAACTTCATCTACAGCGAATTTGTAATAATTACAGAATTCTGCTACTGAGTTTGCGCTTGAGGGGACCGAGGGAGAGGGCAATGGGGGGCGGAGCGTGGGGCGCTGGAATTCGCGCTCGAGTTGCAGTGCAAACAGCACGAGCAAAACGCGAAGCGACGCAAAAAACTCGAAGAACTTGACGGAACGCCAGAACGCCAGTACGACGGAACGAGAGAAGAGCAGAAATGCAACCTGGAAGCGCGGCGACGACCACGTGTCATTGGCGCGGTTCAAGTTCAATATGCAATATGGCGACAACTGCCGTTAGCACTGCACGAAACTGTGGCGAATTGAGGGCTGCACTCGATAACGTGCAGAGCGATAAGCAATGGCAGCAGCTGCTGCTCTCATCATGCAAATATGCGCGAGTATCAATATCGATTCAATAGCAACTTCTCTTTTATCTGCCATACAACTTATATATATATATATAATTATGGCATCGGCCATTGCATAAGCATGTATAATGCTATAATCATTAGGTTGCGCAATAGTCGCTGCGTGCATACCCTGTAAATAAGCTGCAAATAGCAGGACTTGTCATGCGGTTTATGCCTCGTTCACGCCTATACTGTGCATGTCAGCTAAATTTATACTGATAATTGATAAGCCTGATAATTCATTGAAAACGCCACATCAATCAGAGCGTATCGAACGCTAATTGTTTATTATAGGTATTCCCTGCGATAACGCGATTGGAAGCTTCTCGAGATAAGCGAGCCGCAGCTCCAAAACTCCTTGTATTTTTTTTTTTTTTTTTTTTGTATTGTATTTACAGCGCAAAGAATCTCAGGCACAATCTGGAAACGTGTGCGAAATTATGAGTAATTAAGTTCCGAGACCTGCGCTTATTTTACAACGTATGACGAAATCGCAGAGCTGCTACTACTACACCTAGACATTCGCAGATTTTAGGGCGTTGCAGCGTACATGCAAGCATGTGCATTTGCAATTAGAACTGTCAAGCCAGCTATGTGGCATATAGTATAGCTTCTAGTTCCAGGGATCCGTCGCACTGCCAGACATGCCATTGAACTTACATAAGCAAGTGGAACCGAAACCGAAACTGAAACCGAAACAGAAAGAGAAACTGCGAAACTGCGACAACGACAATAGCAGCGCAAACAAATGCCAGCAATTTGTAATGGAAAATTTTTACAAAACTGGTTAAAATACTAGCAACAACAACAACAACAGAAATAACAACAACAATAACAACAACAAACACCAAAGTAAATAAAAACGCATCACGTGGCGCCCGCGCTGGAGTTGCAGCTCGCTGCGACTCACACGGCTTCCAGCGAACTGCAAACAGCAACAGCTCGATTTATGGTACGCTCTGCACTCGCATAAGGGGGGAGCAGCCACCCCCCACAACAACCCGCAACCCCCTGCCTGCGATAACTTATCAATTGTGCTAGGGAAAAAATGCAGGGGGATCAAATTCGCAGCGACCGGCGCCAATTGGAGACGCGATCGCTGATTGATTGCAAGCTGAAACCGACAGGCAGCCAATAAGAACTGCATACAACTAGCTGCAGGGGGGAGGGGAGGGTAGAGGGCTGAAGCTGGCTCACTTGCGCTCTATATAGCACGCTGTAACTGGAGAAACGAGGCGCATGAGTTGCGCTACCTGCATGAGAGCGAGAGGCGAGAGGCGGGGGCAGGCAAGCGCACCACGTAATTGCTTGGGCAAGTGCTGAGAGTCTGGAGCGCGACTTGAGGCCATGGAAAATTACCGAATGCGATCGAATTCGAGTTCGAGTTCGAATTCGAATTCGAATTGTACGCTGTGCCATTTAAGCGAGCAAAATGCAAACGCTGCAAATTTTAACAGCGGCGCTTGCGCAGCAAACGAGCAGGCAGACAGACCGACAGACCGACAGACGAAGCAGCAGTGCGACAGTCGCAGCCAAGTCAAAGTACAACTGTGCAGCGTTTTCGTGCATATCTCGAAACCCTGAAAAACGCTGACGCTGTAGGTAGACGCTGACAACGTCGGCAATTGAATGCCCTACTTCGTCCCCTACAGCGCAGAGCATAAGCAACGCATCGAATTCGAGGCAAACATAGAAATGCAAGGCTCACACACACACACAAACACACACACAGGCAGGCAGGCAGGCAGCGCAGCGAGTGGAAAATTCCACTGTGCACAATGGGAGTAGTAGCGGCTAGGAGCGAGGGTGGAAATGTGTGTACTGTGTGTGTGTGTGTTTGCTGCGCATAACAACGGCCAGAACATCCCCGAAATTAGGCTTTAGTTTTGGGCCTACGCCTAAATTGTTATCATAGCAAACAAAGCCAAAGTGATTTGCATAGAAATGTTCGATCGATCAATAAACAAATCGCGCTTAGAGCTATAAATAATGACAATTGATGGAGTGTGCTTGTATCACAAGGCCAGCCAGGCAGATATAGCCATAAAGACTGATAGCTACACTATGTGTTGGCTGAATCACTGGGCAAAAAAAAAAACCCACTGGCCTAATTGTTAATACGCTAATTGCGGTGATAAGCCCAAACACCTGATATATTTGCTTAGATCGGACAAATCGATGGCAAGGAACAGGCTCTGAACCGGTTCGTGTTCGTGTGTGTGTGTGTACTTACGGTATACTCGGCCGGCGCCAGCGGCGTGCGTGAGTCGCTTTTGTGAAAACTCATTTTCACGGCGGCAGCGTGACTCGCAGCGTTATCCTGTCGGCAGCGGCGCACTTAACGTTGCTATGCTGCTGCAGCTGTAAACTCTCGGTAAACGCTCGGCTGCGCTTTCGCGTTTTCCAGCAATTTCCGCACACTTGTTACGATAATAAATAGAATTTAATGGGGTAGATTTAGTGCGAAATTGTAGACTTGATTTCATTAATTTTTGGAAATAGATAAAATGCAATATTACTAATGCAATTAATTATTCTTGCTCGACCGGCTCGACTGGCTATGAGAAAACTAGGCAACGCTTTTCTTTCTTCGCTTCTCTTGCGCTCTCTTCGTCCGTTCTCGCTTTCGCATTCGCTCGCTAATTCGCAGGCAAAATTTGAAATCGAAACGTCGCTAAGAATTCTAATTCGAGTGAGAAATTCGAAAGTTCGGACAACCGCACGGCTTGACAAACGGAACAAGAATGCCAACCTTCGCACAAAAACGAGCGAGTAAAACCCCCGATTTGACGGTTTCACTGCCAGCGAAAAATACACTCAAACACTCACTCGAACACACTCACACACACAGAGCGTGGCAGCGTCTACCAGCGAGGGTGTGAGCGAGAGCGTCCAGAGAGCGAGAGCGAGCGAGCGAGTGCGAGAGAGTTAGGAGCGCGCACTTCGTGCGGTCTGGTTCCACTTTTGATAATGCTGAGCTTCCAGCGAAAAGGAAACTTGCTCCAGGGCCATACTGCCATATTGCCAGACTTCTGGAAAATCAGTTCCGCTGCACTCACCATATACATATATGTTATGCGCGTCCATATGCGTCACAATTCGAGAGCGTGAGCGCCGCGCCTAGTTGATAGTTCGCATAGCCTGCCATGATTCACTTTCTTGGCAAATTCGAGCCGAGCTCGTCGAGCCGAAAAAATACCCTACACAGCAGGCAGCAAAAAAACCCCAACTTCAATTCATATTATTTATTTCACAATATTTTTGAGCAGCAGTTAAATTGCTGTAAGCGTGTAAAACTGTCAACGCTGCGCTTTTGAGGCTTGCGCTGACAGCGCAAAGACAGCGAAAACTGTCGGAAAAGCACAGCCTAAACGTGCACTGGCTACTGGGTATAACCAATGTGCAGGGAGAAAAAGAAAAAAAAAAAAGAAAAAAAAAGAAAAAATAACGAACAACTCTGCCTGCAAATAATATGCTAATTAATTAACGATGTCGTTAGATAATGGCCGCAAAGCCAAACGTGAAAAGCAGCAAAAATGCTGGAAAAAAAAAGCGAGCAAGAAAACTGCGTCGCACACCCACGCGACACGCGTCGCCGTAGGCGAAGGGTGTTGCCCATTTCCAACTGCGCAAAACTCTGCGGCACGTCACGAAGTTGCAGTCGCACCGCTCCCCGCGCCACAATTTCCCCGGCAGCAGAAACTGAACTCGCATGTCGCTCGCTCAATTAACTGCTCAATTGAATGGTGTGACGTTTAGCCCAAACAAATCATTGGCAATTGATTGCCAAAAATACAAACGGAACGCCAGTCAAGGGCCATGCCAATATATATATAGGTATATATATATATTTATTTATATATATATATGTGTGTGTGACTCCCGCGCGTGTCTGCGTAGAACAACTGCAAATTTAAATCAATTTATGTTTGTGCTTTGCGGCGCATTTATTCATGTGAAACTCGAAACGTGCCAGCTGCGTCGACAACGCTGCAAATATCGGGATCGATACCGATCTGCGCGCAGTGCGCAGCCAGTGCAAAGCGGATCGCCTGTGGCATATGTAAAAGTTTGCCATTTGTATTTACTTTGCGCCAAGTTCCATCAATTGCACAGAATTGGCTTAAACTTGACCGAGTTTGCTATGTGCAGCGGGATTAGTTGAAGCTGGCATTGAATGCAGTTCAATTGAATTCAATTCTAGTGCATTTCAAGCATAAAGCTTGTTTCGAAATAATAAAATAATTTATATAATTTAAATACGCTTGCCTTTAATGCAGCAGCAGCGCACAGTTCGAATTTCCGTTAGGCTGCGGGCAATGCCAACATTCAAAAAAATGTTGCATACTTTTGTGCGGTTGCGCAATTAGCGCCATCTAGCGTTAGCTGCGCGCACGTAGCGCGCTGCCTACTCAACGAAGCTGAGTCGCTGAACGAAAGCCGCAGCTGCACGACAAACTGTCTGGACATTGCGCATACGCCCCGCCGACGCAGTGCTCCAGCGCCTATTTTTAATATATGTGCGAAAGGCGGACTTAATTTAAGTGACCTCCCGCCGCGTATATCCACAAATTTAGCTACTTAACATATATGGCAAAATGCTTGGAAGTAAAAGTAGAGACAAGATAAAAAAAAACTGCACTCGAAAATCAAAGCCTAGGCAAGGCGTACTTGAACGCTAATTTATGGCAATCTCTGGCTGTCGACCTGCAAATTAGTTGTAAGTTCAAATTCGAGAGATTTACATACGTACACAAAAATGAATACAGTCTAAATTTAGACGGTCAACCGGTTGACAGCCTGCACAGCGATCAATTACGAAAAGAAATGCACAAAAAAATAAACAAGCACGAGAGATAAATGATAATCATGTTACAGTAAAAAAAATCACACACGATAAATGCTTATATATGCGGATATATTCGCAGGCCAAAACACCAAGGCACTTCTGTATGCAAGGCACACGTCGCACTCACACTCATCAAAATGAGCGAACACACACATTTCCATAAGCCGATGACGCTCGCGAAAATCCCCCAAATATATAGGGTATTTAATCAACTGCTTACTTTGCATTAACTGTTGATTTGTTTACTTGTTCGAATTGATTCGTTTTATTATTTATATGCACGCCTCGTTCACCGCTAAGCTTTAACGCATTGACGCCCGACATTTTTATAAGTTGTTAATAAATATTATTTCTCTATCCGCAGGCACTTGAAGTGGTCGTAACGCTGAGAGTTCAAGCACCGCCAAGGAACTGATTCCAAGTCCACACTTTCGCTGGCAGCGTAACACTCAAGGCGATAAGGCATCGCTGCCCGTTGAGATCTTGGTTGTTGGGCTGAGAAAAATGAAAATATGTGCCATTTCTGGGCCATATTTAACTGCCTATTTGTTGGCCAATTTTCAATATAGCTTTACAAATATCGCACAGCATTTCAGCTGAGTAAGTCGCTGGCTGCAGATTAGAGTAGCGATTAGCCAGTGGGTCAAGTTTATGGGGAGTGTGCACGACTTTATCTTTATACGCCATGAGTTTTCCACAAGTCTTATTTTCAATTAGCAAATACTTCGCGCGTATAAACCTAACTGCGATTGTTGTTAATAACGGATTACCAATTATTACTTTCTGTTCCACTTGCCGTTGCAGCTGAGTCACCATCATCATCTAATCCGCTCGCTGTGTGCCCTGGCCGCCAGGCCGTTAGGTAACCAACTGGCAGGCAACAATGTGTGGCATAAGCATCTCATAAGCTGTCATTAGGCAATCCAAACAGCGGCGAGTGATAAGATTGACAGTGCACAGCCTGGCGGCAACTTTTATCTGCCCTCCTGCAGATGTCAGCTGCAGCACTCGATTATCGGCGACTTGATTTATATATCGCTCGCGGGCACACGACAGAGTACAATTCGATTAGCACAGCACACAATCTTATTATTATTATTATTCGTATGTATCCCGATTAGAGCGATCCTCATAAATATGTCACCAACTGATAAAACGTTTCGAACTCGCACATATGTTTAATGGTATGCCGAAGGGGGGTTGGGGGTAGGTAGGTATATATCTTAATGTATGTCAAGAACTTACAGCTCCGTTTGGCTGGCCAGTAGCAGCAGCTTCAGTTCCTTTGCTCGCAGCCAGCGTCATTCTTGGGGGCACTTCGACTACGTTGAGCAGTTAAATCAAGTATACGCCTGGCTGTGCGCTAGTCGCGCACTGTTTGCTGTTTATGAAGCGATTGACGTGCAGCGAATAAAAGCGCAAATCTTAAAATGCTCTTGGTAGAAACAGTCTACACAATGTGCTCAACACTCGACAGCGACAATTAAACACAACAACAGCAACAACAGCAACAGCAACACACTCCACTCGGAAGCACTCAAAACTTGCTCGAGTGAGTTGAAATCAGGCTACAATCAGCGATTCAATACGATTGCATTGCTGTATGCTTGTGGCTAACCTGAGATCATTTCGCGCCTGGCAATGACTCTGGCTTAGCATTAACATTGAATCGAGCAGGCGATCGATCGAGTGTGCGCGGCTTTTATTGCAATTGTTTTTAGCGCAGACAGCGAAACGTGCGAAAAGACTCACGAAATACGACGGAGCCCAGCAGTAGCTCAACTGATAAACTGGAGACAATTCCAGCCAGCGATTAGGCCGTAATACCAGTCGCTTATCGCCGGTGTTAGGGGAGACGCATAGAAAAAACTGAAATGAAACCACGACGAAACAGAAGCGAAACGAAACACTCACTCAGATTAGGCGCTATACTTTCTGCTTCTGGCCGCCCAATTAGCGGGCTGAGTTGGAATGCGGCTGCTTAGATTAAGCCAACTGATTGAGCAAGCTGCAAATGCTGAGTGCAATTGATGGCTGTAGGGGATTACAGTGCAAATTGCCTATAGGAAAACTATATACAAATATTTACACCTTATATCATAGTTTTTAGGCTTAAGCCTCTAAGAGCAGAGTTAGCAGCCTTCATTTAATTATTCTAAGACTTTCAACTGTAGCTATAGCATTTCTGAAATGTATTAAATTATTTTTGTGTATATAAATAATTTTAATAATTTTTCTGTGCAAAGTTAGAGAAAGCATATTATAGTATATCATAGTAGTATATCACAGAGCAGAGCCTCTGAGAGCAGAGTTAGCAGCCTTGATTTATTTATTCGAAGACTCTCAACTGTAGCTATGGCATTTCTGATATTAATATATTTTTTAAATTATTTTTAAAACTGTAAATAATTTAAATGATTTCTATGCAATGGTAGAGAAAGCAGCGCCACTTCAGCTGCAGCTCTAATCAGAGTTCAGCGTACGCACTGCTCTTGACACATTTAAAACGTGCTCGAAATAACTAAAAGAAAATTCATTTATATATATATATATATATACTTTTTTTTGGCGTTCAACTCTTTAGCTTTATGAAACAATCGTGCTCTCAATTTTCACTTCCTTTAATTGTGATTTTGGAGCAGTAGCGGCGCAGCGTCGGTGTCGGCGTCGACGGGGGCAAATAAATCAGCATCAAGCCGTTCGTTTGGCTCACCCAGCCCGGTTAGGCTCTGCGCAATTTGTTATTTACTTTTCGGATGCATTAAGTATGTATATAGGCGGCTATATAGTATATATATGTAAACTAGTTGAGATGTGACTCAAATTGACAATAACAAGGTAATCATTCAATTAGGCCACACAGGCCACTTGCTGTAGGTGCGCGCACGGTGATACCGCTCAGATTTCAATATCAAAATAGTAGAAACAACAACAACACAATTACAAGAGCAATAATCGTACTGTGATGACGCACGCCTTGGCGCTGCATACTCTTTCGGTTAACGGTGCAGAGGCCAAAGGGCAACTTCGCCGCGGCATGCTAATTTTAAGCCCAAGTTAACGACACGTGTTTGTTGTAACGCATAGCAAAGCAATGAGTTTAATCCAAGTTCATGGCGACAACAATTTATTTATGCCGTAATGGCACTGTTTTTGCCTCACTTCCACTCTCTTTATTTATTTATATCTATTTTTGTTTACCTGCCTATTTAGTTATATTTATCTCCAGCGTCAGCGTCTATAATAATTTTTTTTTTATTTATGTATAATTTACAATCTATCTGTATGATAATAAGTAAATTTTTGTAGACCAGACACGCTGTTTGTTGTTTTGATTTTTATTTTACACTGTACCCTGTTATTTTTGTGTATTTATTCTGAGTAATTTTCGCGTGTAATTAATAGATGCAATTCGTGTTTATCTGCGTTTTTTTGCGTGCCTGCGAGGAAATTACACTCAAAATTGTTGGCCGTTTAATTAGCGTGTTCGGGTTGACCCAGTGATTGCTCTGCTGTCGATTTGCACTAAAAGGTTTTTTGCCACAGACCCCCAAAATGAAATTACCGAGGAATTTTTGTTTGAAACGAAGCCCAAAAATCCAGCTTTAATTATGAAATAAGCGAATTTAGTTTGCATCAAGGAAACCCCGAAATCATTCCAAAATTAGCAGCCATTAATCAAATCGTATTGAAGCTAGCTCTTAGCACCTCATGCTCGGCCGATAAAGCCATTAGACGCCTCAACGAGATGTGAGATTTGCGTAGATTGAGGCCGGACAAGCGGACAATCGGACAGTGGGACAACTGGGCAAACGGAAAGTTACGATCAATCGATTAGCTGCTGCTTCATATGATTCACAGCTAACAATGTTTAGAGCGCTGACGTCACAGACCCTCCCGTTCCGATCGTCTGGCATAAGACGCAGACGAATAAACCAATTTAGCGGAGCAGACAAAACTACGTCAGAGTCGCCGTCGCGGCAACGCTTGACCGGTTTCTGCTCGACGTCGGGCATCACCAAAAAATGTAGCCGGCTTTATGGTTATCTCAGTTGCTGGCGAGTGGTTGCTTTGTTGTAGCTGCTGCCCGCATTGTAGTGGCTGCACTGCTGCTCCACTGCGCTGCGATCTACCGATCGATGCACACACGGCGTATGCGCAATGCATGCAAAACGAACGATTGGAAGGCCGCACGTCGTACGTCGCTTGTATGAAATGAAATTGCGCGCAAGCCTGCGAATTCTCTTTGCCCCAAACCGGTTCGTTGCCTGAGAAAGTGCATTAAGGCAGCAGCAGCAGCAGCAGCAACAACAACAACGAGATTAAAAAATGTAAATTGCACATTTTGGCAACGGCGTTGCAGCTGCCGTCTGCCGTCCGCTGTCTGCTGTAAGCTGCAGCTAAATACAACTTACACCTCGACTTGTACTGGTTCTTTGGGCTGTCTTGCCATAGTTACGCGTCCACTTGTCGAATATTTGGCAACGACTTTTGTCCAGCGACTCGAAAGCGCTCGAAGGGGGCCGCGATGCAGCGGGATCTGTTGATCGATCAACATCGCATCTTGTTGACTTTTATCGCTGCGAATTGTTTGACAAGCCATCGACACTGTGTCTGCGAAGAATGCACAGCGACAAGGCTCTAGCAGTGTCTATAGATTTAATCAGCGGTAGAATTATTATTCTATTAATTTATTACCGTATAAACGGCAGATAAAACTGCAGATATCACAGAAGATTATTATTATTAATTTATTACTCTTTAACGTTAGAATTGGTTTTACTAAGCGAATTATTATTAATTTATTACTAGAAAGCGAGAGAGTATTTTTACCGGGAGCATTGCTATTAATTAATTACTATGCGAATTATTTTTAAATTTATTGCCATATTAATTGAGAGCTGACACTAGGAAACGAGTGTAACTCATGCAGCCATTGAGTAAATCACAAGCTCTCAGCTAATTCCATAGTAACAATTAGTTAATAACCAGACAAGATCTTCGATAGTTAACAGCATACGAGAGAGAGAGAGAGAGAGCAGCTGAGACAAGTCAATTGAAAGAGAGGACCGAGCGCGTAAAGCTCGAGCTTTGACTCTTGCTTTAAAGATCTTCAGAGTCTACGGCATAGTAAACATACTTAGTATGTGCTCGCATTTCATTGCAGCTTCTTACTCTCACTCGGTGTTTGGATATGAATATAACTGTAGTTGTTGTTTTTTTTTTTTTTTGTTTTTTTTGCCTCGCCGTTGATGCCGCTTCGGCTGAACACTCATTCATTTCGGCGCGATCGACGGCGGGCAGCATTTCGCGCAGTGCATAAAACCGGTGACCCACGTTGGGGCCGATTTAGTCGTTAGCGCGCCGTCAACACGATCACATCGCACAAATACTAACAGACTATAGTATACGATATACCATAATATATATACACAAACTGCAGATCGTAAATTATCCGAGTGTAATTTATCAGTTTCTTTTCACAAATTTGACAACTGCAACGTGAATCGGCGTGTCTTCTGGCTGCAAGTTGATTTGGCCGTTTAAAATATATATACATATAGGCGCATGTGATAAGTTCCTTTGCTTAATTTCATATTCGTAACTATTGCTGTTTTTTTAAAGCAGACATTTCGTCTGATAATTTGCGAAAAAGCCAAGCCAAGCCAAGCCAAGCCAAGCGAAGCGAAGCCAGTTTGTTCTTAGGCCCATCGGTAAGTTGGATTTGTAGATAATATCACAGCATGCCAGAAGTTTCGGCTAATTAATAACGGAAGTGCGACAGCAAATTGCGAATTACGACTAAGCCCCTGTCCCGCTTTTTCTGTCCCTCTCCTCCTGCTCATCGAAGCGACGAATCGCTCGAAACACTCGAAAAGCGCTCGAGCCGCGTCGAGCCTGAGTGCACACAATCTCGAGCATGGCGCGAGCCGAGTGTGAAATGGATGTTCCTTTTGTTGTACTTAAATTAATTGCAGTTAAAATTAGCACACAACAAAGCCGAGCCACTCTTGACGCAAACCATTGATCAAGAGCGTGTACGAAAATAGCGCAAACACAGCTAAACTGGAGCCCAACGCAATGACAGGGGATTAGAGCCGCAGATAAGATACCATAGATCAGATATGGGATTGCAGATAATAAATACCATAAACCAAGTGAGCTGAGCATATTTTTGGCATGCGGCAGATAAATCTCTTATTTTAGAACATTATCTGCCAGTCTAGTTGGCTGGCAGTTGAGTCTATAGTCTAGACCAGCTTGTCGGCCAAGACGAATTCGGTAAACACCGTGCACTTCAAATGCTCCACGCTACTTAGGGCATTTCGTATTATTCCACGCTGAAAAAATAAATAAATAAAATAAGTTATATAAGTAGATTATCGCACAGTTGCACTACCAAATTGAGCACTTTGAGTTAGTACTAACGTTTTTTTTTTTTTTTTTTTTTTTTGCCGAGAGATAAACGTACAAATTGCTGCTAATTGCTGTTAGCCGTTATGAGCCATCAAAGTCTTGGCTACGGATTTACTTACTTGTCTAGAACAAAAAGCCAGTTGGCTGTGGCAGTTAGCGCGTTAGTCGACTCGCAGCGTATCGAAAAGTATTCAGCCAAATGCGGAGCAAGGCCAACAACTTTTCGAGCTCAGAAGCTGGCGGCGAAGACGAGAAGCCGCCGCCGTCTGTGGTGCGGCCAATTGAATTCGAATTGTGCGCGTCACGGCGTCAAGTGAATTTTGAATTCCAATCACAAGCACAAAGCGCACAAAAACCACACACAAACAACACCTGAAGCACCGCTAAGGTCGGACGCCATAGCAGGCGCATTGAACTCGACCCCAGCGAGAGAATGAGACAAACAAAAGTGTCGCGTGCTGAACGCATCCACTTTTGGCTTCACGTGAATTCATTGATTTGTCGCTGATGTATCTGCCATAAGCTATGCGATTGCCAAAACTTGTTAATGACAATTTTAGATTTCCGATTGAGATTTTTGCGACTGCCAATTGGCTTTTAAAAGTGCGCATTTGGCCGTATCTCGCATTGGATTAATATGCGATCAGACGTAATTTATTCAAAGTTATTTCAATTCGAGTTTTTCTAGGCAGTCTTTGGTTTTTTTTTGTTTTTTTTTTTTTTTTTTTTTTTTTTGAAGACAAAGGTTGAACGCATCCAGTTTGAACCGGTTGCACTTGATTAATAAAACAAACTCTGTAGTTTTACTTTTAACTCTTTTTGGACAAGTTTCGCATAAATTATCGTAGAATAAATTAACTCGAGTATTTCTGCGAATTTTGTTTTACGTAGATTTCAACAAAAAAAAAGAAGTGAGTTTGATGACGTCACTGCAGACTGGAGTATAAACACGATTATGGATCATTATAGATTAGAAAGCACTTTCATGCACAACAATGCTGTATGCCTGAGAGTTCTTCAAGGCTGTGTATACGGGGGGAATACCTAAAAGGTCTTGAGCCTAGTACCAACAGCCATTAAAAGCTCAAACCTAGCTGAACTTCCGCGTAGTAAAGATCTCGACATAATCTCGCAGCTCAGACACGAAACCAGCTGTACTTGAGCTTATGCAAACTTAGATCATTTTGAGTTTGTGTTTCTTCCTGGGTGTGGGTGAGAATTGTGATGCTGCCGGGCCAGAAATCGCTGCAGCTCAACGATGAATCAGCTGCAGGTGCGACTCGCTCTTATGCAAGCGACTGCACACAGCTTGTGCAAATATATAGTCACTCGATTCCATATGCCCAGAGAGTCAAGAAGTCAAGAAGTCAACTCAGACAATTAGATATACTAATGTGCGCGGAAAGGCGGAACATTTTCGCCAAGTTCGATGTCGCGTATCGCGATGACGTGTTTGCTTTGATTTGCCAAAGTTTCCATTCTAAGTCGAGCTGGCGTTTATCTCTGAGCGTATCTGCTGTGGGGCAATAAAACGCCGGACTACAATTAACGTATAGGCAATTGCCGTTGTTTTTTTTTTCACTCGAGCTGCGAAGATAAACAATTGTTGTAGCTCAACTGGTTGTTGTTGTTGTTGTTGTTGCTTTGGCTGTTGTCTTACACAAAAGGGGCAACGGTAACAGCGCGTCGACTAAATGAAAAGCACAACAATGTCCAGTCCCAGAGCAAGTGACAGCAAAATTGGCTGCAATTACAAAATGTTAGCACGTTTCGGGCACGACACAGACAGCAGCAGCGAGTGCCAGAGACTGTGTGTGTGTGTGTGTGTGTGTGTGTGTGTGTGTGTGTGTGTGTGTGTTTGTGTGTGAGTGACTGCCCTCATGAGTGGGCCGAGCTGGCGGTGGGCTGGGGCAGGGCCAACGCTTCGCCTACATTGAACTTGACATTGTGCGGGGTCTGCTTTTAATTTAGAAATATGTCAAACTATTTTCAGCTGCACTTGCAGCACTCGGCGATCGGGATCGCGATCTCCATGTACAGTGTCAGCAATTAGGCAGTGCCAGCGACGCCTTTGATTTACGGCCTATTACGAGCGAGATTTCACTGAAATCATCTACCCACCATCGCCCATCTGCCCCCCCCCCCCTCTGCCGCTTGCACTCACTCACTCCCTTTCTCTTTCTCGTTGACAGCAATGAGTAAAAATGGACACAGCAATCCGGCGTTTGTCAGCGATCATGTGGACAACATCAAGCAGCAGAGCGGCAACAAGTATTCCCTGGAGCTGGCGGAGAAGGGCGTCAACACCAACAACAATAATAACAAGGCAGCCAAAGATCCCGACTACAATCCCTACGAACATCGCGAGGTGCCGCATCCCACAACGTAAGCAACAGGAGAGAAAACTTAATATATACGCAGCATTCGGCGTACCGATGGTTGAATACCCTTTACTATGCACATATATGTATAAGTGTATATAATATTGTATTCTATATTATAATCTAGTATACAGTTGTGGCGTAGCTAATGCGTATAATTTATATTTGTTTTTTAGACCACAATATGCGTTCTATTATTTAAATTCTTTAAAAAATCTGATATTTTTCCGGTCCGTCCTATACAGACTATAGAATATAGTTACCCGATTTTACGCAAATTTGTATCGGCTATTGAAAACATTGTGGGAACTTTTTAAAACTTGGATCTATTTTTGCCACGTCTTGTTTAATTTTTTACATTTTTCTACAATTTTAAGAAAATTTGAGTGGATTAAAAGAGAAGTAAGAATTTGGTTATAAATTAAAAAATAATAGGCATCTGTCAGTATTATATGGCAGCTATATGATATATATAGGTACGATTTGCCTTCTTTACCTTTCGACTTATTAACAGAATGCAGAAGAAATGAGTATGACCAACAAGTTTCATCAAGATAGCTTCAAAACGAACAGACAACTTTGAGTTTTATCAAACGGACAAAAAAACGGACATGTTTAGATCGATTAGGCTATTGATGCTGATCCATAATATTTATTTGGTGCGTTGCAAGCAGCTGGCCAGATTATTATACCCTATGCAAGCTTATAAGAAGGAGTATGCTAAAGTTTTCTTTATCGATGCTTACAGCAACTGGGAGACACTGTTCCACCTGCTGAAGGGCTCACTGGGCACGGGCATTCTGGCCATGCCCAATGCCTTTCGAAACTCGGGCTATGTGACGGGCTCGATAGGCACCATTGTGATTGGTTTTATCTGCACCTACTGCATACATCAGCTGGTCAAGGCGGAGTACGAGATGTGCCGCCGCAAGAAGGTAAGCGCTATGGGAACTTTGCGATCTTTAGTGTAAGTTGGCTAACTGAAGCTCTGCTCCACTTGCAGGTGCCCAGCATGAACTACCCAGCTGTAGCGGAGACAGCGCTCAGCGAGGGTCCCGGCTTCTTTAAGTCCTGTGCCCCCTACATTGGCACCGTGGTGAATGTCTTCCTGTTGATCTACCAACTGGGCACCTGCTGTGTCTATGTGGTCTTCGTTGCGTCCAACATCAAGTCCATTGTGGATGCCGTCTACGAGACGAACGTGGATGTGCGTCTGTGCATGATCATCATATTGATTCCGCTGATCCTGATCAATTGGGTGCGCCAGCTCAAGTACCTGGCACCCTTCTCCACGCTGGCCAATTTCGTTACCATGGTCTCCTTTGCCATCATCTGTTACTACATCTTTCGCGAACCCATCAGCACTGAGGGAAAGGATGCTGTGGGCAAGCTTGAAAACTTCCCGCTCTTCTTTGGCACCGTCCTCTTCGCCCTGGAGGCAATCGGCGTCATCCTGCCGCTGGAGAACGAGATGAAGACGCCGCACAAGTTCGGCGGCTCCTGCGGTGTGCTCAATGTCTCCATGATCTGGATTGTCTTCCTGTACGTGGGCATGGGTCTTTTCGGCTACCTCAACTATGGCGCCAGTGTGCTGGGCTCCATAACGCTCAATCTGCCGCAGAATGAAATGTAGGTCAAAACTTTTGAGTTTATTTCTTTGCAATGAGACTAATTGCATGCCTTGCAGTCCCGCGCAGCTGGTCAAGGGCATGCTGGCCTTTGCCATCTATATAACCCACGGCTTGGCCTGCTATGTGGCCATTGACATCACCTGGAACGACTATGTGGGCAAGAAACTGGGACCGCAGCGCAACAAGCTCTTCTGGGAGTACGCTGTGCGCACGGGCCTCGTGCTGATCACCTGTGAGTAGTTGCAGAGCGGCTAGAGAGTTGAATCCATTATGCTATAATTCTGCTTCCCTGTGGTGCAGTTCTGCTGGCCGTGGCCATACCCAATCTGGAGCTCTTCATCTCGCTGTTCGGCGCGCTGTGCTTATCCGCGCTGGGCTTGGCTTTTCCCGCACTCATTCAGATCTGCGCACACTGGTACCAGACGAGTGGCATTAGCAAGGCTTGGCTGATATTAAGTGAGTATGAATATATATACTACGTACAGTATATACCATTAATAAATGTATTTATCTCTGTCTTGCAGGCAACATTGTGCTGATTATCGTGGGCATTCTGGGCCTGGTCATTGGCACCTATACCTCGCTCAAGGAGATCGTTCTCACGTTCACCGAGTAACTCGTTGCATTTTCTTCCTGTTTTTTAGCCGTAGTTATTTTCAACTTTCCTTCCTTCGAATTTGCCACGCATTTCAATTGATGTACAAGCAAAGTATTATGCGAATATCTAACAAAATCACAGTCTCAGCGCGCATGACAAACGGGTCAGACGGAATCGCAGTTAAGTCAAAGATATATCTACCATACAGTACAGTTACACATGTAAAGTTCAACTTGTCTATTTTTTGTAAATTTATCAAATTTGTGATATTTTCAAGCATTGTGCCCAAAAATTGTTAGATACATACATACCATTACTATATGAACGTAATTTATACAATACAATCGGTTAAGTTTACTCTAAGTCGTATCTGTTTAAGCATTATTTAAAATACGCTAAACAAGAAAAAGCAAAAAAAAAAAAAAAAAAACAACAATAAAGAGCAATAAATAATTATGCCATATTATCAAGTCAATAGACTGTCGTGCTCTCAATGAAGTTCTTCTGAACATGGCGATTCTAAGCGTGTCCCATAGGTGCCACGACTGATTTGTTACCTAGTTGACCTGCTGACGGACAATGTGTTGTGGCCTGCTGCAAAATATAGCAGCAGGACGTCAAAAAATATACTCCAGATGCCCCATCCGTGGTCTGATCCTCAGTCTCATCCTCAGCCTCAACCTCTCAACCTTGGCCTTTTTCACAACCGCTCAGCATCTTCTGCTCCCGCACCCACTCAGCCTGAGCCTCAGCCTGAGCATTGGCCTATCCCACACCCGCTCAGCTTCTCCCGCTCCTCTTCTTCTATCAGCCTCAGCATGAGCCGCAGCCTCAGCCTTGGCCTCTCCCGCACCCGCTCAGCCTTGGCCTCACTCTGAGCCTTAGGCTGAGACCAAAGCTGAGGCTTAGGCTGAAGCTCAGGCTAAGACCAAGGCTGAGGCTCAGACTGAGACCCAGGTTGAGGCTCAGGCTGAGACCCAGGTTGAGGCTCAGGCTGAGACCAAGGCTGAGGCTCAGGCTGAGACCAAGACTGAGGCTTAGACTGAAGCTCAGGCTGAGACCAAGGCTGAGGCTCAGGCTGAGACCAAGGCTGAGGCTCAGGCTGAGACCAAGGCTGAGGCTCAGGCTGAGACCAAGGCTGAGGCTCAGGCTGAGACCAAGGCTGAGGCTCAGGCTGAGACCAAGGCTGAGGCTCAGGCTGAGGCTCAGGCTGAGACCAAGGCTGAGGCTCAGGCTGAGACCAGCCTAAGTCTGAACCTGGGCCTCAGTCAGGGCCTGAGCCTGAGCCGTCAATATTTTTTGAGGCGATATTTTATAGAAAATGATTGTTTAATGAATTATTTAAAAGCTGGAAGCATCGACGAGAAGTCCAGAAATTCTTTCTGTTGATAGGCCTAGATATGGCATACAACAATAATGAGATAATAATACAATGAAATTAAAGATATCAGACTGATTTAAAGTAATTAAATCTTAATGAAATTCCAAGCTTATTCAATTATGCAAAGATTATAAACAAATTGTTTATAATTGAAAGTATTATTAATCCAAATCATCTAGATTTTAATTTAAATGTGAGTAGTTGTACGCATAACTTCGCTGTGTTCCAAGAAATTCATCATAGTTCTATAAATAAAATCCGAAAAGATGATTTTCAGTTCCATTCCATTTATCGATTGCCGTGCCATAAAAACAATATGTTTATATATTAACTAGATTTTTAATTTTTTTCATTTTCATTTGTTTTGTTGTGTTGTTTTGTGTTGTGTGTGTGTGTGTTTGTTTGTTTGTTTAGCTCTGTAGTACATCATTTTGGGTCTTACACACTAGTAGATGATATATTTTATATTAATAGATATATGTATTATATATATATATATAAATATAAGATTAAACTTGTACACGAAAATTAAAATGTTGTTGAACGACTCAGATCAGAAAAATAAAAGTACCAACTCGTATTCGCAAATACAATCAACCCCGCCCCCAGGCGAACCCCGCCCTAAAAGTCCTAAGACTCCTCCAAACTGCCCGCGCCCCATACCACTCTAATTCGTATCGTCGACTCCAGGATATCGATTTCGATTCGACTTGGCGACCATCCCAGCTGTGTGTGTGTGTCTATATATGTGTGTGGTTATGTGTGAGTGAGTGTGTCTCTGTATTTCTATGTACATACTGGAACGCACATTTAGATACTTGTTGTATTCGTATATTGTATAAATAATATTTAGTTTTTAACTAATTTACATAGTCATGTAGACGATGCGCTCTAGCGGCTTTTCCTCTCTTTTACATAATGTACTCGTATATATATATATATATATATATGAATATATATATAGATAGGTGTATGTGTGTCGTGTGTGTGGGGTAGGTAAGTAGGTGTGCGTGTGTGTGTGTGAGTGTGTGTGCTTTATTTGTATGTAAATTATGCATGGTATGGTAACTATTTATTAGTAGTAGTAGCTACAATTTCAACTTATGTGCACACTATAACGTAGATAAACTAAATCGTAACTAGAATCTGAATTCGTATCTGCATCAGCATCAGCATCAGCGTCAGTAACAGCATCTGCATCTGCATCTGCATCTGCATCTGTGTCTCTGCATGCATCTGTAGCTGAGCTCTGCCTCTGCACCGTAATCTGTTTAATCATAATCGTGTGTATCTGTATCTGTATGTATAATTGTAGCTGTATCTGCATCTGTCTCCGTATGGGTATCTGTATCTGCATCTGTTAATCGGTAACTTTGCTCTTAATGATCGACTTTACGTTTAGGTTGCTTTGTGGAGTTCTCCGTTTCCGTTTCCTCTTACTGAACCTCCATCTCTCCCACTCTCTCTCTCCCTCTCACTCTCTGTCTCTGCTCTCTGCTCGCTTTATACAGTCCTGGCTTATCGTACTTACAAATATAGGCAAATATACGCGCATTTGTGGGCGCAGCCTACACGAAGACTAACTTTAACGCGCGGCCAATTAGTGCTGCGGCAAAACTATGCGAGATTAGGGTTTTTTGGTTGCTTGATCCATGCGCCGTTTAATCTGCGAGAGCAATTATGATAAAGAGTCGGGCATTAGTAACAGATCGGAGATGCTTTATCCCAGTTAGACGCTCACCTATAACGTGACTCTCCATGTTTGTGATGCGTGCCTTCGATGCGGGCTGTGGTATGATTGTGATCTCGTCGTTGATCTTCAGCGGCTTCAGCAGCGAATCGTTGGCAGCGCCCAGGGAGTTGCGCGCCAGGCCGGCGCCGGCGCTACTACTGCTGCCGCTGGACTGCTGGGCGCTGTTCTTCTTGCTGTCCATCGCCTTGCGGGCCACAGTGCTGTGCGCGGTGTACACATGCGTCTCAAACTGTTTGTACATGCCAAACGTGGCCGTGCACACGGTGCACTTGTAGGATAGATGTGCAGGCTTCAGGGTCATGTGATGATCGCGCGATACGTGATTCAGTAGCTTCCATTGGTACATCTGAAACGGAAAAGGTTGATACCACAATTAGCACCACTTGCTCGACCCGCAATCCATGCTTCTGGCACAACTTACCCTGCCACAGACGGGACAACGACCGGCGTCCTTGCCCTTGTTGGCAGCCTCCTGCATTGAGCTGGTGACCAAGCCGTGTGAGCCCAGCAAATGCCGCTCGAGGCCCTGATCCGTAAAGAAGCGGAACTGACACTTCTGGCAATTCAACGGCGGCCGATTGTAGATCATCTTGGGATGGATCTGTGAAGCAAAGCAATGCCAAGTTTTAGTCTTTGTTCCACTCATATAATGGGGCAAGCTTGTATGCTTGGTACTACCTTCACTTTGTGCATCCATTGCATGTGGTTGCGCAGCTGCTCCAGATCCTTGATGTAGCCATCGCATATTTCGCATATGACGAACTGCGCCTTGTTGTTGCCCGCGCTGGGACTTTGGCCGGGCTTCATGCCGGCTGCAGCCGCCGTCGGCGCTTTGCCAGTCGATGTGGCGGCCGCTCCGCTGCCGGCCGCGCTCTGGCGAGGTAGTGGCGTTATTGAGATGCTTGGCTGGCCGGCAATTGGCTTCTTCGACGCTTGCTGCCGGGTGGGAAGAAAGCGAAAATGATGCATTATCAACTGTAGCTGGACTGGAAGCACATGCTTCATCCTTCTCTTACCTGCACAAGCTGTCCGGCAGCGAGCTGGTAACTGTTGGGCAACGACAGAGCCGCATTGGTACCGATGGCTCCGCGTACGGGCGCAGGACTCCTCACCATGTTGTTGGCATTGGGCATCGTCTTTGGCAGCTGTGGCGCCCGTTGCCGCATCTTGGCTGCATTCTGCGCGGCCAGCGCCGCTGCCTGCATGTTGCGCGCCTGAGCAGCGGCCTGCTGCTGCTGAATGGTTGCCAGCGCAGCCTTCTGCGCCGCCGCTTGTGCTGCCATCGCCTGGAGAAAAGTAATGAGGGAGTCTGACGTTAGCAAGGACAGTACAGGGTATATTGCAGTCATGATGACTTACCTGATAGGCAGTGGCAGTGCCCACGAGTCCGTGGCGGGGCTTGATGCGCGGTATCTTGGCAGGTGCTTCCCAGTCGTTGGGCGGCGCCAGATTCAGTTCGGGCCGGAACTTCTTGGCGCAAACGGGCTGATGGCGGGCCAGCTTCGCCTTGCCGTTGTCCTCGAACCCACAGTTGGGACACTGGTGGTAGGGCAGCGGCTTGATCAGGCGCGCCTTGATATTGTGCACGGCCTCCATGTGGTAGACGATCTCGGTGGCGTTGCGTATCTCGAACGTGCAGAAGTTGCACTTGTACAGCACTCCGTTCATGTGCGGCGTCTCGTAGTGGTTGGCCATCGAGAGCGCCGACTCGGACTTGAAGTTGCAGAACTCGCAGCGCTTCATCGTGAACTTGAAGGGAGCGTTTTTCGTCTTCGAGGCCTGCAGATTACCGCTCAGCGCATTGATGGCCATCTCAAAGTCCTTGGGATCGCGTGACAGGGATTTGCGCATCTTGCGCTTCTGCAGGCGCAGCAAGTCGGCCTGCACGTACTCCTGCACGAGACCGACGCCAATGTCCATGAAGAACTTGCCCAGCGGACTCTCAAAGTAGTTCTCTTGGCCCGGCTTCGATGCCGTATTCGAGGTTACACCGCCGGCAGCGGCCAGAGCCGCGGCTGGCTTAATGGCACCTTTGAGGGCTGTCAGATCATCGTTGGCCTCCTTGATGAGCACCTTGGTGCGCACGCCGGACTCCGAGTCATCATCGTCGTCCTCGTCGTCATCGTCGTCGGACTGCTCCGACCAGGATTCGTCATCGCCGCGCTTCTTCTTTTTCTTGCCCTGCGCATTGGCCTGCTGATCGTTGGCCTTGTCCTCTTTGTTCTGCTCGGTCATCATGTCGAACTCGTCGGGCTTGTCCACCACAGCCAGATCCTCGGCGGACAGCGAATACTTGGTCTCAATGGCCTTAATGACCTCGCGGATGTTGTCATTGGGCGGCTTCTCATAGATGTACGGTACAATGAACGATGGAGCCTCCAGCACGAACATGTCGTCCGTCAGACCTGGCAATAGGTTTGCATTATTCGTCATGCTCGGCAGTCCGGCTGTGGTCAGCGATAACGTTGGCGGATTCAACTGCACTGTGGAGCCCGGCGCAGCGCCCATACCCACACCCGCCATGGGCACCAGCTTGGGCGGAGCATTGCCCAGGTTTGTGGCCACGCCAGTGACGGCATTCGTTATGGTCACCGGATAGACAGCGGTGCCCGCTGTCGGTCCAGCCTCGTGGGGCATCAGCGAGCGCGCGTCCTTGATGGTCAACTGGCCCAGGCCCATGCCCATGGATATGCCACCTAATCCGGAGGGTGTAGCGCTGCGCTGTCGCTTGCTGCTCGGCAGGTCATCCAGCTCGCTCTTGCGCTTGTTCAGCGCCTGCTCGTTGGGCGAAATACTTGGTGGCGTATCATCCTCGATGACAACACAGTCGTCATCGTCATCGTCGTCGTCCTGTTGCTGCTGCTGCTGCTGCTGCTGCAGTTGATGATGCTGCAGTTGCTGGTGCTGCAACTGTTGCTGCTGTGACGGTGGAGGCAGCGCTGCTGTTGGCTTCACAGCCGGAGGCAACTTTCTGCTTGCCGGAACTGCTGGTGTTGTTTGACCTGTTTCAGACTCCGAATCGGAAGGGATTAGCACAGCGTCGTCCGAGGACTCTGTGCCACTCGATGTGGCAGATGTCACTGCTGCTGCGGCTGCCGCTGCCGCCTGCACAGCTGGATTCACTTTGCTCAGCGATACTTGTGGCGGCTTGGAAGCTGCCGCCACTGCTGCTGCCACTGCTGACGGTGTCTTCTCCTTGTTCACTTCGGGCATTTCCTCGTCGCTGTCTTCATCGAGGTTTACAACGGCGCCAGCATCGCCAGCAACGTTGTTGATATTTTTCGTAGCCTCCGCCTTGCTTGCCTGCCCGTTGGGCTTGGCGTCCGCTGCAGCTGGAGGAGCAGCAGCAGCAACAGCTGCAGCAGCAGGTTCCTCGGACTCAGCCTCGGGACTCTGCACAAAGCCATTCACTGGCTCCGCCGCCTTCTTGCCATCAGCTTCCTCCTCTTCTGTTTGCATTGCCTCGGCTTCTGCTTCGGAGTCGGTGACTGTTTTGGCTGTACCACTCTGTTGGCTACCCTCCTCGGTCTCATCCGCATCCTCAAGGCTCTTCTTCTCATCGGTCAGCAGTTCCTCGTCGTCGTCTTCGCCGGGCTCCACATCGGCCTGTGTTGCTGCGCCCAGCGGATCCTCGGCATCGCAACTGTTCTCAGCTGTGCTGCCGATTTTCTCCTGATCCTCCTCATCGGCATCCTCGTGATCACCATTGGTGGTCACCTCTTCCTCCTCCTCGTCCACATCGCCATCACTGTTCAGCTTCAGATCTTTGCTATTGCCATTCTCTGTGGAGCTGGAGCTAGTTATTTGAGAGTCTCCCTCCTCCTCAGTATCAACAACGGCTTCAGCCTCAGCCTCGACTTCATCCACTTTCATGGACTTCTCCTCCTCCTCTGAGGTCTTTGCCGCTTCACCCGACTTACCGTCGGTGCTGTTGCTGTTGCTATTGCTGTTGCTGCTACTGTTGCTATCCAGTGGCACTTTGACAGGGGCTATCGTCGATTCCTCGGCTTGCCGCTCCTCGACTACCTTTGCCTCCTCCTCCTCCTCCGCCTGCTCTTTGCTAGACTTGGCTTGCTGATCATTCTGTTTATCCTTGCTGCTGCTGTTGACGACGTCGTCGTCGTCCTCGTTATTTGCCGCTGCTGCTGCTGATTTGGCAAGAAGTTTTGTTGTGGGCTCGGCAACGCCCTCCGGCAAGACGACGTCGACTTCAGTCATTTGTTGTTATTTTCTGCTGTTGGTATATTTTGGAATGTGCCACTTGATAGTCCGTTGAGAGATGTTGCTGCAGTGCTGCTGCAACCCTTATCTAGTATCGCTCTGGTTGGGGGTGCGCCTGCAAGGAGATCGATAAGCACAGCCACAGATTAGTATCAAGTCGGCGAATCGTTAATCGTTAATCGATAACACTGATTTATTGTTAGGGCCCGAACTAAGACGGAGAAATATTTGGCACATAGAGAAGCAGAACTAAAGCGTAAATGGCAATGAAAGAAGAGAGCAAAGCGGAATTGGAAAACGAAAACGCAAACGCAAGAGTTGCAGAAAACTTAAACAACGAGAACCCAAAAAAAAAAACAACAAAAGCAACAACAAAAATGTTAACAATTGCCAAAAACAAAAAACGTGCAAAAACTAAAACAAAAACCGAAAACGAAACTGAAATCTAGGTGAATTAAACTCTCCCCACAGCCGCACCACCGCCCCTTCTCCCCCCCCCCCTGTGCTATTACTAGGGGCAGCAAAGAACCAAAAAGAGTTAATTGAGACAAAATGGCTGCCATATTGGATTAAAACTAAAATACAATTTAATATGTATGTATGTGTGTGTGTGTGTGTCTGTATGTTTGTGTGTGTGCTTGTACATATTTACACACACATACATATGTACGTGCATGCAAATGTAATATTGCAAGCAGCTATGTATACCTATTTAGATATGTATGTACAGATGTATATACAGATGTATGTACCGTTGCCTATGTATGTGCGTGTGTAATTACATAAAAACGTCATTCAGCGCGGCATGTAACACTCTATGTGTGGATATGTACGCAGGTATCTCCCATATATACTGCGGTGTTGCATAAACAAACATATATATTTATATTTATATTATATATAATAAATATATAAACAAATAATATGTTAATTAGAATTACTACATACTATATACTTAAATATTTGTTTATGCACAAAGATATGTAAGAATATACATATATATGTATGTATGTACATGTATATATAGTGCTACATACATACAAACATACATACAGGCGAGCAGTTACCGAGCACACAGCAACTGCACGATTGACATACATACTGACATCACACACACACACACACACACATGCAGAACGACATTCATACATATAAAGCGCACCAACAAAACGCACTCACACCATCACACACGCGCGTATATATGTTTGCATGTGTTCAATCTATATATACACACACATACACACATATATTATTAAAAATATATGTGTGTACGTAGATACAAACGGACACGCAGACGCTGGGACGGACGGACAAACAGACAGACAGACGGACGGCCGGTGAGACGACGACGATGACGGCGACGGCGACGACGTTGGCTTTGGCTCTGCGGTGTTGGTTGGCTGTGGCTCGGTGCTGCTGCTGCTGCTGCTGCTAGCTGTGGCTGTAGCTGGCGGCGGCGGCATGGAGTGGAGAGCGGGTGGGTACAGGAGCGTGTTTTACGCTTGCCTTTGTATGTGTGCATATTACGCTAGTGGTGTGCGCGCGCGTGTGTGTGTGTGTCTTTATGACTGTTTGTGTGCGAACAATGTGATATTTTTTTTTTTAAGAGGAAAACTCGAATTTTATAATTTTGCACAATTGCAATTAGAGTGCTATAAACTTCGATTCAAAACACACGCAGATAAAAACAAACAATGCACACAGACTTACAATTTACATTTTACGTCACACTTTACTGGCAGTGACAGGTTGTTATTGGTTGCTGCTGGCAATCAAATAAGATAACACACTAATGATATAAACAAAAAAATGCAAAGGATCTTGCCGCACGCCGAACGCCAAAAGTTTTTCTCGATTTTTTTTGTCTTTTCCCCGACTTTTTCGTGGAGCACGCACACACACACAGAGCAGAACGAGAGCAAGAAAGAAAAAAGAACGCTATGCCAAAGCGCGACAAACGGACGATAGACGGGGGCAACAACAAGGCAAACTGGAAATGGAAGCGAAAAAAGCAAAAACGTCGCTACAAACACAGAGTCGCATGGGCGGCAGCCGGTCGCGCAGGGTTGCATTTCTAGTCCGAGCAAAAGAAATGCGGCGCGCATTAAAGTTATCGAACAATCGATTACAATTACAATAAATACACAGCTTGCATTTCGCTCAATTTAAAACAGGTGTAAATTTGGCAAATTTATGTAATTAAATTAAATTAAATTTCTACATAGATCTTGGCATAAACGCAAGGTATCAATTAGAAATAATTTAAGCCGCTGAACGTAAACGTCAACATAAAATGCTACGCACTGAGAGTCCAGCAGCAGAGAGCACACGGACTGCTACGCTCAAAAATAGCGAATGGCAATGTGAAGCGCACGCGAACCGTTGTCGAGTGTGCGTGTGTGTGTGTGTGACGAGACTCTGTCGGTGGCTCGTCGCTGTAGTGTGAGTGTGTGTGTGTGGTAGGCAGCGTGCTAGTATTGGAGCGTGCCCATGTGAATGGATAGGAGGTAAAAACAAATTTGACAATTGTACGCGCGCCACGAACGAAATGAACAAAACAAAAATGAAACGGCATTTCTGCTGCTGTGCTGCTGCCTGCGCTGTCGCTGTCGCTGTCGCTGTCACTGCTGCTGCTGCTGTTGCCGGCGTATTTGATGGATTTTTATGCTGATATTCGGCACTTAAAAGTGCGCAGCGCGAAAATTTGAATTTGCGCGCGCAATTGATTGCGCTGCAAGTGTGGCTAAATGGCAAGATGATAGTGCGTTTGGCTCGCGCCGCTTAGTTACAGCTCTAAACCAGGCTAAAATTAACTGCCCCAACACACACACAAACACACACACACACATACATCTGTATGTGTGTAGCATTGTAAGCATAGCCAAAGCCATAGCGATTGCCTCGTCTGTAAGTTTTAAAACTGTATACTCATCACGATACTTCTGCTGGCTCTGCTAATGCTTCTTCTTCTTTCCCAACTTATTTCAGATTATACGCTGCTTGCGTCCCGCTCGCACTCACATGCTGTGGGCCAATATAATACAAACTGACATACACACACACACACACACACACACAGACACACATCTATAAGCATGTATACATACATAAGTATATGTATGTTTGTAAGTGTATACAATGTTTGAGAGCGTGTATGGCTGTGTGTGTGCGTGTGTGTGTGTACGTACGTACGTATGTATGTATGTGCGTCTGTATGTCTGTCTGTATGCATGTGTGCGTGATTTGGTCTATATGCAAGTACAATTTTTGAAAGTAACCCGCTTCTCACCCCCGTTGATCGGCAACTGGTAGAAGTTGGAATTCGCCTACTGCCGCCGCCGCCGCCGCTGCTGCTGCTGGTGCTGCGACTGCCACGGGATTCATAAGACCTACAAACTATGGCTCGGTGTCGGCGTAGTATAATGGCACGATAACGAAACTTTATGTTATACATACACGTGACCTTTTCTGTTGTGTCGGTTGTCAAGCGCATACGGATACAACTTCAGATAACCTTGCAGATACTTTTGCCGAAAACCGACAGTTTAACGATTAAAGCCCAATTCAGCACTTGATTCTAGCTGCAGATAACAGCATAAAGATAAAGCTTTAAGCCTTATCCAGTATTCTGCAGCCCAGCTGCATACTATGTTAAAGCTATATTATATATTATATATATTATAATATATAAATATCCCATAATGATTTTGTTGTCATCAAGGACGTGCATCTAAAATAGAAAATCCCCTTTTTATGGGGGTTGAAATTCACAGCAAGCAGTAAATTAATGTTCATTTGATGTACTATATATATACATATACTATATAGACAAAATTGTTATATAACTTAACTTGTATCTAAAATTTCGCAACTATGCATCTCTCAGATATTTGCACATATTACGATAATATCATCAGCAAAAAGCTCACATCAAACGCGATTATAGTTTCAATATTGATCTGGGATATTACAAAGTAGCTGCACATGCCATGTTTTTTTTATACGTGTAACAAGAAAACCTATTTCGTAATGCAGGCGTGGCTATCTATGCATGTATATACAGGCAAACATATACCTACACACGCATGTATATATATTTAAATATATATATAGCGATGAGCTGTCGTGGGTCTGTTTCAATGCATTTCGTTATTTTGAATAATCTACAGCTAGACTTTATCAAGAAAAGTTTGAGATCTTAAGATGATATCTCAGCGATTTTAATATAAGGAAATAAAGCATCTGCATAGATTTCTATATCTATGAATGCATAAATTATATTAAAGTTGAGCATGAATTTTAATTTGAGTCTGTCTAAGTCGGAATACAGCACAATGCACAATGAATGCATCACAATTTGTATTTTATATATATTCTATACCTGCATATACCAAATAAAAATACCGATACAGCTTTTTTCTAACTAATTTGATAATGGCAAATTTTTTTCTGGCGAATTTTTTAGTTTATTTCATCAATTTTTGTTAAGACTCTGCTTGATCGGTTCACAGATTTCACTAGGCTTTTATCTCAGTTGTAAATTAGTGTCTACATGTCTAAAGCATAGTTTTCAAACGACTATTCTTAGTATTTTTGTGAAAAATGTTCAAAATTGTATTGTATTACCTTACGATGATCAATTTTGCCCATCAATACAAAGCACTGAACTATACAAACTTTATATATGCTGTTAAAACTTTATAGCCTGCTTTCAATATGCTTTCAGTGAACATTTTTCAAAAATACTACAATTTTAGTTTGGATTTCAGTTGAATTAAGACGCTGCAGCTGCAGTTAGTGATTAAGTTTTTCGTATACCCAACTATTCAGCGCGTTAATCAATATTTGCATAAATCCAAATAACATACAGATGCATGTAATATATATATTGTATAATCTATATTGTATATGGAATATTATACGCAAATTTTAAATGCGCAGTTTAATTGCCACCCACAGCTACACACACGCACACACACATTTATATTATATGTATATATATATGTGTCTGTATTCGTATGTATCTGAATCTGTGATTGGTTTTAAGCGCTCACCTAACCGTTCGCTGTGTCCGACCATGCACAAAGGGGGCTGCTGTGCTAAGTGCTGGATATGGCAAAGCTCAAATCGGGAGGAGTACGAGGTATGGCGGCAAACGCTGATAACAAATATATATGTTTGTTTGTGTGCTTAATCCTCGTCTGCCTCGGCGTCTTCCTCGTCCTCGTTGAAGGACAGTTTACTGCTGGCGCTGGCGCTGGCTTTGGCCTTCTTGCGTTTCTCGGCTTTATCTGATTTCTTGGTCCTGCCGTCAGTTTTACTGCTGTCCGACGACTCGATGTTGGTCTGCTTAACGCGCTGCTTGAATACGATGGGTTGGTTCAAATCCGCAGGCCTTTCAGCTTCCTCTGTGGGACGAGAGCAATAAAACAAAAAGTCAGCTACAGTTTTATATATCTATATGGCTATATATGTGTATGGCTATGGCATAAATAAAGGTGTCAGCTGGAAAACTGTAACTGTAAATGCAGTTTCCTTGCAACTACAACAAACACGCCCATATTCTGCCCCACGCGCATGAGACAGAAGATTTTTCCACTCACTTCGTCTGTGCGAGCGTTTTCTTAGCTTGCAACCAAGCGTCCCAACCCGACCCGAGCCGACCCTCCACAGCACCACCCCCTCTCGCTTTCCATCAGCACGCTTGCACAAATCCCCCTCTGTACCCCCCTCCGCCAGCCCGCCACTGCTTCCTTGCGCTCTCAACATCTTGCAGTGCTCCACCTTCGAATTCGCAAACCAACGGACAAGCGGGCAGACAGACAGACAGACAAAACAGTGGCTACCAGTGGCGCCGCACTCAGCTCCCCGCGCCTCCGCTCCGCTGCCGCGCCGCAACGTACGTCCATCCATCCACACACACACACATACGTACGTACGTACGTACGTATATATATGTATATCGTCGTCAAGCCACTTGCCGTACTCTTTTTGTTCGCCTGTTTCGTTCATCATTGTCTCTCCCGCTTTGCTGCTTCGTTCATTCTTTCACACGTTTTCACCCGATTTTCTGCGCGGGCCTTCTGACAGCAGCAGCAGCAGCAGCAGCAGCAAAAGTGGTGGCGGGGTGATGACGACGACGACGGCGACGGCGAAGGCAGCAACAACAGCAAAGCGGCAGCTGTTGTTGGCTTGCGTTGGCAGCGCAGGCGACGGCAGCGGCGTGCGGCGGCAGCGACGTGCGGCTGTGGGTCGTCGTTATTTGTTAACTTCTCTGGCCGGCTGCTTTATCGTGCGCTACGCTTTGGCTATGATTTTCATCACATGCTCCGCTTTAGCGGAGCCCCAATGAAAATGTCGGTGTGTATGCGTTGTGTCTGTTGTGCGTGTCGCTGTCTGTGTGTGTGTGTGTGTGTGTGTGTGCATGAGGGTGCTCCGCTGGCACTAATTGCAACCGAAGCGCAGCCAGCGGGCAGGGCATACGTAGTGAGCTGAGCCCAGCGCCTGCTACTAGCTGTAGCTGCCATAGAGACGCCAGTGGGCGCTGCTGCCTAGCGGGCGTGGCGCCGAGCAATACAAGCAACTCCCCAACAACAACAACAACAACTCGCAAAAATCGCACACATTTTCGAGGTTAGAATTAAAGTTTTACGTCCGAGAAAAGTTCCTTTGCTTTGCTGTGCTTCGCAGCACGAGAATAAAATGCATAAAATTCATTACAATGCAAGCAGCATGTTTTTTCGCACAGTGGAAAAAAAAAAAAACGAAACGGAAAAGTGCCCGCAAAAATTTAAACTTGCAACGCGCCGTTTTTTTTTTTGTTTTTTCTTTAGTTTTTGTGGACTTTTGCGTATTTCATTTGCGTTTTGTTTATGTTTCAGCGAAAAGTTTTCAAATTTTAATTGCAAAAACACTCACACACTCGCACAGGCACACACATATATTCCTATGTGTAGTATATATATATATATGTGTATTTGTAGCTATGTTCGCATGCATGCACACACACACATGCATAGAGCGTATTATAGGGCAGAAAGCAGCAGCGTGAAAGAAGCGTGGAAGCGACCGACGCTCGATTCTGACTCAACTGAACTGAAAGCCAAACTGCCACAGACGATAACTACATCCTACCTACGCACACACAGACACACAGCGACACACGCATGCACGCATACATATAGAGCGCCTGTGCCAATGTGTGTGTGTGTCAGTGTGTGAGTGTGCATACCTTTTGCTATGCGCTGCTGCTCGAGGGCCACCTCGTCCGCCGTGAGATCCCCACGCGCTAGCACCACAATTTGTGGCTTCTCGTCCTCGCGCTCGGGCCGCTGCTCCTCACTGGAATCGTAGTCGTCGTCGTCGCGCTCCTCGAGTTTCTGCCGCTGTTTTAAATCATTTGAGCATGAGCGGGGCACTTTGTTTTGATGCGGCAGCGGCAGCGGCAGCAGCACTCGCTTACCTTTGTGTCCACAGTGGGCCCCTCCTTGTAGCCAATTTCCGCCTTGAGCTTGGCCAGAAAACTTGGTTCTTGTGGCTTGACGTAGGTTATATTGTTGCGCTTGGACATAGCACTGGCACACGCATTCGGATGGATTGCTTGCTGTTTTTTTTTTGTTATTCTTCCCACCTTTTTAGTTGGATTTTCTTTCTATTTTGAGTGCCGTCGTTCACTTGCTGCACAGTGTTGGTAAACGCGTGAGAATTCGGCTTCAGCGTTGCGAAACGCTGCAAATGTTGAATTTTGTGCAGCGGTTGCTTAGCTAGCATATTATTGACGTAATTCTCTTTAGTTAAAACATTTGGATATTTCTTTTTATGCTAATAAAAATATATATATTTATCGTGCGCTCTTATCGATAACAGTGTGCAGCGAACAGCTGTTGCGCGCCGCCATTTTGCTAAAAGCAATGTTGATTCGAATGGCATCCATTGTGAATGGCTGCAGCTGCAGGCACTGGCGGTTACATTTTGAAATTGCAAATTGCAAGTGCAGTAAAGGCAGCTTGATTATTTCTTGCAGTTTGGAACTGTTTTGGGTGTAGATTTAAATTAAATTGATATGAGTCTTTAAAATAAATGTTATTTGAAGTATAAATAATAATGTACTTTAAGTATTGTGCTTCCCTCATATAATGCGCTCGCAATTACACTCCCCTGAGCCTGCATATTTCTTCGTTTTGTCCGCTCAATCAGCTGTCAGAATTCCCTGTGCCATTTCCGCATCGCTATGCAGTCAATTTGCAAATTCCGCTGCCAAATCAGCGCAGCGGCTGCTGCCAAAAAAAGGGGGATAATAAAAACAAAAAAACGGCAGCACTCGGAGCTGTCGCATAACTTGCAAATTTTTCACTTCACCTGCAATTGGATGGCCCGGAACGAATTCTGATCAGAAACTGACAGCACAACAATACACAGCGGCATTCATCAACGTCCGACCGTGTGTCGCATGCAGCGATGGCAACGGCAACGGCAACTGCGCGCATTCTGCCCCTCCCTACGCCCTAATCCCCTACCCTGGCAACATAATAAATCATCTGTAAATTGATTTCAAAACTTTAATGGCACGAGTAACGGTAACGGTAACGGTGAAAGGGGAAGCACTTCCCGGACAAACTCATGTGCTGCTGCCACGCCCCTCTCCCGCCAAAAATGAATGCAGTGCGAGGATTTTGGCCGAGTTCCCCGAAGTAATATCAAATTGATAGCTTTTAAATTTGATATCGCGTCTTATCACCGAAGCGACAAGTTTGACAGGCCCAAATGGAGTGTGCGGAGAGTGCGCGCACACACCCACACACACACACACACTGCAGTCAACTGCATGTGCATGTATTTGTGTGCATCTCTCGTTCGCTCTGCTGCATTAGGAATGAGCATCGCAAAACACTTTATGCTCTGCAGTCTCTACAGTCGCGCCGCACTGTGTGCCATTTTTGTGCTACCCTGTAAACGCCGGAAAACTGCGGTATGCTCAGTCTAAGCAAATTGCATTCGTACAGCTGTAACAGTTTGGCTTACAAGGTTGAATTAATAAAGAGCTAAACGAAAAGCGAAGTACAACTCTATGCATACCCTGTAAATGTAGGTCGCAGTGTCTCAGGAAATTTTATTCGTACAGCTGTAACATTTTAAATTAATGCATTAGTAAACGAAATTCGTTGAGCAACTGCATGAATACTCTGTAATTGTAGGTTTCAGGAACTCTATAAGCTAAATAAAGTTTAAAAAATAATCTGCATAAATTCTCGTAATTGATAATGTGCTCGAAAATGCTCATGCCTGTGCTTAAAGCAGTTGTTTGGGGCAATGCTGAATTTTACTAAATTTAAAAAAAAGCCTACAAAATCTACTAATGCGTTATCACAAGCTTAAGATACGCAGCTATGGGGTAGTTATGTTTACTATAGCAAAACTATCGAGATTCAAAAGAATTAGCTTATGTTTTAATATCGTATGCCTTATATCAATCAGTACGATCTTAGATAAGTAGCAAGTAGCAGTAGTAAAACGTATTTTTTGGAAAAACATATCTTATATTTAATTTAAAACCTAAAAAAAAGAGATGAACCTTTGTAAAATTGTTTATAAAATGTATTTTTTACAGAAACATATTTTATAATTAATTTAAAATCTAAAAAAGATACGAACCTTTGTAAAATTGATGTTTTTATGTTTTCAAGAGAAATTTTTAAAGCTGTTATTATCACTTGTGCTAAAAAAATACTTAATATGAAATGTATATATTATTGCTTCTATATTATGATTACGATATATATTGAAAATTTCGTAGAGCACATATTAATATCAGCACTAAAAGCTGTTGCTTTTGTATTATGATTCTACATAAAAGTAAAACATTTAAATGGTATAACTTATATTTAAATATTATATATTATATTATAATGTCTTCTATTATACATATACATATTACATATATTACTATACTTCTGTATTATGATTCCACATTATAGTAAAACATTTAAATTATATAAATTATTTTAATTAGTATATATTAGAATGTCTTCTATTATATATATACATATATTATTTTACTATACTATTATAAATATCTAATATTATTAATTATAATATCTAAAATATAATATATATATTATAATATATAATTTAAGAGTTATACTTAGCTGTAAATTTCAAACAATTCAGTATTTTCTAATTACACTAGCCAAATTACAGAGCATGCCGCAGTCGAGCTCTGCTACGCTCGCTTTTGCTACTTTTCTAGCGCTGCCAGTGCGCTCTTCTTAAGGACTTTCAAGTGATTGCGCGCGTTGGCCTTGACTGAGGCAAGTTCGGCGTGTTAAGTCGTCTATCGGCTTATTTACAGCGCATAAGCACGCCAAAACACGCACACACACAGCCACAAACACACGCACACGCATACGTACGCACAAACACGAATACGCATACGCCAAATCAGAGCGCTGAGGCAAGCAGAAGAAGCAGAAGAAGAAGCTCAACTATAAACGAGCCTCAGGAAAATGTTATCACAAAACTGCATCCGGCGGCGTCAGCGTCGACGTCGGCGTCGCCGTCAGCGTCGGCATCCCAAGCAGCAGCAGCGGCAGCACTGCTCGGCACTGGCTGCTGCTGCTGCTCGGCTCGGCTCCGCTGGCAGTCGGAATCAGAATCGGAATCGACTGTGGGTACTGCTTTCAGATGCTCGTCGGCATTTGGCGCGTGCAGTTGCGAAACGCGTAGAACTCGGACTCGAACCTCGAACCTCGAACCTGAGCGCAGAGTCGCCTCCGCGAGCGTAGCCCAAAATCGAAATTCCGAATTCCTCGTATGTGCGTCGCACTTGCGCAGTGCCCGCACTGAAGAACAGAAGAACTGAAGAAGAACTCGAGCAGCAGCAGCAGCAGCGACAAAGACTTGCGCGGGTCTGCCCGATAAGCGGAAAGGGGCAGCATATCTGTAGCTAGAGCACTTCCGGCGCGTTACTACTCGATTGTGCGTGTGTGCGTGCGTGTGTGCGTGTGATTTTGTGTGTGTGCGTCGAGATGCGCCGGCAGTGGCTGCTGGCCGTGTGGCTGTGCCTGTGCCTGGCCAGCCTGTTGGTCCTGCCGACGGCCGGACAGTGGGTGCCCTGCCCGACGGGCTGCACTTGTCTGGCGCGCACAGTGCGCTGCATACGCGCCCGCCTCACGGCCGTGCCACGAGTGCCGCAGGATACCCAAGTGCTGTAAGTACCCAGAGAGGAGCGCGGGGTTGGCTCTGCGGTTGGGCTGGGGTTCGGTTAACATGCATAAATCATAGCAAGTTTGGCTTTTGGCAAATCCATAAATTAGTTTTTAATGTTCACTTGCTTCCACTTCTCCTCCGCTGCCTCTCCCCCTCTCTCTTCCCACTCTTCACTTTTTGCCTCTCGTGCCGGCGTTAATTTGATGACTCCTCCTACAACAGCTGCTCGCGCCGCGTGTTGACTCAATTAAACGACTTGCACTATATAGTGCACTATAGCCATACTATATGCACACACACACACACACATATACACTTACACACATACAAGTATATTTCTGTACGTTTATCACATCGCATCAGCGCGCGATTTGTATGCATGCGAAATACGCGCTGACGCCGCATTTATTTCTAAATGTCAGCAGTTTTCGCATGAATCTCAGCTAAAGTTTTATGCACAGCAGCAGGGAATGGTGGATAGGTGGGGTGGACCCGGCGATGCATGCAACTCGGCAAATGTTTATGGAGCATATGCATATTTATGCGCGATAGGCTGTGCGGGGCGTGCAGCGGCTGCAGCTGACTGAAGGATTTGTATATTTATGGGGAATTCAATTTATGGCCTCGCATGCCGAGAACTTTCAACTTGTCGGGAGATAGTGTAGTGGGCGTGGCATGCAAATGATCCTCATTTGTTGGCAAACTGCTGGCATAACTGTAAAAAATGTTCAACAGTTTGCGGAAATTGCAATGAAATTAAATTATTAATCGTAGTATGAGTTAGTCCAAAGCTTTTAAAATATTAAAATATTACTGTCAAGCAGGCTATGAGTATTTAAATTTTAAACTGCTATACAATTAAATTTTTTTTCGAAATTCTAAAGAATTTATGAAATTTCATAGTATATATTATAATAAAATGTAAAAATATAAAATATAATAAAATATATAAATATTAAATATATATAAATATATAATATAAAAATGTATTAAAATATATTTTTCTATTATTACAATAATATTATTATTGTATTATTATTATTACAATATATTTTTTTTATTATTTATGGCAAAATTGCTTTGATTTCTAATTGTTCGTAAGCAATAGCTTTAAAATACATCATAATTTCACTTGGGATTACTTTCCAATTACTCGAAGTTCTCAAATATTATAATGTAAAGCTGCCATATTTAAGATTTTCAAAAAAATCGTATTTCATGTTCTATAATACAATGCGGCGCATAAAAAATAATTTTCTTTTCTATTGCTATAAATATACAAATTTTCATCTCTTTCTCTCTCGCATTTAATTGTAAAACTTTTGTGCAGCCTCCTCCGCTAGCTGTGCCCATAGTGTAGGTAACTTTTGTGTTCCGATCAATCTTAATATTAGCAGCGAGCTGAATTCCATGGTATTCTCTCGTAATGCCACAGACAATTAGAACAACTGCAAATGCGAAATGCACTCGCAACTTTTTCATGCTTATTCCATTTTAATTTATTTTCTGGCACTTTTAATTAATTTGTTGCATTTTGCAGTTCGTTTGTCTGCAACTTTTTGTTTGGCTGCCTGCACACATAACGCAATTCCAGAGGAGCAGGGAAGCGTAATTGTTGCCGTTGTTATGGTTATTTTTACAAAACTGAAACCGAATCTGAAAAATCAACATTTCAAGATTCCACACATGTCCATAAGGCTGTCAGAAGTCCGCAACGAAATGCAATTCCGTTGACCGGGCGAATCTCTGTGGGAGAAAATCAACAGACGAATGCCACATGTCACAGTGCGGGGTATGGCACGGCAGTGGGGTATATAGGTTGCTGCAAACTCTTTTCTTATATTTCAAGAAGTACACAGCAACTGCGGGTTAAGCTGTTGCCAGCTTGACTTGAGCCTGAAGAGCTTTATCCACCGAGAATTATCGTAGTCGCTTTTGTGAATAACATATATCATAGTCAGTCAAGAGCTCTCGCTGCATGCTTCCTTTATGTGTTTGCCTTAATTTTGTTAATGGCGCAAATTTGTTTACAGTTTGTTCTCGTGAAAAACTGTGCAGTAGCTTATGCATGGGGGGGCACGGCGGGAGGCAGCGAGGTTGAAAAGCGGCATACAAAATCCAAACAGATGGCAGAAATGCGAAAATAAGAAATTCATAAAAAGAAATCTAAAAGGGGGAGAAAATACGTTTAAATTAGTTCTAACAACATTCAGCTGGCGTTTTCAATTAGAGACGCTTTTGCCACACTGTGCACTCGCTGCTAGATATCAAGGCCTATGCGGGAGTTCGCTTTTCAAGCGGTCCATTCATCAGTTGCAACGTAGCATGCATGCCACACTCGCCCAGCGCTTGTGCCACAACACACACATACGCACACCCACACACACAACACTGGGGCGCAGTTGTCGGGGAGCGAGTACAAAAGCGCAAACATTTTGACTTTTTGCCCGTCGCGTATTTAAACCTGCAACTAAATGGAGGCAAGCGAAGCGACTGCGTCTGTGTGAGTGTGCGAGCAGCATACGGAGCTGCCACAGGCATCATTCATCTTACACGTCTCCCTGGCGGGGAAATTCTTTCTTTACTCGTTAAATAAATGCACTTGATTTCATTCCATGTTACATTTTAGCTGCACTCCCCTCCCCCGCAGCCTTGCAGCACGTGCATAAGTAGTTCCTGTAGATAGCAAAAGATATGCGCGTGTGTGTGTGTGTGTGGGTTGGCTGGACCCGGGTTAAGCCAGTTGGTTTGTCATTACACCGAGCGTACAGGGGCCAGAACCTCTGGCCGAGCCTAAGTCGAGCTGCACATAAAATGCAGATGTGGCGCATGAGCTGGCTATAAAGTGGATTTAAAAACGGACTAGCCACACTCACACACGCAGTCTGCATGGCAAACATGCACTTGACCATTATGTGCATGTTTGAGTTAATATATATACATATATATGTATTTTTTTTTATTAAAAAATGCTTTAAATTGAAAACTGTGCGCTTGAATATAAAAATGGCTGCTTGCTCACTGAAAGCCTCAAAAGAACGAACCAGCGAACTCTTTGCCTGCGCTGTATTTTTCAGCACTGCTCCGCTAGCATTATCACCTACATAAATAACAAGTGAAGAAAGCTACTGTCGAGTGTACTCGGCAGTAAGATACCATATACATTTGGCACGAAGACTGTGCGTATCTACAATAACACCTAAAAAAAATATGTAACTTTTCTAATTTTTAAAAAATCTATTTCTGGAAGCCGTAGGCGTGGCATCCAAAATTTGAAAATCCGCATTCTGTGTAATATTACCAGGGACCTTAATACAAAATTTGGTGCTTCTAGCTTTTCTAGTGTCCTTGCAATTCAAAAAATTCCTTTTATAGGGGCAGTGGGTGTGGCATTCTAAAAGTCTAAAATCCAACTTCTGCATAATGTTGCAAGACACCCTCCTACCAAGTTTGATTCTTTAATCATTTATTGTTTTTGAATTATTTGCAAAAAATCGAGAGAACCAACGTTTTTTTTAAACACTGTTAGCTTAACTTAATCAACTACGTAATATACATACATAAATAAAAATGGTGAGCGAACTCTTTGGCTGCGCCATGTTTTTCAACACTGTTAGCTTGACATTATCACCCGCATACACATGCTTATGCGATATGCCTGTGTATGTGTTTATCTGAGCTGTACATAGCAACAGCGCGCATTGTGCGCTGTGTGCTACCCAAACAAAAGTCGCCACACGTTGCACGCTCGCCATATTAAAAAGTTTGATTAGTGTCCAGCAGAGTGCCCGGACACACACACGCCCCGCCGCCCACACTTCGCAGCTAGACAATTTTGCAGCGTACTTTGCCCTGCTTGGCAGAAACTATTTGCTGGCAAAAATGTTGTTGCGCTCTCTCCATCTCCATCTTCGCTCTCCTGCTGTGCCTGCTTATTTCTCATATATTACGAAGCATTTATGCGTGAGAAATGCCTTGTTCATCCTTGTTGCTCCTGGCAGTTGCTGTCTGCTGCTCCTCCGGCCTGCCGCTGCTGCTCCTCCTCCGGCTCGTTGGTCTGTCTGCACAAAATATTGCATGTTGTTATTAAATATGCATAAATTTCCTTTTTGTGCGCCGCATTCGTTTTTGTTGCTTCTGCAGTTTTGCATTTACATTTTCTGTTTATTTGCCCGTGCAAATATCGAAAATGTTTCCAAAAAAATAAAAATGGCAAAAAGAAATGAGAAAAACAATTCGCTAGCGAAACGCTTGTCCCCCACCTCCCTGCTGGCCAGAGTTGTCAACACATGCGACATGCCGGAGCATGTTTAATGCAGCTGCAAGCACTCGCAGCGAGAGTTGAGGGTAAACTATAGCAGATCGTGTGAATGGCATAAAGCGCGCTGTCGGCTATGATGATTTATTGCTATCTAAGTGCAGGTGCGTACGATTCAGCGGGAATTTACCTGTCTCTCAACATGCTGCAAAATTGAAACTGCTTTTGCAATTTTTATATCGATATATGTCAATCGATAGTGACAAGTTAATATTATTTGTAGTTTTATTATTGTAAATATTTTATGGTAATGTTTATAGCAGAGAGAGCAGCATAATATTCTATATAATATATACTATTCCTAATAATAATAATAATATAAGAAGAATAATATAATAATATACTCATTCATAATATAATATTCATTAATAACATAATAATAATAATAATAATAAAATAAAATATTCATTAATAATGTAATAATAATAATAAATTAATAATAATAATTTAATAATATATTCATATAATTATATATAATTTAATAATATAATAATAATCATATAATAATATAATAATATACCGGGAACGCTGCCACTGGCACGTCTGTCGCCTTCGACCGCTGCTATTGGAATAGTGAAGTGAGAGCAAGGTTTGCGCTCTCGATCGCTCGAGCGCTTCCTGCATGCATGTTTGTGTTGGTGCGACTACTACAACTGAGATAAACATGGGACAGGCCCAGTGAGAGAGGCCTCGCACGTGTGAGTTTGCTAAGCCTTAAAAGAAAACTCTCTCGAGCGCTGCTCTCGTGCTCATTGTACTTTGTTTGTATTGGTGAGCGCGCTAAGCTATTGCGTTAGTAGTGTAAGTAGTAGTGTAGTAGTAGTAGTGACGGCTATTTGAACGACCGTGGTGATATATTTTAAGCATAGGCGAAGTAAATCGATGATCTAAAGAGAAGCAGAGTAAAGAGAAAGTATGTAAATTGTGCAGGATGTCGATGAAGAGTAGCGAGCAGCAGCATCAAACTTTAAAGAGTAGCTTAATGCCGCGCTCTAGCTACGCACATTGACCAGTCAGAAGGGAGCAAAGTCAGAGTGTGCTTTCTGATTGGGCGTTGGCTAGTTTACCGCTCGCCTTTGATCGCACTCCTTGCTCGCTCAGGCTCTCGTTTATTGGTACCTGCGCATTTCTGCATTTTATTATTGTAATTTAATTTAAAATAATTCAAAATTACATTTATTAAATATGCTTGTTATTTCAATCAGCTTTACGTTGCAATCGCATTGCCAACGTGGCCCTAACGAGCCACTTGCAACCCGCATCGAATTGCTGCACTTGCGAACTGTAGAGCATTTTGGCTACAACTCGCCTCGTATTACCCCCTCCCTTCACTACTGTTTTTTTTTTTGGCTGTGCATTGTTTGTGTTTTATGTGATATATGATATGCCATATGAGTTCTCTGCTTTCCGATCTTTCGTCTGCTGCACTTTTCGCTTGTGCATTTGCATAAAAATGAAATCAAATTGAGTTGCTATATGTGCGCATATATAATACTATATATACTACCATGCTATATGCATATCGTATATGGCAAGCTGACCGCATGCTGCACTCAATTCTCGCTATGATTTGTAATTATGCAAATTGAGCTGGCACAAATTGCGAGTGTGTGCATGTGTGTGTGGCAAATTAGCCGAAGCGCCAGGCGACTCCCAGCAGGAGCTTATCTAAGCTCTGCCGCCGCACGGCGCACTCTTTTGCCAATCACATCGCATGCATTTTTAATTCGTTTCGAGCAGGACGCTGCAAGGCGGAGCCGCAGGGTCGTCGAGTGCTCCACTTTGACATGGGTAAATCTGCCATTGATTTTGCTCGAAGATGCTGTCCGTCTGCAGCGTCTTGCAGCAGTCACGCTGAGAAATTTGCATTTAAAGTTTCGGTGCGTTTGCTTTTTCTCTTTATTTTCCTTTTTTTGCGATTCCTTTTTTTTCTTTTTATTTTGCTTTAATGTTGCAACAAAGTGGAACTCGCCTCGCTTGGCAGACGCCACGCCCCCAAGCTTTGTCATTTCGCATGCTCGTTAGTGTGCAAAGAGCCACGAGGAAAGAGCAGAGTGGGCGGAGGCGGGAGGCGGGGGCGGGCAATGCAAAGTAGAAGCTGCGATAGCAAGTGCAACAGCAACAACAACAACTGCAGCAAACTCATGCCACAATTTATAAGCAAAGTTATTTTTGTAGCAGTCAATGGGGTCGTCGGGGGGAACAGGGGGGTGTTGCAGGGGCGCTGTGTCTGCCTGATAACAGTCGGAACATGTCAAAGTAGAGCAATCGGCAGGGGCAGCAGCAGCAACTGGTCAAGCATGGGCAGAGGCACAGCCCATAAGTATGCTATGGCAACGCAGACAGACAGACAGACATGCAGACATGCAGACAAATAGAGAAATAAGGCGTGCTGGGAACAGGTAGAGAACAGGGTTATCTACGAGAGGAAAAACGTTTGTAACCAAAGCAAATGTGCCGCAATTGCAGTTGCAGCAATGCTCGAGCAGCTCGAGCTGCCATCACGACGCAGGTAAAAGTCAACAGCAGCTCTTCCTATCTCTCTCTCTCTCTCTCTCTCTCTCTCTCTCTCTCTTCCGACTAGTGGGAAAGCTCGTCCAGGCGGCAAACTAAGTAACTAAGCTAAAGTGGCGCGCCACGTAGCCTGAATTCCATTTGAAATGTGATAGACAGACGCAACGCATAATAATGTTAATGTAGAAGCTCGAGAGGAGCAGCAGGAACAGCAGCAGGAGCAGCAGCAGGAACTGGAGTAGCAGGCGTAAGCAGTTGGCCAGCGACAGCTGCTTGGCATGGCAATTGGCCGGCCGGCTCTTGCCCCTACTCAATGGCTGGCCGCCTGCTTGTGCAGTCGCCAGCGTCTTCAAGGGGTCTGCCAACATTGCGTATACGTCATATTATTAACGAGACTTTTACTTCAATGTAAGCAGCTAGTCAGCAGGGGATGTGAGGACGGAGGGAGGGAGGGAGGTAGGTAGGTAGGGGTGCAAGTGATAGAGTATAGCTTACGACAACTGCAGGCAGTCGCTTGGAAAATTCTATGGGAAATCAAGGCACGGCGGGTGATTAATTGAAAATGCTGTAAGAGCATCAAATAGGAATGAAAACGTATCGAAAGCAGCAGCATAAATCGATAAGTATCGCTTAAAATATTTAGCTGTAATCGGAAACTTAAATAAAATAAAATGGGTATAGCAATATAGCGAAACTTTTGACAGTAATTGATAAGAATGGCACAAAATATTTAGCTGTAATATGAAACTTAAATAGAATAAAATATAAATAGAAATATGTCGAAATCGACAAGAATCGCATTAAATATTTAGCTGTAACTTGAAAATTTAATAGAATAAAAGGGGAATAAAAATAAATGAGAGCTTTAAATATAGCAATATAGGAATCTCGTGAAATATTAAGCCGAACTCTGAAACTGCAAATATTTCCAGAGTTGCCCTGGCTGAATTGTCTACCGAAATTTTAAATATTGTTCGATAGAAATCTCATAAAATATTAAGCTGGCAGCAGTAGACTGGAAACTAAATACACCTAATTTTTCAATGTAAGTGAAATAAAAATATTTAAAAAACGCTAACATAAATTGCCTAAGCCGAAATCAGAAGCTACTTTCAGGAACTAAAATTAGAAGCTACTTTCAGGAACTAAAATTAGTTCCAAAGTCACTTTGCCCAATAGAATAGAATAAAATAGCAATAAAAAATATTAATAATATATAACAAGTGAAGAAAGCTACAGTCGAGTGCACTCGACAGTAAGATACCATTTACCTTTCGCTGTTAAAAACTAATTCTTAATATTAATTACTTTTATTCGGCGAATAACAACGCATCGCATATTTTCGAGGACAAATTCACATGCATTGACGCTAATGGCACATGCCGACTGCACACTGACTACACGACGACTGTGCGTGCGCAGTCGGCGTGCGCAGTCGGCGTGCGCAGTCGGCGTGCGCAGTCGGCGTCGGCGTCGGCGTCGGGCCTCTACTGCTGTGAGCGAAACTTCTCGTGCCTATAACTTCTGTGTTTATTGTCCGATCGGATTGAAATTTATAGGGTAGATCTGTACTATGGTAAGCTACAAGAGTGTTAAAAAAAATGTTTTGTTATTTCCCTACTTTTCTTAAAATGCAATAGTGTGGGGGCGGTGGGCGTGGCATCCAAAAGTTGAAAATCAAAAATTCTCCGTAATGCTACCAGGCACCTTACTTTCAAATTTGGCGCTTCTAGCTTTTCTAGTTTTCTTTTAAACTATAAAAAAGTGTTTTTTAGAGGCGGTGGGCGTGGCATCCAAAATTCTAAAATCCAACTTCTGCATAATGTTGCAAGACACACTCCTACCAAATTTGATGCGTTTATCTCTTTTCGTTATTGAATTATTTGGAAAAAATCGAAATACGCATTTATCGATTTGCGGAGGCGGTGGGCGTGGCACATCAAGTTTGAAATAAACTTCTTGTGTGTATTGAATACACGCACACTTCCACCAAGTCTGGTGCCTCTAGCTCTTTTAATAGCTGAGATCTGTGTGTTCATACAGACGGACAGACGGACAGACGGACAGACGGACAGACGGACAGACGGACAGACGGACAGACGGACAGACAGACGGACATGACCAAATCGACTCGGCTATTGATGCTGATCAAGAATATATATACTTTGTATGGTCTGCCACGCCTCCTTCTGCCTGTTACATACATTTGCACAAAGTTAATATACCATTTTTTACCCATTTTCAATGGGTAAATGGTATAAAAATAGGCAATATAAATTGAGAAGCTTACAGATTAAAGGAATTTAAAATATTAATTGATAAAGTTCTAAATTAACACAATCACTAATAATGATTGATAAAAGTTGTATACATTTTATAAATTATTAAGCTAAATTTAGTAACTCCTCTTGAGTACTTAAAATAGTACCAGTAGCGCCTTGCCTTATTTTTTAAAACATACTACAGCTTTAAAATAGTTAATTTTGAGATTTTAAGCTAGTTTCAGTATTGCTTTGACAAGATGCTGTTATATTTTAGCAGTTTTAAATAGTGCTCTGTACTTGAGTTAACATTTACTGTTATAAACATTCTGCAAACTTTAAATAATTATCAGCCTGATTCCGTTAACATGCTGTAGTAGTTCTTTGTGAGAACTGAAACTAGTTCATCTCACTGTATTTAAGCCCCTTTCAAGTTAATACTTTCGCCTGCAGTTTTGAAAACAATGCCGAATGCAGATTAAATCGAGCTCTTTAAGATATGCTGTGTAACTATAGTTAGTTTATATGGCATCAACTCTAAACAAAGAGCAACAATTTTCACGCAAACATACACACACACACACACACACAACGAGAGAGATTGGCCGACAGCTTCGTCGAAGTGTAAACGATAAACGAGGCGCCTTTTCCACTGACCATGACGACCGCAACGACGACAACAGCTACAGCTACAAAAACAACAACAACAACAACAACGAGAACTTAATGCAACAAGAAATTCCTGTCCGCTCACACGGAATTGATACGTCCGGCTGCAGGGCTCCACAACGGACTGCTGCTCGCTTCGCAGCCAGCTGCAGCTGCAGCCGTCGCATTGTTGCACTTATCTGTGATGTCGTTGCGGCTACGCAGCCTGCCCCACGCCCCATACGGAGGGGCGTAAATTGTTATTTTCAGTAATTATGTGCAATAAGCGGCGAAGCGTGATGCACGCGCGGAAGGAAGAGGTTGTCGTTAATGTTGCCGTTATGTAAGCTAACCCAGTTTTAGCGGCGACATGGCAGTTCCTTCCTGCTGCTGCTGCTCCTGCTGCTGCTGCTCTTGTTGCTTGTGGTGCGTTAAACGCAGCGCAAAAACCAGACAAAAGAAAATGGCCAAGGCTTCAATTGAGTTGCTCTCGCTGGCCTTAGGCTGATCAGGGGTAAGGAGTGCGGGATGCGGGCTGCGGGCTGCGGGCTGACATGCAAGAAGTCCCGCGCCGCGTTGAGACAGCAAAAGTTGCGCCACGTGCAAGTTGCACACTTTTCGCTGCATACTTTTCGGCGAAGCCTGACAGCGCACTCAATACGGGCAAAAAGCAGCAGCGGGACGAGGTACGAGGAGCAGGGCTAAAAGAGCGCGTGGTAGAGAAGCTCTTAAACAGCCAGTCGACGTCTTGCGCTGCCGCTTGCTGGCTTTCAGTTCGCCCACTACAACTCCATTTTCTGCTACCATTAAAAAGAAAAAACTAGAAAAAGAAAAAGCAAAGGTAAAAACTGTCGGCTCAGCGGCACTTTGCTGTTTTCTTAGCTGGCAGTGTTTTGCCTGAGGCCACTGCGATTGCCATCGACATTTCCACAGGTGTAAATATCTGCAGCTTGCAGCTGCCCCATGCCACGATTTTTGGTTATAATTTTCACGTTTGCAAGCGCTGCACATATGTGTGTGCCTGTGTGTGTGTGTGTGTGTGTGTGTATGTGTCTGAAATAAATTTTATTTAAACTTTCGTCTCGTATTTTGGGCAATTTCCTTCTGCTTTTTTGCTGTGAGTGTAACGTGTGAAATTCAATTATATAGCACGATTTATATGTCGAACATGGCCCGACCCGCTCGACTTGCACTCACCCGAGAATTTATTTGCCAGCCAAAAAATACACACACACACACATATATATGTGTGTGTGCTGTCTGAATGAAAATAATATGAGAATGCAGCGAAATCAGCGCGCCATTCAATTGGAAACTGTTTAATATGCGTATAAATTGCGAATATCGTGACTCGCCCATTGTGATTTTTAACAGTTACTCTATTTTTATTTTTTCGGCGCGACTTTAAGTGCTCGAAATAATGAACATGCAGATCTAAGCGCTCAGTAGTTTCCGTTCATTCAGAATTTTATATTTTGCAGCAGTAGAGAAAACTGTAGTCGACCTTTTGAATGCCCTGTAATCGATTTTACTACATGTTTGAAGTAAACCTAATCTGTATCGGGCTTAAAGGTATATGCATACCAAGTTTCATACCCCGCACGCTTGTTTAAGCAGAGTTCTACGTTTTTATATAGTTGTATTTCAGTTACATTATTTTAATTATTAGAAAAAAACTGCAGTTGTTATTATAATTATTAAAATTATTATAATCCTAGCTGCGTAGTGTGTATGAGTAGCTCCATGCCAAATTTGATAAAGATAACTCTTGCAATAGCAGAGATCTGCTTCTTTTTGTAGAAAGATAGAGGCAGATGAAAGCAAATCAAGGCATAAAATATGCAGCTACCTTGCTACGAAATTTGGTAGCTCGAAATTCTATAAAACAACAGATATATATATATATATATATATTTATATAGTGTATATTCCCATACGTATAGACAGATATGACCAACTCTATGCAGGCTCGTTGTAATTCCGCCCGTGCATATCCGCTTTTCCATACATTTGCAATGTGCACAAAGTCTGTGAAATCACAACAGAAAACCCTTTTCTATTTCCGGCTTAAAACCACGCGGGCTGGCAGCCAGCTCAATGGAATATTTTCCTCTGGTAAATTGCACATTTTACCAAAATATCTGAAAAGTTTATCAGTGCAACCGCAAAGTCTGATCAAACTATGTTTGTAGTCTATAATCCAGGTTGATCGGGGCGAAGGGGGAGTGGCTGAGCAGTTGAGCGGATGCGGTTGCTGGCGCTTTATGGGATTCTCCTCAGGCGAACAAAGCGTACAGAATATTATGCATGCGCCAAAGGCAATTACGCAGAGTGCTCAAAGTAGCCAAAATTGTAGTAAGATTGGCAACTCTGGACGCAATTACATTAAAAGTTAGACACACCCACACACACACACACAAGCATGACGATGAGGTGGCAATAAAGCAAACACACCAAATTAAATCACAGCTGCAGCTCAGAAATAAGCCCAACTACAGCGGCTAAGCATGCCTGGGAGCAGCAGCTGCAGCTCAGGCAGCTGCAGTAGCACTCGCAGTCGCAGTAATTGGACTGTAGCAGTTACTATGACAGTAGCTTAAGCTGCGATAGTTTTGGCAACAGCTTAAGCAGTTACAGTAGCAGTTGCAGTATTAATGACAATAACAGCATTGTAGCCGAAGAGTAACAGTACAATAACAGTGTTGGATTGGGAATAGTAATAATAACATAACAGCAAACTAACAGAATAGTTACAGTTACTGCTTTTTCATTTGATTTATTTTTTTTATTGGCTAAAAAAGCTTTTAAGCTTTCAAAACTTAATGTACATATATGGAAAAGTAGCTGCTCAATGCTGAAGCGTCACTAAATCAAGCAGTCCTAACCTAAATGTAGCTTTAACAGCAGCAATAACAGTGGCATTAAATGTAATAGTAGCTTTAACAGCAGCAATAACAGTGACAGTAGTAATAGCAGTAAGAGGAGCAGTAAAACATAATTACAGTCGCAGTAGCAGTCACAGTGACAGTAGCAGTAGCATATATAGTCGCAGTAGCAGTCACACTAGCAGTTACTGAAGCAGCGGCAGTAGTAGCAAGAGTAAAAGTCGCAGTCCCAGCAGCAGCAGCACTGACTGCAGCTGCGGCAGTTGCAATAACTGAGGCGACAGCCTGGCTGGAGAGCCTTCCGTACAGCTGGCTGTCAGTTAAGCAGGCAGGCGGACAGTCGGGCGGGCGTAGAAGTAGCTGGCCGAGTGACAAAGTGACTGCATGACTGACAGCTGAACTTTTTGGTAGACTAACAAAACAGGTAAACAATGTCAAGCAGCATCAAGAGAGCCAGCAGAGAAAACCGAAAGAGGGAGAGTGAGGGGGAGTTGGCAGATAGGTAGGGAAGCAGTGCCAGAGGACAGCGGCCTAACTGTGGCTTTTGTTTAATAATAATAAAACGTCACTATGCAAAATGGAACGAAATTCTTAAAGGAGGCAAAGGGCAAGACTGCAGCCAAGGCGCATAGCAACAAAAGCAGAGAAAGGGGGAAAGGAAAGTTGCTCTTTCTGCTCTGGAGTAGGGGCGGAGCGTGAGACATACACAGCTGCAACTGGCAATTGTCATGCTTCGTCTTCGTCCTCGTCGTCGTCTGCTTCCTGTGACAGCCACAGAAATCACCTGGGCAACCGCCTGCACAGGTGAGCCGCAGGCACAGGATGTGCTCGTATGATGCGAAATGCCTTTGCCGCCGCATTATTATTATTATGGCTGTCATAACCTCAACATAAATCTCTGTAGCAGCCCGGAGAGCACTTGTCGGTGTCCATATTATGCCATTAAATTGACTGCGGCGCTGAAAACAAGCTTCATAATTGCGTATAAGCGAGTGAAATTTCTTTTCAGCATATATTGCATATGTGGGAGTAGAAATACAAAATGCAGCATTTGCGGTATACAACACTGGCACTGCTGAGTGTATATTTTTTTAGTAAGCTCTGTTAATGTTAATATTTGATACCGTAAAGATGTTAAATAATGTGGTTTAATTAATTTAAAAAAATGGGTTAACATTTGTAAAAATGCCACGTATTTATTTAATAATTATAATATTTATTTAATAATTAATATAGCTGTTTAAAGCTTGATAAACTTTTCCAGAATTTGCACAGCAGCTTTAGTATTTCTTTGCCAAATTTAGCCATTATGGCTGTCAATACGCTGGCAACACTGATGTACAGATCCTGTTGATCCTCTAATGAAGTATAAGAGGCAATCTTATACTCTCTGTTAATGTAAAGAGCTTGCTATTAGTAGGCTTACGGCAATTAAATGTGCTAATGGTTTATGTTAAAGTAGAGAAATAGCTTATGTAAAGCTTATGTAAATGTGCGTGCCTCTGTTAAATTCTACTTATTTACAGGCCTTATTAATATTCTACTGTTAATATATTAAAATTTAGCATACTTATACTCTCTGTTAATGTTAAGAGCTTGCTATTAGTAGGCTTACGGCATTTAAATGTGCTAAATGGCTTATGTTAATGTAGAAAATTTGCTTGTGTTAAGCTTATGTTAATGTGCGTGCCTTGCGTCTCTGTAAAAGTCTAGGTTAATTACAGACTTTATTTATGTTAAATAAATTCTGCTGTTAATATATTGAAGTTCAGCGCTGTAACAGACTTGCAGCTTGATGCAGATGTCATGGTAATATCGTGCTTAACCAACACACTCAGTCCAAACTGGCGCGAGCTCTTGAAACGCAAATCCCTTAGCTGCAGTTCTAAGTATATTGTCATGCTTCGACATTTCCCCACGGTAGCTGAGGCTGAGGCTGAGTCGGAGGCATCCTCTGCGGCTGCTGCTGTTGCAGTTGCTCCCACTGTTGCTGCCGCTGTCTCGCTGCCTGCTGCTTGATATTTGCGTGTTTGTAAGTCATGTTATGACAATAATGTGCGACGTGAGTATGCGTGTGTATTTGTGTATGTGTGCGCTGCGTATGTGTCTAGCGTGTTTGCATGTTGCTGGCGCTGTTTGCCGTTTGCCATGGCAAAGTTAAATCTTGTTTTTATTGTCACATTTGCCATAAAGGTAGCGTGGCGTTACAAGATGCTGCCTAAGCCGCGTTGCTTGTATTCGTGTGTCTGTGTGTGTGTATGCGCTTAAGCTGCGTGTAAGCCAGACAAATCATAATCAGAGACAACAGACAACAACAACAACAAGCACAACGCAAGGGTACGTAAGCAAAGGCGCGTAAGAGTAGCAGCAGCGGAATTCAACGTAACAAGGAGACATGACGCTGCTGCACAGGTACGTGCCACACCTGCCTGACGATCGTGCGGATAAGCGAGAAATGTTGTAAGGGGGTCTGTAGGGGTTCGGGGCGTGCCTGTGGAAAATTATGCATCGAAGGTGGCGTTGCCGTGGGCTCAGCTTGTATGCTGCAAATAAAACGCGCTTATTTATCAGTTTATTGTTGCATGCCTGCAGGCGCAGTTGTGCAGCAGATAAATGCGTTTAGTATTTACTTTATTTATTGCACCTGTTCTACACACATATAAGTATAACACCACCCACAGCGTCTATTAAGATGGCGTGCCATTGCACATAAATGTTAAGCGAGAAGTGCTGCAAAGTGACGGAGTGGTTTAATGTAAAAGTACGCTCAGCGAGGTGAATAACAGACTAGGATTAAATCAGTAACATAATGCTTTAAGGCATAGAAATTAATTAATAAATAATGCAAGATTAAAAAAAAAAATCTGTCAAATTATTAAAGGCTGATCTTAAATTATACAGCCATTAAATGATAACAGACTAGAAAGAAGTCAGTAACAGAAAGTCAGAACAGAAAAGAGAGCAATAAGCTTGTATGTCAGCATAAAAATGAATTAATAAATAATGCTAGATTTTTAAATAAATATAAGACAGTTCTCTAAAAATTATTAAAGGCTGATCTTATACAGCCAAGACAAGATCTCTTTTAATAAATAACAAATAAAAGAATAAATTAGCAAATATAAAAAACATGCCCAATTTATTTAAGCCTTCACCGTTCTCACGACAGCTATAAGTTGAGCCTTTCCTCCGCCGGCAGCTTTAATTAAATCGTTACAATTGCGGTGCTCCTGCTTCGGTGCTTTGTCTTTGCTTGTCTCGCAGTAAATTCTCTAATTTACCTGCTGCGGTTTCGCGTCAGTAATTTTGGCAACTAATTGAAATCAAATTTGTTTGGGCCACTAAATAGTTTAGCGCGCGCATACGCCGCGTGGGCCCTGCCTGTGCACGGAATGTGATGGTGCAATTGCGGGCTAACCGTTAGCTACACAATGATTATTGTTTCCATACAATCTGCCGGCTGTCTGGACGCCTCACTGTGCTCGGCTTTAGTTTTCGAGCTAAACATAAATTCTCTGCACGAACATCAAAGCGAGGCGAATGCGTAACAATCCCATAAGCACGTGCAGGGGTATGGCTATGTGCCTGTGTGTGTGCGTGTGTGTGTGTGTGCGTGTGTGTGCGTGTGAGTGCATGCATGCGTGAATAGACAAACATATTCGAGCGAGCTATGCTTTTGTCAATAATATGCATTAATTAAGTGCAGACATGGATGCCTGATGGACGGCACAGGACAGCAACGGACAGCAGCGGACAGCAGCGGACAGCAACGGACAGTGGCGTACAGTCTGGGCAGGAGCGTAGAGCAGGCAGCTAAAGCTGCAGCTGACAGTATGGACAAGTCGAACGGAAATGCAGCTCGTATGTGTGTGTGTACGTGTGTTGTTGTTGTGCATGAATGCGTATAAATTTAATTGGAAATTGAAAATTCGAAATGCGAATAGTAACTGGGAAAAACAAAAAGGCTCTTAATGCCAGCGCCATTATTGAAATCGCTCCGCCGCCGCCGGAAGCCAAAAGTGAAAGAAACTCAAAGTCTAGCGCAAAAAAAAATGCAATTTCCTTGGCACAAGGTGCGGGGTACGGGGAGGCAGGCGGAGTGATGGTTCTGCTGATTGAAATGACCCAGCCAAGCGATGGCAGTGGCAGCTGCACGCCCAGCAGGCCGCCCAACCGTGTTGAGATAGTTATTTGTACCTGAGCACAGTGGACAGGGAGTAGGGGGGGGGGGGGCGGTAGAGGAGGAGGAGGCCCTGGTGCTGGAAAAGTGCCTCGAAGCTGTTCTTTTTTAGCTGCCGATGCTCGACAAATAGTTGCGCAACCGACACGCAAACTATGCAGCCTGCAACTGGCACAAGCACACCACGGGCAGCTCTGTGGCAGTTGCAGCTGTTGCAGGGGCAGCCACTGCCTGCATAGGCTTAGGCTCAGGCTGAGGCTCAGGCTCACAGCTCGTCGCATGTGCATGTGTATGTGTAAGCATTGAGTGGACCGTCGTTTGTCACACGTCAAGAGTGGGGCGTGGCGAGGTAGTAAGCACATGTAGATTCCTGCACAGTGGTGCCAGAGCAGTGTTTATGCTATGCAGATTATGTTGTTGTGGCGGGCTGAAAGGTGAATAAAAAACGAATAATTTAAACGCTTCCATTTATAATTTTTTATTTACTGTTTAGCGTATATATAAACGATATATACTAAAAGTTAAGCAATAGCAAGCTCTGTTAAGTTCCAAAGCATAACAGAAAGCTGTCTTCCGCATACGCTGTTAAGCTCTGCAGCGTATGTTAATAATTTATATAATACTCTGTTATTTGCTTAACACAACAGAGTCATGTCTGTAAACTCTAGCAAGCTCTGTTAAGATATGCGGCATAACAGCAAAGGCTTTGTAAGCCGGTTCTATTCTGTTAGTCATCACACGCACTGTTAAGCTGTGCCTGCTCTGCAAGCTTAAGAATTCTGTGTCATAAATATTTAATACTGTATTAAGACACAGGATTATTCACTCGTAGTCTTTTTTCATTTATCAAGGCCTGCAATCCTTTGGGAGCTCTCCGTTTCCAGGTGGTTTTTAATGATTTGATTACATGTCTCAAAGAGCATGTTGCCTTTTCTCCCCCAGACGTGCATGCATATGCATGGTATGCAGCTGCAACATACAACGCTCTGCTGTCACTCTCGATGTTTCACTGGCCCACAGTGAGTTGTTGACTGTGTCTCACTCTCTCGCTCTCTGGTTTCTGTTGTGGGGGGCTAATGGAGTTTGCAAGAACTGGGGGAAAAAGTAGATCAAGCTGCCGCACAAAGGCTTCTCGTATGGCCAACTATTGCCAGAGCATGCAGGATATGCAGAGCCAACTTACAAATCGTTGTCGCTGCTCCAAAACAAACTACCTTTCAGCCTGTACAGTGTACACCAAACGCTGCCGCCGCCACTCACTCACTCACTCTCTCTCTCCCGCTCTCTCCCGCTCTCTGCCAAGCGATCCAACGCATACCAGCGCCTTTGCATGCCCGCAATGTGCATGTGGTTGCCGGCTGCCATGTTGGGAGAGCGTGCGAAGAGAGGCGAGTGTGGAGAGTGGAGAGCAGCGAGAGCGCAGAGCTCTGCTTGCACACATGCAGCTGGCCCCAGGCACAGACCACAGCGACGCCGGCAGAGGCTGAGGCAGCGGCAGCGCCAGCTGCTTTGTATGTGCCAACATTTCGGCGTAAGTTGTGTGTGTGTGTGTGTGTGTGTCTGTGTGCGTGTGAGTATTTCACTCAGTGCCTGCCATTCTCGCTGCTTTTTCTGTTGTTGTTGTTGCTGGCGCAGCCCTCGAGCTGTACGTGTGAGTGGTTTTAGTGTTGTTCTGGATTTTTAAGTTGTTTTCGTTGTCGTGCGTTGTTTGTGTTGCCTTTTTTGCTCGTCTTTAGTTGCAATTTGCACACACATGCCCACACATGCACTTAGCCGTCACACACACACACACACACACACACTGGCACGTTGAGGTACTGCCACGCACTGAACGCTGACACCAATTAGGGTTAGTCTGCTGCCTCTGCTGTTGTTGTTGTTGTTATTGTTGTTGTGGCTGCTGCTTCACTTCGTGCGTTGCATGTTTACAGTAGCCACAAAACATAATTTTTGTTTAGACAACTCCGCAGCACAACCAGGACTCCGGCTACAGCTCTAGCTCCGGCTACGGCTACGGCTGCTGCCCCCAATTGGTGGGCTTCCTTTGCTCAGCCCGCAAGCCAGAGTCATAATTATCGCCTGCACGACAACAGCAACAACAACAACAACAACAACTCTGACAACAAAGTCAAAACAGACAACGGGGGCAACTGCAGCGTGAGTCCGTAACGGTAAACGTAGCTGCACAGTCTCTGACCGTTAACAAGGTGCACGTACACCCATACAAGCACATAAAGGCATTTCTGGCTGATTTTACTAGCGGTTTTAAGAGAGCACATTATTGCGGCTACTGGCAGAATTTGACTGCATTTAGCTTTGATTGTAGTATTTAAAAGCGTTTATAAATAACTGCAATTATTTTTACCTATTTGCTAATAATAATTAATAAAATTTATTAAATACAAAGAATATGCTTTATTTTTACTGTTCTTCATGCTATGTTAACGTGCAGCTCGCACTTATATTAAGCATTAAATATTGTCTATGTTAAGCTTATGTTAATGCTAATGCGCGTACCTAGCGTATTTACAGGGGCAGCAGTTGCATATAACATTGATAACGTTTTGGCTCGAACGCAATGATTTTACTAGCGGGCCTAAGGCAGGAAATTATTGCGGCTACCAACAGAATTTTAACTGCATTTAGGGTTTATTTTTTAGAAAAAAAAGCGTTTATAAATAATTTTGAAAAATAACAGCAATTACTTTGACCTATTTGCTAATAATAATTAACAAAATTAATGAAATACAAAGATTCTGCTTTATTTGAAGTGTCCTTCACGCTATGTTAACGTGCAGCTTGCTCTTATGTTAAGCTTGCATGCATTTAATACTGCCCATGTTAAGCTTCTGTTAATGTTAATACGCGAAGCTAGCATACTTACAGGGGCAGCAGTTGGGTATAACATTGATCTCTATTTGAGCGTGCTTAATGGTACTGCCAAACATACGCTCCAATTCCTACATGGCCTATCAAATTCGCCAATATCTGCCAGCGTTTTGCCACTCACTGTGTTGTTGTTGTTGTTGTTGTTTTGCTGAATTTGCACCCCAACGGACTGTTGCTGCTGCAACTTCAGGCGTTGATTAGAAGCTTTTTCAGCTGCAGCTGCTGCTGTTGCTGCTGCTGCTGCTGCTGCTGCTGCTGCTCACTTGTTTTCCAACTCGCGCATGTGGGTGCTCGCCTCGTCGCATCTCGCGTGTTTGTCTATGTGTGTGTGTGTTTGTATGCTTCTATGGTGTATTTGTGTGGCCGTGTGAGTGTGTTTCTGTGCGGCTTATCGCTCGACTGCGCTGTCGCTAAGCATAAAAACTATGGCACACAACTTTTCCTAATTAATTTTTAATGTGAGCAAAATGTTTTGTAACTGCGTATTTACTTTGGCTTGCATAGCCCAAGGTCCAATAGATTATGGGGCCCGAGCGGAAGAGAGAGAGAGAGAAAGGGAGAGGAAAGGAGATTTTTGCAAACTAAACATTTTGCATTAGTTCAGATTGTAATGAACTTTGCGAGTTTGTAAAATTTTTATAAATTTAATAAAAAATACATTTTTCAAATGATAAATGAGTTAGCAATAAGAATGAGCGTATTGCGATAGGGTAATATAATATTGTAGTGAGGTATACCGGTATAATGATATATATTTAGAGTGCACTAATAGTTTTACTCATTATGAAAGTTTTTATAAAAATATATATTTTCAAAATGATGTATTTAGACATATAAGAGCACTGTAGAAGAAAGTATAAATAAATTGGGCTAGGTGGATTAGAGTTCAGATTATTATACATTTTTTAAAAGTTTCTAAAATTGTAAAAAATAAAATTTTTTTAATGATAAATATTTGGTATAAGTTAGTAGTATAAAGGATTGTGGTATAATATAAATAGTATAAAATAAATTGCGCTAGGTGAAATTGGTGTTCAGATTATTATAAATTCCTTAAACATTTCTAAAAATGTTAAAAATAAAATTTTTAAAATGATAAATACTTGATATATAGTAGCATAAAGGATTATGGCATAATATACAGCTACTGCGTTGAATTATAAAAAATCTGTACCATTTATTAAGAGCTCTGCTGCGGACATACAGCTAGATCTGAGAATCTGTCAGATATCTTGGAGTGTTTTTCGCACAGGATTTACGCTCGCATTGCAATTGCCAACTTGAGCATTTCGTTTGGCAAAAAAAGTTTGGAAGATGCAAATTGGGATTTGCTGCAGCGTTTGTGCTACGCCCCCGCCCCAAGTGTTGATTGTGTGCTCGAGTAACGCACTAATTGCATATGGCAATTGTGGGTCCTGGTCACACACACGCACCCATACACACACACACCCACGTGCAGGCTCACATGGCCATGGCACATGTCCGGCAAGCAGACAAATTGCAGCAAATTGCGGCAAGCAAAGTGGAATCAGCAAAACTACGAGTAGAAGAAGCAGCAGAGCAGCGAAGCTTCAATCTCGCTCCATTATGCGTCTAGAAAAACGAGGGGGGGGGGGTGGACCGTATGGTACTGACTACGTCCCCATTGTCTGCTTAACTAAACGTTGTTGCCTTTGTCTCTGCACTGTCATTTTGCAGGGATTTGCGCTTCAATCACTTTGAGGAGCTGCCAGCGAACGCATTCAATGGACTTGGTCAACTGACGACGCTCTTCCTCAACGACAACGAGCTGGCCCTTGTGCAGGAGGATGCCTTCAAGGATCTGAAGGCATTGCGGTTTCTCTACTTGAGCAAGAATCGCCTAAGCCGCTTACCCGCCACCGCCTTCCGTCACTCGCCGAACCTGGAAGCGCTGTAAGTACACACACATCTCCAATCTCAATCTGCATCTCAATCTCAATCTCCATTTCGATTACGATTTCGCTGAGAGTTCAAGTTTAATTAAAAATCGCGACTCTCCCCGTTTCTCGTTTCACTGTGCAGCTATCTGGAAGGCAACGACATTTGGCAACTGCCCGACGGACTCTTTGACAACTCGCCGAATTTGCATCGCCTGTGAGTCTACGGTTACCGCTCGGTAATCCTCCTTGGTTATCTTCATGCTCCTCTGCTTGCAGCTACCTCAACAACAACAAGCTGACCAACCTGCCCGTCTCGGCGTTCAACCAGCTGCGCAGCCTGAAGCAATTGCGACTGGATGGCAACGCGATCGACTGCAACTGCGGCGTCTACTCGCTCTGGCAACGCTGGCATCTGGCCGTCGAGCAGCAGCGCGTGAGCATCGCGCTCTCCTGCGCCCAACCAGCAGCGCTGCAGCGTTACAGCTTCAACAGGCTCACCAAGCAGAGCTTCCAATGCGGTGAGTAGTCGAAGTGCGCTCAAATTGATATTGCTACAAACTCTAATATGCGATTATGCTTAACCGAGCATAATTTATTAGTACACAAAGCTTAACAGTCACGCGCATTCGCTTTAACAGGCGTTAACATTTCTGCAGTGTCAGCGCTCTGTTACTGTTACTGTTTATGTTAGTCTCTCTAACGATCTCTTCATGCCGTAACATGACCGAGTACATGTTAGAAGGCGTAAGAGAGTATGCTATGTTATGCAGAGAGCATGTTATGTAGCCTTGCCAGGCCCAACAGAGCATGTCTTAACAGAGCATGTTGTGCTCGCTGACAAAGCTTAACAGCGTATGTTTGCAGCCTTATAATGCTTAACAGAGCATGCCAGCGTACTCAAAACTCTTAACAACGCAGTCTAAGAGGACTTAACAGAGCATGTTGTGCTCGCTGAGAAGGCTGAACAGCGTATGTTATGCAGCCTTAGAACGCTTAACAGAGTATGCCAGCGTACTCAGAACTGTTAACAGCGCATATTATGCAGACTTAGATACTTTAACAGCCTAAAAATACTCTTAAGCAAAGCATGCCATACAGCTTTAACTGTTGAAAGCACTTAGCCAATAGCTATTTTTACACATTTAAATTGTTTACAGCCATGCCGCAGTTAATGGCAGTCCCCCAGGACATTCAGGCCATTATGGGAGACACTGTGAGCCTACCTTGCGCGGCAGATGGTCTGCCCAAGCCCGAGCTCATCTGGATGCAGAACACCAACGAGATCAGCGTGGAGCAGGCGCCGCACATGCAGATCATGCCCGGCGGCGCGTTGCACATCAACGCCGTCAGCGCTAACGACATTGGCATCTACGAGTGCATTGCACGCAACGAGATGGGCGAGGTGAAGTCCCCCCCGGTGCGCATGATGGTCCACGATGCAACGGACGACGACAGTTTGAACGGTCTGCACAGCCATGCGAAGCCCGCCAGCAGCAATCAGGTGTGGGCAGCACCACCAGCAGCAGCAGCAGCACAGGATGCGGATGTGGAGGCGACACCAATGCCACCGCATTTCACGCAGCAGCCGCACGACCAAATTGTGGCACTGCACGGCGCCGGGCACGTACTGCTCGACTGTGCCGCCTCCGGCTGGCCACAGCCCGACATACAATGGTTCGTCAATGGCCGCCAACTGTCGCAGTCCACGTCCGCGCTGCAGCTGCAGGCCAACGGCAGCCTGGTCCTGCTGCAGCCGAGCCAACTGACAGCGGGCACGTATCGGTGCGAGGCGCACAATCGCCTGGGCAGCGTGCAGGCCTCCGCCCGCATCGAAGTCAAGGGTGAGTACACAAGTGGAGAGTGCACTTCGCCCAAGCCCGCTGGCCGGAGTAATGCGTCCAGATTGGGCGCCGTTAATGTTCCCGCTGTAGCTGTGGCTGCAGTCGCAACTGTCGCGTTTAACACAATTTGCAGTCGATTTAATTTGTATCGAGTCGCCGGCTTTATAGCCAGTCCTGGTCCTGGTCCTCCAATGGGCCCATTGCAACTTCGTTATGCAGTACCAATTGCCGTTGTTTTTGTTCCCCATCGACGCCATGATTTAAGTCGCATATAAACGAGCCTTTTTATTGCATTCGATTGGATTCATTCAGAGCTTTAGATTAATTGCTCGGACAAGTGCTGGAACTGGGCGTTTTTGTTGAATCTCTATTCAGGGCTTAACCGACTGCAAAACGTCATGTTTGTTTATCATTTGCTCTAAAAACAGTTTGATAAACTGCTGCACGAGGGCGGAGCTCTGTATTTCAATGGTGTCAGAGAGCTTACCAGATTTATATTAGTTTACCTCTAAAAAAAAAGGGTTGATCTCTGCTATTGAGGGAGCTAGCGACATAAAATTTGACAAACAGTTTCGTATATGGCAAACACAGCTCGGCAGCGATATAGAAATATAGACTGATATGTTTAGTATTTAGAATAATTGATTTTTTATTACATTATTTTCTAATAGAAATTCCTTAATTTCGGGTTTAGAGAACACTAAAAACACATATCACACACTGATTAAATCAAATAATGCTTTCACTTCGGGATATATAATTTTATAAAGTGATATGCTTAGTTTCTAGAATAATTGATTTTTTACATTATTTTCTATTAAAAATTATTTTATTTTGGTTTTTAAGGACACTAAAAACATATACCATACACTGATTATCTCAAATATTGCATTCACTTTGGGAAATATGATTTTAAATAATTGGTTGAGCTGTTAGGCGTCCCTTCAAACCATAGGCAGTGCGAATATATACCAAATCTTGAGCATTAAAATAAAATAACTAAAATAAAGAATAGAACTGGCTGCAAGGTATCTACCAATTGCCCAAAGCCTTTAAATTTAATTATATTTATTTTTAAAAAAATATTTAAAATTTAAATGGAAATAATAACAGACATTTTTTCAAAAATCTTAGGCGGATCAAGAGTATTTCAAGCATTTAAATACCTGCCACACACATAAAACAACAATATGCATACGCTTTAATGAAACTAGCTACAGGGTATCTGGCAGTCGCGCTAGCTGCAACTCACTCAATTTTAATTCACATAATGCCGGAATATAGAAGTCGCACGTAGCGCTCCATCGCCATAACTACAGCACTTGCCACTGTATTTAAGCGCTGACTTTAACGCGCGCTTTAATTCGCAAGCCAAACACATTGTGACGTGACTGTACTTTTTATGGCGGCAACAGCATGCACGAGATAGCAAGAGGGGATGGGGAGGGTGTTGGCGAGGGGAGTACGGGCAGCGCCTTAATCACAATGGTTCATTATAATTTGTGGTCGCAGCGCAAAATGAAGTGCAAAATGCGCGCATTATTTTGCAAATTAAGAGTAAAAATTATAAACTATTGTGCGTCTGGCGGGGAAGGCACTTCAAATGCGCCAAGTGGGCGGGGCAGTGGCTAGGGGCTAGGGGCGAGTGTAGTTCGTGCGTTGTGGTCGAGCGTGGCGCGTGGTAGTAGTAGTTGAAGCAGTCAGGCAGTGCGTTTGGTCAGCATAATTAACCCGACAAACAGACAAGCACACACAAACGGAAACACAAGCATACAAACAGTCACAAACACACACACACATACACACACACATGCACGTAAGTTCACGCATGCAGTCAGCGCGCTGTTTGTTTGTGTGGCGCCAAAAAGTATGCAATGAAAATTGTATTTGCATTATGCATGCGACCAGAGCGAGTGAGAAGGAGTGAGAGAGGAAGAGAGAGCTCTGGCAGAGTCATAGAAAAGCGTGCAGATTTCTTTTTGTTGATGCCGCTGCCGCTGCTGCCATTTGGAGCGGGAGAATTGCTCAAATCGCTCAATACGCCCGGCTGCATCTCTCGTTGCAGATTTGCCCGAAATTTTAATGGCGCCACAAAACCAAACAATCAAACTGGGCAAAGCCTTTGTGCTGGAGTGCGATGCCGACGGCAACCCGCTGCCCAACATAAGCTGGCAATTCAATGGCGAGCCGCTGCCTTCCGACAGTCCGGACCTGCTGCTGGAGAACGAGAACACGGAGCTGGTGGTCAGCGTGGCCAAAGCGCAGCATGCGGGTGAGTACAGCATTGCGGGGTCGCTTCTGCCCCTGCTACGGCTAGGTTTACTCGTTCGTCTGCTCTCCCCGCAGGTGTCTACCGCTGCACGGCGAGCAATGAGAACGGCGAGGTGAGCGCCTGGGCAACGATTAAGGTGGAGCACTCGCAATCGCCACCGCGTTTGGGCATTGAGCCCAGCAATTTGGTGGCCATTACGGGCACAACTATTGAGCTGCCCTGCCAGGCGGAGCACCCCGAGGACGGACTGCAGGCAAGTTGTCGAAACTTTTCGCTCTCTGAGCACTTGTTGACCCTTCTCCCTTTGCTTCCTCTGCCACTCAGATTACCTGGCGTCGCGACGGACGCCTCATCGATCCCAACGTGCAATCGATTGAGAAATACCAAGTCAGCGGAGCCGGCAGTCTGTTCGTCAAGAATGTGACCATCCTCGACGGCGGACGGTACGAGTGCCAGTTGAAGAACAGATTCGGCAGAGCCAGCGCCTCGGCTCTGGTAACCATCAGGTAAGTTTGCGACGTTTGCTGCGCCCCCCCCGCCCACGCCCCCGTAAAGTTGTGAGCGACTTCGCCCTGAGCCGCAGCGCAATCAAAGAACCAAGTTGCGCTCAAAGGAAACGACGACTTTGCGCCAGTCTCGAACTACTCCAAGTGCTCGCCGAAAGACAGCGAGCACTTAAGACGCGTTTAAAAGCTCGCCAAACTTGCTTAATTAATTGAAAAATAGTTTCGTCCGAAAAAGAGAGCGTAATACGCGCTTTTACTTGCCGCCACGGTGGTCGTAGGGTACACATACATACCTATTTAAACGTCGTGGGTAATCGTTTTTATTTGGTACTTGTGCAGCTTATTACAATTGGAGAGTAAGCTTTAACTCTTAAAGCGCATAATTTAACATTTGTTGAAACTTTAAATATGCCTATTTTTGCTCAATTTATCAGCTATCGACAACTAGTCATATAAATATATGTTTTTCTATACTTCTGTTAAGTAGTTGCTGTTAATATCTGCTGCCTAACAGTCATATGTTAGCAGCTACTGTAAGCAGCTTTAGTCTAACAGTTCGCTGTTTACTTTGGAACAATTTATTTTTTTTAATCTCTTGTTGATCTTCGTATCTATTTTTTTAATATACCACAAGGAGACAACTATTGATATCGCTGTTAATACTCTCCATCTTTTAACAGTCAAATGTTAGCAGTTACTGTTAACATGCGCAGTCTAAAAGTTCGCTGTAAACTCAAAGTAAAATTTATAAATATTAAATACTTTTGCTATTTAAGAATTTCTTTTTGTCAAACTATTGTTGGTTTGCTTTTGAAATTTGCCATTCAAGCCTCGGGTTTGGGGCACAAAGAACTTTTAATTCAACAACATGAACTCTGAGCTCTGTAGCTATAGCTGTACCTGTAGCTGTCGCTGCAGCTGTTTCGCCCCACTGTGCCGTTGGCTAAACTGCACATAAAATATGCACTGAAAGGCATCAAAAAGCGGCGATGAAAGCACAAAACTTGCACGACGAACGTGCCAAGACAGTGCAGGAAACGTGACGGACACACAGACGGACAGACGGACAAACAGGCGGACAGGCAGCGAGACAGACGAGGCATAGGACAGGATGCTGCAAGAAGTTGTCTTAGAGGACGGGAGAACCGCACAAGTTGTTCAAATTGCCCAAATTGAAATTGAGTTGACAAGTTGTTCATGGAACTGAAACTGGAACTGGAACTGGAGTTTCTTTTTTTTTGCCAAAGATGCCGCCGGGCTGCACGAGATGAGCTGAGATGGGAGATGGGAGCTGGCAGCTGCATGCCCATTCATACAGACATACCCGTACAAATACGGGTCTCCAGCCTCAAAGGCGAGTGCTTGCAGACCGAGGAGCAGGGCCGTAAATCAATTTGGCTCTGGCCTGGCAGATAAAGCAAAAGCCGCACAAACGGTAAACCAAAGCAGGCCCACAAATCTCAACGCTGGCAAAGGCAAGAAAAGGCGTTGCTTACGCAGCCATTTTTAAATGCATAATGCGGCGGGAGAGGAAGAGCCTGAAGGAGTAGGAACAGTAGCTGAGGCTGCAAGCCAGCAGCAGTCTTGCGGCTACCACATGACCCGCTTTCCTTTATGAGTTTGCCAGTGTGCAAGTCTCTCTCTCTGTGTATGTGTGTGTGTGTGTGTGTGTGTGTGTGTGAGTGTGCAGTGTGTGCACGCATCATTTAGTTCCCTTTTGCCAGACGCTGCAGCTGTGTGCAGGAGAATGTAAAAGTGGGAACAGTTAGTGGGAACAGAAGAGCGCGCGCGGGTACGGCTTACAGTTGCGCCAGCAGCATTAGAAACTTTACTCATTACGCCGTGCCAACCTCAGCCGCCAGACCGCAGCAAAGCGACGGCAAAGAAGGCAGCGAAATTGAAAAAAAAAAAAAAACGAGAAGAGAAGGCAAAACGTTAAAAGTGAAAAACTATGCTGAGTCACAGGCAGGCAAGAATAGCGGGCGGAAAAGGCTGGGGCGACGAAAAAAGTGAGCGAAAACCGCTGAAAGCAGCGCCTGCAAGCAGCTCCTGCTGAAATCCGCCTAAGTTGTGGGTAATGCCGGCGTAAAACAAAAGCTTATCCTGTTACTGGCGCACTGTTGAGGTCGGTGGCGGCGCTGGCCACGGAAATACGTTGCCAACGCCGCAGCATGTGGGGCACACTCGTACTGACACACACACATAAGCATAATAACAGCTAAGCCAACAAGACATACATGGAGCTGCGAGCATATCCGCTGGCAGTATACACTGCAATTAAGGCAGCAAGTGCAAATAACATTTCTTAATGTTGTAGCCTCTCACTGTTGCCGCTGTGTTAATGTACAGATTTCGTTGCTGTTAAGCTGCTGGTTATGTGACAAGTACAAGCACTACTCCGCTGTGCGGCATTGTCCTCGCTGTTAACGCGATGTTAAGGTTTATGTTATGTTCAATATGTAATGAACTGAAATCAGCAGCATGCTGCAACTATGTTAGCCTGCTACTTAACAGATACTGTTGATAGCAGTGTAAATAAACTGTTACTGTCGTCACAAGGCTCAAATTAAGTTCATTGTGCATAAATATCCCTACTGTTAAGGGTATGTTAATGTACAGAACTTACATATTTGGCCTGCTACTTAACAGTTACTGTAGCTTGCTTGCACTGTAATTAAACTGTTATTGTTGTCATAAGGCTAATTGTGCATAAATATCTCTACTGTTAAGGCTATGTTAATGTACAGATCTTACATAAAGATCTTATGCTATTGTGCATACTTGGCCTGTTACTTAACAGACACTGTTACTAGCTCTGATCAAGAGCATTTTATGATTATAAACACCTTTTATTGATTATATAGAGCAACTGCAAACTCTCTCAAATAGTGAATGGACTTTAGACGCACAAGCTGTTAGAGTACTCACAAACGCCCAGGCGTGCCAGAAAAGCAGAAAAGCGCAGCCACAGCAAGGCAGAGGCAAAAAGGCAGTATGCAGTTGCCAGTTGGCAGTTGGCAGTCGGCTCGCAGTCCACAGCTCCTCGGCGCGATAGTTGATAGTGGTGCGTGGTGAGCAGTGAGCAGCGAGCAGTGGTTGTGGTGCAACAGGGTGTATTATGGTCGTTAAGTTATTACCTACCACGCCGACAATGGCAAAGTTTACACAGCGAAAGTTTCCAAAGGGAAATTCCTTTCGCGACGACGAAGGCTGGGAATGTGCGCCACGAATTGTTGTTAATGCGCCTGCTGCTTCTGTTATTGCTGTTGCTGCTGTTGTTGTTGCTGTTGTTGCTTTTGTTGGCCAGCTGGCCAGAGCTTGGCGCGGATTTAGCTTTGCAACAAAAAGTGTGGCACAGACGCCGCCGGCGGCAGCAAGCCGCCAAGTTGGTAGCTTGGGGATCCTCTGCGAATAAAGAACTTTGCAGTTTGCTTTTGGAATTTAGTGGGTAACGGCATTTTAAGCAACCTCCGACAACAACAACAATTAATTGCAATTAAAGCGCAAAACTGCAAGAAGTCACACCATCTTATAATGCATATAAATTACACTTTGCCAGACCCAAAGGCTGCTAGACTGTAGCCGAAGATTTATTTCACTATTTGAAAATAAACCTTAAAAAAAAGGAAAGTCATCAGAGTAGAAGATGCAGTGCCAGAGGCCTCGAGCTAAAATAATTTACATAGATGAAATATTAACAATTGTAGAAATAGTAGAGAGAGAGAAAGAAATTCCGCACCCCCCAGTGCATGCTCCAGCGACTATCGCGCGACTGAGGTGATCTGCGTTGTGGTAGGCTTCATATATGCAGCTGCTGGGAGAGCAATAGCGACGAAGAGAGAGAGAGAGCAAGTTGCAGCTCTGCATCAGCCTGTGCATGTGTTGGTGCGCACACTTAATGGACTTCGGCAAATTGAGCGACTGTCGTTGGGGACTCGAAGCATATCCGAGGTTTAGCGAGGCGCAGGTGTGGGAGAGTAAAACCCAACTTCAGCTATTTGATTGGCTGTTGAGAGACACTCACAACATCAACGAAGGGGCGCTAGCGATAGTACTGATACTCTTTATTGAGAGCAGTTGAGGGAGTATATTTGTTATTGTTTTCAAATTCTACATCTATCACTAAAAAAATAGGGTTTTTATGCGTTTCTTTTAAACTTGAAAAATTCAATGGATGCCATTATAAATATAAATATATACATAAAAATATATAGTACATGTACGAGGTCTGTCTGAAAATATCCGATTTGATTTTAAATCTTGGTATGCCAAAATCTACAGTTTGAGATACTTTTCGGACAGACCACGTATATAGCACAAAAATAAATAATATTATATAGTACATATATACTAAAAAAAACCTACCTTTTTAGTTTTTCTAACTGAGAAAATTTTTATTTTTTTTTATTTTGCGGGTATTTTGGAAATTCTACGTCATATCAAATCATATAAACTTGTAATACAAGCCGTAGAAATATTAAAAATATGTTTAAAGCGCTTATTTCAGTTTGAAGATGAGTAAGGCTAAAAACATAAGCAATGGTTTCCGAGTTTATTTATCTAGATTTTATAGTATATACCTATACATATTACATTAATTCTTACCTCATCTATGATATACCAAATCGATGCTGTTTTCATGTGCATATGCCTACTAAATTCTAACTCTTGCTTCCCCCCAATAGAAACAATGTGGATCTCGCTCCCGGTGACCGCTACGTGCGCATTGCCTTCGCTGAGGCCGCCAAGGAAATCGACGTGGCCATCAACAACACGCTGGACACGCTCTTCTCGAACCGCTCGTCGGGCGCTCCGCCCAACTTTGGCGAACTGCTGCGAGTCTTCCGCTTCCCCACGGGCCAGGCCAGGCAGCTGGCGCGTGCCGCAGAGATCTACGAGCGCACGTTGGTGAACATCAGGAAGCATGTGCAGCGTGGCGAGAATCTGAGCATGGAGAGCGAGCAGTACGAGTTCAGGGATCTGCTGTCGCGAGAGCATTTGCATCTGGTGGCTGAGCTCTCCGGTTGCATGGAGCATCGCGAGATGCCCAACTGCACAGACATGTGCTTCCACTCGCGCTACCGCAGCATCGAGGGCACATGCAACAATCTGATGCATCCGACGTGGGGCGCCTCGTTGACCGCCTTCAGACGCCTGGCTCAGCCGATCTACGAGAACGGCTTCAGCATGCCCGTGGGCTGGACCAAGGGGCGCCTATACGCAGGTCACCCGAAGCCGAGCGCACGCCTGGTGTCCACCTCGCTGGTGTCCACCAAGGAAATCACTCCGGATACGCGCATCACGCACATGGTTATGCAGTGGGGTCAGTTCCTCGACCACGATCTGGATCATGCCATACCGTCGGTGAGCTCGGAGAGCTGGGACGGTGTGGACTGCAAGAAGACGTGTGAGTTCGCGCCGCCCTGCTACCCCATCGAGGTGCCACCGAATGATCCGCGCGTGAAGAACCGTCGCTGCATCGATGTGGTGCGCTCCAGCGCCATCTGTGGATCGGGCATGACTTCGCTCTTCTTCGACAGCGTGCAGCATCGTGAGCAGATCAATCAACTGACCTCGTACATCGACGCCTCGCAGGTCTACGGCTACAGCACACCCTTTGCCCAGGAGCTGCGCAACCTGACCACAGACGAGGGCCTGCTCCGCGTCGGAGTTCACTTCCCTAACCAGAAGGACATGCTGCCGTTTGCTGCACCCCAGGACGGCATGGACTGCCGCCGCAATCTGGACGAGAACCAGATGAACTGCTTCGTCTCCGGCGACATACGCGTCAACGAGCAGGTCGGTCTGCTGGCCATGCACACGCTCTGGATGCGCGAGCATAATCGCATTGCGGGTCAGCTGCATCGCATTAATGCGCACTGGGATGGCGATAGGCTCTACCAAGAGGCACGCAAGATCGTGGGCGCCCAGATGCAGCACATCACGTTCAAGCAGTGGCTACCCCTGATCATCGGCGAGAGCGGCATGCAGCTGATGGGCGAGTATCGGGGCTACGATCCGCAGGTGAATCCCAGCATCGCCAATGAGTTCGCCACGGCGGCACTGCGCTTTGGGCACACCATCATCAATCCCATATTGCATCGCCTGAACTCCAGCTTCCAGCCCATTCCGCAGGGTCACCTGCAACTGCACAAGGCCTTCTTTGCGCCCTGGCGTCTGGCCTACGAGGGTGGGGTTGATCCACTGCTGCGCGGCATGCTCGCCGTGCCCGCCAAGCTCAAGCTGCCCGATCAGAACCTGAACATGGAGCTCACCGAGAAGCTCTTCCAGACGGCGCATGCCGTCGCCCTCGATCTGGCCGCCATCAACATTCAGCGTGGACGAGATCATGGCATGCCCGGCTACAATGTCTACCGCAAGTTCTGTAATCTCATTGTGGCGGAGGACTTTGAGGATTTGGCTGGGGAGATCACCAATGCGGACATACGGCAGAAGCTGCGTGAACTCTATGGACATCCGGACAACATTGATGTCTGGCTTGGTGGCATTTTGGAGGAGCAGGTGGAGGGCGGCAAGGTGGGTCCACTCTTCCAGTGCCTGCTGGTGGAGCAGTTCCGACGCCTGCGCGACGGCGATCGCTTCTACTACGAGAACCCCAGCGTCTTCCTGCCCGAGCAGCTGGTGCAGATCAAGCAGTCGAATTTGGGACGCGTGCTCTGCGATGTGGGCGACGACTTCCAGGAGGTGACCGAGAACGTTTTCATTCTGGCCAAGCACCAGGGCGGCTACAAGCAGTGTGAGGACATTCCCGGCATCAATCTGTACTTGTGGCAGGAGTGCAACAACTGTAACAGCCTGCCGTCCCTCTTCGACTCGTACGTGCCACAGACCTACGTAAAGCGCAGCCAGCGCCATAAGCGTGACGTGCCGGAGAGCGAGGAGGAGCATGAGGTGCCTACCGCTGAGGGCTACGACAGTGCGCTGGAGTCGCTCTACCAGGTGAACGAGGAGCGTGTCAGCGGACTCGAGGAGCTCATCGGCAGCTTCCAGAAGGAACTGAAGAAGCTGCACAAGAAGCTACGCAAGCTGGAGGACTCCTGCAATGCCGCCGACGCCGAGCCCATTCCGCAGTTGGTGCAACTGGCGCCAGCTCCGGCTCAGCCCGCCGCCATAAAGCCCAAGCGGAGCCACTGCGTCGACGACAAGGGCACCACGCGGCTGAACAACGAAGTGTGGATACCGGATGAGTGCACCAGATGCAACTGCTTCCACGGACAGGTGAACTGCCTGCGCCAGCAGTGCGGCGAGGTCAGCTGCCCGCCAGGCGTTGAGCCGCTGACCCCGCCCGAGGCCTGTTGCCCACACTGCCCCACCATGCCGGACAAGGCAAAGGAGGTCAATTGAGGCGCAACTGAGAGCAAGCATATCGACTTAATCCAATACATCTATACTTAGTAGCCACATTCAACTGCAACTGGCGGACTCCACTACGATTTGAATAATAACGAACTAAAATCAAAAGATCGACTGCAGCAGGCAACTCGATGACTCTGTTAAAATAAGCTCTCAACTCTGTTAAGACGGCTCTTACCCCCTTACTCTGTTACACGAAACTCCCACTCAGCTCTGTTAACGCAGCTCTCGCGCCACAACTCTGTTAAGCATAACATATTATCAAAGAGAGACAGACACAACTTAACATTCTACGATTCTACTCTAACTCAATGCAAGCAACCTACGCGGAGTCCGCCGTCTACTCCAACGTACACATACTGACACACACACACACACACACACAGATCAAAGAATTAACAATTAAAAATTAACTGCAAATTTACTGCTACACTTGTAACAATAAAGCACCTTAATAGCAAACCTTTTTCGGCATGGGCACTACTCAAAGTTCACGTATTTCGTATGGGTTCCCTTGGCAATCACAGCGTCGTTCTTCTTCAGCTTCAGCACGCAATCGATGAAGGCAAGCGTTTTGCCCGTGCGCACCGTATTAGCCTCGATGAGCACCTCGTCGCCGGCACGCGCCCCTTTTAGATAACTCACATTTATGTCCACCGAGACCCCGGGATGACAAGGCTTGGACATCAGCGCATATGTCGTTATCATGTCCACCAGTGTCGCTGTGTAGCCGCCGTGCAGGCCGCCCCCTTTGTTGAGGTGCTCGGGCGCCACTGTGAACTCTGCTTTGCACACGCCATCACCTCCCCCAAGAATCTTCACCTGAAGAAAATTTAAATTCAGCTATGGCAACTGCATTTGAGCCAATGCAAACCTTCTCCAGATGCCGCTCAAAGCCCGTAGCCTTGGCTATAATCTCTGAGATGTGCTTCGCAAATTCCAGGCCCTTTTTGCGAGTGCCCATGCTCGAATTGTTACGAAACGTGTGGAATGGCAAAGCAAAACAAAACAGCATATCGATAGGTCGGTAATCGATGGTTAGCTGTTGAGAAGCCGCTTAGCGATAGCTACACAACTATCGCTTAGCATGGTTAAACATTGCGAAGGTTGTCTATGGATGGTCATATAAATATATATATTTCATATATAAATATAAATTTGTGCTAAATTTATTAAAGATTCACAGGCTGCAAGTTCACTTCAGTTTTGTTTCCATGTCCACGTACTTGGTTTGGCCGCCCTTCGCAATGATTTTTCCGTCCGATTTCTTGCGCAGCACACACTCGATATATGCCATTTTGCGGCCTGCGTGCACAGTGTTCGCGTCCACTTCAATCACATCGCCGGGCTTGGCGGCAGCCAAGTAGCTGACATTGAGGCTGGAAGATACGCCGTGATGCGAGCCCTTGGACATGAGTGCATAGGTGGTCACATTATCCAAGATAGTAGCCATCAGGCCACCATGCAGCGTTCCCAAGCGGTTCAAGTGTTCCGCCGTTACGGTGAATTCGCCCACGCAGCGTCCATTGCCATCGCTGCTGATTTTAACCTGCAAAATTCGAAAAGGGCGCGTTGTCGGCAACTCTCAGCACGCAATTATATAATGTTTCAATGAGTGCAGTAGACTGCTTTGCCGATCGTTACGCTAACCTGCTCTGCATGCAATTAAACTCACCATTTGCGTTACGCGATCGAAGCTCGAGCACTTCGATATATACTCAGACACCTGCCTGAGCAATTCAGCACTGCGCTTAGCTGACATTATAATTTAATGGCGATTTCTCTTTGCCAGAACTTGGCACCGCCGAATAATAAAATCAACTGAGGCTGCCAAAGATGAGCACAGGCGAAAGAGCTATGTGTGTAGAAGGAGAGAAGCTATGTGTGTTGTGTTTTAAAAGTTTACAAACAAATTCCACTGAGACAATGACGTCTCAAGTCCCACCATTATGGCAAAAGCAAAGCATATCAATTAAAGCGCAACTAAGAGCAAGCATATTGACATTCAGCAGCAACTAAAACTGTCATTGGCGCGCTCCACATTGATTTGAATAATAACGAACTAAATTCAAAATATCGGCTCTGTTAACATATCGCTTCCTCGATAGCTATGTTAAAATAAGCTCTCAACTCTCTCTCTCTCTCTCTCTCTTACTCTGTTACGCAAAACTCCCGCTCAGCTCTGTTAATGCAGCTCTCGCACAACAACTCTGTTAGCATAACATATTTTCAGAGAGCAACCGAGAGAGAGATCAAAGAATTAACGATTTAAAATTGACTGCAAATTTACTGCTACACTTGTAACAATAAAGCACCTTAATAGCAAACCTTTTTCGGCATGTGCACTACTCAAAGTTCACGTATTTCGTATGGGTTCCCGTGGCAATCACAGCGTCGTTCTTCTTCAGCTTCAGCACGCAATCGATGAAGGCAAGCGTTTTGCCTGCGCGCACCGTATTAGCCTCGATGAGCACCTCGTCGCCGGCTCGGGCACTCTTTAGGTAATTGACGTTTATGTCCACCGAGACGCCGGGATGACAAGGCTTGGACATCAGCGCATACGTTGTTATCATGTCCACCAGCGTCGCCGTGTAGCCGCCGTGCAAGCCGCCCACTTTATTGAGGTGCTCGGGCGCCAGTGTAAACTCTGCTTTGCAGACGCCATCGCCTCCCCCGATTATCTTCACCTGAAGGAAATTAAAGTACAGCAATGGCAGCTGCATTTGAGCCAATGGCAAACCTTCTCCAGATGCCGCTCAAAGCCTGTAGCCTTGGCTATAATCTCTGAGATGTGCTTCGCAAATTCCAGACCCTTTTTGCGTGTGCCCATGTTCAACTTGTTACGAAACGTGTGGATGGCAGAGCAAAACAAACACAGCCAACCGACAGCCTGCAATTATCGATAGGGCGATAATCGATGGTTAGCTGTTGAGAAACCGCTTAGCGATAGCTACACAACTATCGTTTGGCATGGTTAGACATTAAGAAGGTTGTCTATGGATGGTCATATAAATTTATATATTTCATATATAAATATAAATTTGTGCTAAATTTATTAAAGATTCACAGGCTGCACAGTTCACTTTAGCTTTGTTTCCATGTCCACGTACTTGGTTTGGCCGCCCTTCGCAATGATTTTGCCATCCGATTTCTTGCGCAGCACACATTCGATATAAGCCATTTTGCGGCCTGCGTGCACAGTGTTTGCGTCCACTTCAATCACCTCGCCGGGCTTGGCGGCAGCCAAGTAGCTGACATTGAGGCTGGAAGTGACGCCAGGATGCGAGCCCTTGGACATGAGTGCATAGGTGGTGACATTGTCCAAGATGGTGGCTGTCAGGCCACCATGCAGTGATCCCATGCGGTTCAAGTGCTCCGCGGCCACGGTGAATTCGCCCACGCAGCGTCCTTCGCCGCCGCTGGTGATTTTCACCTGCAATATTTGAAAACAGCGCGTTATCGATTACTGACAGTGCTCACGTAATATATCGATGACTGCAGTCAGCTGCTTTGCATGTCGCATTGTTATTCTCGAGTAGATGCGAATATTTTCGCTTGCTGCAAATAAACTCACCATTTGCGTAACGCGATCGAAGCTCGAGCCCTTGGTTAGAAACTCAGCCACTTGCCTGACCATTTCCACGCCCCGCTTCGACGTCATTGTGTGTGCAGTTCTAATAGAATAGCGCTACGACGTGCTGCCGGAACTTTGCACCGCGGAATGAGAAACTCAACTGAGGCAGTCGAAGGTGAGCGCAAGCCAAAGAGCAGAGAGCAGAACTATGTGTGTGTGTGTGTGTGTGTGAGTGTGTGACTATAAAGTTTACAATGAAATTCTACTGAGGCAGCGACAAGTCTCGCGTCTAGACGCGCAGCATGCGTCATTCTCGCGTTTGTTTTGCTCGCGCTGTACGCGTCTGCGTCTGCGTGTGCGATAATCGCACCTTCGATTGCAGCGCGCTGTGTTTGATACCAATTATGGTTGGCAAACAACTAGGGTAGATAGTGTAGGGTATAGTGTATTCGTATACACACTTAATACTCGCATTTTACAGGGAAGCTGCCGCTGCCATTCCAACAACTGCTGCGAGAGGAGGTCAAGCAAGACAGCACCTTTGATTTCGCATGCTTCACCACGCACGGCGATTGCGTGGCGCTGCTCGGCCCCAAGTCGGAGCTGCTCACGCTGGAGCTGACCAGCAAGTCGACATATCCGATACCCTTCCCGTACGTCAAGGCAGCCTACAAGTGCTCGATCAAAGAGCGACCGCTGGACCTGCTGGCCGAGCAGGTCGATCTGCAGCGCATCTACAGTCGCAGCAATGTGCTGGAGACACAGCAGCTGAGCCTGGAGCCCACGTACTCGGCCCTCTGCTCGATGGAGCTGCCCGAACCGAACCTGTTGACCGTGCAGTGGGCGCCCACGTTGCTGCCCGACGGCCAACTGCTGCTCGCCGCACTCAACAGCTATGGCGCGCTGCACTGGCTCACGAAGCTGCCGGAGCACGCCTTCTGGCAGCCCTATGAGTTCGGCCTAGACATAGCCGCCACGCTCAGGGATAAGCTGCAGCCGGCGTTCGAAGTGCCTGCCGCCAAGATCGATACGTTCGGGCGTTATCAGGCCTTCGTGGATCGCAGCTGGATCACTGCGTTTGCCTGGCGTGCGCCACACACGCTGCTGCTGGGCACAGCTGCCGGCAGTCTCTGGACGCTGAACTTGAGCCCGGATGCAAGCAACCTGCTGTCGCATGCGCAGCTGCAGACGCCGCTCGATCGCATTTGCTGCATGCAGAGCCGCGAGGATCTGCTGCTCGTGGGCGACAACAGTGGACTGATCCATCTGTACAGGCACGAGCCGGCCAGCGCACCGGGCATTGCACTGGTGAAGCCACTGTGGCTGCGTGCGGATCGCATGGGCCTGCAGCAGGCGGAGATTACGTACTGCGCGGAGCGCGCATGCTACTACATTGCCTGCTGCAAGGCGGCGCATTTGCTGGTCTGGTGCATGCCACGCGACGAGGCCGACGGCTGGCTGGAGGCACGACTGCTGGCGGGAGGCATGAAGATAACAGGTGAGTGCGGATGGGCATAACTGCTGGGACTTGGACATGCTAATTGATTCCATTCCTTGGCAGCCTTCTGCGCGCTGGACAGCAACAGCTTTGCGCTGGGCACCGCCAAGGGCGAGCTCTATCGCGTCGAGCTCAGCCATGGCAGCGCGCAGCTGTGCCTCAGCAAGCAGCGCATCGACATCGAGGATGCGGAGCACCAGCAGCCCGTCGGTCTGTTCTGCAGCCCGCACAAGAATCTGCTGACTGTGCTGCTGCTGCGCAACAGGGAGACGCTGCTGCCCACGACGCAATATCGCAATCCCGTGACGCTCTGCCTGGGCAAGCTGCAGCAGAGCGACGCGCTGGCGCAACTCGAGCGCCTGCTGACGCCGCGAGAAGCCATCAATAGCTACACGGATCTGTTGACCGAAGTGCGCCTGCAGATCTTCAATCGCGGCGAGCTGCAGCCGCAGTACGAGAACTACGCGCCCTTCGACCACTTGGCCTTCGACGAGCTCGCCACGGAGTCGCAGCTGCAGCGGCTGCAGCTCAAGTACCATGTCATGACTACCTTGATCCAAGCGCAGGCGCATCTGGCCGCTGAGCTCAACGAGCTCGAGCTGCAGCTGCTGTGTGCCATGCTCGGCATGACGCACGCGCGTCTGCGCCTGCAGCATCTGTGTGCACTGCCGGAGCTGAGCGAGTTCCAGCGCAGGGCCGCGCAGGCGCTGCTCTCGCATAGCGCACGGCTGCGACAGCAGCTGCAGCAGCAGCAGCTGGTGCGGGAGCAGCCCATCAATGCGACCATACGGCGGTTTCTCTCCCAGATGGAGGTGCACTTCGACGCGCTGCAGCAGCAGCTTGGAGCAGCGTCCACAGCAGCTTGCAGCGAGAGCGCAGAGCAGACGCGACGCGTCTGCAGCATTTCCTTTCTAGAGGTGCGTAGCTGCTCGAGTTGCTCTCAAGACACGCTTTACTCTCTACTCTCTTCACAGCTGCCGCTCGAGCTGGAGAATCACTACTGCACGCTGTGCGACCGGCAGGTGCTGCTGCAGCGCCAGCAGCTACTGGAGCTGTACCCAGCGGGCAGCACGCTGCTGTGTCCCTACTGCCATGGCGCCTACATGCTGGAGCAGAGCTTATGAACTTGACCATTTAATTTATATTCAACGGATTTTTGCAGTAATACATCTGTGTGTGGGTGTGTGAGAGCGTATGTATCTGTGTGTGTGCTGAATAAAGTCAGAAGTCAAACGAAGCTAATACAGCGAAACATAAATAATTGGACTGGTCTCCAGCAGCAGAATGTCCTGCTCGAGCTGGCGCAGATCGCTCTCGAGCTTGCCCTTGCGCTGGCGCTTGTTCTCGCTGTCGATGAGCAGCGACATGGACTGGTAGTGCTTGGTCATCTCGTTGAGATGGGCGCGCAGTCCGACGAGTATCTCGTTGCGCTCGGTCTGATCCATGATGCGCATGCCGGGCATGTCCGGTGAGCCGGCCTTCTTCACCTCGCTCTTCTGGCCGGCGCAGAGCTCCATGAGGCGCGCCTGCTCCTTGCAGCAGGTGGCATGGGCGCGACTGAGCATCTCCTTGGTCTTCTTGATGTAGACGGGCACCTCGCCGAAATCCTTGCGACACACGAACTGCGGCACCAGGCCCGAGTTGAGCAGATTCTGGCGTGCGCCCACGGGCGTGTCCACGAAGCGCGGTGGCGGCGGACACTTGACATGGGAGCGGGCGCACTTGATGTTGCGCCGCACGAAATTCGGCACCATGTCGGACTTCTTCTCCTGCTTGCCAATGTCCGGCAGCGGCGGTATATCGCGCCCCTTGGGGCACTCGTGCAGGTTCTCGCGGCGCCACTTGACGCCCTGGTTCTTGCGCAGAAAGGCGCAGGGCGGATCGAGCGGCACATTGGCACAGCCCATGGTGCGATGGTACGACTTCTTGGCATCGGTCAGCAGGCGCACGCCATCCTTGAGCATGATCATCGAGTGCTTCTTGTACTCCATGTCCAGGCGGTCGCGCAGGCTTTTCGAGAACTTGGCCGCCTTCTTGGCGGTGTCTACAGCCAAGGGGAATGCTGTTAGGTATTATTCTGCAGTTGGATGTGTGCCACTAGTACCCACCATGCTGCCTCTGCTGTGGCGATTGGTCGCGTCGCTCCGGATCGCTCTCCATGTCGAAGATGTTCTCGTTGTGGTGTGTGATGTAGACGAGCGACATGATGGGTTTCCTCTTCCGCTCGCCAAATATCAAAGGCAAAAATCTCTAAAATCTCCAAATCTCTATCGCTCTTCAAATATGTTTTCTAATAATACTAGTGTGGGTTTGTTGTTGTTTTTTTTTTTTTTTGTTATAGGGTAGCCTCAAGCGTTGCCAAGTTTCGAACAGTCTGACAACTTGGCAGTTGCTCGGGTAACATGTTTATTTTCCGATCTTGTTTACAAAACGGGAGTACAGTGAAACCTCCTGACGGGTGTTTTGTTACTGCAAAACTAAGTGTCTTTCAAATCAGTGTTTAATATTTAGTTCTTGCCTGATGCAATTAATTTGTCATATTTTTAGTCACTTTTCAACGAGTTAAAAAACATTCGACAGTCAAATAATGAAATTTAATTTTCCTTTTTTTATATTTAATAAATTTACTAAATAAAAATTTTCACTGATTTGTTACTCTCACACATATTGACCTTTTCAAACACACATGCATTGAAGCTACACGTCCGTGCTGCTCTCACACATACAGTGAAACGCTAGCATTGACGCCGGCTCTTTACTGCGTCGCTGCTCATTTTGCAGGCTTAACTTCTCGCACCTCTAACCTCTATGTATATAGTCCGATCAGGCTGAAATTTGCAGCGAATGTCATAATATAGTTAGATACTTGTGTAGCAAAATATCTAAATGAAAGGCAGACAGACAGACAAATAAACATACAAACAGACAGACTGATAAACATCTAACGGAAAATCAGACAGATAGATAGACAGGCAAATAGACAGAATTATAGATGGACAGGCAAATAGATAGACAGACAGAAAGTTAAATAGACAGACAGATAGATAGATAAACAGGCAGATAGATATGGTAGATATCGTAAATAGACAGACAAGTGGATAGAGTGACAGATAGATAGATAGATAGGCAGACAGATTGATAGACAGACAAATAGATAGATATAAAGACAGATATATCGACAGACAGATAGATAGATAGATAAACATAAATACACAGGCTGATATATCGATAGACAGATAAGCAGACAGATAGATAAGCAGACAGATATATAGATAAACAGACATATAGATAAACAGATACATAGACAGAAAGACACATAGATAAACAGACAGATATATAGATAAACAGATACATAGACAGAAAGACACATAGATAAACAGACAGATAAATAGACAGACAGACAGACAGATAGATAGACAGACAGATACATAGGCAGACAGATAGATAGATAGACAGACAGATATATCGACAGACAGATATATAGATAGACAGACAGATAGATAGATATACAGACAGATAAATACCTATACAGATAGATAGATATATATAGACATACAGACGTTAGGCAGGCTGACGACTATGGTCAAATCAACTCGGCTATAGAACTTTAAGAATACAATCAATAATATATATACTCCGTATGGTCTGCCAAGCTGCCTTCTGCCTGTTACATACATACTAAACCAATATGCAATTTTCTCAGTGTAGAACGTATAAGTTTGCCAAATAAAAGTCATAAAAGTTTGTTTATTAATTAAAGCACAAAATCGAGTCGCAGCTCGCGCACACTTCAGGTTACACTTCGATCCGTATATAAATCGTTAGCATAAAAAATTCGTGGTGTATATATAAAAAGTATATGTTTGTATGTGTGTGTGTGTGCGTGTAAATATATATATAAAATAGCACAAAGTCTGCATTGATATTTTGATTAGACTAAAGCTCTATGTGGGGGAAGCACGAGATACGAAGACACAGAAGAACATCGTGAGTGGGAGACATGCACAGAGATTGGTTACAGGGGGGTGGGAGTGGGGTACAGATATGCTTAATCCTTACTTATCGTACTACTAAAATAATGCGGATATGAATGTATGCGTGTGTGTGTGTGTGTGGGTTATGGTATGGTATAAATACGCGTGTGAAAGCCACATACAATGGGAGCACTGCTGGGCGCAGTGCTCCAGGCACTACTTGGGTTCCGGTTGGCGATTGCACATGGATCCGAATCCGAGTCGCAAGTCTCATTTATTGTTGCTATTGTTGTTGCTGCTGCTGCTGCCAGCGCCACTGCCGCCGCTCTCGCTGCTCTCCTTGTTGCGCTCCTCGCGTATGCGCTTGAACGCCTCCGTCTTGACAAAGTCCACGGACCTGTAGACGACGCTGCTCTTGGCGGGCGCACGCACTGCGTTCGCATCGGTCGCGCCCAGCCGCACGCCGCCTCCAGCCTGTCCGCCCTGTGTATAGATATTGCCCACGCTCATGCTCTGGCGATTGAGCAGCGGCGGCTTGTTCGTCACGTCCAGATCGAAGTACTGCAGCTTGTGCTCCGGCTGCTGCTGTTGCTGCTGCTTCAGTGCAGCGGCTGCAGCTGCTGCTGCTGCTGCTACTGCTGCTGATGGTGTAGCTGATGATGATGAGGATGATGATGATGTCATGGCTGCGGCGGCTGATGCAGTGCGCTGATGCTGCACCGACTGACTGCCCGGACTGTTGGGATGCGCGCGATGCTGCTGACGCGGCAGCGTGCGCGTCTCGTGGAAGTAACCACCACTTGCCTCGTACGGCAGCACCATGGACAGCGGTGCGCCCGAGGAGCGACGCGTGGCCGGCGACATGGTGGCCGAGGAGCCCAACTGCAGAGGCAGAGAGAAACGCATTAGTAGAAACGCCTGAGCGAATGGAGATTCGTGCGCTTACCTTGTACACCGTCGGCTTGCACTTGCGATCCACACTCGGCGGAGCGGGCGCCTGCAGCTTGGTGGCGCACAATTTGCTGCTCAGCTGCTCCACGGCGCACACCGGCGGCTTGGCCGGGAACTCCTCGGGCGGCTTATCCTCCACAGTCGTCTTGTGCGTCGTTTCCGGCGGCAGATGCGTCGTCGGCTTCAGTTTGCGATTGACGGGCGGGCAGTCGGCCTGCTCGATGAAGTCATAGCGGAACACATTGCCCTCCATTATGCTGGGTGCTGCATTCGTATAGCAGTGCTGGCGTGGCAGCGTGCGTGCACTCGTCGGCGAATTGCTGGCCGTCTTGGCGCTCTGTGGCACTGCAGCCGAAGCCAAGCTCGGCGTCACCAGTGCTCCCGCACTAGCCACATCGGCCATCAGATTCGGCGTGGAGGCGGCAATGGGATTCGAATTGTGTGGACTCGTCACGGGGCGATCGCCCAGCAGCTGGCCGACATTGCAGTAGGGCAGCTGATGCGAGCGTGGAATGTCGTAGCTCTCCTCGATCAACGAGGAGTGGGCGTGTCGCGTCGCCGCCGCAATCGCCGGCGAGGTGTTCTCCGTGTCCGACAGCTGCGGCAGGTCGCGCGGCAACCTGCGAAAAATTCAGAGTTAGTTGCTGCAATTGGACTGGATTGATATCCTCTCACTTTTCATTCTCCTTAAAGTCCAGTATGAGATTATTCTTATTCTTTAGCACCTTGGCCAGCTTCTCGAGCGTGCGCTGATCGCCTGCGCCCTGTTCCGCAGCTTCTGCCAGCTTCTCGCCGTGCTTCTCCTGCGCTGTGGGCGCATCGTCGGGCATTTTGGAGAAGCGCTGCGAAAAGGTCAGCACAAAGGACTCGTTCTCAATGGAGCTGTCCGAGGGACGAGTGTTGCGATCTGCTGGAAGCAAAGCTCTATTAGAACTATGACTAGTTGGATTGCTGTACCAAGCCCAAGCTCACCAGTATTCTCGCGCAGTGGCAGCGGATGCGCCCACTCGTCGTCATCGGTGAAGACACTCTCCGAGTCCGAGTCGGAGCGCTGACTGCGCTGCTGTTGCTGCTGCTGCTGTAGCTTGCTGCTCGCATTGGCCAGCTGCTGCTGCAAAGAGTAAGTAAATTAGTTTGACAGAATCTTCCATTGGCAATTGAGCTCTGCCTCCTACCAGACTGCAGTTGGTGATCTTGGGCGAGTAGGACTGATCGTTGGTCAGATTCAATCCGATGTTGTTGTTGTTGTTGTGGCTGCGCGGCGTATCATAGAACTTGGGATCGAGATTGTTGAGCGCAGCGCCCGCTGCAGGCGCATGACTGTCGGCCAGCAGCCTGGGGCTGCCCGTAAAGCACTCGCTGATGGGTATATACGGCCCGGAGGCGGTGCTCAGCGCCGGAGATGCCTGCACGCTGCTGCTGCTGTGCTGCTGCGCTGTGGCCTCGGCCAGCGTCTGCTGCGTTAGCACCAGATGCTCGGGCAGTTTGCGCACAACGCCATTGGAATTGACAGCGAGACGCGCCGCTGCAGTCTGTGCTTGGACCTGTGCCTGTGCCTGCGCTTGGGCCTGCGCTTGTGCCTGCGCTTGCGCCTGTGCCTGTGCCTGGATGAGCGCACTCTGATTCAAGTAGAGCGCCGTGGCGGGTGAGGGCGGCGGCTGCTGCTGCGCCGCCGAGAGCAACTGCTGCTGATCGAAGTGCGCGTCGCAGAGCAGCGTCTCGCGATTGTTGTAGTCCGTGTTGACGTACACCGAATCCGAGTTGTTGTTCGCGCTCTGCGGCTGCTGATCGATGACGGCGGCGCGTCGCAGCAGCGTGCTGCCCGCCGCACCCGTTGTGCCCGCCGACGAGGAGTGCAGCGATGTTGTCGTTGTGTTCGGCGTGGAGTTGCTCAGCGCGCCGCTCGAGCTCGTGTGCTGCTGTGTGCCGCTGCCGTCTGTGCAAGGAGTAGAAGTAGGAGTCAGTGACAGGTTTCAGCCCCGGCGAAAGTGAAAGTCGTTGGGCAACTTACCTGCTGCTGCTGCTGCTGCTGCGGCTGCTGCCGCTGCTGTGGAGCTCGCTGTGGCGCCCAGTGGCAGCTCATTGGACTGCTTGGTGTCGTGCAGATGGCACACCTGGCAGATGCAGTTCACCCAGTCACGCATGCTGGCCTCGGTCTCGGCTGCCAGGTAGTAGGTGCGCTTCGGCGTCTTGATGTCGAACATAAACTGGAACTTCTGCTTGCGATTCTCGAGCCGCAGCCCGCAGTCGACCTGCTCGCACTGATCCAAATCGATGACGCCCTTCAGCTTGCGGCAATATTGATCCGTGTAGTATTCAAGGCAGAACTGCTCCGGTATCTCGCCCTGCTTCAGTGTGAACCAGCGGCGACGCCAGCGCTGCGAACGAGCATGCAAAACAAATAGAAAGTTACACCCAGTTTCGCATCGATAAGACGCAGACGTTGACGTTGACAGGGACAACCCAGCGGGCAGGCGGACAGCCGGACAGCGAGCATATGCTATGGATGGATATGGGGCGCAGTGCACGCTGCGACCACGACGAGCGACAACTGCCAGCGACTGCGACTATCAGCAGCAGCAGCGGCAGCGGTGAGTAAGCGAAACGACGCTGCGCTGCCAACGTCGACGTCGGCGTCGCTGCTTGCTGCTGTTACTTTTCCGCGAAAAACATTTGCATGGCAATTTTCTTCGGTAATCGAGGGCTCAACACACACACACACACACACACCCACACCCACTCGACATTGCCCAACTACGTGGCAGAGTCCGGCCCAAAGTCTATTGACTTCGCGCTGTGCTTGGATTACCTATGTCTCCCTCTCTCCCCGCTCCCTCTAACTATATCAACTGCTCTCTGGCTTTATAAATTAGTGTAGCAACAATTAAACACAATAGTTCAGATAGAGCGCGCTATATAGTCTACATATCTACAGTACATGGCGTCAAGCGCATGTCGGAAGTCCAAAAGGTCACGATCAACGGATTTGCGACGTTTTGCTATAAAAACAAGCAAAAAGCTGAGCCAAAGCTAAGCGTGAGTCGCCTGGCAACTACCCTGTAGGCCCATCTAAACAATAAATACTCCAGTGCTTGCTTTAAAAATAGAACATCTACAGATACTTGCAGATACAGATACTTTCCAGGGTGTTCAATGAAAATCCCATAATCAGAGAATAAATTGTTAATTTTATAGTTTCCTGTTATTGTATATAGTAAGTTCTGGATAAGTAGGAAATTCGTGCATTCAGTAATACGGACACTTAGGTTAAAAATAACCATCGGAACATTTTCCTTGTATCATTAAAAATAGCAAGAGCGAAGATTAATTAATTCTCCGGATTATGGAGAAACTACTGTATGTTTAGTTGTCGATTTAAAAACATTTCGACTTGATGGAAAATGTATCTTATCAATAAAATAATAGCTTAACTGTGTATAAGTTACTGAAACTAATCTTTTAGCAGCTTACTGTGAAATTTGTGCTGTTTTCAATCTATTAAAAAATACCTAAGCATTATAATTTCATTTTTTTTAACCGGAAGATTATTACCTACTTGAGAGCGTTTAGCAGTCTAGTTTGTAGGATACTTCTAACGATATTCAAAATAAATTTACAGCTAGTATAGTTAAGTAACTGCTTTAATGAATATAGATTAAGTTTACGAAGACAGTACGGTTTTAAAAGCTATAGACTCATACGAAACTTTAATCCATATCAATTCTAGGGCATATGAAACCAATTCAAAGGCAAATCTTTATCTAAATTGTCTAATAACTGTTTATATTGAGCTGTATCAAGTCAAGGCATTTTCCATGCATGCTCTGCAACTTGTAAGCAAAGTTGGCACAGTTTTCATGCTGTTCAGGAATATATAAATATTATATATTAAGTTTTTGAAAACAAAACTTGTCTACTTGCACGAGACTCGTACTAAAAATGTTTCAGCCTATATTAAGAGTATTTCCAAATGCATTGAAAATCAAATCTACATAGAAACACAAAATGTTCAAGAATATATTGAATATATATATAAATATAGCACAGTTTTACTTGCAAGAGATTAGTAATACTTTATCAGTACAGATGCCAGGGTATTTAGAGTGATATGCAAAAACAAAACAAAAGCCTTATAGTCGCATTACTTATGAAAATAATCAAGGGGTATTACGTGCATCTTCTAGTACCCATCAGCAAAATTTGCACTCTGTTTCTCTCACAGTTTCACGCGTAATTCAATTATAAACAATGAACATGATGCCAAACACAAGCAAACAAACACACACACAGCAGGGGCAGTATGGAAAAATTGGCAGCCTGTAGAGCAGAGATACGCAGCTAATTTTCTTCAGGCATATAATGAAAACAAGGCATACACACACACACATACACATGTGTACAGATATGTATCTGCATGTAGGATGTATATAGCCCCTATATAGGGATCGCCTGGAACAACGCACAACAAGTGCGTCATTGTTTTTGTGCGCTTATCGTGCAAGAGATTTATTAGTGTGTGTATGTGTGTGTGTATGTACAACATGCTGCTTGTCTCTGTGTGTGTGCGTGTTTGCTTGCATGTATGGTACATAAGCGCAACAGATGTACGTGCCTGCGCCTTGCGCTGATCGCTTGGAGGCCACTTTCTACTTGAGGCTAAATTCGATTAAACAACAGTTGTTGTTGTTGTTGTAGTTGTTGTAGCTGCTGTCGTAGTTGTTGTTGTCGTAATTTAATACGCAACGCCGCTAGCGGCGCTTAACGGTTAACGCAAGGTAAACATTTAATTAAGCGTAAACTCTGCTTAAGGTTCCCACGCCAAGCAGCCAGACAGAGAGAGAGCGAGAGAGGCACGCACACACACACACATGGGCAAAGCTCATTCATAGTTTACAAACAACAACAAGAAGTGCGCCAGTTGCTTGTGGTTTTGCGCTTGTTTGCATTTCAATCATTTCCCCACACAGCAGCCATGCACACATGACACACACACACACGCACACAGACGCAGTCGCTTAGTAATGAATTAAAAATGATTATCGGACACACAACAACAACAAACAAACCAATAATAATCGCACGCACACACACACACAAGCTCTCTCGACACACGCACACACACACGCGCACGAGAAGATGTACACAGAACGTAATTGTATAAAAATGCCACTGGTTGGTGCGTTTCCTCGCATGACTCAGTGTACAGCAAGCGGAAGAAACAGTTAAATATTTTCTTGCTGCTGCAGTTGGGCCATTTTACCGTATGCTCGAGCAGTTAGTTAATTGCACATTTAACTGGCCATTTGGCGCAGTGGTATTTGTGTTGTGTGTTGTTGTTGGAAAATTGTGGCTGTGGCTGCGGCTGCAGCAAATCGTTGCGGGGTATAACTTACAGCACGCCAAATGCGTTTCGTGGGCGGCGATTTGATTAGCCATCCCTCGTGGAATGTGCTATCCATCATTTTGTGTGTGCACACACGCTTGTGGAATTCAATTAAATTACAATTTTCTCCTTACACTCAGCAAACACACAACAGGCGCGACTCGCGCATAGACAGAACGCTTGCGTTCGGGATGGCAGTGCATATCGATAGAGTGCATATCGATGATCAGCACGATGTTGCGTGACTGGTAATCGATCGCTGGTATTTTGGCAAGGCAATCTTAAAGTTATGAGGGTTTTCGAATGTATTTAATTGATATTTTTCAAATATGCTCTCATTTCTACATTTATAAGCTTGCAACATAATTTAACTGCTTGCAGCGCATGGCAATATTAAATCGGCTGCATTCAATAGTTAACAGCACTGTTAAGGCATATGCCACTGTTAACGCAAAAAGGAGCGCACTTAACAGCAAACAAGTTGTTGTCTGTTAACTTCGTATCACTTTATGCATTTATAACTAAATTTAATAAACAAATCACTTTATTTGTTTAGAAATAAATTTTATTCCGTCGCGTCAATTGTATGCTGAGAGCATACAGCGTTTCCATACACATTCGCATAATTATACCAAAGAGTGCAGCAGCAACGCAACACAACACGCCGATCTCAGACGGAACCTTTTCCTGCTCCTGCTCCTCCCGCTTATTTGTCCTTGGAGTCGCCCTTGCCACCACGAATCCTACCGGTACGACGGGCAGCGATGAGACCGACCTTGCGACCAGCGGATGTGCCACGCTTGACGGTCGAGGCCTTACCAATATGTTGATGGTTACCACCACCGTGGGGATGCTCCACAGGGTTCATGGCAACACCACGCACCTTCGGCCAGCTGTTGCGCTTCACCTTGTACTTGTGATAGGCACGACCGGCCTTCAGGATGGGCTTGTCGATACGACCGCCGCCGGCGACGATGCCGACCATGGCGCGGTTGGCCGATGGCACAACCTTCTTGGCGCCCGAGGGCAGCTTGACACGGGTCTTCTTCGTGTCGGGATTGTGGGCAATCACGGTGGCATAGTTGCCAGAGGTGCGCGCCAAGCGTCCGCGATCACCGGTCTTCTCCTCCAGGTTGCAGATGATGGTACCCTCGGGCATCTGGCTCAGGGGCATCACGTTGCCGATCTGCAGGGTAGCCTTGCGGCCGCAGTACACGAACTGGCCGGTGTGCATGCCCTCGGGGGCGATGAACAGCTCCTTGCGGATCTTGTAGCGGTAGGGGTCACGGAAGTGAACGACGGCCAAGGGCGCGCCACGACCGGGATCGTGCACGATGTCCTACAAAACACAACAGCGACAGATCAGCAACCAATTGAAGCAGAAAACTCTTTAGTCATCGCAACAACAACAACAACAATTTACCTTGACGACGCCGCGAATGTAGCCGGAGCGCTCGGCAAAGTCCAGAGAACGCAGCTTGGCGGCTCCCTTGCGCTTCTTGACGTGCGCCTTGAAGACGGAGCCAGCGCCCTTACGTTGTGCACGAATTACACGACCCATTTCTGCAATGGAGAAGGGGAGACGACGCCATTAATGTTTGCTACTCCAACCACTATATTTTTTATCTTTCTATTCCACACAGTCTGTGATTTCGGCACAAATATCATTTGCAGGCACTAGATCGATATCCATTTTTATCGTTTTGTTTATTATTTATTGCGGATGCAGTAGGCAATGTATTTAATTTTTCGATTTACATTTAGCAGTCGACACCTACCGATGCTCGGGTAAAAAAGAAAAGAGAGAAGAGGAAGAGAGACGCAAATTGTCAAAGTTGTGACAGCTAGCGCTGCTAACTTCACGTTTTCCGTCAGCTGTTCAGTCGATAGTCCAGTGTTCGCTAACACGCACTGTTATCGCTGGCAGCCAGTGAAGCGATAACAAACCGATAGTAATCCCCACGCGGGCGAACAATCGAAAAAGCTCAATTTGAATTGCAGTTGATTTTTTTTTTTTGTTTATTTTTGTATTTTTTGAGATTATATATAATAATTCTTTTACGATTTAGATTTACATTCATTTCTTCATCTTCAATTTACTTGTTTTATTTTAGAAATAAAGTAAGCATTTTATTACTAATTCGGTTTAAATTGCATTTAAGTGCATTTTTTGTTTGCTTTAAAGAACAATTTTAAATATTGGGGCGGGACATGGGGGGAATACATTTATTTTCTTCGCTAACACAAAACAAATAATATTTCAAATATTGAGTTCATTGAGACGGGTAGTATTTTTGTTTTTTGTTTTTGTTGATTGACGCACTCGAGAAACGACACAGGAAACAAGTAAGAATAGATCGTAATTTGACATGTGTATTGGTTTTGTTGCTGTTGTTGTTGTTGTTGCTGTTGTGTGCCGATCTTTAGTAGAATATAATGTTATAGAATGTGTTGTTGGTATTGCAACGTAGCCATAACTAAGCTTAAGAAACTGTTCACACATGGAATACGTAACGAGAACAAACGGAAACAAAACAAGGGAAATTCACAGCACACAAGCGGAGTTCGGAGTTCAGAGTTCAACGGATCGAACGAACGATCGCGTTCGTAATTAATTGAATTCTTGTAATTTGCAATTAGCGATTTGTAATTTTAACATGCTAGATTTTTATATAGAATTTTTCTTTTCGTTACGTTCTCATCGTTTTTTAGTTCTGTATAAAAGTTCAGTAAAAAATGCAGCTTAACTAGGTTCATCGAATTCCCTCCAATCTTGTTATCAAGGTAAGGTAAGTTAGTTCTTCCATATCTTTTGACATACATTCTCTTCTGTTGCCTATGCTTATGCTTATTACTGTCACGCATATGCTGCCAATCAATCAATCAATCCAATATCAATCATAAGTAGGCTCAATTTTAATTGTTAAGCATTTCTCGCAGTTGCAGTGTGAGTCGCGTCTCTTTATAATACACATAATCATCAATCATCATCAATCATAATTGCTTCGACGTTTGCTTGCTCTCTGCATCGCTCAGCAGCCTTCTATATTTTTTTTATATTTTTTATTTACTTGCTTCTATCACTTAGTTTTTACAATGGCGCTTTTCTTTTCTTTACGTTTCCGCTTCAGTTTCCGCTAACTTGTCGCCTAGAACTGAGCACAGACAGCGACATTACTTTAGTATGGTTCTACTGCTCCAATAATGCTGCTGCTCGAGCATCTAGCACGAGGGGGAAACAAATTGCATGCTTCTTCGTAATGCTCGTTTGTCTTGTGTTATCTCTCGATATATATATTATTTCATACTTTTGTTGTTCTTTTGTTTTGCTGCGTTGCTTGCTTTAACTTAGGCGTAACTCATAGGCAAATAATAATAATAATATAATAATAATAAGTAGAAAACAACATGCACACAATTCTAAATGACATTTGTAATGAAATTGCGGTGTGTGTGTGTGTGTTTTTGTGTGCATATAAATTATTCGCGATTCAGCGCTACACATATGTGTGTGTATCTGTGTGTACTGCTCATCAAACAACTTGCATTGTTTTTTTTTTTTTTTTGTTCTGCCATTCGCTCTGTTCTAGACTGTTTTTCTACTCAGGGAAAAACCTCGACGAGTGAGCTTTGTTCTCAATGCAATTAATTAATTCCATAATTAACGCTCGCTTAAAATCCTGCACTCAGCTGTAGAGTATCTATCGTACTACTTCGTCATCTTCCTCTTGGTTTTTATAGCACATTACTAATTGAAACGTTGTTCTCGTGAATCATAAGCACATGTTTACGTTTGAGTCTGTGTGTGTGTGTGTGGTGTATGTGGCGTGTGTACTATGTATAGGATGGTCTCACTTACAAATTATGCACTTTTTACTTAAACGAGCTAATTCTCTTCATAATGTGTGATCTCGCTTCAGATCAACTTGTAAAATAAACAGAAAATGTTGTGTGTGTGTGGATGTGTGTGTTGCTGTGTGTGGTTGTGTTAATTGTTGCCATGTTGTCGAAGTTCTGCCAGTGTGAATTGTGGTTCTACCAATTGGCCATGCCCGGCTTGTTGAGCGTCATGAAGTAGATTTGACACGATGAAGCACCTTTGGCACTGCTGAAGAATACTTTGTCGTTGCGCTCGCAGAGGAATTTCAAGCGCTGCGCCTTCTTGTGCATGAACACACCATCCAAATGACCGCTCTCAACCGAACGTATCTGCAGATGGATCAAGAATATATATAGAGAGTTTTAGAGAAGCTATTAGCGTAATAGACGTACCTCTATTGCTTTATTGCCCCAGCCCATAATCTGTCCAGTGCCTATGTATGCCACCGATGTGGGCATTTCGCCCCACTGTGCAGAGAGAGAGAGAGAGAGAGAGGAAGATGTTAAAGCCTGCAAATATACCTCCAAACTGATTATGTGGCACTTGCCTGCAGCACAATGTTCTTGGACACACGCCCGCCGGTGTTCACATAGACGCCCTCGTTGTCATAGCACAGCAGTAGTTGCATACCGTTTGAGTTTGGAAGCGCCACAATACAATGCGGAATGATTGCACCCTGAGTCTGTAGGTGTATGTAGAATGACAGCAATTAAAGTATATATCCAATAAGTATAGTACGATGTGCCACTCACATGCTTAGGAAGATATATATCGTATACTTCAGCCGAGTCCAGATCAACCGCATGGAAACCCTCAGCGGAACCATAAATCACTTTCAGTCTCGACTGATCCTCAATGGTGAGATCGACCAAAAGCGGGCGATGTTCCAGTTCACCGAAATTCTGAAAGATCGCAAAGGAATATATTAAAATATATCTCTCATATATAGTTACGAAGTCAAAGTTATTCTCACCTTAAATGCCATAAATTTGTGATATGGTTTGGGCGCCCATGCATAAATTTCAATCGAGTCTTTTAATGCGATCACTAGGAACTTAATCCTCTCGTATTTGACAATCTTAAAATGTACAGCACCTTGTAGATCACCAACATTTATCCAGCCATTGCGGCGTTCCACTTGCTGCAGCGACAAGACAGAGACAAGTTAATATGAGTAGTTTTAATGACCTAGCTAGGACCTACATCAGAGAGGCCATCGGTGCGCAAGATCTTGGACTTGAGCCAGGATAGATAATAGACGCGCACGCGATTCTTCTTGCCCGATATGGTAACCAATATGTTTTGACCCTCTAGCACCTCCATTTGTTGGAAACGGCGACGCGAGATCAGCTGATAGACCTATAATATAGACATAAATATATATTAAACCAAGTGCATGTGTTAGCATTATACGATTCGATGCTTACCTTGCCCTGACCGGAGCGATCGAGCAGCATGAGTCCGTTCTCGGTGCCAATTAGCAAATTGACGCCCCACAACGCGGCGCAGAGTATCTCCGAGTTGAAGCGCTTCTTATACTTACGTATCTCGGGCGTATCGTTGGACGCCTCGTGCGACGTGGGCGTTACATTCACATTCACCGTCGACTCGCGACGCGTCGGACCCGAGCCGCCGGCACCGAAGCCAAAGGTGAGGAAGCTGCGTTGTTTCTGTTGCAGCGCGTACGCGTGCGGTGGCAAGTGTGAGTTCGACATGGACATAGAGTTGTTCGGATTGTTCGCATTCGATGTGGACGAGGAGCAGGGCGTCAGGTGAAGAATGTTCGCGGAGGAGGAAGAAGCAGATTTAAGCAATAAATTAGTAATACTGCTGGTAGAACGCGTTTTACTAATCGAATTCTTTGGCGAGTTCTGGCGAGAATTCGATTGCGACGAGGCCAGCGAAATTGTCGACTGTGGTGAATTATTACTGCTAATAATCACGCCGCCGACAACGCTGCCACCGCCATGACCGTGGCCGCCAACGCCGACGGCGACGCCTCCGGCGCTGCTGCTGCTGCTGACGCCGCCGCCGCTGCTGCCGCTGCTGCTAGCGATAAACGATTTCGATGGCGTGGAATGCACGGATGAACTAATGGCCGCTTGATACTTTATCGATAGTTTGCATTGATAGTTTGTTTGATTGATTGATTGGTTGATTGTTTGGTTGGTTTTGGTTTTTGTATTCGTAATTAAAGAGAAAAGAAAATAGAAAAAGTGCAAGAAAAATTTGTAATTAGTCTTCGAGTTGGCAACAAAATAAATTCATTAATAAATTAAACATGCTGAGGGATTGTTGGCGGGTGCTTGTTGTATAGTGCAGGTAGGTGTGTGTGTGTATATGTGTGTGTGGGTGGGTAAGTATTGAGTGCTGCTTAAGCTAGCGACAATTAAAGTAAAACTCATTAGCCAAACTAGATTTGCTTTATTAGAGAACACAGAGAGCATTGAGAGAGTTGATAATAAAACGAAAGAAATGTGATTAGTCTTTCCCCAGAGGCCAATGGTAAATAAAACGTATAAGGTGTGTACGAAAGTATGTGTGTGTTTTTGTGTGTGTGTGTAGAAAAACAATAAGAATGATACAGGTTTATAGTAAAGCCGCATTTCCAATTTTAAAAAATATCGAATGAAGAATGGAGAATAAAAAATAACTAAACGGAATTTCATTCTTTTGTATATATATTACCGATCAGAGCGATCAAAATACCCTGACAATGATGATTATAAGTAAATAACTTATAATGGTGAAAAAACAATGAGCTTTTGTATGCTTTGGAGTTTACAGCGCCACAGCGCAGGGAATGTTAGTGACAGTGACATGTAGCTGGCTGCTATGCAATACAACAAAGCTCAACCGAAATGGCGTGCATAGTGGAACGCAATGCATAATTTAGCTAGCAGAAATTTATAGTATTTATACAGCACAAAGAAAACATTCGAATTATGTACACAGAAAAGACAAAAAACAATTGACATTCCTGGTGCAAGACTTTATACAAATTGTTGAGTAATTATTAGAATATATCCCTGCACAATAAAAAGTATGTATAATACATATGAAGCATTGAGAACGTAATGAAAGTTGATTGAAAACATAAATTTTGTACATAAATAGAATTAATTTGTGTTTATTTTTTTGGGTGTTGTTGTTGGAGGTATGTAGAAATGCTTTTTGTAGAGATTTTAAGTGTTGGTGGTTGGATACTATTGCTGTAGTTGTTGTTTTTCATACTTACTATTGTAAATTTTGGTTTGTTTGTAATTGATTTGTATTTTGTAATTTGTTAGAATATATCGTAGTGGCCATCAGCTCAAACGTTGCGGAAAGACAAAGCACAATTAAGAAGAAATTGTTTGTAACGTTTTTAATTTGGTTTTGGTTTCGGTTAAATTTAAATTTCTTGTTTTTATATGATTTTTCGTAAATTGAATTAATGTCATGCACTTGTGAAAGCTGCGAATCGCATGCATAATTTATATATGTACGTATTCTTTTATTATTTTATTAGAATTGTCAACCAATTTGATATTGTTTAATGTAGTTTCTTGATCTCGTTACGCGCTCTTCATAATGAACTTTGCTCCACGTCAAAGAAAAATGTTTATGCTAAGATATTCTTTGAGATTAGTTACAACTAAGGGGTTAGGAGGTAATTCCGAAATCTAAATCAAACTTGATCAAAGCACAAGAAATTATAACATACGAATTTCGATAATTTTGATATTCTACTGAAATACGTTTGATTTTTGCAGTGACTTGAACACCTTGAAATGATCACTCTTTGATCTTGAACATAGTATTTCATCAGAACTTCTAAAAGAACACAAATTAAACACATGGACCCACAGTGCAAATAGTTATGAGAAGTTAACACTAATTCTGAAATGTTAAGTGCTCGAAAAGCGAAAATGTGATGATACTTGGCTCCTCTCATGTTTGGTTATTCATTAATTTAGTCGCAACCCACAAAGGCAAAAGAACTGTGAGAATGACAGAGACAAGGCGAATGGCTCGACTTCTAGTTCGATTTCTCCCTTGAGTTTCTCGACTATATATGCACGGGACAAAACACAACAAAGCAAAAAATGAGGGACTGCTTTTGAGTAAAGTTAGAAGAACAAATAACAATAAAAATAAACAGAAACTCACAACTCGACTGAGAGTCGAGCAAGAGAACGCACAGAACACACAATGAATTATCGAGTCAAATTCATAAATACGAGTATTAATAATTTCACCAGGGTGCTACTCACCTCCTCACTGGATGATTTATCGTGGCGCGGCGGTGTCGCCGGCGAGGCCTGGCTGAGCAGATCGGGCAGAACGCTGCTGGTCCGAGTTCCGGGGGTGCCAAGGCCGCTGTTGTCTCCACCAGCACCGCTACCAGCTACACCGCGATTCTGTTACAGGTAGAAAGGGGGAGAGAGAGAAATTGCATGAGAAAAGTTGACAATCTGAAAGTTTTTAATGGCGGTAATAAATTTGAAAACATACATTTGGAAATGATATTTGAAATTAAAAAACGAGAATGTGTTAAATAAATGCTTCAAATAAGGTAACACAACAAAAAGTAATGAATATAAAACTGAAGGAGTCGTCCAAAGAGATAGAGGGAGAGTGTGAGAGAGAGCAAAATGAATGCCAATGAGATACTTAAGAATACAAAGGCACCTACGGAGCGAGTTCTTAAAACAGGACCCCGTAGGAGGCTTAACAATTATGGGCTTATGAACTAAAACATGAATACATTTTTCTTTCTAAGAGTCATTGCAGCTTTCAACCCAAAATTTGCTTAGCTTAGCACAACTTTCTCGGGGGAAATTCGAAGGTTTCGCAGCTCTGCTCACAGCAGGCAAAACGTTACTCAAGTTGCAAGCACTATAATTTTTCCTTCGGTTATAGACATTTTTTACTAGGCTAACCAAACCAATAACTTGCTCACAACAGAAACAATTTACCATACGCAATAAACTTGTCAAAATTGCAGAGTATATATTAAATACAGAAAATGTATAGATATAAAGCATTTGGATTATCTTCACCATATCTAGTACAAAATTAAAATCAATATTACAGTCCTAATAGAAGTAATTACTAATTAGTTAAAGCTGCTGTCTAATTATATAAATCAGGTATATTTTATACAATATGCCAAGATCTTGATTTGAGAGTTGCAAGTTCTCTTATTAATTTCAATAGTTTTACTGCCGTACCCTTACCAAAATTTCAATAAGAGTAACACGATGAATTAATGAAATTATTTACATGTATATAGTAAGCTTAAAAGTCAAGCCTGAAAAATTGAAAGCTTAGCGCTATTTATTCATTTATTTATTTTTTTATTTGCATCTCATTAGCATTCGATACTTTTGCTTTTAGGTGATTGCTAAAATTATATACACGCGATAGTACGGTTATTGATACTTAGATCTGACCGGCTACCAATTAGAAAGCAACGCCTTGAGGTACGCTTCTTATGCATATACCATATATTGTTAAGATGTTATAAATCAAGCATTAAATGTCCATTAGTGACGACTTCCAAGCCAACCGCTATAGCAATTTTAAAGTATTTAGTATAGTACAGTATTATAAATGTTAATTCGAATTAGACAGCGAACAATTTATGGAGTTATTCGGTATGGTTCTCATCAGAAGATTAATGCAAATGCAGACATGCTTGGCAAGGCCAACAAAGTACAGAAGCAGGAAGGGAAATGAATGCAAACGTTATTAACAGCATTGCTTATTGGCCAGGCTGTTAGTGCAATGTTATTAGCAGAATGCTGCTAACGCTGCGATAAATGGTGATGCGAGCGAGCGAGAGAGAGACAGAGAGCGATGCGTGTGTTGGTGTGCGTGTACATGTGTTGGTGAATATGGGGAGTTCTAGCCAAATGTAAATATTTGATTATATTTTGGTTTTTGTTTTGCTTTCAAGTAGTTTTTGGTTTGGTTTACGTTTCTGGCGCCAAGACAAAACACAATAATGAACGATTATTATTATTTTTTTTTTTTGTTGTAATTGGTTTTTCATCTGTTCTGCCGTTTCGTTTGTTTTCAATGCGTGCGAGCTGAGAACGTTTACCTGCTGCTGCTGTAGCTGTAATTGTTGCTGCTGCTGTTGTTGTTGCTGCTGCTGTTGTTGCTGCTGTTGCTGCTGGGCACGCGCCGCTGCATTCTGCAGCACAATGACAGACTCAGTCTTCTCGCGACGCGGACGCAGAAAATCTAAATTGGCCCAACTGGACTTGGTTGGCGCAGCTGCAGCAGCCTTGGTTGCTGCGCTCGTTGCTGCTGTTATTGTTGTTGTTGTCGCAGCAGCTGCTGCTGTTGTTGTTGTTGCATTGGTAGCTTTGGCTCTGGCAGTTGCAGCTCTGTGCGTGTTGCTCTCCTTGCTGACGTTGTAGCTGTTCTTGATGTTGTAAATACTATTCCTATACGCAATGGCGCGCTGCGACGCTTCATCCTGACACGCAGCATTTTTGGCACTGCTGCTGCTGCTGCTGCCGCTCAGCACGGCAGAGTGTCGCTTTGTTAAGGGGAAAAAGTCAGAGTTTTCACGCCTAAAGCAGCGCACAAAGCTGGGCTGCTGCTGCTGCTCCTTCTGCTGCTGCTGCGGCTGTGTGGAGCTGCCGCTGCTGCTACGTTCTTTGGCTACGATGGCGGCAGAGGAGCTGGCGCCCTTCAGCGGCTGATAACCCTTGGGCACAGGACGGGCTATGGCCTCGGCAACGCTGGCGCGCTGCAGCTTCGCCTCCACCTTCAGCGTGCTCAGGTACGAGCTGCGACTGAGACTGGCTGTTGTGCTGCCACCGCTGCCGCTGCCACTGCCACTGCCACTGCTGCTGGCAGCGGCGCCGTCGCTGCCGATGCCGGCAAAGAATTTATCAAAGTTCCAATCACGCAAGAGTTTCGCCTCGTCGCCGCGCTTCGAGGCGTGCGAAGTGGAAGCGGATTTTTGTAAGCGATTTATGTTTTGTTCTAATTTCTGTTTACAGTTGCAAGTTGTTGTTGTGGTTGTTGAAGGGGGACAGTTGTTGTTGTTGATGGTGTTGTTGTTGTTGTTGTAAGTAGCAACGCAAGAGAAGAATTGTTGTTAGGTTTTTGTCAGCTTGCACATTACATTTCTACATTCTAAGTTCCTTCTTCTTCTCCCATTCTACGCCCAGATAAAAAAAAAACAATAAACTGTAGACTGTGGCATGGAAAGTTTTTCATGAATTCTCGCATTGCATTGCATTCGCCATACTTGTATACGTGTATGCATTTGTATGTATGGTATGTATGTGCGATATATGTTGTATATGTATATATATTGATAAGTTTGTTTGTGAGGGTGGATAATGCACTCGGTGCAGAGGTGTCTACATACATACATACATCGTGGTGGCATATAGGAGTATATCATATCAGGTGTCAGGTGTCGTCGCGACCAGTCGAAACCCCTTGTCTACCATATATACAATAAATCAGTTCATGTATGTACAGACCGAAAGCGATAGTCACAACTAACTATCGCTAAAAATGCGGCCGATATCAGCAGCTTCAAGTGGGGCTAGTCAGTGTCTGTGTAAACATTCTATGCACCGGTGTGTGTGTGACTTTAAATTTCAACGAGGGGTATTCGAGAAATTCAAATATTTAGAAATCAAAATCAAAATCAAAGAAAATAAAGAAAACTAAATTTTTACAAGGGAAATTCACGAAAAAGTTTCATACTCAACAGACTAATCGCATTAAGTATTACAATATTTAGTAGGGAAATGTTTGTATGTATGTAATTCGTAAATCGAGCTAGTTCTGCAAATCGGCTGGTTAATACTTAGATCAATTTATTACCATATCATGTAAATGCTGCAAGAGTTGTCTAAATAGAACCACAACCATCCGCAGTATATTTTGTTGTCTTAAGTAGCTAGTATTATATTAAATTAATTCATTAAATTTGTTTTAATTAATTCGCTCTTAACTGCTTGTTGTTGTTTAGACCTTTAACCCTACTACAGAAGCTAATTACAGTTTGTACAGCTGCCTGAGCTAACGTCACTGCCAAAAAGATCGCAAATCTCGAATGAAAGATCAAAACTAAAGTAAAAACTCAACTTAAAGAACATACTAAAAGAAACTATAAGTAAGTATATATAGTTATTAGACAGAAAGAGTTAACGGTATGCAGCGTCTGCGGTTTGGTACTTACGCGCTTCATGATCAACGTACGATCGCCGGCCTGATCATCGTCGTCCGGCGTCGGTGGCAATGGTCGGTTAGGTGGCCCACCGCTGCCGTGGGTCAGCGGTGTTGTCGTTGTTGTTGTTGTCGAGTCCTCGGAGACGGGTCCCAGGCCGGGCCTATATGAAAATTCGGGTCTGAACAAAACAACCAAACGAAATCCGAAACGAAGCACAAAACAAACAAAAAAAAACGGGCGGGCAATTCGAAATTCAAAATTGAAATTATATTCAAAAATTAACGTGAGGATTGTGGTGTGAAAATCGAAACAAAAGATCGATAAATAGGGTGAGAGAAAGTTGAGAATGTTCTGAGTGAGAATGCAATATCAAAAGAAGAACAAAATTATACTCTACAAGGAGCATTGTGGTATTATGATTCTTCCAATGCTTTTCTCATAGAGAGAATCATTAGACACAAAACTCTCCCGACAAAACGAGGATTTAGTCTATATAGATATGTTTCTACTACACGCATGTATATACTGTGCAGATCTGCCACACCTTCCGTTTTGAGTTGCCTGCTTTTGTGGGAAGCGAGGGTGCTAGGTGTGCGTGTAATACTTACAGCGGCTTGGGCGGATCGCTGGCGAGCAGTGTGCCATCGTTGCGTGCCCGATCGTTGGGCTCATCCGGTTCGCTGTCCGAGTCGCTGCTGTCGAGCGGATCCAGCGGATTGACCGGCTGTCCCAGATGATTGTTCGCCTGCTGGGGCAACGCGGCCGCCGGCTTGGACGACGACGACGAGGCCGACACACAGATGGCCCCGTTTCCGGCGGCAGCTCCCGACTGCCGATTGTTGCGTGGCGGCGCCTCCGGCTGAGCCTGTTGCTGCTGCTGTCCAGCATTGGTTGCTGCTGCTGCTGCTGTCTGGGGCTGCGGCTGTTGGAAGGAGACCACGCCCAATTCATTTAATTGTGCTGCTAACTCATCCAAATGATCCTACGTTTTTGTATTTTACAATAGATTTTGATTTTCGGGTCAAGTTTTCGAATGCACACGGAGGATTTTCGTGTTCGTGTATGTGTGTGTGTGTTGTTGTTGTGTGTATGTGTGTGTGTGTGTGTGTTGCACGTGGTACCACACCACAGTTGTAGTTGCAGTTGTTGTAGTTGTTTCGGATGGGGGCAAATTCGATTGTATCGGGGTGGAACGAAAAGTAAGAGAGCATTAGACTGGTTTGCACCTTTCACTTCTTATATACAAGAAACAGATTGATAAATAACGAACAGGGCCAGACGTTAGAGAAAGCTCGGTTAGTTTTTATCTATGAAGCTCTTGGTTAGTTCTTCAGTTACAGCAAACCAAATTTCAATTTCGAACTGCGCGCTATTTATAGAACTGACTTCTTTTTTTTTTTTTTTTTTTTTTTTTTGGGAGAGTTAGTTGCATACGCAATACACAATCATATACTATATGTATAATTGGTATGTGGATATCGAAATCGAAAGTGTTGGCGGCAGTTTGTTTCGGGACAGTTGTGTCTCTGCTGTGGATTAGTGGGCACGTGCATTGAAAGTGGGTTGGTTATAGGTGGGAGTAGCTACGCAGAGGTCTGCAGCAGGCTGTGTTTGGGGCATGTGTACCTCCATTAGGTTTTTGAATTTCGACAAAGGTCCAAAAAATGTTTTTCGGGCGGGGTTACAAATAGTAGTACATAACTCGTAAATCAAGCATAAAATACACATACGTATACAGAGAGATAGTGTGAGAAGAGTAGATATATAGTACGTAAGCAAAGAAAAAGAGAGTGAGAGAGTGAGAGAGCGAGCGAGCGAGCACGAGCTACAACTGAAAATGATAAAACATACCTCAGGTCTCCTTGGTGGTAACTGTAGTAGTTGTAGTTGTTGTTGTTGTTGTTGTTGTATGATTGAGTGTTTGCATATTCAGTATTTTGTTGTACAGTGTGGTTACAGTGTGTTCGGTTCAAATTATACGTTGGATACGTTGGGATACATTCGACGCAACGGGATGATGTACGCACAGATACGCATAGATAGATATGTTAACACACACGCACACGCACACATGAGCGAAATCATAAGGTCGATATTGAGTTTACATGGATATTACATAGGCATATGGTGTGTGTTATGTGACATGAAAATAAAAGAAGTTGGAAATCAAATTTAAATACACATCGTTCACAGAGCGGGGGCAAACAACTAAAGAGCTCGACGGGGGCGGGGCTGGGGCTGGGGGAGTTAAGTTACAATATTCAGCGGGGGTCGATAAGATACACAGAGCAAGCTATGCTAAGCTGGCGGGGGTAAGTCTCACACGAATACTGATTACTATACATGGTATATAACAACAACATTCTGATAATGCCATAACTGCGGGTTAAGCAATTCGTTTAGATAGCCAATTTTGTTATCAAGTAAATTGTTATTATATTACTCGTATTATATAGCATTATCTCTACTGCTTTCCTTTCACTACTATCGCTTTTGGCTACTGCTGCACGCTTTCTAATCTGAGACTAGAGGTTTCTGCCGTATCCTCCTAGCGGAGCTTTATCTCTACAGCGAGTACGCACCGATGGCTTGAAGTTGTTCTGCGAAGCGCGCTGCTGCTGCTGCTGTTGGGCTGCCGTCTGGGCCGCTGGCTCGCCGCACTTCGGGGTCGGTGGCAATGGTCGATTGGCGTGCGGTGGATCTGGCACCACAATCAGACGTTGCGGCAATTGTGGGCGTGCCGGTGGTCCCGGTTCCTCGATCTGCTGGCGCTACAAGTGAAAGAGAGCAATGCATTATATATTTTAGTATATATACATATATATGTATCTAGCTAACTAACCGATGGCGGTTTCTGCTGACGGTTCGCCTGCGGCTGCTGGGCCTGCGCCTGCTGCTGCTGCTGTTGTTGCTGCTGCTGCGCCACTTGCGCCTGCTGTGCTGCATGCGCGGCTGCTGCAGCCGCTGCTGCCTGCTGCTGTTGTTGCTGCTGCTGATGCAATTGCGCCTGAGCGGCAGCATGTGCCGCCGCAGCCTGCGCCTGTGCCTGGGCGAGCAGCTGATGGTGCTGCTGCTGCTGCTCGGCGGCAAGGCGTCCCTCCTGGATCTGCTGGAAGTTGCGACGCAAAGTGTCGCCGCCAGGTGCCTGTATAATGGAGCTCGGCTCGCCGGCCAGCTGCGGCTCCTCGTCATCGTTGTCGGAGCCAGAGTAGCGGTAATCCTCGCGTTCCTTCTCCTGCTTGCGCTTCTTGCAGCGATCGATGTGATCCTTGAGCTGAATGCGCACCTGTCGATCGGTTGGCTGATCCTTGATGAACGCATGCTTCAGCAGGTTCTCGGTGTAAGGCCGCTGGTGATAGTCCTTCACTGTAAGGGGAGCATAGTAGGGGGATCAGATCAGATTATTTGATCTTATTGTAAGTTAATCTCTTATCTATTTCGAGTGACTCACCTAGCACCGTGTCAATGAAGCCGTGAAACTTCTTGGACCATTTCTTGGACTTGAGACGCGGCGGCGGATTGCGCGGAATCAAGAAGAGCGCACGCATCGGATGCAAGTCGCAGAGCGGCGGCTGTGACTCAGCCATCTCGAGGGCCGTGATGCCGAGCGACCACAGATCCGATCGATTGTCGTATGTGGCATCGGGATTCTCGTCGCAAGCGATGACCTCTGGTGCCATCCAATAGGGAGTACCTGTTTCAAGCGGGGGAAATCGTCATCAGTTCATCAGCATGACTCACAGTCACAGCTTTCTCTCTCTCACTCTCTGCAGAGATTGCTTGCTCGTTACTCACCGATAAACGTATTGCGTCTGCCTATCGTGCGATCCAGCTGCGCGGAGACGCCGAAATCGACGAGCTTCACCTCAGCGTTGTCTGTGAGCAGCACATTCTGGCCCTTGATGTCGCGATGTATGACTTTGTTGCTGTGCAAATAGCTGAGACCTCGTAGAATTTCGCGGCAGATGTACGCAATCCATTCCTCCTTGAGACTCTGACCCTTTGTGGACTTGACCAGGTCGGTGACGGAGCCGGCGCCGCAATACTCCATGACCAGCCAGAGCTGATCGTCCTTGCCCGGCGGCGACTTCTTAATGAACGCCCCATAGTAGGTGGCAATGTTGCGATGATTCGAGTATTTCTTAAGCACATTGATCTCCAGCTTAATTTCCTCCTCCTCATCCTCGGTGACGTCCATCACCTTTATGGCAGCCAACTGACCAGTTTTCGTGTGACGGCCCTGAAATAACACAGAATGGCAAATTGCATAAATGAGTATTGTGCTGTGTATCAGTTGTGTCTTATCAGTTCGCACTTTACAGAAAGATTAAGCGATCTCTGACGTCGCAGAGAGACATGAACTCGCGCAACGGCTCACACTTCACGGAGAAATATTGACCATGAGACAAGGCAATAAACCCCATTGCGTAGGCAAGGAATTTCCAGTGAACAACAAGCAGCAACGATAAAGCAGAAAGAATCGGGAATTCTGCAGTGTAAGTAGAGAACTTCTAGATAGCTCTACGGGGCAAAATCGATTTGAAATGGAATTATTTATGAGGTATGAGAATAATATTAAACGGAATTTCCAGTAAAGAAAAGCATCGGAAATGCTTCAGCTTGGGAGAGCTTTACGAAGAAAGCCCGATTTGCAATGGAAGTAATTATCCGGTATTCAAAGCAATTTAACCGATAAACTTATCATTACTATAGAAAAGAATCAGCTTGAGGTGAAAACTAGAAATTTAAGAAAGTCCGTCTTAAAAGCTATTTAGCTGAGGAGTTTCCTAGTTATTAGAAAAACATTCTAATTAATGCATAAAATCATGAGGAATGAAAGGCTTCAACTTGACGATTGCGTCTTGTCAACGATTTTTTAGAATACTTGTAAAAGAATCATATTTAACTGCATAACTAACAAAAACATCCGTTGCAGCAAAAGCATTAGAAGTGGTAGAGTCAACTTGACAGTTGAGTTTTTCAATAACTCCTTACAATATCCGCAAATTGAAATGTAACGTGACTTGAAAGTTTTCCCCAGATCGCGCAGTCAGTCAATAAGTCATAACATAATCTTTAATAGGCTGTCAGTGGAGCTCAGCTCGGCGAGGACAGGTATCAGAATCATACATAAATCGATAGAGCGCTTAAGATTGAGCTGTCGCCGGCAACCGGTTGGAGGATGCAGTCTACTCCACCTTAAGCGCGGTGTAAAAGTCATTTTGCATTTAATACAGTTTTAATTGCAGTCACTAGACACAGCCTGGCCGTAATAAATCGAGTGCCTAACGAGAAATGATAACAGTCTGCAGAGCTGGCAGGCAGGCAGGCAGGCTGGTAGGCTGGCAGGCAGGCCATGAGAGCCTGTTGGCTGCCCCCGTTGTCGGGTTAGTTGGTTTTATTGATTAGCCAGCGGGGCGCTTGCTGTGGCAGCTTCTATCAAAAGGCTATTAAGCAACAATCTCCAAGCTGGGGCAGCTGTGAAATTCTGTAGCATCATCCTCCTGTCGACGTTGTCATATTCTAACGGTTGACTGTGAAGAAATGTGCAGATTTTATGCAAATTAATGACATGCACTAATGGATGCGAAAACTGATTATAAATCAGTGAGTGTGAGAGAGGGGGGCGGGGCGGGGTACTTGACAGGTGCAACCAGTTATGGATCTTCATCGGATCGTATCCAGTTGCAACGGAGCAACTCTTCGGGGGAAATCGATTTGAAGCCCAGCGATTGCCGCAATAAAACTACAAAGAAAAATATTTGTGAATCACTCGCAGCACAGCACTTTCAACCAGTCAACCAGTCAGCCAGTCAGTCAGTCAGTCAGCCAGTCGGTACTCAGAGCAAATAGAGCTAAACAATCCAATAAACAAATAAACAGAAACCGCACAGCGATGTCGGCGACAAGCCTTTGCCATATAAAGCGAGTGCGAGCACAGATGACGATGAGGAGGCAGAAGAAGCAGCAGAAACTGCTGAATACGTACAATATTTGGAAATGTGTGTGATGCGATGTGATGGTAACAAAAACAAAAACTCAAAAAGTAAAACCAAAAAATGTTTTAAAGGTAAAGTCAACAATGGAACCATATCGGAGTCGGTGACGGAGACGACGACGACGTCGACGGAGTCTCGACATGTAGCAGCTGTCCGATTGGGGTTTGCCTACCTATGCAGAAGTTTTTCTACGTTGTTTTTCTTCTGTTTTCTGTTTTGCTGTTGCTGCCTCGAGTATTCAGTTTCAGTACAAGTCTGTACACGTCCGTGTATCTGTGTATCTGACGGATACACAATATGCTCAATGCTCCGGGCGTGAAAAACGAAAAAACAATAAAAGCACCGAGACCAGAAGCACACACAATAAACTTGGCGAAAAAATGCAACGACAAAAGAAAAAAAAAACACGCACATTGCACATTTTCTGTAAACAGAGACAGACACAATAATGATATATCGTATGTGGATTGCATGCATGTATGGGGCTACAAGGCACACACGATCGTTCATAGGATTCCATATATAATCATATTTTATACCCTGGCCAAAGGTTAGTAATATCACTTTGGCTGGCATTGTGTTAGGGGAAATCTTTGCAGACAAGGAAAACTCTTAGATTTAAGAATATTTTAAGAGAACTTACGATGGTGTTTTCTTTCAGTGTATTTTTCTTTGTTTCAAGATCAATTGTCGATCGACAATCTTATATTTTTTCTTTTAAAAATCAAATCAAATATTTCCAACAAGTAAATCTGCTAAATTTCGAGATTAACCCACAATCAGCCCACAATATTATACTATTCCCTATTTATCTATATAATATCTTACAGTTCATTTCTTATTCTAACTGCTCATACATAGAAACATTACAGGGTATGCACCAACCGCAAATCTAAAGTTTCTTAGCATAATAATTATGACAACAACAACTGCAATAAAATACTGAAAGACTGGCGCTGCTGGTGACATAAGCGGTACATCACAAGTGCAGTCAAGTGCCAAGCGCCCCCCTCTCCATCCAGGCGCTTCGGGCCTGGCTTGGACATGCTGCGAGTTCGGCTTGACTATGCAAATTGCTGGAGCAAGAATCGGAAATTAATAACAGGTGCTGAGCTAATGGAAATTGGGAGAATTGTGCAAGACGACAGGATGATTCAGTCAACGGCATATTTGTGTGTGTGTGGTGCATCAATCACCGTTACACTATTGTTGCAGCTGTCAATGTTAATTAACCCAGATTTCAAAGCGTTTTCTAAGGCGCATTCCTCTCAAGTGGCCACAACAATTGAACTTTGTTGTAGTCGGACACCTTCTCTGACTGTTTCGCACTCTGCCCCGTGCCTTCGTGCACTGCGTTGCAGCTGGCAAATAAAACCGCAATTTGGAAATATATAAGAGGAGCTAGAAAACTTAGTCGACTGTTAGATACCCTGTAGATAGCTCAAATTGCAGAGCAATAATGCAATCTGCCACACATTTGTGGTATTCTAATGTTTGCAGAGCAGAACCTAAAACAATTTTACAACTAGGCATAGGATAACTTGAGGAACTACTGCACATGCAGTGAATAAGCAATGAATCATCACATTAGTTAAGACTCTCAGTTTTACTCATTCTCTACCCTTTACCACCCACCTTCTCTCCCTCTTTCTCGCTCGCTCACTTAACACTTTGCTGTCTTTGATAAAAGCATATTAAATTGATAGTCAAGAGTGCTTGCCCCGTCAGGGCACTCAGCTCAGAGTGTTTGGAGTAACAGGCTGATTGGCAACTCACCACACCTTCAACCTAACCTCACTCAATTGTGCCACTCTACAACAAAAGGCTTTCAGGCTTGCACCTGGTTAACCTAGTTAGAGAATTTCGTTTGATGTTCCACTTTCAGTTCGACAGTCAACGGATTGAAAGAGTGTTTACCGACTCTCGGCAATGTGAGGCCTTCAGAACTTTCTGAAAATTGCACATGCCACAGTTAAGAAAGTTAAGAGCTTCAACTCAGTCTTCAGTCCATCGATTTTCCAATTCATTAATATTTCTGTATTTCTATATTTCTAATCCGACAAACTAATTGCCTGCATTTGCAAAAGTTTCATGTGTTTTCTCTTATCGCCTTGCCTTGCCTTGTCACTATTTATAAACTAAATAATCAAATAAAAGGTTATTACTACTGCACTTATCACAGCAAAAAAATTGCACGGACAAGTTCTTATCAGTCTAAGCTTTGCCCGTGAAACTTTGACTCACTAAAGCTATTTTAATTGTTGATATAAGTATATTTATACGTGTGTGTAGGTGTAGTTGTATGTTATTATATAAATACTTTTTTCGTGGTATTTTCACAGTAAACTCTCGCTGAAGTCAACTTCTTTACGCAGAAATATTTAGTGTTTCGTATCTATATTACGAATATCTCTTTTGCCTGAGTATTATTTATATTGACTGTGAAAATTTGCCAACTCTGTTCCCTATATCGAATGTGGACTGTAGAATTTTGCGATAAGCAGGCGCAAATTGTGTCAAATGATAATTTGCTGTGCGCGCAGGCTATGTTTGTGTTTGTATTTATTTTTGTTCTATTTGTTGATTTAGCGCCTTGAGGTTTACTCAAGTTCACGGTATTGAGTGTTACCCGATGACGTCACTGACGTTGTGTTCTCAGCTACTTCCGCTGGGTAATCCCAGAGAGAAAGAGGAAAGAGCGTTGTTTTTAATTAATTAAGAGTGAAAGAAATTAAATAAAATAAATTCGCCGGAAAACTCAAATCGAAATCCAATAAGAGCTAAGGGTATTTTTTTTTATTGTCAACTGCGGGTCAACGGGACAACGGCACAACGGGTTCTGGTCTGCATCCCAATCTTGGAATTCATCAGACAAGCGTGCGCCGTCATTGTCAGCCAATTACATGACACTCAACGAGTTTATTATGATGCATAATAAAGTATATTATTATGAGGCATTTGCCGGGGGAATTTGTGGTCGCATTGTAAACCAATATGCAGATAAGGGACCATCAGTTAGATAAGTCTAATACCCCGGCCGACAACCCCCAACAAAGGCGTCGCATTGTGCGGCGACGATGAGACTATGCAAAAAAAATACAGAGAGAAATACAAACAAGACGAGACAAAAATCCAGTGGAAACTTTCACTCATAAATTAATTGTGAGGGGAAACAAAACTAAATGTCCTAAAGTAAAATGCAAACAAAAAAGGCAAAACATCAAAGCTAATCATGAAATCAACGCTTCGAGCGCATGCATTTATCTCGCTCTCGCCCAGCTGCGAGGCGTTTGCGAGTTTGCATAGTTAATCAGAAAATTGCTCAAATGCTCGAATAGCTTTCCGTGTGTGTTTACCATACAATGGCAACCTTGAGTCCGAGCCGAGTTGAGCTGAGCTGAGAGCGCAACAACACAACAACAATCGATGACGACTGCAAGCGGCGCCGGGCCAGGTCAAGCTTATCGACAAACTTATCGTTGGGCGAACACAGCTATTTTGACTGTGGATCGGATTCAAAGTGGCAACAGGAGTACCATAAAACAAGGGAAATACATGACAAATTGAAGTAAACATATGACAAGAAATCGAATTGCGCAATATTATGCGGAAATACAAGCATGCATGTATCTACAAGAGCTTCGAAATATCACATGTGGTATGTCTGGAAAGAATAGCGATTCCTTATATGTATATATGTATCTAAAAGGGGTATCTACATATTTATGGAACCCAATGTATTGATGCATCTACAAACTCATAGATGCAAGATGTATCTACAAGCGTGTAGATGCGTAGATGTATCTACAAACGTATATATGCGTAGATGTATCTACAAGAGCTATCTACAAACGCACAGATGCGTAGATGAGAGACCACATCTACGCATAGAAATATATGGAATTAGATGTATTAGTGCATCTACAAGCGCCATAAATATTTGATTTGATGTATATAAAGTAATACTTATTCACTTGAAAAATATACTATATCTATGAATGAATGTAGCAACAGCTTCAAAAGTTTCGAGACTTCCATTCATATTTATATACTCTGGGAAATTAAGTGGTCTAGCTATTGATTCTTGTGGGATCGTTTATCATGCAACTCTGCAACTCTCTTTCATTCCCACCAGCGACCTTTCCGCACTCTGCGACTTATCCACTTGACTCGGCTGCTGCGTTTAATGCCCCCACACCACAAAGAGAGTTCCTGTCGTAATGGAAAGAGTGGAGCGTACAAGAGACTGCAGAGGGACCCCCATTTAATTAACGTTCCCCAAACATAGATGCGAACTTTGACCTAATTACGCGCAATATACAGAGACGCACACACACACACACACACACACGCAGGGGCAAGAAAACAAAAGAACACAAGCGTGTAGTGTAGAGCTTTTATTTACGACTTCATTTGAGACCAACGGAAAGACTCGACGCGCTGCTGCTGGCAATGCTGCAGAGGTGTAGAGTTGGCGGAGACGCTGGAGACACAGCCGAACTGCAGGCGCAGCCAATAAAACGCCACTCAAAGAAACAGGCGAAACACATTAAAGGCAATAAACAAATCAAGCAGGAAACACAGAAGTACAAAAAAAAGACAAACAAAAACCAGTAAAGGCGAAAAAAAAACAACAATGAGACGTAGCCTCGTAAAATTTTAAATTGAAATCAAGCAAAGCAAAATTGCAATTAGACAGTACAGACGTACTCGCATGTGTACCGCCCGCTCCTCCCCCTCCTGCTGCTGCTGCTCATTGGCCTTATATGCTGGCAGCGGCCCTTGGGCTCAGTGTGTCGTAAACTCCGTAAATGACACTAAAAACAACTAAAGCACTGAGCGAAGCGCCGAGAGCAGCAAAGCTACAAAACTAATTGCTAGGCAAATTTTTAGCTTTGTTGTAAAAACAAAGTTCGGAAACATTTCGAATGAGTCATTGACACATGAGCTGCAGACTGAAGATAGAGATACGCGGGCGGGGATTACAGTAGGTGAGAGAGAAAAATCGTTGCAGTTATATTTATTTAACCAGTTTATAGACTCATAAAGATTTTTTATAATTTAGCATTTTCAACTATGCACAACATGCAATAAATCTAGCGTGTTTTTTTCTCAGTGTGCACATACAGCGGGCACAGCAATGATCGCTTGAAAATAGACTGCGCGCATAAAAACAATTCATGTTTTTCAAAATATCTCGTTTCAGTTAGAATGTAGTGCACACATGTTTATGTAAACACTCTGAGTGAGCATCTTCCAAAGTTGGCCGAAATAGCAACGATGTGGTAGACACTGTGTATCTTTTTGGTTATCGTCTGCTCTCGCTTAAAGCATTGCAAATTATTTGCCCAACATGATCTCGCGGTACTTCCGTCTCTTTCTGGTGCTCTACTGCCCGCTCTTCCGCGATCTCAACTACTCTCTCTCACTCTGCTAATCTCCACCACTTGCCTGCTCACCCTCCCAATCTTTCTCCTGATTTCTTCTCTTTATAGAACTCTCTCAATTCGCCCAACTGTGCATGTCATTCCCACTTCGCATTGTATTTTTAGAGGTTCACTAACTTTTTTGTTGTCGTCGCGTTGTTGAAGTTTGTTTTGTTGCCCTCTCTGTTCGCTTAATTAAATCTCTAGCCCTGACACTTTTTCATTGACAAGGCAACCGGGCCGAGAGCCCGAGCCCGATTGTCAGATTGTCAGAGTCAAAGCCAGAGCCCAGCCGAAAATAGCAAAAGCCAAACACAATAATAAATGCGATTTGGGTGTATTTTCGCGTTGAATACTTTCGCAAAAAGAGAAAGAGAGAGAGAGGGAGGGAGAGAGAAAAAAAAACAAAACAGCAGACAGATACAAAAAGCGTTTTCTGCTAGCGCAAGCAAGCGGTAACGCAGCGCTGGGAAAGTCAATGTGCGCCACAGAGAAGAGCAGGAGCAGCGGTGGCCAGTGCGAGGGGGCGGCGGCGGCGACGGCGGCGGCCGACGTACGACCTTGGGAAGCGGTGCGGCGGTCGGTTTTACAATGTTATTGTTGAAGTTGCCAAGTTATGCAGTTTTTTTTTCGACTGCTTCGCATGTATTCCACTTCATTGTTGTTGTTGCGCGTCGAAGTCGTCGCTTTTGGCATAAATTAAGATCGTAACTTTCAAGCGCGCCGTGCGAAATTCGTTGATAATGCTGCTCCAATCGCCAAATATCGAGCGCTTATCGGCAAACCTAGCGAAGCTAGCAGAGGTGAGTAAGAGGTGAAAGTTTACAAGTCTGCTTGTTATTTCAACTAATTGCGATAATAGAAAAGTATCTCAATCTGTATTAGCATGTATCTTTACTAGTTTGTGTAGCTCTGCTTGCTGTTATTTACTATTTCCTTTATCAAAAAGTATCTGCATGCGTAACTGCATGTATCTTTTCTAGTTTGCATAGTACTCCTTGTTGTTATTTCAAATATTTCATTATATTAAATAAGTACCATAACTGTATGTATAGTTTAAGGTGCTTTCTCTAGTTTAAAACCGTTTTAATGGAATATTTCCATAGTTTAATTTTTTTTAACGTATTTCCTGTTCCCAGTTTGCTTGTTTCAATATCAGAGCACACGTTCCACAGTTTGCACATTTTTAAATCGAATAAATCGTGTCCAAGCACGATTGAAAATCAAGTAAATACAAAGGTTACAAGCTATTTTGTGACTCACTTAAGACCAGATGATAAACAATAATTAAAAATCGCACAATAACAAGCTGTAACGAAAGTTGCCAGTTCGGCCAAAAGATACCCTACACAAAGATCTCAGACAGCCCATAATATCGATAGGTTAATTACAACTTGTTCGTTAGTCATAACTTTTGAATTGAACATATTAGAGAAACGACAAGCGGCTGGTCAAACGCAATATACCCTGTCGCCCGATAGTGCAAACTTATCAATAAGCCGGAAGTGCAAAGCGCAGAACATGCGAGAAATTAGCTGATAAACCGACAAATGACAAGACTACACAAGAGTGAAGATGCGGGTTGCGGGGTTGGCGGGAAGTACCCCACACTCGCTGCATAAATCAAAGTCGCATTAAGCGATGCGAAACGAACGAAATTCGTAGAAATGCCCCGGATGACGTCACAATTGCAGAGAATTAAACGCTAAATAAGTTGAATTTAGAGCTGCTCCCCCGCACTCGATCGTTTGCTTTCCAATTACCTAGTTTTTTTTTTTTTGTGTTTTTTGCAACTTATGAATAAGCGTCAGAATGACGCGACTAAATTCTGATAAGCTGCTAAATGCGATTGCGAGAGACGCCGGAGGAGAGGCAAAGAGCAGGCTAAACCGGTTAATAAAACCGAAAATCCAGCAAATGCCTAAGAAATGAGACACGACAGCGAGCGAACGAGCTGAGCCAACAAGTGGACTACAACAACTACAACTACAACGATTCCAATAAGAACGATAACACACACACACACTCAGATACACACACATACACGGAGAGAATGTCCGTTACTCTTGTTGGAGCGTTCTAGCCCTGGCGACAACTCGCCAAGAGTCACATGCACAAAAGCGCGTAGAGGGGAGTCTCACAAGCATCTCGCTCCTCGCATTACTCATGCTAATTTTACAGACACACACACACACACACACACACACTGAGAGTGACAAAGCGTGTGTGTGTGTGTGCGTGCGTCTGTGTTGGACAGTGTAATGAACTACTTAATGCCCCGGCGGAGACGAAGCGAGCGCAGGCAGAGCAGCGCAGAGCACGGAAACAAGTTGTCGCACAGTGGGCAAATTTACACACTCTGCTAGCAAATTGTCGCATTGTTGTTGCGGTTTCGGTTACCACGTGCCACTTGCAGCTTAGCGTGGTAACACACAACAATGAGGTCGCGCCAGTTCGCTGAAGCAGGAGGCGTAACAGCGTGGACCGCTCTTTTTTTTTACCAACTAAATAATTCAGTTTTTTCATTATGTTTCTTTTTTTCGCAAATTGACCGCATTTCTAAGCTGAATGAAATTCAAATGAAGCAGGAGAATGACGCATGCCAAATTTAAATAAATAAATAAATATGGGTATATATTGACACTCTGCGCACGGAGACAATTGAAAAGATTAAGTGCGTGCGCATTAATCCATTAGTGGGAGATATATAATATGTCTGATATATAGTTTCGCAAGACATTTCAATGAGACAGAAAATTAGTTGTAAATTTTTTTGGCTTGTATATTTCAATAGTGCAGTTTTGTCAGTTATCTGCATGTAAAGATATTTTTGAGATAATTTAGATAATCTCCCGCTATCTTTATCTTTCCAGATTTTATAGTTTTGCAAGACATTGCAATAAAAAAAAAATAAAAAATCTATTATTGCTGCAATTGATATTAATCAATTGACATCGCTCGCTCTCTAGTTTTGATAGTTTGATATCGAAGTTATCGATATTTATTAAGCAGCCAGCTTTAACGTTCTGCCAGCTTCCCAAACGCCGCCGAAGAATGTGTCGAAAGAATGCAGAGGGATAGATGTATGAGGGAGGGAGGTGGTAGGGAAGGAAACTTGCCGTTGGCCTTCCAAGCGCAACACATGCCACAAAGTGCCACAACATTACAGAACATCGCAGCAGCAACAAATACTAACGGTAATCCCAACAGTGTCTATTTTTGTAGCTGCCGCTGCTGCTGCCGCTGCATTGTGTTGTATCTTGTATCTTGCAGATATAATTTAAATACAAAGTCTCCTCATTGTTTTTGTGTGTTTTTCTCTCTCTCTCCAGACAAACAGACAGCGAGCATTTGGTTTAAATCTTTGATGTGATTATTATGATGATGATGATGACTGTCTGTGTGTGTGCGTGTGACTCTCTGTGTGTGCTGCTCTTATTGTCGGATGCCCTGCGGCAAAATTCTAAAGGCGCGAGCAAAATGTGTTAATGTGTGAGAAGAGAAGTTTTGGTGGCAAGTTATTCGCCCGCCTAGCGGTTCACAACTAATTAAGGCAGCAGCAGCAGTGGCAAATGACGCAGCTTGTTTGGAGACTGCCAGATACAGATACAAATACTACAGATACTCTTGTATCTCGCAAGTATTGCAACTCATCTCTCTTTCTCTCTGTCTCTGTCTCGCTCGCCTGTGTGTGGCAGCAACTGCGACGCATTCAAGCATAAAGTCTAATGATTACTAATTGCAGGCCAACAACAACAACAACAACAACAAGCGCAACAGGAGAGTCGCCCAGTTGGCTGAACCGAGCCGCACCACACCGAAATTGAACCAAACATAAATTCATATGCGCTCATTGCGCCGTAACCAAATTGCCAGGTGGTGCGCCTCGATAGAAAGCTGCAATTTGCTCTTATAAGAAATGCAAGAAAAAAAAACCTGAACATTCAAATGATCAGGCACAGCTTTTGCGATATGCTGGCGAGTGGAGTATCTCGACTTGAACTCACCTTGTAGACCTGGCCATAGGTGCCATTGCCGACGATCTCGATCAGCTCAAAGATGCCAGCTGGATCCTGCAAGAAAGTAAAGAAGCAGAATGTTGCATTAAATTGACTCGGTATTGCGAATTATATATATATATAAATATACATATAGAGAGAGAGAGATATAGATATATGCAATCAAAACAATTACACTGTTGCAAAGGGGAAACGCCCCAGTGAATCCTTTACCAAAAACTTTAAACAAACAAAGACAGCAAGACCAAGACTGCCATGAGATGAGCTGACAACTGGGCGGGGCTCCACAACAACAACAACAACAACGAGAACAACGAGAGGCAACGTTGTTATTCCGACGCTGTTGTTTGTTTGTGTAAACAAATTATTAAGGCATAAAAAGACAAATACAAATAAGGAATGCGAGCAGCGTTCGGAATAAAGCGGCATTTAATACAAATACAAATCCCCAGCTGCCCACCACGGTTCCCCCCCTTCTTACTCTGCATAAGCCAAGGCTCAGCGCTTCGGATTCTCTGAATCCCTCTTTCCCTGCCTCCCTGGCCGACTACCCCGCCCCCGCAGCAAGCCATACAACAGCAAATCGCATGCGAGTTCATTGACACGCAACTCACGAGGCACACCAGACACGATATTAAGTGACGTGACACGACACGACCCGAGCAGACACACACAGGTACAATGGCAAGCAGAGACAAAGAAATGGGACTGAGAAAGGGACAAGTGCAGCGCTCAGGCAAATGCCAATCGGAATTGGAAACGGAATCGGAATGCCAGCAAGAAAAAGAAAACCCATCGGTTTCAACAGGTAACTTGCTTTTGACAGACAGAGGGAGGCAGCTGGAGCGACACGAGCAGCAGCTCCACTTGAAAGCCAAGTTATAGTCAATTAAAATTTATTGGAAACGGCAATAAAAACAAAATAAAACGTAAATTGAACTACAAACTTTAATGGGCGTATCTGAGTTCTAAGGAATCTACACGAAATATTTCTGAAAATTAAATAGCGAAGCATAGGCTTTTTAGTGATTAAGCAGAACCTCCGAAAATTGGGAACAAGCATACGCAATACACTTTTCTCTTGCTCTAAAAGCATTGAAAATGTGCTGCTTTGGGGCCTAACGGTAGCTGCAATTTGCAGCTGAACCACAGGAATTATAGAGCAAAAGACAAAGCCTCAGTCGGCAGAAAAAACTAAAAAAAAAACAAAAAAAAAAAAAACCAAAAGAACAAATAATAAACAGCGAAACAAGCGCGGACAGACAGCGAGTGCGGGGGGAAGGGGGAACGAACGAACGACTATTGAAAGCTGCCTTAAGTAGATTTATGGCTGCCTTCAAATGAGCCAACGACACCCTCTCCCTCCCCCTGTCCACCTCCCGCCCAACGCCTACTCTCTGCTCTTTCCCGTGCCATTGTTATGCTGGTGGTTCTCTTGGCGTCGACAAAGTGTGTCAAACACATGCAGCCAACAGTCAGTCGGGAAACGGGAAGAGCGCAGAGAGAGAGAGAGAGAGCGAGAGAGAGATAGCGGAAGGTGAGGAGGGGCATGCAGGCAGTCTGGCAGTCAGTCGGTCGTCGTTCGGCAATTACTGCTATTTCTGGCTGATTACTTCACGTTGTAAAAATCAATTAAAAATGCACGAAAAAACAGAGCCAAGTTTTCCCCTTGGAGCAACGGCGAAACCACATCATGACTCATTAGCGTTGACATGTTAAGCAAACACTCACAGGGAGAGAGAGAGGGAGAGAGAGACGCACGCCAAGTGCAACGCAACGGGCGGCATTAGTAAAGTGTTCTGTTAACGCAACCAGCTTCGGTTACAGTTTAGTGAATTGTTCTGTTAACTTGCAGCTGCAGCTGCAGCTTCGGTTACAGTTATCAGTCGACTGTTACTCTCCCCAACTGCCGCGCTCCCGCGCTCCCACTCTCTCGTTATCTCGCTCTCTCCTTCTGTTCTTTGAGAATGCAGCCGAAACTAAACAAGTATGCGATACAGTGTACGCTCCACTGTTAATTGCATACTGTTAAATGCGCGCTGTTAAATCTGTAAAATGCACAAGTATTTCAACTATTGTTAGCAATCAACTTTAATTGAGTAAATTAACTCTTTGTAAAGGTTAATGGCGAAAAACAATCAAGCCTGGCATATCAATTTCCATTTTAATGCACAATTATCATTTTAAAGTGTATCACTGGAATGATTAGCGAGCGACTACAGTACCAAGTGCAGACTCGTCTTAACTGTCTGTCTACTGGGCTACTCGGGCCAACCATAGAGTTGGCCTGCTTGGTAAAACTGGAAACTGGATTTCTTTTTGGTCGTATTCGAGGCTTGGCCCAGTTAGAGCTGCCATGGATATCTACGTGGAGATGTATGTGTATGTGTGTGTGTGTTTACATAAAGGAGACTCGCCGGGCAACAGGACTGACTGCATATCGAACGCCCAACCTGCTGCAGCTTTTCGCATATGCTGGGAAAGAGACGTGAGGTGAGGTGCGGTGGGGGCAGACATACGGTGAACATATGTAAATACCTGTACACATGTATTTGTGTGTCTGTCATGTGTGTTGTTGTACAATTTACATACAGATATGCTGTGTGGGCTGTAACCAATTCGATTAGGAATGCAAAGCAATGCATAACACAGAGTTACGGTGCGAAATCTTGCAGCAGGCGATGAAAGGTAGCAGAAAGTGGAGTGTGTAGAAAGACTGCAACGCAATTGCAACCGCAATTATTTGAAATCTATCAAAGGCGAGAACGTATTTTACTATAACTAACTAATTGCAGAGAGAGAACATTTAAAAAAGCATTTCCATAGGCCAGCTTCACATGTGGACTATATACTACTATACTATATTATATTTAAAGAGGAGAATGCGTAAAAAGTATATGTAAAAACAATTTGTATACCTAAAACCAAAGATATTTAAAATAAAACCCTTAGAAAACCTCTAATTTTAGCAATAAAGCCAAAGATATTTCAAATAAAACCCTTAGAAAACCCAATATCCCTGCAATACTGTCCTATACTTAAACATTACTATGAAAGAAAGAACATCTAGAGTTTTTTTTTTAGACAAAGAAGGTGTTAAACCTTAAAGAATCAAAGAAAAACAAATTATATAAAAACTCTTGAAAACTCTATACTTACATAAATAAAACTACAGAGTCTTATTGTAGCCAAAGGATCTTGGAAAAAGAACCCAAACAATCTATTTAAAACCAGAAAGTATCTTACAATACCTAATCAAAACTATGTATTAAAGATAAGTCTTATTATAGTCAAAGTAGGTGCTATCTGCCTAAGTTAAGTACGGGCATAAGTATAAACAGGCCTACATATGTTTATGCAAACGTTACAATGAACCTGAGACTGTAGCTAGAGTTAGTTCTATTTATATACTCTTAACATAGTCAAAACATAGCGCGAAATACACTTGAGACGCATTACGTGTGTGCTGCTCGAAACACAAGAGAATATTGAAAAATTGCATTGTTATAACAGAGCACACACACACACAGACACACACACACAGGCACATGTGAGTGCGCTTAATGTTTATGTCTGCTCGCATTCTTACATATGTTTAGACAATCGTTTTTCCCAGTGTATTTACCCAGCGCTGTTGACTTAACCCACAATCAGACCAACCCGAACGCAAACCCAAGCCCAAACATGTGTGATTTTTTTCCACAATAGCGCAGCAACTGCACAAATTGCAGCTCTCAGCAGAGCACAAGACACACACTCACACATACACACGCACACACACACACCAAATGTGGGCGAACACGTTTTTATCGCACAAAACCAAATGCAATAAATGTTGATTAAAATAAATATACAAACGCTCACATAAGAAAAACAAAGACACGGACTGGCGACTCTCTCTGTGTGTGTGTGTAGGAAAACCAGACACATATGCGTAAGTGTCTGCCTTTGTCTGTGTCTGTGTGTGTGTGCGGCGCATAATGAAGGCAATCAGCAAAGAGCGCGACGACGTCGCTGCGCTTATCAAACGAAAAAAAAATATAAAAAAATGGAAAGAAAAACCTAAACTGCATTTGGACAAGCTGTGAAGGAAGTAAGGAAAGCGAAACACTAAAAAACACAAAATAATTAATGCGATTCCACAGCCAAAGGCCTGCGCTGCTATAAATCAGCTTGAAAAATAAAAATAAAAATCAAATAAAATGAAAAATGAATGCAATTTCGCTGGGGCCTTTTCAATCTTATCGATTTCTTTATCACACGCGAGAGAAAGGAGGGGCGAGCTGACACACGCCAGAGCCATTCGCCTTTAAGGACTATGACCTTTTATCAAGCAGTGCCCTGGATGCTGCGACAGCGGTAGCGGCAGCGGCAGCAGCAGCGGCAGCAGCAGCGAAGCAGCGCGAAGCAACAACAAACAGTTTACTATTTCGGGGCACGTATTTCATTGTTTAATGACCTTTAAAAGCCAACGCAGACGTTGCGCCCACGCGCCTGCTGCGAGAAGGCCAACAGTAACAGCAGCAGAGGCAGAAGCTGCAGCAGCAGCAGCAGCAGCGACAGCGGCAGAAACATGGGGCCTTCATTCCCCTGTCATTTTTTTCAGCCTCGCTTTAGCTTCTTCAGTGCTTCATCATCATCTTCATGTCGGCGGCACACACACACGCGCACGCACGCATACATATATAACTGCATGTATTTACACACGCATGGACATGCTGCTGCTGATGCTTTTAATAAAGTAAACTAAACAATTTTCATTCTTGTCTCGTCTTCTTCGAACGCACAGGCAAACGCAGCAATACATGTACACGCACACACACACACACACACACAAGCACATAGTCGCTGCTGCCGCCGCCACCACAGTCCACCTTATCCCCAAACCACCCACCAGCTGCAAGACAGAGTCAACAAACGGACACTCGCACACGCACACAGGCACACGACACACACTCAGACAGGCGGCGGCGGCACACAGACAGCGCTGCTGCTCAACACAAGCACACACACACACAAACACTCACACACACAGAGAACTTTGCCACTTTAGCCTCATTGACATCGACTTGGACGCATTGTGTGCGCGCGCCCAACGTGGGGCCAGAGTGGTGAGTTCACGCCGTGGTGAACTGTGGTGAGTGTTTGCTGAAAGAGAAAGGCATAAGCGGCAACGCGTGCGTGTGGGGCAATTCATTGAGAAACGAAGCAAAAAAAAACAGAAAAAAAACCGACGAAAAGAAAAGCAACAACAACGATAAACAAGACACCGGCCGGTCACTGCTACAGCGAGGGATGTTGCAGAGAGAAAATGTACAATAATATGCAGTTATGGCTAATTACTAAGTACGCTTTTTCGCAATGCCGGGGTGTGTGTGTGTGGGAGGGGGGGGTTGGCTGTTGAGGGAGTGGCAGGCGTTACCATAGCCATGCCTAGTTTTTAACAACAATTTGCATGTTGTGTGTGCATGTCTGCTTGCATGTTTGAGCATGTCGAGCGAGACTTCGACTACGATTTCCAATTCGATTTCAGTTCAATGACACACCGGCATAGCACACACTCTACCGTTTCATAATGCAGTGATAAGGAAACCCTTATCAGATAACAGTCGAGCCGCGCGACTGCAGTCGACGTCAGCTGCGGCTGCGGCTGCGGCTGCAATTTCGGCTACTCTACAATCGCATTGAAAGTGAATTTGCAAGAGCGAGAAGGATAGAGAGAGAGAGAGAGAGTGGGAGCGAGCGAGACAGCGCTTAAAGCTAATGACATGCTGTAAATGCGGAAATGGATTAAAAAATGACAAATGTCATGCACTCATGGCCACACCTTGCACGCCCCCCGCCCACCGCACACTGCAGGGGGCAGCGGCTGGTAGACTCGAGCTTGGAACATACCTTCAGTGACGTCAAATCGATATCATCCAATGAGCAATTCACCGATTGTGCCAGTTGTTGTTGCTGCTGCTGGTGCGCCATTTTGATTTGCTTATTTTTTGTTAACTGCTGCTGCTGCTGCTACTACTGCGGCGGCGGCGACGGCAGCGACTGCGACGGCTGCTGCTGCTGCTGCGCTGCTGTTGCTACTTCACACAAAACACACGCACGCACACGCACACACTCACAGACTGCTATGCAGGCTATGCACAGCAACGCACACACACATATATACGCACACACCGAAGCAGCACTCGTCGCTGTGCTTATTTATCGCTCTCTACTTTTGTTGTTTATGTTGTTGCGAGCAAAAGAGCACACGATTTAATTATATTCGCATTGCTGTAAAATATTTGTACAAAAATGGAGAAGACGATTAAGTACGGCAATTAACAAAACTATTTGGCTATCAATTTGCAGCTGTAGTTGTAGTTGTAGCTGTATTTGTTGCTGCTGCTGCTACTGCTGCTGCCCATACAACTTTTCTCTTTTGTCAGTTTGCCAGTGTATGTGTGTGAGTAAGCGATTCGCCTAGGTACGCTTGTCTCTCTGTGCATGTGTATGTGTAACTTTTGCCAAACGGGCGCGGCACGCACTAATGCACTGATTTTCTATGCAAGCACACAACGAAATTATTTAATATTAATAATTATTCAGCTCAGCACTGTAGAAATATTCTTATTCTTTACCGGATTAATCACACACAAAACACGCACACACACACGCACGCAGCGAGCACTGTAGCGGAGCTATACACAGGCACACACACGCACACACATTAAAGCATACACCGAAGTATATGTATACGTATGTTTGTGTAGGTAGACAGGAAAAAATCTGCCATTCGCTTTTTCTCTTCGCCTTTCCGAGGGCTGTCGGAATCGAAATTGAAATTACGATCAAATTTATATACGCAACGCGCACCGGGTTGATTTTTCACGGATTTCGTATAGCTGGCACAAAGTACTGGTGACTTGCCTATGTTTTAGCAAGTTCCGGTTTGTGCAAGTCGATGGAAAAAATTAAATAAATTTCGCGAGCGATGCGGACGCGAAACACGTCCAAACTCCGACGCAACAACAACAGAAATGTTACTCCCCAGCTGTCTGGTCACTCTTAGCATACAGTGCGACAACAAAAGCGTTAACAGTCTGCCGCAATGTTAGCAACATAACGAGCAATTTTAACAGCGCCTGTTATCGGTCTACTGATAAGTGTAATAAAGGAATTCAAATAAATTTATGAACTATAAGATTAAAAATTCAACGAAGTACCATACTTTTTTGCAGTCAAATGTTTTAAATAATTAAATTATTCGATTACAACTTTAACATTTAGTGTTATGTTTAAAATAGCACTGTTAAACTCAAACGGTAATTTAAGGCGGTGAATTTCGTTTTGCAAGTGTGACCTGAGCTGAGTCCACAGAAACTTCCTATTTAAGCCTAAGCTAAATACTGTGGCTTCAAAGCAGCGCAGCCAACTTTAAGTAGCTCAAAATTGCGTTCCTACGTAGCCCATTTTGCGCTGCGTTACGTCTGTGGCGCTGCAGTTCAAGTGGAATCTCTATAAATTTTTCATTCTCTAAGCTGCTAGAGAAATATATAAATATATTAATAATATAATGCATGCAGTGGGCTTATTAATATGCTTTCTATTATATATTTATTAGCTAAATAATCAGAGATTAATATAAATTAGGTATGTAAAGCAACAGACTGGCTTAAAATTAAATATCTCAGCCGTTTAACGGCTGCGCGCCGCTGTCATCTCTGCTGTTAACTCAGCCCGCTTTGTTGCAATTCTTAACAGTGGCCGGCAGTGTTGGGAACGTGCGCGAGCGCAAGTGTTGAGCATTGGTCATTGTGAAGCGAGATCGCGAGTTGGCAAGACGTGCGTGAAGCGAGCGCGCAACATTAACAAATTTCAACAGCAGCGTACCGAAAGTGCCAACAACAAAAAAGAAGCTAACCAAATCCAAATGTAAATGAAAGCAAAACAACTGAAATGGAAATAGAAAGAAACGAAAACAAAAACAAATAGCTGCGCAATACGACGCTTATAAGCCATTTAACTGTTAAGCCTGTCTCTCAGCCTGTTGTTGTTGTTGTTGTTATTGCTGCTGTGCCGTGTATGTGTGTGTGTGCTAATTAGAAAAAAACTACTGCTGCTGCGCCGGCGTTTTAGAACGCGGCTATCTAATTGTTGGCCCAAAAAACAACAAAATAAAAAGCGGAAAAGCTGGTTTTTGCGCATCGTTGTGTGTGTCTGTGTGTGTGTGTGAGCGACAGAGAGAGAGAGAGATCAGTAGAAGCGTGTGCTTAACTGTGTACGTGTGTGCTTGTGTGTGTGTGTGTTGTGCATTGGAATTTGTTGAAACGCGAGCGTATTAAGGTCAGAAGCAGCAACAAGTGACAAGCCACAAAAATTTCTATGCATAAATTAAATAAAAGTATGCAAAAGCAAGCGATAACAAAGCAAAGGAAAAAAACTGCTACTCCTAATTAAATTATTTTCTATCTCAACATTTTGGCTTTTTACCCACTGCCCGCGGCAGCGCAGCAGCAGCACAGCCGCGTTCAAAACGCCGTGCATAACAAAGCAACAACAACAGCAACAACAACAACAACTTTCCGGTTTTTTAGCTCCGTCATCTCTCTCCGCGTCTTGTTCTTGTTCTTGTTCTTATTTTGTTACGTGTGTTTATCGATCTTCGTGGCTTACGCGCCTCACAAGCAGCCAGACAGAGAGAGAGAGACTGCATGAGAGAGCGAGGGAGAGAGAGCGAGAGCGAGAGAGCGAGTCTAGTGTAATTGCAACTCATTATAAATCAATTTGAAATCAAATCGCAGCGCCGCACGCAGGACGAGAGAGCAGCAAGCAGAGCAATCAAAGGAAAGAGCGAGAGAGCGTAAGAGGTCACGTGTGCGTGCGTGTGTGTGTGTGCGCGCGAGAGAGCGAGAGCGGAAGCTGTAAACAAAACAAACAGCAAACAAAATTTCGTGTACAGGATTTTAACATAAATCATTCACGCTGGATTTAGGATACTACGAGGCTGTTAAAGGTAAGAGACAATGCACACGTTTTATGTAACACAACAGCAGCAGCCGAAACAGCAACAACAACAATAACATTCATTCAATTTCGCTGGCGAATTCAATTAACAGCGCCATCATAACAGTTTTTTTTGTTTTTTTTTTTATGCAGTCAACGCACCTGAGCGCCGCGCTCACGCTGCGCTTGGCTTTATGGCGTCCAATAAGACACGTAAAAAAAAATGAAAACAAAGTCGCGGCTTGCGTTGCATAATCGCGCCGTCAATCCAATTGGAGTTTGGCTCAACAGTTGGCCAACTGTTTGGCAGGCAGAAGGGCGCGCGCGCGCGCGCGTTCGAGCTCGTTGCGTGCTGCGGCGTCATAAAACGCTGCGATCGCTGTCATAGTTTTCTTATTAGCATAAGTGAGCGAGAGAGAGAGAGAGAGCAAGCGAGATAGAGCGAGCCAGTTTACAGGTGCGCAGTGGTCATTAAGCCTGGCTCTAAACTAGGCTAAATAGGGTCTCTAGCCAAAGCACGTTTAGCTCGCCGCTGCGTTCTGCGGTCGCAGTCGCAGTCGACGTCGGCATCGGCGTCGCAGTCGCTGCCACTGGCTCTCGGCTTGGGCTTGGTTTATTTTTAAACCGCATTCCGCGTGGCATTTGCCTGGGCCAGTTCGGTACACACACACACACAAAAACACACACACTGCCTGCACATATGCATATGCAGGCTGTGTGTGTTTGCCCGTACGTTTGCCCGTACATTACCGTTAGCGGTAACTGCTTTGCAACAGTTTTGCAGCCATTGAGCACATAACGGCTGTGATTTAAAGACAATTGCATTGAGAGACAATTGCGCGGTATTAAATTATGCTTAACGAGCGCAGCTAAAGGCCAACGAACGATGGACACACACACACGCACACACAGCCGGCGCGCTGCGGATCGCGGCTGCCTACGCAGTCTGTGGCTGCCAAACTGTAAAAAGCCTAAGCACTGGCAGTGCTTATTGATAAGCTGCTGTCAAACTGTATATGCAATAATGAAATGCTTTAAAGCAGCGCGTCTCAAACTGTGCAAGAAAAATTGCGCTTAATAATTTAATTAATTAATTTAACAATATTGCATTTAATATTAAATATTGAATTAAAACTGTAGCTATAGTGTTATTATAAACCAATAAAACTATAAATAAATAAAACAATATATAAAACGAATTTCTATTAGCAAAGCCGAACAGTTCGTCTCAAACTGTAAATGGAATACATAATACGAATTCCTATTAGCAGACCAAGTTGGTCCATTCGCTTCTCTGTTTTTTTTTTTTTTTTTTATTTGCTCTGCTTTTGTTTTCGTTCTCTGCAGCGACTGCAGCTGGCCGCTGTTCCTGCTGCTGCTGCTGCTGGTGCTATTGCTGCTCTGCTCGCACTTGCAGCTGTGCTGCCCTGGCTGCGTTGTTGTTGGCGTGGCATTCTTTCGCGTTTTGCGCAATTTGCGCGCTGTACTTTTTCCCCCTTCGTCGAGATTTACATTCACAATTGAAAGTTGGCCCAGACAAACATAATAATGGCCCGCACTGAAGTATTTCTGCCTCGCGTTCCAGTTCCACTTCCAGTTCCAGTTCCACTTGCAATCAATCAAAGCTTTTTATTTGGCAGTTCCATCGATCAAGCCACAAAAACGAGCATTTCTAGCGGTTCCTCTGAAGACAATGAGCGCTTACAAGGCAAACGCATGCCTCACCCACATTAATGATAAACATTTTTAATGTTAATTGCCCAGGCGAGAGAGGGTGGGAGAGAGGGGGCGAGAGGGAAGCCTACACACTCGTAATTATTGTAATTGAACAATCGCAAGGGCGTAGGTTCTCTCGAGTCGCGCTGCCAATTGACTGCTGAACTCTAAAGTCAGTTATAGTATGGCACAGTATGACAGAGTATGGTATAGTATAGACTCATTCATTGGCAAGTCTGGGAGTAGCTGTCAGCAGTAACCTTTGAGTGATTCAGCCGGGCAAGCGCTTGGGATACTGATCATCAGCATCAGATTTATTCTTTTAATTGCTAGACATAGCTTGGATTAACCTTAAGTTTCGGAAACTTACCAGACGGAACTTTAAAATATATTATTGTTTTTTGAATAGGCTATGAATATTATTTTGATATATTCTAAAATAGAATATATAGTAGAGTTTTAAAACTATGAAAATATTTATTAAATTAAAAAAAATTAAGAAAAATATACATACAAAAATAAATAAAATAGGCTTAAAATTTCCATACGCTACCAGACAAGAATTAATCAGTTTCGTAAATATTATTTGCATATATTTGATTTTAATATACTGTACACAGCTATAGTAGAACTTTAAAACTATAAAAATATATATAAAAAATTAAAAAATAAATAAAATATACCTGAAATCCCATTCGTTACCAGGCACAAATTAATCAGATTTGTTGTGCTATATGCTACACCCATCTATTGGGTTATCTGCACGATTTGTATGCTCAGACCTTTTTCCGATTCTATGACAAATTCAGTTCAATGATTTCGCACTATACTGATGCAATTTTGCGTGCTAGTTATCAGCGCGTATACTAAATACCAAACGAAGTCCAAAAAGCCAACTTAATCTCGTTTCGTAAATACTCTCTATATATATATTATAGTATAAATTGAATACACCTTATGTCATGCATGGAAATACTGTCGATTGATAAGCAAACCCCTTCACGCTGATTTTGAATGATGCGAGCGACTGTGTGTGACACTTTCGAGTTGCCCGACATGCCATAGCATATAGTAGATGTGGGTCTGTTCCGATATCTGCTGCTTGCTGCATAGATATGCCACTGCAATTAGCCAGAGCTGGTTGCCAAGTGTGTCAAAGCGCGCGCCTGGGACGAAGACAGAGTTAGTGAAAGAGAGAGAGAGAGGAAGAGAGTGTGAGGCAGGGGCGGCCAAGAGAGAGTGTGTGTAATTGCGGCTAGTTGTGGGTTTTGGGAACGCCTGCAGCCGTAGCCGTGGTACTTTTCACTCACTCGCATACCCTGGAATCAACAAAATATGCAAAGCAGCATGAGTTGCATGTGGGCCAACGAGAGATGTGATTATCGCGAGATACTCTGCAATTGATAAGGCGATGGGAGTGCGGGGTAGTGCAGGGTAACTGCAAGCTGTGGCACTTTTCGCTGCTGCCAGTTTCCTTTTTTCGCGCGCGCCAAAAACGGCGACTTTAAATGCACATTCAAGGCTGCAACAACTGCAACAACTGCAACTGCAACAGCAACAATCCCAACAGCAACAACTACAACGGCAACGGCAACTCGCAGCGCAACTGAAAACTGGTTTTTCCATCTTGTGGTTTGCTTTCTTTTTTCTGCTGTCTGCCGCTGCTGCTGCTGCTTCTTCTCTCCCTTCTTCTTTAGCTTCCTCTGCTAACTGCACGTAGCCAAAAAATATGCTAAAGTCATATCACAACAACAACAACAACGGCAACCTCAACATTTTTCGCGCAGAGAGCACAGGAAATACATTTTACAGGTACAGATACAAATACACACATAGATACAAACACACACTCGCACTCGTAGCTAAGGTAGCATTGACTTTATAAACAATTTGCGCGAAATTGCAGTTGAATATTTTCGCTGTATATATATACTTTATAGATACATATATATATCATACATATGCACACATATGTGTAGCGCTTTGTGTCTATATGTATGCGCATGCGTGAAGGGTCGGTCAGTTTTTGAGTTGTTTACTTGGCACTCGAAGCGAACGATGTGTGGGATTTTCGCTGGCCGGACAAAGGTTCCAGATGCAGACTGCAGATACTAATTGCAGACAAATATGGCTAAAAAGTCGGGCATATGCGCTAAGGCAGCCAAGCAAGCAGCAGCTGTAACGACTTCGGGCCAGGTTCAATTAGTTATATCATGTCTTGTCATGTCTTCCCTTATGTTCAGTTATCTCTCTCTCTCTCTCTTTCACTTATAATGTTGTTGCAGCTAATCTGCTTTTAATTGCGATAACGCTAACGGATAGCAATCTATGAATATAGATATAATAAATTTACAGTGTAGCGAATTGAATTGGCTTTCTCTGTCTCCATGTCTATAAAAATTATTTGTATATTTTTTTAATTTTGAAATTTGCAGGGTATACCAAGTCGGAGTCCAGCAACAGCTTTGCCTTCTTGCTATAATTCACTCGCATTATCTTGTTTCAGCTGCTGTGGCTCAATTTGTCACTTTGCTGCGGCTTAGTAAATTACAATCCCAAATAAAAAGACGCACGAATTAATGCTCCATACCAGAGCTCCACGCTCACCTGTGCCATTATCCATTATCATAGAAAAATCACCGACAACCTTGAAACTGGCTGCGCCCTGGGTGAAATTTCTCAGCAAAGTCTTGCTTTTGTTTGGCTTTTTGAGTTTGCTTTTCCACTACGTTTTTGGCTTTTGGCTTTGCTTTCAGGTTTCGAGTCGCAGCATAAACAATTTTGAGCGGCTTTGCGTTATTACTGCTTTTGCTTGTACCCTGTAAAAAAAAAAAGAGATGAAAAGCGGCATGAGCTTGGGTACAGGCATTAATATTTTTATAGAAATAAAGTCAATCTACAGGGTATTTATATTTTTATGAGCCTAAGTACAGGCATTAATATTAGTATAGAAATAAACTCAATCTACAGGGTATTTATTTTTTTTATAAGCTTGAGCACAGGCATTAATATTAGTATAGAAATAAACTCAGCTTTAGTGTTATATCTACAGGGTATTTATATTTATTTGAGCTAGAAATAAACTCAGCTTTAGTGTCAGATCTACACGGTATTTCAACGTCGTCTTAGCTTATTTAGCTGTTTAGTTTTTGGTCGTCTTTTGAAGCTAGGCTAATCGAGTCAAGTGTGTGAATGTTCCGAAAGAAATATTAATATTTCACTGATCTTATAGTTGAGCTGATCTTTTTATAGACTGCAGCATCAATTTGCATTTTAAATTTATGCCATTTCCAACTTCCTACTTGAGTGGAATTTTAACTTAGAGACTCTTACAAAGATAACGCTGAGCATTTGCTGTGCTTTTAGCTCTTTCGCAAAAAAGTCTCTGAAAAAAGTGGAGGCTGAATCATGGTGCTTTCTATGATTCATGAGTCTTTCTAAATACATTCATAATTTGGTCAGCTCTATAAGCGGAAGTAATTTATCACTATGTGAAATTGGCAGACGTGAACTCCAACGAGAAGTTGGCAGTGAGTGCTAGCACCGAGAATAGAATGCATACAGTCTTCCCCACATTTTTATACTAGTTATATACTGTACTATTTATATACTAGAATATTTTGATAGTACTAAACCTAATTTCAAGACTGAATGAAAGCGTTGAAAATGTAGCAAAACCTCGCGATAACATGCTGCAAATACGCAGGGTTTATTTCTGGCATGGAATAGCTCAAGCTTATCAGCAGTAGGCGTGGCAACGAGTGTATATAGTATAGATTTCTGGGGAATCAAAACTTATCGCAGCCTTGACTCGAGCTTGAAATTTGAATTTGGCAAATTGCCGTCAATCTGGAGCGTTCCGAAAACAACGCTGCGAAACGAGCGAAATTAATAACGCATAAATTGCGCGCTGCCTTCGCCTTGATTCGCGCTCTTGTTGTTGCTGCTGTCGCTTTTGTTTTTGTTATTGTTTGGCTTATTGTTGCTGCAGCCTCGTCCCAATCAAAATATTTAGCTTATTAGTTGCAAAAAGTCAGCGCGAAATCGAGACTCTCCGAGGGGTCGTTGTCGGCGTCGCCGGCATCGTGAGAGTTCGGGGCAACATTGTGCGCCGTTGCGGACGACGACTTCGCTCACATTAAGCATACGCCGCATGCGCCGCCTCGGGGCAATTAATTACATTTTGCGCACTTTGTTTCCGCTTTACACCGTCGAAGCTGCTGTAATTATTTTCCTAGTATATGCCTCATTTTTCGCTTCCAACTTGAACTGTCTCTATGTGTGTGTGTGAGCGCGCGTGTGTGTGTGTGTTTGCGCTGCAGCCAAAAGCCCAAAAGAACAACAAAACGAAAAGAGGAAAGAAGCTGAAGCTGAAGCCATAAAAATGCCGCTGCTGCCGCCGTTGCGGCTGTTTGTGCAGCTGCCTCGGAAGGTGTTGATGATATGCCCGGGAGGCATTGATTTTAATGCCTGCAGCACTTACGGGGTAACGGTACATTGACCGAGACGTGCATGACCTAAAGGGATAGTAGGAAAATTAAATAAAATAAAAGTAGTAAATAAAGCCTTACTTACTCAATTAAGGATAATAATAGTCATAAAATTGTATATAAGGCAAAATAAAATAAATTAAATAGTAGTATTATATAAAATAAAATAAAATAAAATAAAAAGATAAAAACCAACGCAAATTCTATTAATAATATTAAAATAATAATAAATAGTATAATAAAACAAAAGAAAATAAAAATGAAAAAATCATAATAATAATAAAAGCAATTAAATAAATACCTATGAAATGCAAAATTAATAAAAATGTAAAATAAAAGAAAAATATAATAATATACAAGCTGAAGTTAAAGCTAAAATAAAATCACAAAATAAAACTAACAGATATCAAAATGTAAGAGAAAGCCAAATAAATTCATAGTGTACATAGGCTTACTTGCCGCTCTTCATAGTCAGCATGCGCAAAGAACTTAGAGTATTTTGGAAATCGAGCAGCGCGCAAGAACAATGCGCATTTGTGCGCTACTCGTAAATTGCTGGCCCCCTTTTTTGCATACGCTCTTCACGTACTCGTGCTCATGTTCATGTACCATACACACACACGCACACACAGACACACACACATGTATACAGTTCGCCCTAAGCGTCGTCCATCGATCGAAATCAAAAAGCGTAACAACAAAACAGAAATGCCAAAAATTCTTGGCTCGCTCGGCTCAGCTCAGCTGTGAAATGTGAGCCAAGTCGAGACAGCAGCAGCAGCAGCAGCGGCAGAAGAAGGCAATAACAACAATAGCAGCAGCAAGCCAAGCCCCGAAGAGGCAGGGGACGCTACGGGTACGGCCCCTGGGACTACTTACCTTGTCGGGGTGCCTGCTTTGCTCCTCTTTCTACCAAATGGCATTCTTGGGCGTACTTTAGCGCGTTCCACTTCGCCTCGCTGCATATGCCTACGCATACCCTTGGGCCCATTGGATCGAGAAGCGATGACACCAGCCCCAGCCCGATATTGCACCATTGACCAGCTAATGCTTTCTTGCTTTCTTGCTTTCTCTCTTTCTCTGCTCGACCTTATCGGCCGGCGGAAGGGGCGACTTAGCTCGAGTAGTCGCTGTCATCAATTTATGACTATTTTCAGTGACAATCAGTGGAAATAGAGTTATCTTTATTGGCAAAGAGATAGCGCTGACTTATCAATCGTTTTGGGGTGTGCAGAAATGGCAAGAGAGCCGAACAGAAAGGTATGCACCTCCATAACTCGGGGTGCAGTACGTTTTACAAGGCAACCGATTGCTTGCTTCGCTGCCACATGATGTCAGAGACGAGTTTCGATCGTCTGACTCACGGCCGAGAGTTGTCTGTTTACTATATACCACTATACTATATACTATACTATGCCATACACAAGTCAAAACTAGTCACGGGTGAGAGCTAACTGTTTGACTATCTCACTGTCTGTTCGTCTGTCTGTCTGTCTGTCTGTCTGTCTGTCTTGATTAATTAGCTGGGAACACGCATTCTTTTAGCTCACGCTCTGCGCTGTCTCCCTCTCTCTCGCTCTGCAGCTTGCTCAGCTGATGATGATGCGAAATAACGCTTAAAACTCATGACTTGTCTTCATGAATCGTACAATAAAAGTCGAGGCATAAAACTCACAGAGTTTTCTATATAATCTTTTGCATTTGCATGCAGTGCGCAACGGGCTGAGCTGTTCGCGCTTAGATCCTAACCTTGAGTTCAGGTTCCAGACTCTCGAATCGTATCGGATTTACATAACAAGCTCTCGCCTCAGTCGCAGTCGCAGTCGCAGTCGAAGTCTGAGTTCTGTTCTGCGGCATTAGCTTATTATTAATACTGTTTGAGTATTTGCCAAAGTCATTACTATTTTAACACTCTAGTTGTTGTTGTTGCTGTTGTTGTTGGCCATTTACTGGTGCGCTGTAAACGGCAAATACCGTTAACTGAATGCCTTATAATTAAAGTTGATGCTTGAAAGAAAATGTTGAATATTTCTACTGTAGTTAAAGGAGGTTTTTTTTGTAGCTTATAACATATTTTGCTATTATAATACGTAGTTTAGTTGAGTTCGCTTCTGGGAAATACTTATTTCTAATTTATATAATATTTGGAAAATTTTTAGCTATAGTTAAAAGAGGCCATTAAAGAGTTTGCTATTATTAGAGCAAGCTTAAATGTCATGCTAACATTAGTTGTTAATAATAACTGCAATTATTTAATTATTTTAATAGCAAATCCTTTAGATACTTTTGCAACTACACGCCTTTCACACCTAACATCTCTACTTTTCTTCCTTATTGCGTTACAAACGCTTTGAGGGACACGCAATGCCCGCTTGTAGGGTATAATTACACGCTTAAATAACAAAATATTTGCTTAAACGCTGACATCAACTCGTAATTGCCAGTTGGAAGTGGCAAAACAGAACGCTGCGAGGAGTTAGGAGCGGGAAGGGGAAGGGAAAGAGGAAGGCAGACAGAGAGAGAGAGAACAGAGTCGACCACTCGTGTCCGTTAGGGTAATTTCGAAATTTCGGTTAACTTTTGAAACTCTTTACAGGTTTCTCGTCAAACTGTTGTTAGCATTGCAGCGTGAAGTAATTCCGATTTGCGTGTGTGTGTGTGTGTGTGTATCTGTGTGTTTGCCTTATTTATTGACGATTTTTATTATGACGCCCGAACGCGGTGCGGTGTCTTTATCAACGGACGGACTGGAGTTTCGGATTGACAGTTCGAGGCAACACTGTCGACTCTCTGTCAATTTGCATATGCCCCGAAACGTGGAACACGTTTTTGCATTTGGGGCCACCCGGCAATCGAGAGGAGTCGTCGTCGTCGTTGCTCGCGGCGACAGGCATCTCAAGGAGGGGCGTCATATCGTGCGATATGTATATATACACATATATATATAGTTTACAAGTCTGTGAAAAGCCGACAAAGCGATAGCAAAAACTCTGAAATTCTTGAGCTTCTCTGACTTCTTACGACCTACTCAATAATATCTCTTTTTCTCTCTCTCTGAAGTCCAACTATTTCGTAATTTATGCACAGACCAAACCGCAAAATGTCGTAAATTCACAAAAAGTTAACTCAAATGTGCGGTTTTTCGCTTTATTGTCAAACAAAACGTTATCAATTATGAATTTTATCACGTAATTTCAAAATGCTCTTGTGTGTTTTTTGTGAATGGCAACGGGGAATTTGTATATTGAAAATTTTGAAGGCTTGCGCAACGTGCTTTGCAGTTCGAAATGCAATTGTCACTACAGAGAGAGAGGGAGAAAGAGAGTTCTACTTGCCTGATTTGGAAAGCAGACCCATATAACAGTCGCTCCCATCAAAAAGACATTAAAATCATTTGAAATTCATTTAAAGCACATAACTTGTGCTTTAAAAAGCCTTATCACATGCTTTTGTCTTTTGTTAACAATCCCCAAGGCTGTCCATTAAAAACTGAATACGAACAACTTGAAATACTATCGAGAACACATTTATTAATGGCCCTTTCTTAACAGTTCACAAATAAAGAGGCAATTAAAAATTTTGTTTGTAGGCTTTTGTCAAAAATATTATTATTATGAACGCGACAGTTGGGTAAACAAGCCAAGACTCTGAAGTACCCCCAGGCGTCAGAGGTTGACAGAGCCCCCGGAGAGTCTGAGGCTAGACCTATTTTTGGGTGCTACTGGCGATAGTTTCGATTGGAAGCTTCGCTATCGCATGCGCGCACTTCCATTTCAATTAAGACAAGCGAATAGCACACAAAACAGCCTCAAGATACAAGCCGTGACTTTGTTGTTGTTGCTGTATTTGTATCTGTAGCTGTATCTGTATTTGCTTTCGGGGTGTAGGGTAACAAAATGAGCTGTCAAATGGAATTGAAATGTTCGTTTTGCAGCAACTCGACGACGATCTTCATTCAGATTGTGTCGCCTTTGGTACATTTTAATTAAAACTAAAGCGTGAGCGGGCCTCACTCTCTCTCGCTCTCTGATAGCACGACTAGAACTCGGCAATACAACCATACTTCAAACCCGAGGCGATCTTCAGTCTTCGATAGCAAATTTGCTTTGGCAACTTCCTGCGAAGCGACGACGCAACAACAGCGGAAATATCCATTGCGTTAGGGTGTTAGATTTTCGGGTAAATATTTGCCCAATGAGTTCGTTTGGCATTGGTAAATGACTGGTCGCGTACTCGCATGGAATATGGTACTGGCAGTACGTGGTGCCCGGCTCATGTGACTCACTCCAAGTCCATGTCCAATATGGGCACTACACGTGTGAGGGCGCTCGACTTGGCGGCATATGCAAATCACTGCGTATAATTTCGGTTTATTTGTAACGCTTGATTAAGTCATGATGGCTAAGAAGGAAGCGGCCTAGACAATACTTATTAATTACAAAAGCGGTCACACGGTCTCGTGAGCTAAAAATAGCTAAACGTAGACCCAGAATTGAATATTTCAATTTCTTAAAATTGGAATTTTTACCTGCTGAAATCAAAGAACTTTTACGGTTTGTTGTCGAACCGAAAATAATAGGAAAAATAGAGTAGGTTATTTTAGTATAAAAATTATTGAAGTTCTTATAGTGAAAATAAACTATAAATTATATATCGGCACCGTGTTACGTCAGAAGTCGTTAAATATTTATTGCCGAAGCTTGTCAATGATGTCATTTTATTATAGCGAAGAACTTAAATCTTGGCACGATAATTCATGTGACATCACGTAATTATGAGTCGGCGATAGGCCCATTTATGACATATGTATTTACGGCCTAATGAGCGCCTCATATTGCTCAACGTTGTACAGCTCAAATTAACTTCTCCAATCTACAAAATCAAAGTAAACTTGAAATTGTACTGGAGATAAAGTACGATATCTGAAATCCTACAGTCATGTATACCTAGAGATTCTGTTCGCAGCAACTAAACGGAAATCAATTAGCTGTAAGCTAGCTATAAATCTGACACGTCTGACGCGCTAAACGCCGCCTCATCGCTTACAAGAATGTGCAGATTAATGGGCTATATCCGGGCATAACAAATCTTAATTACACATCAATTAAAACAAAAGGAGTTGCCTCAGAGCGCGTGCTACCAACTCTTTGGCACATAATTAATGAATAGCGGCGACGCCTCTGCCCAGATCAGCGGCTATTTCATATCTATTCAAATAGCATACTATATACATATAATGATTAAAGTTCATAGCGAAAAAACAAAAAAAACAGAAACACTGGCGCCTCTGGGCATGACTCGAAAATCAGTTTATTAATCGTAATCGTAGAGTCGTAAAAAATATGAATATGAAATTTTATTTTAATTGATTTTTATTGAGCCGAGAGAAATTTTGGCTATTGTGCGCCCGTAGGATTGCCCGGACCGCCCGTCGTTAAATGGCACAAGTCGAAAGCGCGAAGTTCATGGATGATCTCATCGCTCGGGTATTTGCCAGTCGAGGCTGTCCTTTGTTCTTGAATGAAAAGCCAGAATTTTCCAGGCAAAGCTAAAACTGTAATTGATTGTTGAGCGATGAAAACGGTTTGATTGTGGCCAAAAAAAATAAAAAAAATTTCACTGCCAAACTCGTTCAAGCGGCGCCTACACACAAATTCCATTTGCATGCCAAATAAGCACATGTCACAGCCAGAGAAAGAAACATATAGAAAGAAACAACAACAACAACAGCAGCAACAGCGAGAAGAATCGAAAATACCAAAATACAGTAGCTGCTGGGGCTGCGCATGCGCAGAGCTCGCCGCCCCGTTCTGTGTTTGTGTATCTGTCGGATACTTAGATACAATCGTATAGCGCGCAGCTGCGGATGATGTCATGGAGTTTGTCTTGTTGGTCTCTTGTGCGCGCGCGCATGTCTGCCGACGCGGGTGTAACGCCCCAGGGGGGCGTAGCAAATGCCAAACAAACACACACACACACAACACGAGCAGAAAAAGAGCTGAAAAGCATAAGCAATGGCAATAAGTTTCGCAGACGTGGGTGGGAGCGCAGCAGACGGAGTAGGGGCAGGGCCCTGTCTATTGACTAATTTTTGGCGAATAACTTTGGCTGCAAAGCACAATAATAAAGCAAATCCGCCATAAAAAAAAGAGAAGACCCAAGTACACACATGCGCGTTCAAGACAGCCTCCACTTATGCGAGCCATTGTATGCTGAAGATCATAATGACTCGAAATGTTTGGTAATAACTTTTGAAGAGCCTCAACAATTTCGCTGCAGCTGACAGCGGTGAGTTTTGACTGCCAGTTAACAGAAATTTTACATAAATTGTTGGTATTATATTGGGGCTTTTGGTATCACTTGGAGTTTGAAAAGCAACCATAAGTTAACTGATATCATTTCTAGACTTTAGAATGTCTCCAGCGGGAGGCACAATTTTCTTTACTTTCGATGATGATCGCTTAACAAAAGTTCCCGTTAGTCTGCTGACAGTCAGATAAAAGTTGGCAATAAATTTAAGCTTAACCTGTAGCTCTCAAGCTCACAACAGAAAAAAAAAAAAAACAAAACTCTCGCCCTCTTTTTTTCAATGGGGATTTTCTCTTTTTGTTTTGGAAATGGTTTTCAGAATGCGAGGCACAAACAAAAGAATTTATAACATTGTTATTGTTATTGCCTGACTTTGACTTATTTCTTGTTGTTGTTGTTGTAGCTATTTGAATTCCCCCATTTGCTATCGTTGAAGCCGAAACTGAATTTTAATTTTCGGCAAGTGATGAGGTAATTTTATGCACGAATTTTCAAAGCAAAGCCAACAAGAAGCACAACAACAATTCCCAAATTAGGCAGAGTCGCGCTACAGGTCTCATTATATATTGTTTGATACCTGCAGCAGTAGTAGATAAACAGAACGAGACAAAAAGAGAGACAGAGAAATTCGCAGAGTGCCATTTTTATCGATCGCTGCGATCGATAATTAAATTCCAATCGAAATGATTAAACAAAACGTTCCGCACACAGAGAAGCTCTGCTCGCAAGCTTTACGATCAGATAGCGACTATATAAAAATCAAATGAAAATTGGCTTATGCCTTATGTTTATTGATTTATGCAAATGTCGGCGCTCAGAGCAAGGTTATTGCACGCCTAATCAGCGCGCCTTCGGCCAAGTGTGAAAGCAGAAGGAGGCAAAGAGAGCGAGAGCGAGAGCTACGCACGATCACCAGACTCTCCGGGGGGAGGCTGTTTATAAATAGAGAGGGACAAATTTAAACATTTGCCTCCTGACGACCCGACGACACATGTGTGTGCAGCATGTTCCACACTCGCCGCCCTTCCGGCTGCCCTCGAGCTCGAGCCCGCCTTCAGCTCTCTCTGTCAGTGCTCGGCGATCCTTGTGCGCATGCGCATGCGCGTCTCGTGTTTATTTTCGGTGCCTGCTCCTCAGTTGCCTACTCCACCTCCACCTCTACATCCTCCTCTGCTATTGGAACAGTTGGCGCATTCTCTCTCTGTGTGCGTGTGTGTGTGTTTTAACTTTTTCCCGTTTTATTGTCTTGACACTAAAAATAGTCGGAGCATGTTATGGAGCAGCTGCAGTTCCCTGTAAAACTCTGCAAACCTGGTACAGCTGTGCCGTACCGTTGAAACGTGACTGCATCCGCTCGAACTCGGCTTAGGATCGCGCACATCCAGTTTGAACTGCAGTTCGCACTGCGCCTTAATGGCTTTTCCTGCGAAAGCCTAAAGTTATGCCTCAGTTTGAGTGCTTGATATATGGTTGCCGCCTTCTATTACACACTTACCCCAAATATCATATACACCCATATATATGTATATATATCTCGCTGTATATGTAAGTTGCAAACCATTGAGCGTCGCAGATAAGAAAGTTTACGGCGCACCTGTTATCAGCGTATGGTAAAGTTTATTGTCACGCTTTTTTTGCTGATTATTGTGTTTGGTTTTCACCTCGTCTCTCTTGTTTTCTTTTTTTTTTTAATTGATTTTCCGTTGTGTATATATAGTAATATCATTTACACGCCCTGCACTTTACAGAAGTGCTCTGTTTGTCCAGGCAGCCTTTGAACGCCTTCTAGATGACCTCAACGCAGGCCTGGCTAATAACGCCAATAAAGGGGCGTCGTCAGTAGTCGGTAGTAGCGACAATAGATTAGTATTTTATACCATTTCGGAATTTATGATATCATCATGCTGCGCGATCCGTTCGCGATCTCATGAAGTTGAGGCCGTTCATTGAGTTTGTCCTATAAATAACTGACATTTTTGCGCATATCGTGCATAATCTAGAGGTCCGATATAGGCAGAGGTATGTAAAAGGTATGTCGATAAGATAAGGGCCGCCGCGACTCTCTTATTGACTCAACTGAGTAGTGCTGCTGCCCAGGGCTGACGGAGTTTGGTTTGTCTCTGCGGTTTAGCCCCATTGCCGTGGTATGCGCATTTTGCGTTATCTGCTTTAAGCTTTACACTAGGGTATGTGTGTGCGTGATAACGATAAAAGGAATTCACCATACACAGCAACCAAAGAGACTTCCAAGAATTCGCCTTGCCACTTTCGTTTTTAGCCGCGCCGAAAAAAAAAGCTTTGAAGCGCCCAAAGAAACGCCGCATCGAGGTGATTCTCCAGTGATTAAACGACGCGGCTAGCGCAAGCAACTAGCTCGATAGCTGGACAGTTCTAAGTACCTACGAGCTAGCACCTTTACCAAAGTAAAGAAATAAAGAAGTGTGCGCGTCCGTTCCGAAGAATCGAACGATTCAGAGGTTGTTTCAAGTGCCAAATGCTTTTGGTCCGTAAGCCGGAAGACTGTCAAAAAACACGAGAGAGAGAGAGAGAGTGTGAGAGAGTGAGAGAGCGAGAACTCTCCAACTGAGCCATGGAATACCACAGCGTTCTGCGCTCGAATTTTTCGCGCAATGAGTACAGACGATATATATCGTATGAGCGTCAGTCTTTGGGTATGTTGAACTTGAACTTTCTTGGATTGTGGGGCTCGCGGTGCGGTATACTAAGAAGCTAATTACACAATTCTCGACCTTCGAGCGGAAATACCCTTTATCTGCCGCTGGAGATAAGAACGCAAATACAATGTTGTACATTTGTGGCAATGTATTAGGAATGTATTTGGGATATGTTTGAGTCAGCGTTTCGTCGAGGGTTTCAATGTCTTAGGAAGTGCCTGAAAGTTACGCAATTCGCATAACTGGCAAGTTGATAAAAATATAAAAAAAAGTGTGACGAGCGGAGAAATACCCTGTACGCAAATATATATAATATACAAATTTTAAATGCTTTGCAAAATAATAATAGATAAATTGTAATCGGGAAAATACTCTAATGGTATTCCCTAGGAATGTCCATAAACTAAAGACTTGTCGAAAGCTTCTTAAATATAGTTCTGAGCCATAAAACTTGTCGTCAATCATTTCCAGAAATGTTCAGGGTACTATGCCGTACATATATATATAGAAAATAACAATAAGAATTTATTTGCTGATAAGCAATGAGCATTACGGCATAGACCCCAAAATGCTTTACTTTTTTCTTTTTTTTTTTGTTTTGGGGGAATTTAGTTCGCCCTATATGTATATATGTACGTAAGTTTCATGCTTAATCTATGTCATTGACTAGGACGCCTATCATGACACCAAAATAAGCCATTGACTAATAGCCGAGAGTATTTCGTAGCATACTTCAGAATAGGCGTTACGTGTGGCAATTGTCCAAAGCACTCGATATTCCGAGTATTCCGACGTAATTGTTGCACCAAGCAACCTTAGCTAGGTTAAGAGTACTTTAGGGCTCTAGATAAATGAAATTCTATGGAAACGGCTTCGGCTTCATAATGTTAAGAAAAAGTATTATAAATCCTAAAAGAGATGTGTAATTATTGGGGGAATCAAGCGTAAAGTAATGCAAACCATAAACCAAACTTTCGATTGCTTATGTCATTTAGCCAAATGTATAGTATTCTGTATCGTCTGGTGTCTATAGCCATATATGCTAATGTCCATTAGGTACTTTCAACTGGCGATAAGTGGGAAAACGTTCTTATCGAACCTTTGACTGTGTGTGTGTGTGTGTGTGTGCAGAAACGAAAGGCAACCGCCGACTATGGTTGTCCCTCTTTATCAAGCGAGCCGAGCACCCTTTATCGATTCGGGGTGGTGCACGCTATCGCACCAAATCAGAAAAAATACTAAACGTTTTCGCACTTTTAGGGCTTGAAATAGACGCGGAAATAGAGAGAGCAGAAAACTTGTTAATCCGTACTGCATATACTCATACTCTCTACTCTCTTTCTCCCTCTCTATCTTTCTGTGTCTGCCTTGTAGCATCACAATATGAGCCCGGTGGCTACTCAACGCTGCAGGCGTCGTCTTCCAGCCGTGGCTCCAGCACCAACATGACGCAGCGCGATGGCATTATCAAATTCGAGAATGAGCGCATCAAGACGCTGCAGGAGGAGCGTCTACACATCCAGAAGAAGACCTTTACAAAATGGATGAATTCGTTTCTGATCAAGGTGCGTGCACTTTCCAAAAAAAAAAAAAAAAAAATGATATATACATGTATATACTATAATCATATTATGGCTTGCTGCTTGCCTCTTCTCTCTAGGCCAAAATGGAGGTCGAAGACCTATTCACAGATCTAGCCGATGGCATAAAGCTGCTCAAGCTGCTGGAGATTATATCGTCGGAAAAGCTGGGCAAGCCGAACAGCGGACGCATGCGCGTACACAAAATCGAAAATGTCAACAAGAGTCTGGCATTCTTGCACACCAAGGTAAGTGCGACAGTGCGTGCGAGCGAGCGAGAGAGACAGTGTGTTAGAGCGAGCGCGCATGAGAAAGAGAAAGAGCCTACGAGTTGGTAGAAAGTGCAAGTCTTGACGCAGCTGCGCGTGGCCGTTGCGTGCTTTGTTTGCCACATGAGACGGCGCAGCCACAGTGGAAAGGGGGCAGCAGAAGGGGGCGTGGTACGAGGCGGGCACATGAAAACGACACTTTAGATGCGCGACTGCGCGCAGAGCCACACACAACTATATTTAATTACCTTGTCGGGCAGAAATTCCTAACTATTTGCATACTTTCTAATGCACGCGTTGCATATTTCTTCAAATATCACATATGTTTATATATATATATATGGATATATATCAGTATTTATTTGTGTATATCTTTGTATTTTTTTTTTTTTTATTTTGCTTTTGCGTGCTGGCACTTTCTTTGCCTGCATTCGGTTTTAATTGTGTGTGCGCTCAGGCAGGCGAGAGAGACAAATGCTTGCCACAGTTGCAGCAACCCCTTGGCCGCTCTGCCCTCCTCTTGGCTGCCGCTTGCGTGCGACATAGTTGCACGTGAATCCAATGTTTTAAGCCTAATCTAATTAGAAACAATAGCATGTAATTTGCGACTAAACAAAGACAATCCCAGTGAAAGTTGTCGGCCGTTTTGTCTTGGCGCTGCTTCGACCCGGTATTTATTGCATTTTTATTGAAGCAGCTTAGCTGAGAAAGACCTGCACAGAGAACTATTCTCTGCTACAGTACAGGCCCGCCTCCCGCCCACGCTTGGGCTATTAATCAACTTTTAAACGGACTAAAAGCGATAAAGATCAGTCGTAACTTATGCTTTCTTCGCCTGTTTATCTGTCTGTGAATGTATCTCTGTCTCCGCATTTGTATCTGTATCTGTGCCTACCTGTTCACGCCGCATGACCTACTATTCATTCAAATGAACCTGAGACAGACCGGCGGACTGGCGGGTCAAGCACCTGCGCTCTGATAATGCCGGACTTGTTGTTGTCGTGGCTGTGGTACGACTGCTGCTCTCTTTCTTCTCTGCTGCTTTGTCTTGTGAAACGGGTAACCCGATACGCGCAGCTTAGCGAACCGGGTAACCCGTCCGTGATGTGATGAATACATAGAAATTTGTTTGCCCTTCGTTTTGCAGGTACGCTTGGAGTCCATTGGTGCTGAGGACATTGTCGACGGCAATCCCAGGCTGATCTTGGGTCTCATCTGGACCATCATATTGCGGTTTCAAATTCAGGAGATCGTCATCGATGTGGTAAGTGCACGAGCTCCTCAAATGATCCAACTTGATCTCTCAACCCTTTTTTGTTTTCCTTCTTGCAGGACGAAGAGAACGAATCCAGCGAGAAACGCTCAGCCAAAGATGCGCTACTGCTGTGGTGCCAGCGCAAGACGCACGGCTATCCCGGTGTCAACATCCAGGACTTCACATCCTCCTGGCGCTCTGGCCTGGGCTTTAATGCGCTCATTCACTCGCATCGCCCCGATCTGTTCGAGTATAGCACGATTGTCAACTCAAAGAACTCGAATCTGGACAACTTGAATCATGCCTTCGACACGGCAGCCAACGAATTGGGCATTCCCAGGTCAGTGCTGCGAGAGTTACGTGTATATACAGCATATAAATTGACTTCTCTCTCTCTTGTTGCAGTCTGCTCGATGCCGAGGATATTGATTCAGCGCGACCGGACGAGAAATCGATCTTGACCTATGTGGCCTCATACTATCACACGTTTGCGCGCATGAAGAACGAGCAGAAGAGCGGCAAGCGCATTGCGAATGTGAGTACACACCTGGAATGTGGATTGGATTGGGTTCCGATGGAATGGCATTCAGGGTCGGGGGCAGTGTCAGCTACTCGGGTGGCTGAAGCTGAAGCTGACGCAGCGTAACGAACGACCAATCGAGTTAACGCTCTATTTCACATGCAGCAGACTACAGATCTCTATCGGGTTGGGCCTGTGTTGTTGGGAAAGTTGCCTAAGCATGTCTCTTTTGCCCGTGTCTTTGTAGATTGTGGGCCAACTGATGGACGCCGATCGCAAGAAGATCCACTACGAACGATTGACCACAAATCTGCTGAGTTGGATTAGGCAGAAGACGATGGAGTTGGAGCAGCGCGATTTGCCCAACTCCCTGGAGGGTATACAGCGTGAACTGTTGGCCTTCAAGGAGTATCGCACCATCGAGAAGCCGCCCAAGTGAGTGCAGGAGATCAGTAATACTTTTTTATATACCATATTAACTTCTCATCGATCTCAGATACAAAGAGCGCAGCGAGATCGAGGCTCTCTACTTCACCATCAACACGCTGCTCAAGGCGCTGAATCAACCGCCGTATAACCCGCAGGATGGTCAGCTGGTCAATGACATCGAAAAGGCCTGGCAGATACTCGAGTACGCGGAACACAATCGTGAGGTTGCACTGCGTGAGGAGCTGTTGCGCCAGGAGAAGCTCGAGCAGTTGAACTACAAGTTCGAGAAGAAGTCCGTACTGCGTGAGGGCTACCTCAAGGAGATGATTCAAGTGCTGTCAGATCCGCGCTATTTGCGGCAAGTGGACGCCACGCTGAAGAAGCACGAGGCCATCTCGGCTGATATTCTGGCGCGTGTGGAGCGTTTCAACGACCTGACAGCCATGGCCAATGAGCTGGAGAATGAGAACTATCACGGCAAGGAGCGGGTGAAGCGTCGCGAGCAGGAGGTCATGGAAAAGTGGCGCAGGCTGCTGGAGTTGCTGGAGAATCAACGCTTGAACCTGTCGCAAATGAGCAACTTGATGAATTTGCTGCGTGAGATCGCCAGCACCACGGAGTCCGTGTGTGAGCTGCAGCAGCAGTTCGCGTCCGAGGATGTCGGTCCGCATTTGCTGGGCGTCGAGGAGCTGCTGCAGGCGCACTCGCTGCAGGAGCTGCAGGTGAACACGTACGGCGAGACACTCAAGCGTTTCAATCGTCAGGCACTACCCTACAAGAACTCCGAGCATAAGGATTCTGCACTGCTGGCCCAACGGCTGGAGCAGCTGGAGGTGGCCTACACGGAGCTGCTGAAGCTCTCGGCTCAGCGTCGTGCGCGCCTGGAGGAGGCACGCAACTTCCATCACTTCATGGAGGACTACGACAACGAGGAGAGCTGGCTCGTCGATAAGCAACGCATCTGCAAGACCGGCATCACCGCCAAGGATCTGCGCGCCGTGCTCTCCCTGCAGCAGAAGCACAAAGCACTCGAGGATGAGATCAAGTCGCGCAAGCCCAAATCCTCACAAATGTCCGAGGCAGGCAAGCGTCTGATCAGCGAGCAGCATCCGCGTGCCAGTGAGATCAAGAGTCGCATCGATTCCCTGGCGGAGCACTGGCATGCGCTGGAGTCGCTCGTGGAGCTGCGACGGCGCCAGCTGGAGGATGCTGCCGAGGCCTATCAGTTCTACACGGATGCCAACGAGGCGGAGTCGTGGCTCAACGAGAAAATGGCGCTTGTCAACTCGAGGGACTATGGCAGCGATGAGCCCTCAGCACAGGCCTTGCTGCAGCGTCATCGCGATCTGCAGGGCGAATTGAATGCCTACTCCGGGGATATACTCAACCTGAACCAGCAGGCCGACAAGCTCATCAAGGCGGGCATTTGCACACTGGAGTTGACGGCGACTGAGCCAGATCTGCCCGAAGTGGAGCAGGAGGAGTGGGTCAACGAGACGCGCCTGGTGCCCAAGGAGGTGTGGGAAGACGAGTGGGTCGAGAAGCTGGAGCACAAGAAGGTCACGGAGACCAAGATGCTGCCCCATGTGCGCTCGCTGTTCCCCTTCGAGGGTCAAGGCATGAAGATGGACAAGGGTGAGGTGATGCTGCTCAAGTCGAAGACCAACGACGACTGGTGGTGTGTGCGCAAGGACAACGGACACGAGGGCTTCGTGCCGGCCAACTATGTGCGTGAGATCGAGGCACGTCCCGTTGCCTGCATTGTGCCCAAGGCGGAGAAGGTGAAGAGCCTGCAGAAGGTAAAGAAGACCATACTCGTGCGCCAGGTGGTGCCCGTGAAGCGCATCAAGCCAGTGAGTGTGGCGCCCAAGCCGCTCGTTCAGCGTCGCACCTCCAACCAGAGCATCAACGAGAACGCGGACAGCGTGGAGAAGCGTCAGCAGCGCATCAATGCCACGTACGATGAGCTGCAGGAGATGGCACAGAAGCGTCACGCTCTGCTCGAGGACTCCATCCATTTGTTTGGCTTCTATCGCGAATGCGATGATTTCGAGAAGTGGATGAAGGAGAAAGAGCGCATGATCAAGACGGACGATGGCGATGGCGTCGACAATGCCAAGCGCAAGTTCGAGAAATTCATCACGGATCTGTCGGCCGCCTCGAAGCGTGTCGAGGAAATCGATGGCGCCGTCGACACCTTCCGACGACAGGGTCATTCGCAGCTGGACAAGATCATCGCGCGTCAGCGTCAAATCCATCAGATCTGGCAGCGTCTCAACAACGCCAAGGCCCAACGTGAGAAGAGTCTCGAGGGCGCATCCAGTGTGGAGCTCTTCAATCGCACCTGCGAGGAGGCGAAGGTCTGGATGAGCGAGAAGATGCTGCAGCTGGACACGGCTGTCATCACGCCCGACCTGAAAACTGTGCAGGCGCTGCAGCGTCGTCATCAGAATCTTGAGCGGGAGTTGGCTCCAGTCGAGGATAAGGTGAACCGTGTCACCTACCTGGGCAACTCGGTGAAGAATGCTTACCCCGCAGAGCGCGACAACGTCAACGCCCGCCAGCAGGAGGTGCAGGACATGTGGCAGCAGGTGCAGCAACGCGGCAGCGAGCTGCGCGCTCGCATCGAGAGCGAAGTAGGTCAGCAGATCTTCAACAACAGTGCCAAGACGCTGCTGGCCTGGATTGACTCCGTCAAGGATCAACTAAATGCCGACGAATCGGCACGCGATGTGGAGACTGCCAATAATCTGCTGAAGAAGCACAACGATCTGGGCGATGATATCAAGGCACACGACAACGAATTCGTCGAGGTCATTCAGCTGGGCAAACAACTGTCCGACGGCAAACCCAACATGGCCGAGACCGTGCAGCTGATCGAGCGACTGAAGGCCGAGCAGGATGCCATCCATCGTGGCTGGAGCGAGAAGCAGAAGTGGCTGCTGCAGTGCGTCGATCTGCAGATGTTCAATCGCGAGGCTGACAAAATCGATGCCACCACCAAGAGCCACGAAGCGTTCCTGGAGTACAACAATCTGGGCGTGAGTACAGGCAGAGTTTCTTGACTTGACTGTATCAATCTAATTCTATTTCTTATCTGCCTTGCAGTCCTCTCTAGACGAAGTGGAGGCTATTCTGAAGCGTCATGTGGACTTTGAGAAGAGCCTGATGGCACAGGACAAGATCCTCAAGGGTTTCTCGGACAATGCGGACAAGCTGATCGCAAACGATCACTACGATGCCAAATAGTGAGTTGAATTGTAGAATTATTTTTTAATTATATTGAATAAAATCTATTTTTAATTCTGCAGCATTGGCGATCGTCGCAATCAGGTGCTGGGCAAGCGCAAGGCTGTCAGGGATCGCGCTTTTGAGCGCAAGCGTCTGCTGCAAGCCTCGAAGGACTATCACAAGTTCGCCGCGGAGGCTGATGATCTGAAGGCCTGGCTGCAGGATAAGACCAAGATCGCCGGCGATGAGAGCTATCGTGATCTTAGCAACCTGCCACGCAAGCTGCAGAAGCACAAGGCTTTCGAGCGCGAATTGCGCGCGAATGAGGGACAATTGCGTAACGTGAACAAGGATGCACAGGCCTTGATCCAGGCCGAGAACCGCGTGCCCGAGGTTGAGCAGCGTGTGAGTGATCTGAACAAGAAGTGGAAGGATCTGCTGGTACTGTCTGAGGACAAGGGCCGCAAGCTGGAACAGGCTTCCTCGCAGCGTGAACACAATCGCGCTATCGAAGATGCCAAGAAAAAGGTGGACGAACTGGACGTCGCGCTCAAGAGCAAGGACGTGGGCAACGATCTGAGAAGCTGCAAGGATCTGATCAACAAGCAGCAGCTGCTTGAGTCGGAGATCACCATTTGGGATCAGAAGGTCGCCGAGCTGGTTTCCACGGGCGACGACATGGCCCACGAGGGTCACTTCAACGCCAAGAACATCGAGGATGAGACCAAGGAGCTGCAGCAGCGCTTCAAGGATCTGCGTGATCCTACGCAGAGGCGTCGCGAGAAGCTCGAGGAGAGTCTCAACTTCCACAAGTTCGTGTTCGAACTGGATGCAGAATTCCAATGGATCAACGATCATTTGCCTGCAGCCAAGTCGAATGAACTCGGCCAGAATCTGCATCAGGCTCAGTCTTTGTACAAGAAACACAAGAAGCTCGAGGCCGAGATCAAGGGCCATCAGCCCATGATCAACAAGGCGCTGCAGGCGGGCCAAGCGCTTGTCGCCCAACAGCATCCCGAGCAGAAGAACGTGGAGGCGTTGTGCGCGCAACTGCAGCAGGCCTGGCAGGATCTGGAGCTGCACTGCAGCGAGCGCACGCGCAAGCTGGAGATGTCACTGAAGGCACAGCAATATCTGTTCGATGCCGGCGAGATCGAGTCCTGGTTGGGTGAACGCAACAATGCCCTGCGCTCGACCGAGTACGGACGGGATCGCGACTCGGCTGCCAAGTTGCTAACCAAACACAAGACCATCGAGCTGGAGTTGGACACATATTCGGGCATTGTCACCGAAATGGGACACACCTGTGCCGCCATGGTGGCTGCCCAGCATCCGGACAGCAAGGTGCTCGCCGCCAAGCAGCAGCTCATCGAGCAGATGCTCAGATCGCTGCACAAATTGGCGTCGCAGCGCCAGATGCGTCTCATGGAGAGTCTGTCGAAGCACGAGTACTTCCTGGAGTCGGACGAGGTGGAGCAATGGATCAGGGAGCAGGAGCAAACTGCATCCTCCGAGGACTACGGACAGGACTTTGAGCACTTGCAGCTGCTGCAGAACAAGTTCGATGATCTGAAGCATCGCGTTGAGGTCGGCGCCGATCGTGTGGATCAGTGCGATCTGCTGGCCAAAAAGCTCATCGATTCGGAGAGCTCCTATGCCAATGAGGTGGGGCAGAGACAGGAACAACTAAAGTGAGTATTTGTCATAATCTTCTTCGCAAGCATTGTCCTAATATTTCTACTCTCTTAAGAACGTCTTGGGAGAACCTCTTGAAGCTGCTGAATCAACGCGAACAGAAACTGCACGCGGCAGGCGAGATCCATCGCTTCCATCGCGATGTGGCCGAAGCACTTTTCCGTATTCAGGACAAGAACGCTGCCCTCTCCTCAGAGCTGGGCAAGGACTTGAATTCGGCTTTGGCGCTGCTGCGCAAGCACGAGGGTTTCGAGAACGATCTGGTTGCGCTTGAGGCGCAGCTGCAGGTACTGGTCGAGGACTCGGTGCGCCTGCAAGCCAAATATCCATCGAATGCCGCAGCTATTGCCCAGCAACAGAATAAGGTGGTCGCCGCCTGGAACGATCTGAAGGAGCGCTCGACAGCACGTGGCGATCGTCTGGCTGCCAGCTCCGATCTGCAAACATTCCTTACCGATGTGCGTGACATTGTCTCGTGGTCGGCAAATCTGCGCGCCGCTCTTCAGGCCGAAGAACATGTCAGCGATGCTGCCGGAGCGACCGCGCTGAAAATCCAGCACGATGCTATATATGGCGAGATCGAGGCACGAGAGGATAAGTTCCGTTATCTTAATGAACTGAGCGATTCGATGGTGCAGACAGGACACTATGCGGCCGCTGATGTGGAGGAGAAGTGCGCCGCCATGTTGGACGAGCGCCAGAAGCTGCACGCCGCGTGGAACAAGAAGAAGATCATGCTCGAGCAGAAGATCGATCTGTTCTGCTTCCTGCGCGATGCCAAGCAGATCGACAATCTATCGAGCACACAGCAAGCCGCACTCAGCAGCTCCGACTTTGGCCAGACCGTCGAGGATGTGCAGAACAAGATCAAGAAACACGACGAGTTCGAGCGTGTGATCCAGACGCAGGAGGAGAAGGTCGCCCTGCTGCAAGAGCACGGACGCAAGCTGATCGAGCAGCGGCATTACGACAGCGCCAACATACAGACCATACTGCAAGGTGTGCTCGCCCGCCGCCAGAAGGTGAAGGATCTGTGCGCCGTGCGTCGCTACAAGCTGGAGGATGCGCTGCTCTATGCCAAGTTCGTGCGTGATTGCGCTGAGGCCGAGTCCTGGATCAATGAGAAGCAGAAGAAACTGGAAGCCGATGCGGCATCCTATGCTGAGGTCACAAATCTCGACGAGAAGATCAAGAAGCTACAGAAGCACCAGGCCTTCCAGGCCGAGGTCGCTGCCAATCAAGGCCGCATCAAGGAGATTCAGGACACCGGCGTAATACTGATCAGCAAACAGCATGAATCCTCAACTGAGATCAAGCAGGCCATTGAACGCGTGCTGGCCGCCTGGCAGGGACTGCTCGACGAGCTGGACCAACGCGGACGTGGCCTCGAAGAGGCACAGGACATACTGGAGTTCAACAACCAGCTGGACAAGATCGAGGCCTGGATACGCGACAAGGAGATGATGGTGCAGGCCAGCGACACTGGACGCGATCTGGAGCACTGCAATGCGCTCATGCGCAAGCTCGACGACGTCGACTCGGACATGCGTGTCGACGATCAGCGGGTTAAGCACATCAATCAGCTGGCCGACAAGCTGATCAACCAGGCACAGCTGCCGGCGGACACGCAGAGCGTAGACAAGCGTCGACGCGACTTCAATCACAACTGGCGCCAGCTGCAGGGTGCACTCAACGCATACCGCGCACTGCTCGGCGGTGCCAACGAGATTCATGTATTCAATCGCGACGTGGACGACACGGCCGAACGCATTGCCGAGAAGGCACTGGCCATGAGCTCGGCCGACACTGGACGTGATCTGGCCGCCGTCGAGGCGCTCATACGCCGCGAGGAGGCGCTCGAGCGCGACATGTCGGCGGTGAAGCAGAAGATCGATGAGCACGAGACTGCAGCCGAGTTCCTCATCCGCAAGTATCCCGAGCGTGGCGCTCAGGTGATCGAGCGCAAGCTGCAGGAGCTGCACAAGTCGTGGGGCAATCTGCAGAGTCTATCGGTGAAGCGCCAGAGTGTGCTCAATGAGGCGTACCTGGTGCACAAGTTCGTCTCGGACGTGCGGGAGCTAGAGCTGTGGGTCAACGACATGGTCAAGAAGATGAATGCCACACAGGCGCCGTCGACGATCAACGACTGCGAGACGCAGCTGGAGCTTCATCAGGAGCGCAAGGTAGAGATCGAGGGACGTGATCAGGCCTTTGCCGGCCTGAAGCAACACGGCGAGCAGCTAAGCGGCCAGGCCAAGCAGCCGGAGAGCGTGAAGCAATATCTGAGCGTGCTCGAGGAGCTGCATCAGACGCTGTACGATGCGTGGAGTGAACGCGCCCGTGATCTGACCGAAGCGCATCAGCTGCAGCTCTTCAAGGCCCAAGTGGAACAGGTTGAGATCTGGCTGGCCAACAAGGAGGCCTTCCTCAACAACGACGATCTGGGCGACTCGTACACGGCCGTGGAACGTCTGCTGAAGAAGCACGATGCGTTCGAGAAGCTGCTCGATGCAGACCATGTGGATGCACTGCAGAAGTTCGCCAACAGCATACTGGAGGGTGAGCCCAAGGATGCCGATCTGATACGCGAGAAACTGGCCTATGTGCTGCGCAGGAGGCAGAAGCTGCTCGAGCTGACGGCGGAGCGCAAGCATCGCCTGCTGCAGTCGCTGCAGCTGCAGGAGTTCCTGCGCAGTCTCTACGAGATCGACCGCTGGCTGGTGCAGAAGCTGCAGGTCGCCCTAGACGAGAACTACCGGGAGCCGAGCAACCTGCAGAGCAAGATCCAGAAGCACACAGCCTTCGATGCGGAACTGCTGAGCAACTCGCCACGCGTACAGGCCGTCATCAGCGAGGGCGAGCGACTCATTCGCGGCGAGCACTTCGCCAAGGATGAGATTGCCCAGCAGGTGCAGCTGCTCGAGGGCGACTGGGTGAAGCTGAAGGGCGCCTCCAAGTCGAAAAAAGAGAAGCTGCAGCAGGCGTACGAGGCGTTGGCCTTCAATCGCAGCATCGATGAGTTCAACAACTGGATGGACGATGTCGAGGTGCAGTTGTCTAGCGAGGACTACGGCAAGGACTTGGCCACCGTCAGCAATCTGCTGAAGAAGCACGAGCATCTCGAGGTGGATGTGGCGCATCACAACGAGCTGGCCGATCAGCTGAAGCAGAAGGACGAGCACTTCTTCCAGGTGGATCACTTCCTGAAGCACGAGATTCACGAACGCGCCATGGTGACGATCAAGCGCTACATTACGCTACATGAACCGATCGCCATTCGCCGCGAGAACTTGGAGGATTCGCTCGGCCTGCAGCAGTTCCTGCGCGACGCCGAAGACGAGCTGCAGTGGCTGTCGGAGAAGCAGCTGATTGCCGGCTCACAGGATCTGGGCAGCAGTCTGTTGGCCGTCCAGGGTCTGCAGAAGAAGCACAACGCCCTCGAGGCAGAGCTGACGTCGCAGGAGCCGCTCATCCAGGCGTTGCTGCAACGCGGCCAGCAGATGATACGCGACAGTCACTTCGCCAGCGAGCAGATCCAGTACAAGTCGGAGCTGTTGCAGAAGCAGCTGGTGCAGCTCAGGGATTTGGCTGCGATTCGTCGTCTGCGCCTGCTCGACGCCGTGGAGAGTCAACTGTTCTATGTGGAGGCCAACGAGGCGGACGCCTGGATGCGCGAGAAGCGACCGATTCTGGCGAGCAGCGATTACGGACGCGACGAGATCTCCGTGCAGGCGCATCAAAAGAAGCTCGAGGTGCTGCAACGCGAACTGACCGCGTTCAAGCCGTCGATCGACAAGGTCAACAAGCTGGCGACGGGTCTGGTCGAGCGCAATCACTTTGACAGTGCCAACATCCAGGAGAAGAACGGCGCAGTGTCGCAGCAATACGCCGAGCTGTTGCGTCTGGCCAAGGATCGCGAGTTGCGACTGAGCGAGTCCAAGAAGCTCTTCGAGTATTTGCGCGAAACGGAGGAGCTGCACGAATGGGTGACCGATCAAATTGCCGTTACGGCTAGCGAGGATTACGGCGAGGATGTCGAGCATGTGGAGCAACTGATGTTGGCCTTCGAGTCCTTCGTGTCCAATCTGAATGCGAATGAGGCGCGTGTCGAGGCGTGTCTGGAGCGTGGCGATCGCCTCATACAGGAGAACAATCCCTACAGGAACAGCATCAAGGCCAAGCGTGACGACACCAAGCAAATGTGGGATGAGCTCAAGGACTTGGTCAACGCTCGCCAAGATGCGTTGGCCGGTGCCAAGCAGGTGCATGTCTACGATCGCGTGGCCGACGAGACGATCTCGCTGATCAACGAGAAGGACGCCTCGCTCATCTCCGAGGATTACGGACAGGATCTGGAGAGTATTCAGGCGCTGGGACGCAAGCACTCTGTGTTCGAGGGCGAACTGGTGGCCATTAAGGAGCAGGTGGACTCAGTGCTCGCCGAGGCAGTCAAGCTGGGCGAGATCTATCCCGATGCACGCGAACACATCGAGGTGAAGCGCGACGAAACCGTTGAGGCCTGGACGGATCTCAAAGAGAAGACCAATGCGCGCAAGAGCAAGCTCAGTCAGGCGGAGCAGCTGCAGTCGTACTTCGATGAGTATCGCGATCTGATCGCCTGGATCAACGAGATGCTGGCCAAGATCACAGCACCCGAGTTGGCCACCAGTGTGGCTGGCGCTGAGCTGCTGCTGGCCAGCATCAAGGATCATCATGCCGAAATCCGTGCACGTGACGAGACCTTTGCCAACTTCACAGCCAATGGCCAGAAGCTGATCAAGGAGAAGCACTTCCTCGCCCACGAGGTGGAGGACAAGATCAAGGTGCTGCAGGCACGCCACGAGCTGCTCGAGCACACGCTGCAGCAGCGCAAGGAGATCTACGAGCTCAATCTGGACACGCAGCTCTTCCTCAAGGACGCCGAGATACTCGAGCAATGGATCAGCAGTCGCGAGCCACAGCTGAAGGACGCCAAGCTGGGAGACTCCATACCGCAGGTGGAGGATCTGCTGCGCCGGCACGAGGACTTCGAGAAGACAGTCGCTGCACAGGAGGAGAAGTTCCAGGCGATCAAGCGCATCACACTGCTCGAGCAGCGTTTCCGCAAGCAGCTGGAGCACGAGAAGCTGGCCAAGCTCAAGGAGAAGGAGCGCCTCGAGAAGGAGCGTCTGGAGCAGCTGAAGCAGAAGGAGCTGCAGCGCCTCAACGACGAGCGCCGACGCGCCGAGAAGCAGCAGGAGCATCGCAACAATGCCGCTGCCCAGGAGAAGACGCCCATTTTCTCCACGCCCATGGTGACCATTGGCGGTGGCGGCGTTAGCGGCACCACAGCCAGTGCACCTGGCAGTGCTGTGCAGTCGCCGGCCATTGCGCAGGCACAGCTGCGTCCACCATTCCAGGATCAGCTGCAGGACGAGCAGCTCGGCCTGCAGAAGAGCAGCTCGGGCAGCGTGTTCAGCGATCGCCTGCGTCGCGGCTCCGCCGATGCCAATGTCAAGCGCGCTGAGAGCATGAAGGTGCAGCCGAAACAGCCCAAGCGTACGCCCTCCTTCACCACGCGTCGTCGTGCTCAATCCTTCCGCAAAAACCAGAAGGGCGAAGGCTTCGATCTGCCGCCCGTGGAGATTCAGGGCATGCTAGAGCGCAAGCACGGCCTGCAGTCCGGCGGCAAGAAGGCGCCGGTGCGTTCGTGGAAGCAATTCCACACGGTGCTGTGCGGCCAGCTGGTCTGCTTCTTCAAGGACGAGACCGACTTCCTGCAGCAGAAGACGGCAACGGCGCCGGTCAACATACTCGGCGCGAAATGCGAACGCGCCGACGACTACACGAAGAAGAAGTACGTCTTCCGGCTGAAGCTGCCCGACGGCTCTGAGTTCCTCTTCGAGGCACCCTCGCTGGACATACTGAACGATTGGGTACGCAAGATATCCTTCCACGCTAGTCTGCCGCCAAATCTACAGCTGCTCAGCTACGACGAGTCCATGAAGGTAGGCCCCACATGCTTATTAAAGCCATGAAAAATGTATGCTAATTAATTTTATTTGCTCTCCTGCCTGCAGCAACAATCGAGCAGCTCGCCGGACATCAAGGTGACCAGCAATGTGGAATCGCCGGTCAGTTCGCGCAACTCCTCGCCAGACTCGCAGCGTCGTCAAACACTGGAGGCAAGTGCCACGCCGCAAATGGCCTTCCTGCAGCGACAAATGCAACAGCAGCAGCAGCAACAGCAGCTACAGCAGCAGCAATCCTCCCAGCCCAGTTCACCCACAGCCGGTTTCGATCAGAAGCCACCGATACCACCACGTGGTGCGCCGCCCGTGGCCACCACACGCCAGAGCCAAGAGAATCTTGTTGTCCTGCGCAATCGCCAAAGTTCCAGCAATGGTGCGTAGCTGACAGTCTCTGCCATGGATTATATATAACTATATATGTATACTTATGCCTTTGCAGATCTAACTGATGGCCGATCCGCCACGCTGCCCGCGCAGAACGGCAGCAGCAAGGACGACAGCATTGTGCTGCAGCGCAACGCGGAGAGCAGGCAGTCTGGTAAGTGTTTCCTACTTCTTCGCTCGTGTAGTGCCCCGTCTTTGGCTAGTTGTGTTTGTCTACACACACACACAAGCATACTACACACACACACACTCTCACACACACTTTGATCATCCATTTGTAAAAACGTGTCCCCCTCCTACTACTCCAAACTCGACGCGCATAATTAGATAATCCGCCGCCATTGCCCACCACAATGCCGCCGCTGGGCAGCGCCAGTGGCCACGGGCATCCGCATAGCCAGCAGGTGCAGCAGCGCATCCATGCGTTCAATGCAGCAGCCAGTCAGCAGCAGCAGCAGCAACAGTTGCAGCCGGACTATTACAACAGCCATGCGTTGCGCCAGCAGCACCAGCAGCAGCAGCACTTGGCATCGCCGCAGCGTGTGCCCTCGCTGAACACTGGACGCATTGACAGCACACGCAAGTTCATTGAGATGGAGACGCATGCGCCGGGCAACAGCTACACCAGCAGCAGCACAAGCAGCACCAGCAACAACAACAATAACAACAACAACGGACACAACAGCAGCAGCACGACGACGACGACCAAGCGCACAATTAGCTACTCGAGCAGCGGGGCTAGCAGCAATGGCAACGGTAATATTAAGCAAAAGTCGACAGCAAATGCAACAGCAACAACAACAACAACAGTGACGACAACAACACTGCAACAGCAACATGCGACAAGCAGTCGCACGGTGTGGCACCTAACGAGCTCACCCACATCATCGACAAAGTCATCATTCGGCTCCGGGGATCATAACAATGCCATCAGTAATCCAAGCTACATGGGTCTACATCTGAATAACAATAACGACGGAATCGGTGGTTAGCACGACATCAGACCTAACCTAATCTAACCTTAAGGCTATAGTTTTTAGCTGTAGTAATACTTTTCGACTTTTGGATTGTTGATTTGGCGTTTGATGTTGGGTTATTGGTTCTTTCGCTGCTCTAAGTCTACTTTCTCTCTCTCTCTTTCTCTCTCTTCTCTCTGTTTGTTTGCCTTCCCATTGCATGCCTTGAAAATGTCGTGAAGGTTCGACTTTGAAACCGATCAAGCTAATGCGGCGATCGTATCTGCGCACGAGTCTGCAAAGTATTATCTTTTTGTATACCTGAATTTATCACTATCGCGCTCTCTCGTTCTCTCTGGCTCTTTGTTCATACATGTTTATTGTACATTTTGCACGCACACTCACTCTACTTTTAATGCTCTTGCAGATGGTTATTAAATTTATTATAATATATATTCCTGTTCAGTATAAAAATCAGTTAAGTAAATGGAATCTTGTACAGCAGCTGCTATAAGCCAAACAAGTCTTTCTGCATAGAGTTATATATTGATGTTACTTGTGTATCTATATCTTTATATATATTCTTGTTCAGCATTATATATACGCTGATCTGCAACTGTATTCCAGCTTTGGCGCATGCCAAAGATATCCATTCTTACTTGTTACTTTGTTCATTCGCTCTCTTTTGTGTTACACTGCATGCGCTTCTCCATCAGACTCGCTCACACACTCGCACACCTTTACTCACACTCATCTCTCTCTCTCTCTTTCTATTTCCTACTCGCACAGGTTGGGGCAACAGCCGCTTCGAGAGCAACCGCCCCGTCTCGCTGCAGCCCGACTCTATCAGCTTCACCCGTGTCTCCGCCGAAAGCTCCAGCGAAAGCGAAGCGCAGTCCATCTCCTCCGTGTCGGGCGTGAAGGGCAGCAAGAGCAAAGACGAGCGTCGCAGCGGCATGTTCCGCATCTTCGGACGCAAGGGCGGCGACAAGGAGAAGGAAAAGGAGAAGGACAAGCGTCGCTCCAGTCAAACGCCGCCACAGTGAGGAGTAAAGAACAGCGGCAGGAGAACGCTGACAAATCGAAACGAAAACAAAATACATGAAAATGTTTCAAAACAAAAAAAAAAACTAAATTTCGTCGACAATCGCAATGCGGGAGCAGGGGCAGGCGGTACGCCTGTTCCGCCCACATTGCTATTTGTACTTTTGATATACAAAAAATATAAATTACAATCGATTCTTAATACTTAATTCAAAAGTGAAGAAACAAAACCTTATGAAAACAAAACAAAAGAAACAAAAGTATAAAAAAATGCGAGAAAACATACAAAAATAAATATGTATTTTACAAATTAGTCTTGATGCGCTGGAAAAGTATAAACAATTATTATAAAGTCAATGTTTTAATTGCATTATAAAATGTAACTGTAAGTTTGTTCGTTGTATACCTAATGCTTAAATATAATTTTCGTAAAACAAAAACAAAAGAGAACCAATAAAAATATTATATTATATGTGAAGAGAACGGGAGTTTTGATTGTTATTATGTGAGGAGGGAGCAGAAATGATTATAGGAAGCTGAAGTTTTCTGAGTTTTTTGAGGAGGAGTTATTTGAAACACGTCTGCACTGCACTACACTTTAAAGTCAACTGAAGAAAATGCTTGATTGACGGCTTTATTTAAAGTCTTTCAATCGTGAGCGCATCTTCCGAAGCTGTGAGAGCGCGTTACCAGAGCTGTTTTATTTCTTTCAATCGTCGGTTAGAGCATCTCGAGAGGCTCTATCTCTTTCAATCGTGACTACATCTACCGAGCTGCTTTTCTTCTTTCAATCGCGAAAGCAGTTAAACAGACTTTTTCTTCTTCTTTCAATCGCGAGAGCAGTAATTCGAACCGATCTGCGTCTATCAATCATGTGAGCAAAAGCACGAGCTGCTCTTTCGGCTTCAGTCGTGTTCTTCCTCTTTCAATCGTGAGCGCCTTTGCCGAAAAAGTGCGAGCGCAGAGCTGAAGCTGTTCTTCTTCTTTCAATCGCGAGAGCAGTAACACAAATCAACTCAATTTGGATTTTCGATGCATTTTGTATGCATTTTATTAGTGGCAAGTAAAACTGCGTCTTAGCCTAGGGACTATGCTTACAACGGCGGCACGTTATACAGGGTCATTATACAGGCTTATTAACCGGGCTCATTATACAAGTAGTTAAGATCAACGCTACGTGGAGAGGGCCCTTCCACCAGTGTGGGGTTTCATACTAAATAAAAAACTATATAAAAACTATAACGAAAATGCAAGAGAACAAACATAAGGCTGGTCAACTAAAGAGTTCCTATTCCGCATCCGATTCCGATCTAGTAGACATTGCCGCGGTACTGCACGAGGTTGCCGTGCGTCTGCACCGGCTGCTGGTAGTAGGCGGCCTGATGGTAGAGCGCCGGCGAGGCGGGCTCATTCACCTGAATCTGATGGTAGTTGGTGATGGGCTCATGCTCGACCACCTCGCGCACCGTCTGGAACGGATGGTTGACCACGATGCGGCGCTTGTGGAAGGTCTCGCTGGTCGCGGCAGCATCGGTGGGTGCGGCCGTGGCGGATATAACACGCTCGTTGGACTTCAGGTGTCGATTGAGGTGGCCGGCGCCGCTGTTGCGCGACACGTCCACATCCAGCGGTTGCTGTGCTTGGCCTGCGCTGGGTGTGGCCTGTGTGGTGGGCACAGCGGAGGTGGCAGCGGTAGCCTCTGCTGGTGCCTCCACCAGACGCTGGAACTGCTGCTGCTGCTGCTGGCGGTAGCGTGAGGATCGCTCCGGCTGTGGCTCCACGCGCGCCTCATCCACCTGATCGCAGTCAGGCTTGACCGGACTAATCGTCGCTGTGGCCACAATCGATTGATCCCGATCGTTCTGGTGCGGTATCTGCAGATGGATCTGCGTCTTGGGCATCTCCTTGGGCTGTTCAACTACCTTGGGTGCCTCCACGAGCTGAGCAGAGTCCTGCTTGGGATCGTAACGCATGCGCGAGTACGGCGCACTGTAGTCCAGCTCCTCGGCCAGAGGACTGCGCTGACGCGAAGACTGCTGGTAGTAGCCACGTGGAGGTGCAGGAGCTGCGGCTCGATTGCTTGCCTTGGCGTAAACCACTGTGAGACCCTGGTGGCTGCGCAAATAGGGCTTCAGCTCGGCCACATGGGCGGGCGTCTCGACGTCAATGCGCTGCTCCCGCGGCGGCGGCTGGCGACTGCGTCCCAGATAGATGTTGTGCTGCGACGGAGGCAGGTGAATCTTGTGCTCGTGCTTGATGACCTGCGGCCGTGGCGCCTCCTCCAGGCGTGCTGGTTTCGCCTCCACGTTGCCCGCATTGGCATTGGGCAGGAATTCGCCCGTGAAGTAGTCCTCGTTGCTGGGCGCCTGGTAGGGCTGACGCTGGAAGCTGTTGCCGGCGCGCTGATAGCCGCGCTGTGGCACATAGCTCGCTTCGCTGCGGCCATAGTCGTAATCCTGCAACTCGGGCTCGACGCGTGAGAGCATGCCCGGCGTCAGATGCTTGCGGTTGATCTGGAACTGATTGCCATTGCCATCGGTTGCAGTGATGCTCGAACCGGAGCCGGAGCTGGAGCTGGCACTGGGCAGCGCAGGCGCTGGCGAGGAAGACTGCCTGCCGCCGTCTATGGCATCGGGCACCTGAACTTGCACTGGCTGCTGCTGCAGCTGTGCCTCGACGAAGTCACCCTTGGGTGCCGAGTCATAGCTGGGCATGGTTGTCACGCTGGAGCCCAACACGGTGGGCACCTGTGACTGCTCCTTGCCAGCAGCGGTTCTATACTCATTGCCATTGCCATTATTGTTGTTGTTGTTGCTGTTGTAGCTCTGTGGCTGCTGCTGAACCTGGCGATTGGTGTTGTAGGCAGCTGCCACGGCGGGATGTGGATGACCAAGGGGCAGCAGCGTCTCACCTCTGGGTATTTTGGCTACAGGATGATCGAGTTCCACAACCAAAGTTCCAGCCGGCTTGATGACCACACGCTCCTCGATGTCGTAGAACTCCTTCTGGATGGCGGGATGACGCACCTCGTACTTCTTGGCCTTCAGCGCGGGCTGCACAATCTGTATGGTTTTCGTGACGACGGGGCGTGGCCCGGCAGGCGCTACATAGCCACGTTGAGGCGGCAGATATCCCGCACCGCCAGCCAGATCGGCGTAGTCATCGTAGCCGGAGCTCTCGTCGACCGCCGGTGGATACTGATCCTGATAGTCGTCCTGCACGTCATCATAGTTGTAGGCACTCTGATCGTAGCTCGGTCTTGGGCTGTAGCTGCTGCCGCCCACCTCGTAAGCGGGCTCGTAGGAAGGCGCATAGGAGGGTTCGTAGGAGGAAGGCTCATAGCCACCGCCGCCGGCACCGCCAGCACTTAGCTTGACCTCATTGGGCAGCGCAGTGGAAACCACAACTGCGGGCGCAGGCGCTGGCGCCTTGGACGAACCAGCGTTGGAACTGGAGCTGGAAGAGGTGGACGAAGTGGTCACCGAAACGGAGCTGACGGCAGGCGCTTGCACTGCCTGCACAGGTGCCACAGGCAGCTGCGGCTCATAGATGGGCTTGATATCCTGTGCCTGCTCGACCTTGGCGGGCACAGGAGCAGCCACCTGACGCTCGAACATGCGCAGCTGCTGCGACTTGGCGCCTCCAATGGACACCACATCTTCAGTGGGACGGAGCGCACTCTCGCTGCCGCTGCTGCTGCTGCTGCTCACGGACTGCGTGTAGCGCTGCGGCGAGGGCGAGGACTCGAAGACCTGTGGGGGAGGCGGGTTTGAGAGAGGTATCGGAATCAGTTCAAGTGGCAAATAATACTTTAGCAGATCGGAAATTTATAGGGCTAGGGCCACTTTTCGGACAGACCTCATATATAACTAGCTATACTACTGTGAGCAAAAAGTAAGGTGAATATTTTTGTAAAGTCAAAAAAAATTTATTTATTCTCCTAAATCAATTTCATCCCCTTCAAAGTAATAGTACCTATATCCCTATATATACACACATCCATCTATATCCCATATATATCTGCCTAGCTCTCTATCTTCAATCAACCAAAGCACTCACCGTTTCCACAGTGGGTCCATGACTGTGATAGGACTGTATGTAGCGCTCGAACTCCTGATTCTGGCGCAGCTGCTGATTGCGCTGTCGGAATTGTCCGCTGTGTGGCGGCTGCTGGTGCAGCGAGGGGCGACGTGCGTGACCGCGGCGACGGGGCATGCGTCCGCTTGGACCATTGAGCTGGTTAGGATTGCCAGACATCGGCACCGGCTGCAGCCCTAATCCCTGACGCGGGCTGAGCGGTTGCTGCTGCTGCGATTGCTGTTGTTGTTGTTGCTGTGACTGTTGCTGCTGCTGCATGGGCAACTGTTGCTGTTGCTGTTGCTGCTGTGATTGCTGCATTTGCACCGATTGCTGTGGTCGCTCCTGCAGGCGCTCAAAGCGCTCCTCCGGCCGATAGGGTCCCGCACGCAGCTCGGCGGGCGCATGTCCGTCTATAATATTGACATCCGCCGGATTTGTAGCCGGCTGTTGGGCTATGGAAATGTTGACATGTGTCGCCGCGTGGCTGACGCCCAGCAGCGCCAGCAACACGCACAGCACACGGCACAACATTGTCGTCGGCGATCCTCGCTCTCGCTCTCACTCTGGCTCTCTCCCTCACTGGATGCTCCTGCTCAGTCGTTGGTCGCTGTCAGTTCGCAGCGTGAACGCGCGCCGTCGAACTTGTCCGGCTGTGTGACCAAGCACTGCGCATGCCTAGCATATTTATACGCACGGGGGAGCACGAGCTGCGCCGCGTTCGCAGTGTGCGTGGTGCGCGTCGCCGGCATCGATCAGTGTCAATGTCGACGTGGGCAAAGCATCTTGACCCGCTCGCTGGATGGATGGACACCCTGTTTAGGGATGCGATGCTTGCCCCAGTTCTACAATTTAAGGCATGCTGGTGATGCACTCGCCAACAAATTACTCTGTTTAACACTTGCAATACCCTGTAGAAAATTGGTAAGCGGGTATATTAGCTCATGGCAATGTTTATAACGGGCTTTTTATATATTTTCAATGCAAATGTAGAGCTATATTCAATGGAGTTAACAGTGGAGGATATTTGAGCAGTTTACAGGGTATCCTACAGTCATTTAAAAAGGAAACATGGTAATAGAACGGATAGTATATGTATTTGTATGTATACTATCAACAGCCCAGACATATTAACTTTGTTCTCAGACAGTTAAGAGTGTTTTACAGGGTATCTTGCAGTCATTCAAAAATAATAACAATGTTTAAAACTAATATAACTTATAATATATATTAATATAAACAGTCTAAGCTCATTAGCAGTTTTAACCAATGTGTACCAATGAATTTTACAGGGTATCGTGTAGTCATAAACTAGAAAATACGGATATTTGCATTTACAGCTTAAGAACCCGTAGTTTTCTCGATTTTTTAAGCTGTGCCGCACTTAGTGCTGCTTATAGGGTATCTACTAGTCGAGTACGCAAGCTAAACGCTTTCTTTACATACTTGCTTGGTGTGTGGCACGCGCATTTCAATTGCCAAAAAATACACCAGAGACAGAGACGCTGATCCGTAATTGGCGGCATGCAACATTTTCTCGTAATTGTCGGAAGGTCAGCACGGCCATCGCCAATGCTGCGTATGAGTGATGTTTGATCGAGCGACCAACCGGTCGATCGATCGATCCGCCCGATCGACTTGCTAGCGATTTGAACTTGAAATTTGCGCTTTGAGCGCGTTGCTGAACTGCGGCTCGGAATGAAGATCGCAAAAAAGGCAAACGAAATGAAATGAAGTCAAATCGAAGCGTAGCAATTGTTACACATACGCCGCGTTGTTCGTGTCGCCGATCAGGCAAATTTGCGCAACAGCAGCGGGTGAGGAATTCGCAAGCGAAGATACAAGATACACTCCGATTAAGGCTGTGGGTGTGCGACTTTGATAACAAGTGAGTGGCCAGACAGAGTGCGAGAGTGCCGAGAGGGGGCGGGTAGGGTAGCTGGGTAGCACTCCAAAGTGTAAACAAGGTATATATAATACATGAAGTTGGAAGGCGCTTACAGCTGCGAAACAAACAGACGTATGTGTATCAAACCCTAGCAAAGTATCTGCCTATAAAGATGGCCAATACGCTTGGTGATAAGCCCTGAGTCGCATGCGAAATGAGGCGTGCGAAAGAAAAAATGTAACTTCAGGCTGAACTTGAATGGCATCCAGCCAAAGGCCCCTAACACTTTATGGGCTTTATCAATGAAAAGCAAAAAGGGAAAGGAGAAGGGCATGCTTAATGGGGGTTGTAAGTGTAGAAGAATTAAATATTTAAATGTTAAATGCTATTAAATGTTTTTTAAAGAATTAGTGGAATATTAATAATCTTTAAAGAATTGGCATCACTTTTAAATAAATTTGTTAAAAAATGTAAGAACTTTAAATTGAGGAAGATACGTTTTTTATTTAGTGAAATTGACAGTCTCTGAAGCATGCAAAAAAAAGATAAATTATTTTAAGAACTGCATAAATAAAGTGTACGTCATAAAAAAGAACAGAGAGTTTATTTATTACTGAAATAATAATAATAATAATAATATTGAAATCTTACAAGAATAGATTATATAAAAAAATTAAAAATTAAATTAAATATAGAATATATGTATAACAAAGATGTTTACTTCTATTTATATTTATTTATATCTCTTGCCAATCTCTAAATATATATGTGACCCTATAAAAATGAATTTAGATATAAAATATAAATATATATAAAATATAAATATTTTAATATAATATTCCAATCCTTAAATTATATTTACAGCTATAGCGTAAAATTATTATTTCGCTCTCACTAATCTTCTAAGGGTTCCAGCTATAGACAAGAATCTACAGGTTGAAAATAATATCTAAACAAGTTTCAGCGCTCTAAAGCAAGCTTAAATCCAAATAATAAACTAAGTTATCTACGTTTCTATTTAAAGAATTTGGTTTTCTTCCCAGCGCGCAGTCAAGAATCGCAATTCCCCTTTGTTCCCGTCATAAATAACTCAATTTCGTGGTAATTTCTATCTTCAGATGAAACGCAGTTATTTTTAAGCCGAGAGCCTTTTCCACTGAATCACGACTGACGACAAGCAGACAAGACATGCTCGGGCAGCTGCCACCCAGCCTCGCCACGCCCACAGTCGACACCTACGAAAATTCAGCTGTCAGGAAGAGCGCCAAAAATAGCAGCAGCTACAGCCACAGCCAGAGCTACAGCTACAGTCATGTGCAAATGTATGCGCACACGCTTAAGTTACGCTTAAACTAATTGTGGGCCTGCGCCACGACCCGCTACACTTGTCAACAGAATTGGCGAGCGCTGTGGCACACACGTGGCATAAATCACAATTGGAGGCAACAACACACACACACACACACACAGATACACACGCACAGCAAGGCACCCACACACTTGCCGTAATAAAAACAAAGCTGCACACAAATAGAGACTGAGACGCCGATATTTAAATAAGTTGCACGTGGAATTGCCTCGGGCAGGGGTAGGGGTAGGGTGGGGGTAGGCTAGGCATGGGGTAGGGTCAGTTGGGCGCCTGTTTACTATGCTTGCCACACCTGATTAAAATCTATTGGCAATCTGGAGCAGGCAGCAGTGTCTGGCTAACAAGAGCAGAGCAACAAAGGAAACGGAAACATTCGCACTGCTTCCTCTCCCTCCCCCCCGCTCTGCTCTCCACCCTTCCCACTGCCACTTAATGAATCCCAATTACGTGGCCTCCAGTGGTGGCAGGCAGGCGACGGCGGGCAAACAAAAACAGCTGCAGAGTCGCTGGCGCTCACCTGTTAGCACTATTTGCATTTTTGCCCGTATAGAAGAATATTTTATTATTGCCAGTGCGCCCCCCTGACGCCTAACGCCTAACGCCAGCCTCGTGGCAAGGACATGCGCAAACAACAAGCTAACTCCCCTTCCCTTCCCCTCCCCCCTGCCACCTGTGCCGACACTCGGCCGCCAGCAACGCGCACAGCCTGTCAGCACTCCCCCCTCTCTCTTCTGCCTATATACTACAATCTGCTGTCTCGCTTCCTGCTCCCCGCTCTGCGCACTTCCCTCTCGCTCCCCCCCCCCCCCCCCCATGCGCCCAGTCCTGCGTGTGCGGGCAGCGCTCTCATCTGCGCGTATAAATAAGACGCAGTTCGTGGCACACAGCCTCAGTTGCCGGACCGTGTTGCTCGCGTGGCCTTGTTATCCTTATCGCCAGTGAAACCGCTAACTGTTGCAGCAACCCACGCAGCAGACGCGGAAGTTGCAAGTTTCGTTTGTTTACAAGTCGCAGCGAAGGCAGGTGAGGCCACGTTGCTTACTACTACTACTACTACTACTATTAACAATGCCTGCGTATGTATGCGAGTGCAAGTCTGTATGCCAGTGTGTGTCTCTGTGTGCGTGTGTGTTTATATGTGTCGCCCAGCTGACATTCGAGCAGGTTCCAATCAGAATTCAATTGCAGTAAACAAAAGGCTGGCGAGGGTAACGCGAGCCTTAGCAAAACATGCGCGAACAGCGCTTTAATGCTAACCATTACTATTAATTATTGTTGTAAACTAAAGCGCCGTGGCCTGCAATTGGCACAAACACAGAAACCTCCCCTCTACGCAGCGCAGCGCCCTTATTCGAAACAGAGTTGCATTTCAGGCCAAAATACTGGCAGCACAAATAGGGGGGCCAGAGAGCAAAAGCACGCAAGCGAGAGAGCGAGAGAGTGTGCAAGCCTGCGCGCAGCTAGCCACCCCCATTTGCAGCGCAGCTTTTGTAAGGGTTCGCGCTTGGGCTTTCAGTTGAACGGCAAACTTCGAGGCGAACGGTTCGCAGTCGGTCGCTCGCGTTTCTCTTTTCTCCAGCAACTTTAGCAAACTTCTCACACATACACGCGCATACACCGTCATACTGTCCCGTTGAAAGCGATTGGCCCAACAGCAGTAGCAGTAGCAGTAGCAGCATTGACAGCATACGTGTGCGTGCGCCTGTCTGTGTGCGTGTGTGTGCGCGTTCAAGTGTTGTTGTGTGTGTTTGTTTTTTTTCCCGACATTGTCGACGTTCTGCTACGGCCCACTACCACTACCATCACCTCCACTACCACTACCACAGTCCAACCGAAACAACGTTGCAACATGGCCGAAAACTGCCCGAAATGCAAAAAATCAATCAACTCGAAGGATGCAATCATCATATGCAACGCGGACGACTGCCTGAAGAAGTTCCATCGGACATGCGTGAACATTGACGACGCCATGTACGATCTGATACAGAAGAACCCGATGGTCTCCTTCAACTGCGACGAGTGCCGGAATCAATCGCCGAAGGCGCTCAGCGCCAAGCTCCACACCATCGAGGAGAAGGTGAACAAGGTGTGCAACGGCGTCAATCAGATCCAGGGGCGCATGTACCAGCAGTACTTCCAGTTTGGCAATCAGCCCGTCAATAATCTCGACGGGAAGAAGCATCCGCAGCAGAACAACCTCATCGTCGTGGGCAACAATTGCAATTCGGATCGATTGCAGGTCGTGTGCGACTACGGCCGCTGGGTGCAGGTGGGCAAGTTTGCGACCAACACCAGCGAGGATGATATCATCGAGCATCTGGCCGAGGAGCTCAAGATCAACAAGAACCTGGTCAAGTGCACCAAGCTGGTGAAGAACGATGCGAACCTCTCGCAGTTGTCCTACTGCAAGTTCAAGATTTCCATTCCGGACTATCGCTTCAACGAGCTCTTCAACGAGGCGATTTGGCCCAGCGGTGTTATGGTCAGCCCGTTCACTCCGCGCTCCCAGCTGAATCAGAATCGCATCTAAGCGGGCACAGAGAGAGAGAGCGAGAGAGAGTGGGAGCGAGTGGGAGTGACTGGGAGCACGCAAGAGAGAGGAGGAGAGAGCGCGCCTGCGCAGGGTTGCACTGCACTGAGAGCGCTTTGTTGGGGCCTGTGAGGGTTGCTTGCCGGTCGCTCAGCGACTGTAGCAACAACAACAACACGCAGTTTTCGCCGTCGCCATGGGGCGGGGGTTGCAATCACATTGTATGCAAATTTTTCGAACTCGAAACATTGTCCAACACTTTCCAAGCTTATCCCAATAATCAAGTCTCAGAAGAATTACTACAAAATATAGCAGGAGCGCTAACCTATCGAAGGAACTTTGGAAATGCATTTTAAAATGTTTTAGCGTTGCGTAAAAAAGTATATAATAATATTTTAATGGACAAAATACGCTAAATAATTGTGTGCAGCAAACCCAAAATATTAGACGTCATTTATGCAGCCCTTTCGGATATTTAAATTAAACCCAACTATAAGACCCCAAACACCACACACAAGCAAACTAAGCTCGAAAGTTATTTAAAGAATTTAAGCAAGGCACCAAAATACCCAAATCAGATCTTATCTTTTCCATTTCCTTTCGAACTTTTGTCTCTTTAACTTTATTTTATTGGAGAAAATATCGTTTATAATTTACTATTTTACTAGACTTTCTTGAAATTCCACCCCCCGAAAACTTTAAATACCAAAGCTTTAGCTTAATCAACTTACAGTATATTCAGCTACTACTATATCGTATTCGTAGTTTTAGGCATTTTCAAAGCTTGTTCTCGAAAATTTTTAGAAATTTTGCGAACCAATGAAGAATTGACAGTGGCAAATTGTAAAATCTATTCGATAACAAAAATATATGTATTTGTGTATTCTACTAAAGTATATCAAAGCCGAAAACCAACCAGAAATCACAATTCAGAAAAGCCGATAACCGAAAGATCTGAAACTTGTTCGACCCAACTCCGAATCGAAGTTGAGGTCTGAGAGAATTCGCGCAGCTGGGAAGAAATTCGTTGCAATAAACTCGACTCAAGAATATAGATGAAAGTAAAAAATACCAGATATATATATATGCAAACATATGCAAACATATATATATATCTACATATATATATTTCATAATTGATGTATTTTTTTAAAACGCGACTCTGGATCGCTACACCCAACCAATACGACAGCAATATTTTTCGGTGAACGCAGCCTCGAACACGTCGCAGTTGCGCTAGGGATTCTGCTGGGGAGGGGGCGTGTTTGGGGCGTGCAACGCATAAGTAAAAAAGAAGAAGCAGGAAGTCAGCAAAACGTAGATTTATTCTGTATTTACGAAAACGAAAACAAGAAACGCAAAAATCACATATATTTAGTATACAACAATATGCATGCATGTATTTATGTCAACTTTTTCAATAAATTCTACAGAAAAATACAAAACTGAAGAAAATGATGAACATGTTTTGGTTTATGGGTTATACGTTATTCGCCGCTATTTTCTAACATTTTGTAGTCTTGAAATACTGATTCAAACTGACTATACAGATATATTTTCCTAGACGCTACTTGGGTGTACTTTCTTAAGTTGTCGGTTACATTTTGTAGTTTCTTATCTCACAGATACAGATATATGCTATATATATATTCTTGATCAGCATGACCAACTCGAAACGCAAACAGCTGACACAACCCAATGCACCCGATAATCTCAATGAAGACAAATCGCCCGAAGCGGAGCAGAAGTGTGAACCGGAGCCGCAGAAACTGGAGGAGAAGCAGGAGCAACCTGTGACCACCACGGCGGCGTGTAGTTTCTTCAGCTTATGCTCCGGCCACGAGCTGCACAACTTCGGGAGTCTCGGCAGCTTCACGCATTGGCTGCAACGGCCTGTAGATGGCGCTGCCCTGGGCGTATTCCGCATGCTCTACGGCCTGGCCATGCTGATCGACATAGCCGAGGAGCGCGGTGGCGGCCAGCTGGACGTGCGCTACGGCGAACCCCAGCACTGTCACTTTCCGCTCTTCAACGGAATGCGAGCACTGGACTATCCGCTCATGGGCTGCGTCTACCTGTGCATGTGGCTGGGCGCGTGGGGCATCATGCTCGGCTATCGCTACCGCTACAGCTGTGCCACCTTTGTCGCCTGCTACTGGTACCTCTTTCTGCTGAACAAGCCCTCTTGGAATAATCACAGCTATCTCTTTGGCCTGGTCGGCATACTGCTGCTCTGCACGCAGGCCAACAGTTATTGGTGGGTAGAGTAGACCAGCTGCTATATCTCATGCTAATCTTTAACAAGCCCTTCCCCTCTCCTCTTCACAGCTCCCTGGACAGTTGGCTCAATCCACGGCTGCGTCGATCGGTGCCCTATTGGAACTACTTCCTCATCAAATTTCAGTTCTTCATTCTGTACATGTATGCGGGACTGAAGAAGTTCTCGCTGGAGTGGCTTTCGGGCTATGCCATGTCCAATCTCAGCCAGCACTGGCTCTTTGCGCCGTTCCGCCAGTTTCTGGACGAGGAACTCATCGATCTGCTGATTGTGCATTGGTTCACGGCCTTCTTCGATCTGACCATTGCGTTCTTCATGACCTGCGAGAAGACACGCCTCTGGGTGACGCCCTTCATGATCAGCTTCCACCTGATGAACTCGCGACTCTTTGTCATAGGTAAGTGACAGTTGGAGTGGTTAAACCTAGATGTACCTATGCTGCTTTCCCCCACTTTAGGTATGTTTCCCTGGGTATGCCTGGCGGAGGTGCCGCTCTTCTTCAACTTCAGCTGGCCACGTTGGATATGTAGTAAGGGTGCAGCAGCTCCTACTGCTGCTGAGTGTAGTACTGTCCCATCCCAGAAGAAGCCGGGCTTTGGGTCTCAGCTGCGCAGCTGCGTCATACTACTCTACTGCGCACTGCAACTGTTTCTGCCCTACTCGCACTTCATTACGAAGGGCTACAACAACTGGACCAATGGCCTTTACGGCTACTCCTGGGACATGATGGTGCACTCGTACGACACGGTGCTGACGTCCGTAAAGATCGTGGACAACGACAGCCAGCGGACACACCATCTGCATCCCTATGCCTTCACGGAGTACGATCGCTGGACAAAGTATGCCGACATGGCGGTGCAGTACGCCAAGTGCATAGAGCGTAACATCCACGAGGAGATGACCAGGCATCCGGGCGACAGTCCGCTGAGCAGCAAGAATATATCCATTTACTTTGACATCTGGTGCTCGATGAACGGACGTTTTCAGCAGCGCACGTTCGATCCTCGCGTGGATCTGCTCAAGGCACCGTGGTCACCGTTCAAGCAGACGCCCTGGTCGCTGCCGCTGCTCAGCGAGCTGAACCATATGCGTCCCAAGCTCAAGACCATTGCCAGCGAGGTGCTCGCCTGGAACAACTACTCGGATGTGATCTTCGTTGCCGACTTTCCCGGCCTCACGCTGAGCAACTACATCGCGCCGGCGCTGTTCAACTGCACCCTGACCATACTCGAGGGCAATGTGCGCTACAAGAGCGCCAACGAGGAGGAGTCCTACTTCCTCACGGCCGGCAAGAGCATCGGCCTGGAGAGCAATGCCACACACTATGTGACCACCATTGGCCAGAAGCCGGCATCGTATCTCTACACCTATGTGAATAGAACAATGCTGGAGGAGGAGCTCGTGCGAGAGGAGCAACCTGCAGTCAAGGAGCGACCCCTGCTGCCGCTCTGGACGGAGTTTAAGCGGCGCGTCTCCAACTACAAGCAGTTCCTCAAGCATCTGGCCAACTGCCTGCTCTATCTGGTCTACGATGTGCCCATCCCGATGGCCCTGCGAGAGAGAGACTAAGAATGAAGCTACCCTGTATTTGCCTGCCTATCCCTAAGTGTCACAGAATGTGTGCGTGATAAAACTGATAATAAATGTTTAATGTTATACCAGAGATATAGAGCCTTATCTAACTAGATTAATGGAGCTTCCAGTTACAGTATTTGCTCGTATCTGATTGGAAATGTTTCAGTTGGAATATGCAAAAAGGTCGCTGAGCCATACAATAAACTCTATAGGTTCTTTAGGTCATTTTGGGATATTTTATCTATTTTATATATCTATTTAACAGTCCGCAATTCGGGCTCGTATCTGATTGAAAATCTTACAGTTGGAATTTTTAAAAAGGTCTCAGAGCCATACAGTAAACTCTCTAGGCTCTTTAGCTCCTGTTAAGATATTTTATCTTTTTTATATAACTATTTAATAGTACGCACTTCGGGCTCGTATCTGGTGGGAAATCTTAGTTGGAATATGTGAAAAGGTCTCTGAGCCATACAGGAAACTCTCTAGGGTCTTTAGCTTCTTTTTAGATATTTTATGGTATCTATAGAGTTATATACCTACTTAACAGTACGCAATAGAAATTTTCTTTCGTGCTCGAGTCTGATTTACTGATTGGAATTTGATAGTTTACAAGTGGAATATGCGAAAGGTTCTTTGAACAGTACACGAAACTCTTCTATTTTTTTTTTTTTAACAGGCTATAGATGCTTTGTACATATGTATGTATGTATCAACTGTATTTACAAACGGGACATAAAATTACTCTTGGCCTAAACTAATAACAGTCTCCGCACTGGGAGCCTCTACTACAAATTTAGTGGCTTCGTCATCTAAAAACGCAATAGCTTCTGGGATTGGGGGCTACTCGAGCACGTTCGATACTCGACTACAATGTGCTTCTGGCAGTCTTGGGCGTATCCTCTGGCTGGCGACTGGGATCGAACTGCTGCGTCTGTGTCTCCCACAGGCGTGCGTAGAGTCCGTTCTGCTTGAGCAGCTCGGAGTGTGTGCCACGCTCGCCCACGTGGCCGTTCTCCAGCACGAGAATCTCGTCGGCATCCTTCACCGTGGACAGCCGGTGGGCAATGCAAATGCTGGTGCGCCCTGAGGTAGCACGTGTCAGTGCCTGCAGTATGTTCTGCAAAGGGAAGGGAAGGAGCAATAAGTATGTATATTTCATTTGGCATTCCCACTACTCACATGCTCCGTGATGGAGTCCAGACTGCTGGTGGCCTCGTCGAAGATCAGAATCGGCGTGTTCTTCAGTATGGCGCGCGCAATGGCCACGCGCTGCTTCTCGCCGCCGGACAGTTTGAGGCCGCGCTCGCCCACCTGGGTGCGATACTGGTTGGGCCAGCTCATGATCGACTCGTGCAGATCGGCCATACGCGCGGCGTTCTGCACCTCCTCGTGCGACTTGGACAGATTGCCGTAGTGTATGTTGTGCTCGATGGTGTTGTGGAACAGCACCGAGTCCTGCGGCACCACAGCAATAGACCTGCGCAGACTGTCCAGATCCACGCCGCCGATGTCCTGTCCGCCGATCAAAATGCGTCCCGAATTTGGCTCAAAGAAACGGAACAATAGGCGCACCATGGACGACTTGCCGGAGCCAGAGCCGCCAACAATGGCCACATTCTTGCCGGCTGGTATGCTGAACGACAAATCCCTGAAGATGGGTTTGCCCGGCTCGTACTCGAAGCTGACGTTCTGGAACTCAATGGACGAGTTGCTCGTGTCCACGTAGAGGGGCTGCGCATTGGGCAACGTCTGAATGCGACTGTCCACGTTCATAAGCGTGAACATGGCCTGCATGTCGAGCAGGGCCTGGCGCACCTCACGGTACACGCTGCCGAGGAAACCCAATGGAATCGACAGCTGGAAGAGCAGGCCATTCACCATGACCAGATCGCCCACGGTCATGTTGCCCTGAGCGATCTCCTTGGCCGCCAGCACCATGATCAAGCTGAGCGCGCTGCTGAAGATCGCATTCTGGCCGAAGTTGAGCAGCGCCAGGCTGGAGCTGGTCTTCAGGCTGGCCGTCTCGTACTTCTTGAGCACCTCGTTGTAGCAGCCCGCCTCGTACTTCTCGTTGTTGAAGTACTTGACCGTCTCGTAGTTGATCAGCGAGTCGACGGCCTTGTTGCCCGCCTCGTTCTCCGCCTGATTCATGTAGACGCGGAAGCGTGTGCGCCACTGCGTCACGCTGAGCGTGTACAGCGCATAGACGCCCACGCAGCCCATGCTGACGCCGGCGAAGGCCAGGCCGCACTTGAAGCCCAGCAAGCTGGAGACGAGCGCCAGCTCAAAGATGGTCGGCACAATGTTGAAGACCATGGCCGAGAGCACAAAGTTGATGCCGCGCGAGCCGCGATCGATGGTCTTGGACAGTGCACCGGTCTGCTTGTTGAGGTGGAAGGCCAAGTCGAGATTGTGCAGATGCAGAAACACATTGGTGGCAATCTTGCGTATGGAGTGATGCGCCACCTTGGCGAACACCGCGTTGCGCAGCTCATTGAAACCCGCCGCGCTGGCACGGGCAATGCCATCTGCGGGAAGAGGTGAACTCGATTAGTTACTGCTTAGTATCAAGTCTGGACTAGACCTACAGCCCAGCAGCATGGCCGTTGCGGCGGAGAGCACTGCATCGGGCGCTGTGTCCATGTTGAGCGTCGTCATGGTGTCCACGGCGCCCTTGAACAGGAATGGCACGCAGACGGTCAGCAGCTTGGAGCCGGCCAGCAGGCCCAGCGAGATGCCCACGCTGCAATGGCAATTAATTATGGCAATTAATTATTAATGGTAATTAGTATAATTAAAGGCCATTAGACTTGCTCACCGCTTGCGCACCAGCGGATCGTCCTTGGGCCATATGTACGCCATCATGGCACGCAGCATGTCCTTGGAGGTGACCTCCTGCGCGTCGAGCTTGCCCAGCGCGGTGCCGGCCTCGTTGCCGCTGCTGCCTATATGAACGTGACAGTGTCTTGATTGTTGTTGTTGTTGCAGTTGTTGTTGTCGTTGTAGTGCTGGAACTGTTGCTGCTGCTGCTGCCGCTGCTGTGGCTGCAACTGCATTGAATTCACTTTCACTTCATCGCAGCCAAATTCAAACAGGCGCCAACACAACAAACAAACAAACAAACAAATACTGCTGCAACTCAGCACCAAATCAAAATGCTTTGTTAGTCAACAAAAAAAAAAAGAAAAAAAGGAAGAGACAAAAGTAAAGCCAACTGCAAGGCAAGGCAAGCAGCAGGCTTCCAGTTGTTGCAACTCCGCGTGTTATTTACAGCAAGCAGGCAGCTCCAGCGGGAACGCACACCTACCTTTGCCCTTCTTGGCGAACACGCCCCCCAGCAGCTTACTGCCCGGCGTGGGCGTAAATGGTGTAATCTTCGGCGTCCTGGCATTGTCGTTCGCCTCAACGTCGGAGCGGGCGAGCGTCGAGTAGAGCTGCAAGTGCGAAGTAAAGCAATGACTCGGGGAATTTCATAGCAAAATTATAAACGCTTTTTGTACTTTATTGGACAAGTGTAAAGTTTTGTTAGTTATGCTTTTAGCCTAATGCCGCGCCGCGTACTCGTGCAGATAGCGCACGCATTCGAGCAGATAATCGCGCGCCATGGCAGCGCTCGGCGTCAGCTCCGGCAGCTGTGCGAGTGCCTTGGCATAGCCACGATACTCGCTGATCTTGTGTGCCACCAGCTGGCCGAGCTGCGGCTCCACAACGCTGAACTGCGCCGCATCGCCGAACGCAATCTGATTGAGTATGTTGGGAAAGTGCGCCTGCTGCTTGAAGATCAGATGCAGCACCACGCGCAGATTGTGCGAGCAACCGTCCTCGAGGTGCACGAACATCTGATCCGCCAGATTGTGCTCCCGAATGAACTTGAAGATGTTGCGATGGTAGCTCTGCGCGGCGAGCGACTTCTCACGCGCGATCAGCTGCTCGATGTCCTGCATCGAGAACTCGAAGTAGTCGTGCGCATTGTGCGCCACGTAGAAGCCGTACTCGCTCAGCAGCCGGAGATTGGGCAGCGAGCCGTAGCTGATGTAGAGCTGCTCGTAGGGCTGCAACTCCGCTACAGCCGAGTTGAGTGTAAGCACATAGTCGCTGCGCTCCAACTGCGCCGTCGTCTGCACGCGGTCCGAGTGATTGAAGAGGTCCAGGAAGGGCGCCAGTGCGAGGTTCGCGTCGCCGCTGAGCAGCGCGCCAAAGTGACGCTCGTTGAGTGCAGGCAGCTGCAGCTGTCGCGCGTCGAGGTACACGCTGCGCGTATTGACAGCGAAGTAGCAGCGCTTGTAGTCCTCCAGCTGCCAGATGCACTCGCAGCGCTGGCCACAGCAGGCGCAGTGCTGGCCGCGCGTCAGCTGCTGTATGAGCTGAAAGCTGTCGCGTATTTGACGATTCTGCGCCACTGTGCGCTCCAGCAGCGCATCCGGCAGGCACTGCAGCTCCGCACGCGTGCAGAAATACGGCGTCGTGTAGCCGCGCGGCAGCGTCTCCAGGTAGGCGGACCAGGATGTGGTGTCGTGCAGGTGCAGATGCTGCTGCTGCAGCAGGTAGCAGGCTACGAGTGCCTGGAACGAGATGCGCGCATCCTTGTCGAAGCGCTGCCGCTCGAAGAGCCGCTTGAACTGCACATCCGACTCGAGCGTGGCGAGGCTGATCAGGCAATTGCTGGGCAGGCGTATGAGCTCGTCGCCGGCGCCAAAGGCGCGCAACTTGGAGCAGAGCCCGCGACCGGTTTGCGGGAATTGCCGTGCCGAGAGCTGCGTCTCGTTGCGCCAGCCCAGCGCGTGCAGCTGTGCGTAGAGCGCGTGCAGCGTATCGCGCGCTGCGCCTGGAGCGGATTCCCTGGTCGCCGCGCGACGTTGCCGCCTGCGCTGCGTGCGTCCCATTGTGGCGTTGTGGCTTGAGTGTGTGTGCTGTTTTGGCGCCCGCTCTACGCTTGTCTATGTATATGTATGTGTTTTGTCTCTAGGCTTGCTGCAACGAAAGAAGCAAGTGCGATTTTAATTCAGAATGCGTTGCGATTCACACACACACGCACACACACACACAGAGACAGACACGCGCAAAGGGGCCAAAACAACACACAGGCAAACTGTTGCCTGACCTCTTTATCTATTTATCTCTTTGTCGTGTGCTGCACTACAATTTTCGGCTAATCACTGTCGCTGACGGCGCAATTATGAAATCCTAATCTCGCCCAGACCAGACTGTGTTTTTTTTGAGTTGTTGTTCTTGTTGTATTCATATCTAAAGTGGCCTTGAAATCGGCTGTGGCCTGTTGTTGTTGCTGTTGCACTTACCACGCGAGTTTGCGGTCGAGTTCGCAGCGGTATGTGGCATGTAATGTGGTAGGTGTAGGTGAGTGTCTTCTTATTACCGCACAATTTGCTTATATTTAATATTGTAGCCATAACTTTACGCAAAACCCAAAACGAAACTCTGCCTCGTACATAGGGACAACTAAAAATATCGATAGCGCATGGCGCATGGTTAATCGATTGCACACGGTGTAATCGCAGTGTGACCAGCTCCGCTTGCTATTTTGACTTAACAGTGTCCGCGTTGGACGGCGAATGGCAAAACATTTATTTATTCTAGAAAAGACCAAACCAACACACACACACACACACGCACACACACAACAGCCGGCCACAATGTTTGGATTAATAATATCCGGTAGATTGGTAAGCATATACTCTATATATATATATATAAAGTCTCTGTGTCAGCTCAAATGTCATGCCTCGCAGCCTCAAACCGATTTCGTTGCAGTCGACGAGAACAAACTGCTGATCAATGTGCCGGACATCGAGTCGGTCAATTATGTTGTCACGTTCCTCACTGGCATCTCGCCGCTGCCGCTGGGCACAGCTGCGGCCATCTACTTCAGCTGGCCGGACGCTAATGCGGCGCCCACCTGGCAGTATCTGGGCCACATCAACAACAACAAACCCTCGGCGATATTCAAAATAGCGCAGCTGAAGAAGAGCCACGAGCTGGAGGCGCATGCCAACGGCATGGTCTTTGGCGCCCAGGAGATCTCCCACATAGCACAAATAGGCATATCCATTGAGCCGGAGCTCACGGTGGCCCAACAGACGCCGGCTGTGGTAAGTCTGCTGTGATATGCCGCCGTAGCTGCACTCATATAGCTCTCTCTCTCTCTCTCTCTTCTGCTGCTGCCCCCCCTGCAGTCCAGCGCCAACGACAACAAGCAGTTCGGGCAGCGCATGCTGGAGAACTTCTTCAACTACGCGTCGAGCTTCTGCCTGAGCGTGCCGGAGATCCCACCCGCCTCGAGTGAAACCTTTGTGCCTTTCTCCGTGGTGCAGAACTGGTACACGAACTTCCAGCGGCGCATGGAGCAGAATCCCAACTACTGGAAGCAGTGCTGAAGCCGTCGTCGGCCTGCGGCCTGCTGCGGAGCTCCTCCAACTGCCGGGATTTGTCTACTCAATGCGTGTCGGATTAAGCGGAAAACAAAACAAAAATATATATATATATAGTATATACCTTTAAGTACATTTGGTAGCGTTTACTGAATATGCTTCTAGAATGTGGCGTGTGTTAAGAGAGAGAATGCGTTGAATTTCGTGAACGATACTAAGAGAACTAGCAGTAATTTTGGGTGTTCATAGCAAATACATCATCATTATCAATCATAATTAATTGTCATAATAATCATCATCGACTATTTGCCCTTGTCGGGCTCCGAAGGCGTCGTCGGCTCGTCCTTCCGAGTCTTCATCTTTTGCTGTCGTCGCTTGGCCTGAACGTCGTCGGACTGCTCCAAGTCCTCGGCCGCTGCTCTCTGATGTCGCTTAAAATAATCCATGTTGCTTATCCTCGACGCCTGCAGCCGCTCGAAATGCTCCCGACCTGGGCTTGGCTTTTGCTTCTGCTGCAGCAGCTGCTGCTTCGGGGACAGTTCCTCATCCGGCCTACGTCCTGGCCGTGGAAGCCAAGGCCAACTGGGAGCAGATAGCGGCTTCTCTCCTGGAGCCAATCGAGCAACCGGCGCCTCGCCTGGCAGTGCTGCTTCTGGCTTCAAATTTTTGGCATCCTGGAGATCAGCTCCAGGTTCGCCGGCGCGCTTGGGCCTGTCCGTAGAACTCTGCCGTGTGTTAGGCTCGCCAGCCCGCCTTGGGGTGGCCGCAGACTGCTGCTGATCCTCCGGCTCGCCGGCACGCTTTGGCCTATCCGCCGACTGCTGCTGTTCGCCAGGCTCGCCGGCACGCCTTGGCCTTTCCGCAGAATGTTGCTGATCCTGCGGTTCACCAGCACGCCTTGCCCTATCCGCCGACTGCTGCTGTTCGCCAGGCTCGCCAGCACGCTTTGGCCTTTCCGCAGAATGTTGCTGATCCTGCGGTTCACCAGCACGCCTTGCCCTATCCGCCGACTGCTGCTGATCGCCAGGCTCGCCAGCACGCTTTGGCCTTTCCGCAGAATGTTGCTGATCCTGCGGTTCACCAGCACGCCTTGCCCTATCCGCCGACTGCTGCTGTTCGCCAGGCTCGCCAGCACGCTTTGGCCTTTCCGCAGAATGTTGCTGATCCTGCGGTTCACCAGCACGCCATGCCCTATCCGCCGACTGCTGCTGTTCGCCAGGCTCGCCGGCCCTCCTAGGCCTTTCAGCCGACTGCTGCTGCTCGCCAGGCTCGCCGGCACGCCTTGGCCTGTCCGCGGATCTCTGCTGTTCGCCCGGCTGAGCAGCTCGCTTAAATTTGTCCGCCAACTGCTGCGGATCGCTGCTCGATTCAGCAGGCTGCCTGGCCTTATCCGCCGACTGCTGCTCGCCTGGTTCGCTGGCGCGCTTTGGTCTGTCCGCCGCCGCTTTGGGCTCGCAGGCCTGCTTCGGCTTGTCCTGGTCTCCAGTAGGAGCTCCATCGTTTGGTTTATCTGTCGACCCCTTTGCCGGGTCACCTCCAGTCGGTGCATCAGCCTTGGCTTCTTTCTTGGCCTTGGCCAAGCTATCCTGGCTCTGCTGGCGAGCCAGCTCCTGCTTCTGCAGGTCCAGGCACGCCAGGCGCTCCTTGTTGGCCTCCGTCAGTGGGCCAAAGATGTTCGTAATGAGCGTGTCGTATTCACTCATGTGCTGCCTCTTGTTGCCCGTGGAGGAAGCCGAGTTCGGTGGGCGTCCATAGTAGCCCACGCAGCGTCTGCAATGGAAACAGTAGATAGTGTTACTAGTGGAAGCAGTAGATAATGAGGAGGAGAAAGGGATGAAACAAAAAGAGAAGCGGCGTTTAGGCAAATTGCCGTGCGCTTATTTATGTTTCGCCTGCCGCTGAACAGCCGGCGGTATCTTGGCAGCAGAGCACATATACAGCGTTAATACAGTCGTATAAATTAAATATATATATATATATATAAATATATAGGTGTATATCTAATTGAACAATAGCGCTTTGTCGCGCTGCTTGGCACGAGTGGATTTTTTAGCCTCTACTTTGCCCCTTGGATTTGCTTTTTTTGGCCTGCAAAAAATGTATTTGGCATGCTAGCACACTTCTATAGTCTATATAATCGGCGAAATGGGTGGATGTGTCTGTATGTAGAAATGTTCAAGTGTGCAGACCCATTATAATGCCACGAGCGGGCTATGTAGCAGTATATATAGTATATATCGTCAACCCTTATGGGGTTGCAGTAGCGGCATGCTGAATAAGAGTAGCAGCGTGAGATCTTAATAAAATATATATACAAAAATTGTTAAATATTATAAATACAATGTTTAGCTTTTAGCCTAAATATAGTATTAAAATATATAACATTTTGACTGTTACAATCGAGCTATATGCTGACAATCAATATAGAATTAGGTTGAATTTAAATAGCATGGTCTTTAAATTCGATTAGTTTAATTTCTTATTGTAAATACTGTCTTTATATTTAATTTACGATTTAAAAAATTTAAATAAATCAAATTGTAGATATATTTTAAATTATATATTATATTATTATATTTACAGACATTAACTTTCCGTTTTGGTATCATAAATAAAATATATTTGTATATTTGCCACTTTTTTTTTAAATATTTCATAAAGCTAAAAGCATATAGAAACACTCAAACTATATTAATAAATCTGAATAAAATATACCACAAAGAAAGAAAAACATATACAAATGTTAAGCAATTTTTTTTAGCTGTGAATCAAATAAATGAATACAATAAATTATTTCGCGATCTTAATATAAAGCGCATTAGGCGTTCGCCCAGACAAAAATACCAGACCAATTTACATAGCAATAAAGCATACATATGTTTGTACATATGTATAAATAAAGAATTTATTGGCAATTCCTTATGTTTGTGGCTGGCTGCAACATTGATTTAGCCATTGCAACAATGAGCATTGCTTTCGTCTGGCGATTTGCTTGCCGCTGACTGATGCGCCAGTGCAGGTTGCTACGCGCTGTTGAGTGCAGCAACAATTTGCGTGGCGTTCGCATCGAATCACATCCAAGTCAAGAAATAGGTCAACAGCAGAGCGTTTGTGATTGCGCGCCAGCATCGTTGTCCGTCAGCGCGCGCAGTCGACATTCAGGGCAGGATCGGCGGCCAGCAGCACAAGCGATGCTGACACAATTCCATATTAATAATAACGAGAGCGGGAACGAAAACAAGAACACGAAAACAACGCCTGACGCCATCAAACAACAGCGCACTGAGTCAGCCATGTTGTCGAATGGCACTTCGCAGCCGGAAATGCCTGACGCTGCTGCTCCACAGCGATTTCCGCTGCTGCGTCAGCTTCAAAGGGCGCCCTTCAGCAAGCAGTGCAGCCAGCAACAACAACAGCATGCAGCGACTGCACTGCTTGCAACGGGGAAATTTACACAGCTGCATGCAAGCTGCGATCGTAAATTTCCCCTCCAGCGGCAGCAGTTAGTGGCAAGCAGATTTCCCACTGAGCTGCAGCAAGATGAGCAAGCAGTTGGAAAAGAAACAGAAAAGAAACAGGAAAAAGAGCAACAGAAGAAAAAAGTTCACTTGGATTCAGTCAAATTTCCCATTGAAGCGCAGCAGGAGCTTGTAGCTGAAGTAGCAGACAAATTTCCCCATGAACTGAAGTTTGAGCAGCAAGCAGTTAAATATCCTAATGAGCTGCAAATAGCAGCAGCAGGCGTAAATCCCTCTGAGCCGCTGCAAAAGCAAGCAGTTGAAGCAGTGCAAATTAAATTACCCACTGCACTGCAGCATAAGCAGGAAGCAGAAGCACAAGCAGACATATTTCCCAGCGAGCTGCAGGATATTGCAGCAGTGCAAGTCAAATTTCCCACTGCACTGCAGCACAAGCAGAAAGCAGGAAATGGCAAATTTCCCAGCGACCTGCGTTATATTGCAGCAGTGCGAGTCAAATTTCCCACTGCACTGCCGGAAGCAGAAGCTGTCAAATTTACCTGCACTCGCATGAATCAAAACGTGGCCATTTTGTGGCAAAGACCCAAGTGGAATTTTAATTATTCACATGCGATTCAATCAGTGCGAGTATTTCCCACAATTAAAAAACAATTTGTCAGCTGCTTTCCCGATACTCAGCGGGGTCCGCCGGCAGCAGCAGCAGCAGCTGGCGACTGTGGGAGCTGCTCGGCGCATGGAGTGCAGGTGGTGGTGCCCGCACCAGAATCAGCAGCACTAGTAGCGGCAACAGTGACGCCAACGAGCCAGCAAATGGAGACGGAAATAGACGTGGACCCGACAAAAAACAATGTCGCCGTCGCGCTTGATAATGAACTCAATGCTCATGATGTGCAGGCATTAAACTTGAACGTGGTGGAAGCAGTCGAAGGCGTTGGCGAGCGAAAGGAAATCGAGCATCAACAGGCGGAAAATTTTAATGACGCCTCAGCGCGGCGGCAGCGGCAGCGGCACGACAAAGACGAGGCGAACGGCGGCGAAGGCAACGGCGATGGCGATGGCGACGCCATGAATGCTTTTTCTGCCAAAAATAAACGCGAAATATGCGAGCAGAGCAGATTAGAGAATCGCGCTCATAATGAGCTAAATATGAGTAAAGAGCGGCAGCAGCAGCAGTCAATATGCTGCTGCTTGGCCACGGAGCAGAGTCAGACAATAGCCGAGGCGCAGGCAGAGGCATCGACAGTGCCAGCGCTAGCTGCCTCCACACGTCAGCTGCTGCCGCCGCGCCACTCAGACGCGCGCGAATCGTCGTCAGAGCAAGTGGATGCTCCGCAGCGGCAGCAAATCGACGCACCTGCGACTAGTACGAGCGTAACCCAAACCGACCAGTCCCAGCCGCCAGCAGCGCGCTTCCCGTCATCATCTTCATCATCATCATCTCCGACGTCGTCGTCACGGCAGCCGAGCATTGCCTTGCGCGCGTTGCTAGACGAGACGAGCGCCAGCTGCGTGGCCGACTACACGCAGCTCGAGCTCTTTGATCTGCTGGGCGATCTGCTGCTGCAGCTGATTGGCACGGGTAACTTTCGGAGCGCACCAACAGCGGAGGAGGAGCAGCAGCCGGAGCAGGAGCAGGAGCAGGAGCAGCGGCTGTGCGCTGAATGTGTGGACATGACTGTGAGCAAAGTCAGTGAGGATAGTGAAGCAACAGTTGTCGCCGCTGCCGTCGCCGCGGTTGACGCGTACAGCGAGCAAATCGCTGAGCAGCAGCCGCAGCTCGAGTTGGATGAGAGCAGCAACAGCAGCAGCAGCAATTCTTCCCCCAACCTGAACATGAAGTACGAAGTGCTGCGTGGCAGCTCTGTCTCCCAGCCCAGTCGTCGGCTCTCCAGCACATCGCCCATTGCCGTTGCCTCCACTGCGCCGACGAGTCGTATACGCGATGCAGTGCAGCCAGTCTCTACAGCTGCTACTGCTGCTGCTGATGCTACTACCAGCACGTCGCGTCCGCTGCTCGGCGAGCTGAAACGCAGCTCCACAAGTCGCGATGAAGTCTCCATTGATGTGGACTCGCTGCTGCCAGAGCGCACGCGTCTGCGTCGACAGCGCCGCATGCGCTCGCAGGAGTCCGCGGAGGAGAAGCCCGAGGATGTCATCGAGCGTCTGAACAAGCTGAAGGCACGCATTTCCGGCGCACTCAGCGAGGTCAAAGGTGTGCTCAAGCAGTACAGCACGGAGAGCGAGGCGGAGGCAGCAGGCGAAAAGTGGCTGGGGCCACCGACGACAGCAGCAATTGCGCCTAGGGAAGACTCAAAAGAGAAGGAGGAGAAGCAGCAGAAGCCGGAGAAGCCGGAGAAGGAAGTGGAGGGAACGCAACCAGTGCACTTTCGCTTTGTCAGAAAGGTGCGCAGACGCAGCTACTTCGACGAAGCAGATGAGGATAAGGAGCAGAGCAAGCAGGAAGACAGTCAGAAGAATGAGCAGAAGAAAGATGAAACTACGAGTAAAGCAGAGTCGAAACTAGAAAAGCAAGAGGAGGTAATAGCAGAAGAGCGAGAGAAGCAGCCTGTAATTGATAAGGTTGAAGATGCGAAGCGCATAATAGAAGAGGGGAAGAAAACGGAAACAAAAGAGCAAAAGGAAAAAATTCAGAATTCAGTAGAAAAAAGCGAGCAACTAGAAGCAAAAGTAGATCCCAAAGAAGCAAAGCCTAAACCAGCTGCAAAGGAAGCCAGCAAAGCAGCAGAAATAGACAAAAAGCAGGCCAAAATCGACTTCCTGGCGAAGGTGCAAAGCGAACTGAAGAAGTCCAAAGCCAAAGAGACGCAAGTCGAACAAGCAGAGAGCTGCAAGGCATTAGAGCCAAAGTCACAGCAACAACAACCCATTGAAGCGCTGGAAGCAACGCCAACAGCTGCAGCGCTGCCAAAGGATGCAGCGGCGCAACCACCAGCGCAGCCGGAGGCAACCACAGAGCCACCATCACCGACAACAACCTCCGTGCCTCCGCATCCCAAAAAGAAGATCGTTGTCAAGTCGAAGAATCCACGCCGCGCCTCAATCGCCGCCGTGGAGCCCTCGAAAATACTAGCCGAGCCTGTGCAGCTCGAGGTGCTCACACAGCGGCGACCCTCCGACTCGGAAGCGGTTGTCAAGCGCAAGAAGAAGCTGAAGCTAACGAGCAGCAGCGCAGCGCCGCCAACAACTTCCGGCAGCAAGCGCAGTGCAGCAGCAACAGCAGCAATAGCGACGACGACAGCAGCAAATGAACAACTTGTAGCTGCAGAGGTCAACAGCAAAGCGCCAAGCACTGCCAAAAACGCTGAGGACAAAGCTGAAAGCAAGCAGCAAACGGCGACAACTGCAACTGCAACTGCAACTACAGCGCCAGCAGCAACAGCAGCAATCGCGGCGACAACTGCAGCCGACAATCAGCAGCAAGCGGCGCCAAAGCAATTGGCAATCGATGCTGGCGTTGCCAATCGAGCAGCAGCCAGCGAGCAGAGCAGACGCGCCAGCCTGAAACTAGCGGAGTTAGTCGGTGAAACGGTGCTGGTGCCAGCAGCAGCAGCAGTAGGAGCAACTGCAGCAGCAACAACAGCAACTGCAGCAACAATAGAAGCAACTACAGCAGCAACAGTTGCAGCAACAGAAGCAACAGCAGACACAGTAGCAGCAACAGCAGCAGCAACCAGCACAGCAGCAACATCGCTTGCTCTAGCAGCGCCCACAGCAGCAGCAGCAGCACTTACAGTTGCAACAGTCGCAGCAACTCCCCCAGCAACATCATCAGCTACAGCAGACGCCAGCAGCTCGTCGAGCAGCGAGTCCAAAGAACTCATTAATCAGTCGCTCGCGGCAGCGGCAACGCTCCAACAGGTGCTCCTCCCCGCTGTGCTGCCCACAGTCGCCACAGTCGACGTTGACATTGAAGTCGCCCCCGTGGATGTCGCCGACGCATCGGCGCCACAAATAGCAGCGACATTGAGCGAGTCATCGCCACACACACAACAACAGCAACAAGACGATCAACAAGCTGAACAACACGATCAGCACGATCAACAAGCAGAACAACAACAACAACAACAACTAGTCGAAGCTACAAAAGACAACGCACAGGAGCAGCCGGACGACAGTCGAGCCGCCATGCCGGAGCTGAAAGTACTCACGGGTCCCGTGCAGCCCGTCAAGATCGAGACGGTCGATCAGCCGCACGATGAGCCCGATCTGGTGGTGGCCAAGAAGAAGGCGCCGCATCTCAAGAAGCTGTTGCGCAAATCATCCATAGACAAGGGCAAGGAGAAGACCGACGGCGACTCCGTCAAGCTGAGCAACATACTGAAGGACAAGAACAAGATCAGTGATCTGACAGATCGCATTAACAAGCAGACGCCGCCCAAGAAACAGTCCAAATTGGCCAAGCAGCAGTCGCAGGAGAATGTCGAGGTTAAGCGTCAAGCTACAATCGAAGTGGAAGCGGAGCCAGAGCCGGTAGCCGAGCCCGAGCCCGAGCCCGTTGCTCCGCCGCCGAAGCCAAAGAAACCGCGACAGATCAAGAAGAAGGTGATAATCAAGCGGCAGAAGCGACGACTCTCCATCGGCGACACGTTCTTCATACAGCAGGAGCCGGAGGAACCGAAGGTGCCGGAGATCGAGACCATTGAGAAGGCCATTGCGTATGTAACGGACGACGAGGAGGATTTGGAACCCTTGCCCGAGCCGGAGCCAGCGAAGCCCTTGAAATCCTGCCTGCATGTGCGCGAGTACAAAATCGGCGATTTGATACTCTATGCGGAGCGCTATCGCAAGACGCAGGTGCGCTGGAAACGCGGACGCATCCTGGAGCGCATCACTAGCATTTCGTACAAGCTCGAGATCGAGGGCAAGGAGGTGCCGGCGCACATCAGCTACATCAAGAAGTACACGGGACGCAAGGTGAAGTTCGTGGGCAAGGAGTATCTGGACATCGACTACGAGCAGGTGGTCGAGGAGGAGCGACGAGCGCGCAGCTACAGCATATGGAATATGGTCTGAGCGCGGGAGAGAAACATCCTCTCTGTGTGAAAGTGTTGTGTGTATCAGTGTGTGTGTTTTTTGTGCATGTCTGTGTGTGTGTGTGTGTGTGAGTCCCAAGCAATTGTGATCGTCGCCCTCGGCAGCCTTTGAGTGGAATTAGGAAGTTCCGACCGGAATAACCTAAGGATCTCAAGTACGACATTCAGTTATGTTATAGTCCTCGACTCTAGCTAGATTTACGTGTATATAACTGTGTATATATATAGATTATATATATGATGTTTGTAGTCTAGATACCCCATTTAATCCTAGTGTTAGGCCTTAGCGTTCCAAAGTTTTGTACTCGTACGTAAGTTATTCCAAGCAGAGAAGAATCAGAGCCGAGGGAAGTAAGTTCTCTCGCTCTCTCGTAAATTATCGAATTAAATGTTTAATAAAGACCAAAATATTTCAACCATGTGCGTTTTTACATCACAAACATTTCAGCGGGCTGCCATCATCTCGTTGATCGGCAGGAATTTGAATTCAATTACTCATAAAATTTTTATGAATTTGTTTATTTCGTTCGATCCAAACGCAAATTATTTATAGCTCGCAATGAATGAACAAAACACACACTCACACCCACCATACAGCAAGACGCGCTGACCCGCTCCCGATTCGGTTATTATACTACTAGAACCCTTCTAACCACACCCCGCACCGCACTCTCGACAACCGGGCGCTGGCGCTGCTCTAAAAATAAGCATAGACCATATAGCTGTGCCTAGTTCCGATCTTTCGCTTATCGCGAGATCAAAACAAAAGCAAAACGCAAGAGCACAACAATATCATGCCATTTTTGCCGACCGCCCACTCCATCAACGACGACGTCTGCCCGAGATCCCTGAGATCGCAATATATATGCGTGTCATTAATAAAACTTTGGCGCACTGCAACCCGACAACAGATCAGCGCTAAGCAATTCTCCTTGGGGTCTCGCATCATAATTGATTGTCAAGGCATTTGGCGAAATCGTTGGACGAGAAATCCCACAAAATTATTCTATGGCTTCAGGTACAGACAGACAGACAGACATACAGATATATGTGCATGTAGAAACAACAAAGCAGAGCCGTCACACATGAGTATACAGAGATAGGGCTATACTAGGTATATATCGCGCATACATAGAGCAGCAAATATGCTAAATTCCTGGGGTTTAGCAACGCTTCTTTGTATGCGGATTTTCATTCAATTTTCCTAGCTGGCGACGTGATAAATACAAACGTATATATAGCAATACATATATCATCATATAAGTGTATGGTATACGACTTTGAGCAAGAGAGACGTACAATTTCACGCCGATTGAGCAGCATATTGAGATATAGTATGTGCGCAGCATTTGTAAGTAGCAATTTCGGTGCGGGGAATTCCCCAGCCCAAAGTGCATCACAGCTCAATAGACCATATTAAAGATATATGCATATATGCATACTACAAATACCCCTGATAGCTTAAATCAAGATAAGACTATGAATTTTATAAAAACTCGAGAAAAATGTGGAAATTCTTGCGCACGAAAAAAATAAGCATAAGAGTATTACGTATATATATAATATGTTTATATATATATATATATAGACAGAACAGCCTCTTGGGGCCTTCGAATGTTTAGGGAAACAACTAAATACCGCAAAATATTTCCATAAATCAGCGCACAAATCTAGCAGGACCAGCGCGTCGCGTCGCGGTCGCCACATTAGAATTCAAATTCAAATTCAATGTAGAAAATCTGGCGAAGACCAGTGCTACGCTATGAAGATCGTGCGGTGGTGCAGTGATGCGGTGGCGGCGGGGGTGCATTGGTTAGTATCAAACGCCGACTAAAAACTGTGCCAAGTTCCTTGCGCTAGTTTCGGGCGACAGCGCGACATGGACATCGACATCGACATGGCTGTCTCGATCTCGTAGATTCGCGAATCGCCGCCGATCCCGGCGATCGAGCTGTTGCTCGGCAGGTCGGGGAGACTGCAGCTAATTACTAACAACGCAGAAAGCAAATTGCAAATAATAATTAGATCCTTCAACTAGCTGACGTGCTGCAATTTATCGCGATCGCAGCGAGACAGCAAGATCGAGCGCAAGCGAGAGAGAGAACACTCGACATACTTGCGCTATTACTCAGCAAGGTCGGGGGAACAGCGCCTCTGAGCACACGTGCTGTCGATCTCTGAACTTTGACAAGGTCACGCCCAGTATATTACAGCGAGCGAGCCAAAGGCCAAACATCAAGTTGAGCTAAAATATTTTCGTTTGTTTACGCTAGACAATAAATCTGACAGGCAGCACGAGAGAGACAAAGTATGGGAAGAGAGAGAGAGAGAGAGCTAGAGCTCTCTTCAACCTTCTAGCGTTTTTTCTTTTCGCTATCTTAAAGAATTTTCGCCTCTTCGTTGGGGGCGCGACGTACGTACGTTCTTTGGCACACATCTGTCTTCTTTGGGGGCTGCTGTTGAAAATCGATTAGAGTGCACGATCGGCAATGCGATCAATTGGGCAATGGCGTCATGCGAGACGACGCCATTTTGTAGCGCAGCGTTACAAAATCGTCACAGTCACAGCGCCAATCGACTTAGCACATCGATTGACACGTTGAAGGCGCGTCGCACCTGAATCATTAATGCGGCATGGCAGTAGCCCAAGGCCTGGCACTGCACCTTGGCATTTAAGAGTGCGTGCAGCACCCACCGATCTCTACAGCTGCCAAATACCTGTTGCAGCGAAAGATTTACCGAAATGAGCAGTGAATTTAGAAAGAGAAGTAAAGGCAGTGTTCTAGTTTTGCAGTATTTTAGTATTTTTAACAGTATTTTAATTTTTCCTATATGATGATAGCGAAGTACTTATTGAAATGACGGAGATCTCATGAGAGAAGTATGCAGAGATCCCAACAAAAATTCTGATCATTCTCTATGTACTCTAAAGGTTTTATATCTAAAGATTAATACAATATGAGCTGCTGAGATCTGTATGATCTTTTTTGTAGAGAAAACTAGAAAAAACGTATGTAAACGTAAGGGAATCTAAATGTTCTAGTACTCAGCAGAAGACAGCAAAATAATGACTTAACTAGGAAGAAATCGAAACGTTTAACCCAGATCTCATCGCAGAACATGAGTGAAAATCTTTCGCTATATATATATATTCCTAATAAAGATATGGTACTATACTGTACCATATAATGCACTACTCACTCTTCATCCATTTTCATGAGTATTGTATCGAAGCGCGGCTGCACATAGCTCCAGGCGCCTTGGTTCTTATGCTCCTCCTGAGCCCAAATGAGCTCTGCTTCCGAATACTTGGCGATCTCCTTGGTGAGCAGATCGTACGGGAAGGGGCAAATCTAGCGTAAAGAGTGACGAGAGATTAGCAAATCGAACAACAAGCACTATTATTGGTTTGTACCTGCTCGACTCGAACCAAGGCCACGCTACTGAGCTGATCGTGCTCATGGCGCTCCTTCCACAGATCGTAGTACACTTTGCCCGTGCAGAAGATCAATTTCTTCACAATTAGCGGATTCTCCGCCGTCTCGCCGGTCTCGGGTATGATGCGCTGGAACGAGCTGCATTCATCAAAGTCACGGAAGGGACTGCGCGCCATAGGATGACGCAGCAGCGATTTGGGTGAGAAATTGACTAGGGGTTTACGGAAGCTGAGCAGCACCTGACGCCGCAGCGCATGGAAGAGATTCGCTGGCGTCGTCAGGTTCGTCACAATCCAATTGGAGCACATCAGTTGGCGGGCCACAAAGTCCAAGTCTGTTGTGTCCGGATACTCGTCGGGATCATCATCGCTCAGCTGCAGGAAGCGCTCAATGCGGCCGGAGGAGTGCTCCGGTCCCATGCCCTCCATGCTGTGGGGCAGAAAGATGCAGAACGCGGTCTGGCGCACCCATTTCGTCTCCCCACTCGCAACGAACGTGTCGATAATGGGCTGGGCGGTGTTGGCAAAATCTCCGAATTGCGCTTCCCAGATGACCAGCGTGTTGGGATTGGCCATCGAATAGCCCAGGTCAAAGCCCATGATGGCGCACTCCGACAACGAACTGTTGCAGACGATATACTCCGCCTGATCCGGATACAAGTGCTGCAGCGAGATGTACTTGTTCGTGTCCTCGGTCTGATGGTGAAGCACATGATGGCGATGCGAGAAGGTGCCGCGCTCTACATCCTGGCCAGAGAGTCGCACGTGTATGCCGTCCTTGAGCAGCGAGCCAATGGCGAAGGCCTCGCCCAGCGACCAGTCGACCGTGCGGTCTTCCAGCATCTTTCTGCGCAACTTCAGAATACGCATAATGCCCCTGTGAACGAGGGAATATATGTATATCGTATATATAGAAGCTATAGGGGAATTCCGACTTACTTATGCACTACGAAATTGAGATCCTTCGGCGGTGGAGAGCTATATATATCGCCGATATGCTTAATAACCTTTAAGTTAACGCCCGTGGGGCACATCTTGAGACGATCGCGGCCCTGGAAGAAGCCCGGCCATGGAGAATCCAGCCAGTCCGAGTGCTGCAAGAGAGATTAGGATAGAGTGAGAAATATAGAGAAATAGAATGCGAGGTACAGAGCGAGAGAAATACTGAGAGATAGATACTAGGAGGGGTAGAGAGGCATGCAAAGAGAGAGAGAGAAATGTGCTGAGAGAGAAAAATGCTCAGAGGAAAAAATGCCGAGAGAGAAAAATGCTCAGAGAGAAAAATGCCGAGAGAGAGGGGGGTACTGAGAGAGAAGGGTACTGAGAGAGAAAGATACTGAGAGAGAGAGGGAAACACTGCGTGAAAGTGAAAATTAGAAGAGCTTAGGTCGAACCTTGTAGGTCGTTATCTTCTTGGACTCCTCGAAGGCGTCGTTGCAGACCTTCTCGTACTGCTTGTTCATCTCGTTGAACTCTTCCATTTTGATGACGCCCTCCTTTTGCAGTTTCTCGGCGTACTGGATGCTGCATGGCTTCAGCTTGCGAATGCGCTGATACATCAGCGGCTGCGTGAACATCGGCTCGTCGGCCTCGTTGTGTCCGTTGCGGCGATAGCCGACAATGTCGATGACCACATCCTTGTGGAACTTGGCACGCCAATTGGCGGCGACGCGGGCACAGTGCACACACGCCTCGGGATCGTCGGCGTTGACATGGAAGATTGGGGCGCTAACAACACGCGCCACATCGGTGCAGTAGCGCGAGGAGCGCGAGAAGCGCGGATCTGTGGTGAAGCCCACCTGGTTGTTGCTCACGATGTGTATGGTGCCGTATGTGGTGTAGGCCGGTAGATCGGACATGTGTATGGACTCGTAGACCACGCCCTGTCCGCAGAAAGAGGCATCGCCGTGTATGAGTATGGGCAGCACCTTGTCGCCCTTGATATCGCCGCGCTGCTTCATCTCCGCGCGTGCCTTGCCCAGCACCACGGGATTGACGTGTTCCAGATGCGACGGATTCGCGACGACAGTGTAGCGCACATGCTTCTGCGAGACTGGATTTAGGCGCACCGTATGCACTCCCAGATGATACTTAACATCGCCCGATCCCGTGTCCCTGGCCTTCAGGCCATGGAACTGCGATAGCACATCGGAGATGGGCTTGCTGCAGACATTGGCCAGCACGTTGAGGCGTCCGCGATGTGCCATGCCGATGAGCACCGAGTCGACGCCCACTTTGCTGGACTGATCGACGATCTCCTTCATAACAGGTATCATTATGTCGCAACCCTCGAGTCCGAAGCGTTTCTCCGAGGGGAACTTCTTGGCCAGAAAGTTTTCGAATCCCGTGGAATGGGCCAGACGCTCCAGTATGTTCTTCTTCTCCTCCGGCGTGAACTTGATGGCGCCAGGCAATTCAAAGTTCTCGCGCAGCCAGTTGCTTTTGTGGAACGACGTGATGCTCATGTACTCCACGCCAATGTGTCCGCAATAGACGCGCTCCAAGCGATCCAGGATTTCCCTGCAGACAGGATCGTACCGTTTACATATATCAGTATCAGTATCAGTACTTGCAGGATGCGGGAATTGACTTACTTAAGCGGTAGGAACTGCTCGGAGCCGCCAATCATCGTCGACGTGGGCAGCTTAAACACGGCATTCAGATCGTCTAAGGAGTAGAAGAAGATTTTAAAAATCTTTAAAAAAAATCTACACTTAAGCCCGATCACTACTGTAGTATATATATATTATAGTAAATATATATTATAGTATACTAATTTCGATAAAATGTATAGGGAATGTTTACAAAACTACTAGAATGAGATGTAGCAAGTTTGCTTAAGATATTTAGATAAATAATAATGATAGATTCTACGACAGCTATACGATATATGGATCTGATCTGGCTCATTCCTACTTATTTATAGCTATCAACAAAAATAAGTATGTGTACCAAATTTCATGCAGATAGCTTCAAAACTGAGAGACTAGTTTACATTGCAGCGGAAAGACGGACAAACGGACGGGCAGACGGACATATGCACAGACGGACAAACGGACAGTCCGATGGACATGGCTAGATCGTCTCAGCTGTTGATGCCGATCAATATTAAATACTTTATAGATCTAGCTAAAATCATTACACCCTCTGCAGGGGTATCAAAATATCAAGCATAACACTAGCATAGTCTTACTGAACGTATAGGAGAAGTGCTGGCGCAGCACGGCTTTGGTTGCCAACATCTTCTTGTTGTCCTTGGAGAGCGAGAAGCCCGTTGGTCCCACAATGCCCAGCGGATCCAGGTCGGCGGCTAGATGACCTCGAGTCTGGTATGCGCGTATGATGGCCTGCACGACCAAATGGTCGTCGATGTACTGCCAGTCAGCCTTGGGAGCGGGTATCGTGCCAGGCACCGGGCCACCAGCGGCTACAGGAGTCGGACTGGCGGCAACGGCTGCACTGGCTGCAGCAACAGCGCCACCAGCGGTTGCATTGAATGCTGCATCGGAAGGCTTCTTTTGCTTTTTGGTCTCTGCTTTGTTGCTGAAGTAGGAGTTCCAAGACTGTCGGGGAGAAAGAGTAAATGAAATACATCATTTGTTAGACTATCGGCAGTGCTCACCGCATCCACGGACTTGGGATCCGCGGTCCACTTCTTGTAGAGCCGATCGATATAGTTGGCATTGGTGCCACTGGCAATGGTGTCCTCTTCTAGTTTGTCCTCGTGTCGCGTCTTCTTCGCACCGATCACCGGACTGAGGAAGAGACCGCGACGTGTGGTATTGCGCACCGAGCAATCCTGTCGAAAACTCTGGGAGATGACCGCATGTCCCAGCTGGGTGCCCCTGCTGAATCGCATGGCCGGCGTAAGGAAACTATTTTGAATTTAGTATTGGGTGTTCCGAAATATGAAGTGAGCTCCTAAGCGTGTGAATTCCTGCCGTTTATTTTTCAAATGCTCAGCATGTCTACTTCTGACAACGGAAATATGCTATGAAAGAGGAGTGTGTTTTCTTCAGTACGAAAATGAGCATATGTCTCGTCTACAGCTACACACACAGCCAGCTACTAAGCCTGCTACGTTAGTTCTCTCGGATGACTCGTTCGACTATTTCGTAGGCGTGTCTGATTTCTTCTTCTCGGTCGATACGATTTTCTGTTTCTCCTGCTCCCCAGAACTGTCGCGCCTGCTCGTCTTCGCATCCTCCAGTGCCGTGTCCTTCTTCACACCCTTCAGCGCCGGCGCATAGTCGTTCTTGGCCGGCTTCTTCTTGGCCTTGTCCTTGCTGTTGTCGCTCTGCCGCTGCGTCTTCGATTGACTCTTGTTGGCGGCCTTCGTATCCTTGGACTTCTTCACGCCTGTCGGAGTATTCTCCAGCGGTTCGCTGATGGGACTCAAGTTGATGTGACCGATGACCACGGGCTGCTCGGGATATGGTGGCACACTGATTGACACCTCGACGGGCTCTTTGGGTCGCTGCACCGCCTGCTTCGCCGCGTCATCGTTATCTTGGCCGCTGAGCTTCGCCTTGGCGACTTTCTCTGTCTTCGAGTAGAAGCCCAAGTAAATCTTAGCATTGCATTCCGAGATAACTTTCGGTGTCGACACTGGCGCCGAGAGCTCTGGACTTTTGGTACTGCCCTTGACTTTGACAATTTTCTTCTGGCTCTGCAGTAGTTCGCTGAAGTACAGATGCCACGACTATGGCGAGAAGGGAACATTTTTACATATACATAAATAGACAGATGGATTATATAATAATATTTATGTAGATAGATTACTGTAGCTGCAAATATCGGCTATGGATAAAGATGGTAAAACATAGATAGCTTCATACAGTTATGCATATTATATATACATAAGGATATATATAGATAAAGAGAGGCAGTTTGGTTATATTATATATAATTGCAGATAAATACGTAGATAGATAATTATGTATATAATAGATAGTAAGACGTAGATATATTCAGATAGTTATGTATATAGAAATAGATATAGATAAAGACAGATACTTTATTTATATAAAGATGCAGATAGATAGTTAGGCAGATAAGTAATTAAATAATAGATAGTGAGATGTAGATAACTTCATATAGTTAAGTATATAGAAATAGATATGTAGATATTAAAAGTTCATTAGAGATAGATGTAGCAACAGATAGATAGTTTAGGTATATAGAGATACATGCATTTAGTACAATTGATTTAGATACGCTTGTAGATAGATATCTATAGATAAAGATTGTTAGTTAGAGAATAGAAACATGCGAAAACGAATAATTATACATAGATAAAATGAATATATATATTGTAAAAGATTTATTATTGGAGATATAGACAGAAATAGATGAAGAAGTTCACATATATATATAGATAAAAATTATTAGATAAATTGATGTAAATAGGTATATAGACAAGCCAGGTATGTTTCGATAGATAAATACTAGTTATATCTATAATATATATATATATAATAATCTTCATCTACAGATTATATATATTTTACAATCAAAGTGGGTTTTGATAGATATAAATATAAATAACTGGATATAGATAAAATAAACTGTCAGATAAAGATCTAAAGAGAAATAGTTATTGATATAGATATAAACAAATATACCTAACAATATATAGATAAAATTAGTTAGTAGTTAAAAATAGATAATTGTGATAGATAGTTGAATATAGATAGATAGTGAGATATAGACATAGATAGATAAAGAGAAATTTGTCCGGGGATTCACCTTGTGCACAGACTTGAAATCTCGCAACCATTTCGCGAAGAGAAACTCCACGTACTTGGCATTGGCCCTGCTGGAGAAGCCGGTCCTGCCCAGCTCGTTCTTGATGCACTCATGTCGATCGAATCGCATGCTCGATGCTGCTGCTGCTGCTGCCGCTGCTGACGCCGCTGTCGACGTCGCCTTCGTCGCCGCCGCTGCTACTGCTGCTGCCGCTGGTTTGTCGCTAGGCTTTTTAGAATTTCCATCGAACTTTTTGTTAGAGCTTAAAAACTGTTTTCGTTGTCCGGCAGCTGAAAACATCCAAGCAATTTGGAATTTAGTGCAGGCAGACATCGTGCGCCTAATTCTCAATGACCAAAATATCGTAATTCTTTAATCCGTAAAAAAAAATTTTCAAAACAACTAGGCCTACTACAAATGGATAAAGAAATATAATGAGAGCTACGTTCAAAGTCTCGCATTGCCAACGGTGAGCAGTGTTGGGAAGCGAGCGCAGCAACTCAGTATTTTTTCTGTTTTCGTTTCAATTCGAGTGTGCTGGTCACACTGCTGCGCAGCAGCAAACAGTGTTGCCAAACAGCCGAACGTCGCAGCTGCGCAACACTGACAAAAACATTGCAACTGGACGACAGCAAAAAGAAAGTCCACGCTGGGAACGAAAATTTGATTTGTTTTTATATTTGGCTGTAACCAAGCACAAGATTAGCGCATTGCCGTAACTATGAATCAGTTTCACACGCCCTCATTTGGTGACGAAGTATTCGAGATGAATGAAACGCCCATGGAGCAGCCGCAACACAACAACACAGCTGTAAGTGCAAGAGTCACGGGCAGCGGCCAGGCTGCTGGCAGCGCAGCGGAGCGCCTGCCGCTCTACCTCTCGCTCTCTGCTTCTCTCTCTCTCTGTCTCTCTCGCTGCCAATTGTTTACTAAATACTGCTGCAGGCTCTGCTCTGCTCTTGTCTCCAAGCTATCTGCAGGCATCGCCCCCGAGGCCCGTCAGCGGCGGCTGCAGTGCTTCAACTGTTGATTTTATAGATTTAACGCCGGCTAAACGGAACGTGCGCGTGTATTTTTACAGCCGAGTACATGAATTAATTGGATATCGGCTGATAATCGCTTTATAATAGTTCCCAGTTGCGCCCAATTGGAAATGGACAGCTGGAGCGCTGCTCTGCCATTCAAGTTAGTCGCGCCTCTGCGCGCGCCCGTTTGATTGTGTGTGTGGGTGTGAGTGTATGCACGGCCTGCACACACATATAAAGCCCTAGATGATGGCATCAGTAAGCGCATGAGGGTTATCGATACAAAGCAACAACAACAACAACAACAAAGCAGCAGCGCTTATCAACAAACAACACGCACACTACTCTAGTAAGCACACGCACACGCACGCACGCAGACACATGCACTGACGCGTCGCCTGCGCTCTGCCTGCGTCTCTCTCTCACGCTTCCTGTGTGTGTGTGTGTGTTATGCACAAAGCACATGTATAAACATACGCACACACACATACATAGCATATATACATATACGTATGTAAGTCTAGTGTGTCGCGCTCTGGGCTCGATTAATGCTTTAGTTTGGTTAGACACTCGCCGCTTTGATTTATAATTATACTGTTAGTGCGGAGCGCAGCGGAGATGAAGAAGTTGCTCGTGAGCCTCTGCCCAATTCGCTGCAATAAATAAATAAATAAATTACTAACAACTGCCAATTGCTTTTCTCTCTCTCTCTCTCTTTGTCTGTCTCGCTCTCGCTGCAGTCGCGCCGCATAAGCAGGCTGGGCAGCCTGGATCACTCGACGCTGGAGCACGTGAATGACGATCAGCAGCTGCAGCAGGAACAGGAGCAGCAGCAGCAGCCGCCGCCGCCACAGCAGCAGCAGTCGCACATGGACTACGAGGACAAGAGCAGCAGCAACACACAGACGCACACATACACAGGCAGCAATCTGCTGGCCACAAATGAGCCACTGCAGCAGCCGGCCAAGCCGCTGGCGCCGTATGCGCTCTTCTTTCGCGACACCATGACCGCCATCAAGCAACAGAATCCCGCCTGCACGCTGGAGCAGATCACCTCCATTGCGCTCAACATGTGGGAGTCCATAGACGAGAAGCAGAAGAGCGTCTACGAGCAGCGGCACGAGCTGGAGAAGCGCGAATATGTGCGCCAGCTGCGCGACTATCAGCGCAGCCAGCAGCTGGCCGAGACGCTGCCGGCAGCCACCGAGCAGCTGGAGGCAGTGCAGCCACAGCAGGAGCAGCCACAGCAGCAGCCACAGCAACAACAACAACAACAACAATTACCCAACGTGACAACTGCCGAGACGGAGCCAAGCACACTGCCAGCGTCACAGCCGCCGGAACAGATCCAATTGCTCACGGAGGCGGCGGCCGTGCAGAAGTGCACGCGCGATCAGTGCAACAAGCCGGCGATCATTAATCCCGACTGGGAGGACGAGTACTGCAGCAACGAGTGCGTCGTCATCCACTGCCGCAACGTGTTCAGCGAGTGGGCGCGTTCGCTGCAGAACTCGCCCACGTAGTAGTTGCTTGCTTGCTTAGTTCCTAGTAGTCGCACTTGTAGGTATTAACTAAAATTTAGCTAATAATAACAACAACAACAAACGCGGACGCTGAGCAGTTGCCAATCAGCTGATTGCAGTGCGCGCACAGCGTTGCCACCCCGCCGGCATAACAAAAAAATACCAAAACAGCAACGTTCCACACGTGGAACATGATTGTGGAACGCAACGTGAGAGCTCGCGCGCGCGCGCATTTGAATTTGATGTAATTAAGTCTAAGAATAATAGCAAGAAATGGTTTTACGTTTGCAAATGTAACTTTTAATAAATACACACATTTATTAAACTTGCACTTCAGTATCATTGTAAGAATATATATATATATATATATACTTGTATATATATTCGGTATCAATGTCGGGGCTGGCTTACAAAATACGTTCTTTTTTCAGTTTCAGTTGTTCTTTATATCAAATAACTAAGGTGTATAAATTAAAGCAGCGTAAAAATTCAAATAAACAACAGTGTAAAAAATTGCAAGGCTTAATGTATAAGAGAGGGAGAGAGAGAGTGGGAGTGGCAGAGCGAATATAGAGCGAGTGGGAGTAGGGCATAGGAAGTTCTACTTAAATGCAGCTGGCGAAGCACGACGTGTAGAGTATGCAGCATATTGAATAAGTACTTGAAGCACACAGTTTACAGACTACAGATTATCGGGGCTATAAATGGGGGGTGGGGGTTAAAGGCATAATAATGTAAATCAAGCGCACACTAAATAATATCACCGAATTTGTTGCTCCGTTTCGACATTGCTTCTGGCTCCGCGTAGAACTCATTTTGTATTATCGTTACTATTAGTATTATATGTTGGGCGGGGGGTTAACTGTATCTATATGCTGTATATATATGTATATAACTTGTATAATTTAATTGGGTGCTGCTGCTGCTGCTGCTGCTGCTCCTCAGCGTAGTAACATGTTTTGCTTTTGTTTTCTGTGGATTATTTTATAGCTTTATTGTTAATGCCTTCCTGCGCCTGCAACTACATGCTATTATTGACTAGAGTTGCCTTATGGGACGTGTGTGTGTGTGTGGGTGTACGGTCTTCCGGCTCATATTTGATATGGACCTGCAAATGCATAACATTAGCTTGGAGTATATTCTATAGTTTCCTCTTCTGCCCTGCCACTCACCGCTTGCAGCTCTACTCCACAATCTGCAGCTCGCTTACATCCAAATCCAGATCGGCGCTGTCCTTGCAGAATGTGCTGGAGCGCTCGAGCTTGGACTCGACGACACGCTGCTGGCCATTGCAGCTCTCGTGCTGCGCATCGATGAGCAAATCCAGTTTCTGTTTGACCGCCTGAGCGGCCTTGTAGCTATGCGTACCGCCGTTGGTGAGCCGCTGGCCAGGCGCAGGAACAGGAGCGCCATTGCTAGCAGTTGCTGCTGCTGCTGTGCTTGTGGTCTTGCGCAGCTGCAGCGTGTTGGGACGTCGTGTGGGTATGTTGGAGGGCAGACTGTTGCGTAGGTTATGCTGCTGCAGCATGCTGCTGACGGCGGAATGTGAGGAGGAGCGCAGCGGACCAGCGGCGGCGCGCAGCTGTGTGCTGCTGCGCTCATCGCCGGAGCTGTGTTGTTGCTGTTGCTGCTGTTGTTGCTGTTGCTGCTGTTGTTGCAGCTGTTGCTGCTGCTGCAGTTTGTTCTTCTCGGCGCGCTTGGCCAGTATCTCACGCGATTTAGCAGAGAGAAAACTGTGACGTCCCTTGCTCGGCGCATCGCCGCCTGCCGGCACCGATATGGAGCGCTGCTTGAAGAGCTCGCGCGTGGAGAGCGTGCTGCTGACGGAGGACAGGCGACTCGTTGCCGACTTGGTGGTGTGCACCGAGCTGGGACTGGAGCCATTGGAGGCGCCCGTGGCGGCCGCATTGTGCTGCTGCTTGAGCTGACGCGTCGACTTGTTCGCCAGTTTCGTGCCGCGTTGCGTGCTCCGCAGCGAGGGCATTAGCGCAGTAGTCGTGGTTGTCGTCGTCGTCGTGGTGGAGGACTTCTTGGCCATGGCATGCCCGTTGAGCTGCTGCACGCGCGCCAACTTGGCGCTGCTGGACAGCGATTCGTGTGAGATCGTTTTGTTCGTGATGACGGAACTCTTCATGCTCTCCGCCAGCGAGTCGACATTGAGATCGGACGAGTAGCGCTCGCGGGAGCCGCTCTTCGCCAGACTGTCCGTGGACATGTTGTTGGACTTGTTGCCTAGGCGGCCGGCGTTGCCGTTCTGCTGCACGCGTCGCACCGCCGCCGGACTGGAGTTGCGCGAACTGTCGCTGGAGGAGATGTGCAGATTCTTGGCCTGCGCCTTGCGTGCTGCCGGAATACTGGAGCTGGTGGCGCTGCGTATGGGTCCCGCGCTGCTGCTGCTGTTGTTGTTGTTGCTGCCGACGGAGCGTGGCTTCTTCGGCTCCAAGTAGCGTGCACGCACCTCGCCCAAACGCACTGGAGCCGAGGATCGCGCGACTGCGGCGACTGCAGCGGGCTTGGGCTCGGCAGCTGCGGCAGCAACTGCAGTAGCATTGGCTACCGGCTGCTGCTTCCTGTGCGTCTGCGGCGGCGCCTCGGACTGTGTGCGTCGATGCGAGTTGAAGCTGTGGCGATCTGCGGCCGACTGCGAGCTGGCGCGCTGCGTCTGCGGCACGTAGGCGCGCGAATTGGACTTGAGCAGTTTGCCTGCAAGTGAGAGAGCAGAATTAGTTACACTGATAGACTGTATATGGGGAGTACTGCCCCAGCTGCTATACTCACTGCTGCCCTCGCGCAGATCGTGATTGGCCTGCGCCTGCACGCCGCGCTCCGTGGTCTGCACATGCCCCGCCAGCGCCGGCTCGTACGTCGTCGTCTGCGTGGCCTTGTACAGCTGCGTCTCATGTGCCTGGGCGCGCTTCGTCTGCGCCTGTATGGCCAGCTTGATCTGCACCAGATCCTGGCTGCGCGTACTGCCGCCAAACGAGAAGGCCTTGCTCACGGGCTTGCCGCTGTTGCGCTTCATGTCCAGTGGCTCGGTCAGCCGTGCCATGGTCTGGATCTTCTTGCGCAACTCCAGATCCATGCGCTGCCAGGCAGTGACACGCATGGCGCGCGAACACTGCCGTATCAGACACTGCTCGACGGCATAGACGAGCGCACCGACCAGCCTAATGTACTCCGGCTGCCAGTCGAGCTGCTCCTCCTGCAGACCCTGCAGCTCCTTGGCCAGCTCGCCCAGATTCACCGGCATGTGTATGAGCTTCGCCTGCAGCACAGTGTTCAGCCGCGTGACGCGCTGGTAACTGCGGCATGCCTGCTCCGGCGTCAGCGCTGCGGCCGTCTCCAGCAGCAGCGTCTCGAGGCGCGGTATGTGCCGGCTGCGATCGTGTCCCAGCGAGAGGAACGCATCGCTGGCAATCAGGCTGGCGAAGTGATCGCCCACATAGCCATACGCGGCGTCCAGTATGTCGCGCACGAGCTGCTCGCAGACATGACCCCAGCGATAGGCCGACAGCTGCGCCAGCAGATGATCGCAGTCCAGCACCGTGTCCAGCACCGTCTCCGAGGTCTGTGAAGGAAGAGCGAAAAAATCAGGTTAAAATCAGTTGTTGCTGTCATCATCGCTGCACTTGCTTGGGAACACCTACCAAATACGCGACAATCTGCTGCCGGCAACGTCCGAGTATATCTGGGGGCAGCTGGGCGAACTGACGCGTCGGCCACACCTTCAGATAGTGGCGGCACGTCCAGCGCAGGCATTTGCGATAGAGATCGTCGAGGGCGTGATTCAAGGCGACCGGCAGCACCTGCAGTATGCCGTCGACGCAGCCGGAGCACGGCTTATGGAAGTTGTGGCAGTAGTTCGTCTTCAGCGCATGCGACGTGACCTCCTTGAGGCCCTCCAGCCCCAGCAGATCGGCCAGTGCGGCCAGCTCCATCAGGCTAATGCCATCCGGCGGATGCGATGCACCCGAGTAGATGTGACAGAGCGCAAAGTGCACGGCCGCATAGGAGTAGCCCTGCAGCGAGACGACGCTCTGCGAGCCATGGCCGGCCAGCATGGCGGCGAAGTACTGGCAGCGACTGCGCAAGATGCACTTGTGCGCGCGTATGCGACGCCCGTGCACCTCCACGAGCATGTCCGTGGCGACCTCCTGCAGGAACATCTTGAGCAGATCCTCGCCCAGGCGACGCGGCTGGCGGCAGCTCAGCGAGGACTCGTCCATGCCGGAGCGACTGAAGCTGGAGGCAAGACTCGAGTCGGCACTCAGATCCGTCTGTATGTAGTCCAACTGCGCCTGCTGCTGCTGCTGCACTGCAGCATTGTTGTCCAGCGTCATGTTGCCGGGCAGCGAGTTGGAGAACTCCTTGCTGAAGTTGGGAAAGAGACGCGACAAGCTGCGCAGATTGTCCACGGAGCTGGCAAAGTTCTGTATGGGATTATGACCATTATTGTTGCTGCTGTTATTGTGGTTGTTGTTGCTGCCCCCCGTGGAGCGCGTCATGGCCCAGGAGTGTGGACGCGTGGCGCGTTGCTGCTGCTCGTCGCGATAGAAGCGTTGACTGCCGCTGCGCTGCGTGTTGCCGGCGCTCTTGCTCATCGCGTCGGGTGACTGCAGCTCGTGCTTCGCCGCCGGCTTGTCCATGTCCGAGAGCTTGACGAAGCACGCCGGCTGCTCGCTGTGCTCGTTGACGGTCTCGAGCAGCTGCTTCTGCTTCTCAATGGTCGCGTGCAGCGTCTCCATGGTGTGCCCATTGCACTGTTGAGCTCCTGCAGCTGCTGCTGCCGCTGCCGACGGCGGCTGCTTCTTCGGCGAGGCTGTCTCCTTGGCCTCGATGATGGTCTCCATGATGGAGGTGCGATTCGAGCTGCTGCTCAGCTGGTGCTGCACCTGCTGCTGCTGCTGCTGCTGTTGTGCCTGCTGCAGCTGCACCTCGCGCAGCGCCAACTGCTCGTCCTGCTGGAAGGTGAGATCATCGGTATCCTCGGTATTCGACGCCGGCGACATGTCCTTGGAGAGCACACCCTCGGTCAGCACCGAGGCTATGCTGCTGCTCTTGTCGTAGGTCTCGTTCAGTTGTGCATCGCGGCGACGCTTCTTCAGGCGCTCCGCCGCCTGCTGCTCCTCGTCGGAGCAGCTGCTCAGTGCGCCGGCATGCGAGCCGCCGCTGTAGTCATCGTAGGGCGACAGCGAACTGTCCACGGACAGCGAGGAGGCCTTCGAGATGATCGGCAGCTTGTCAATGATGCTCATCAGGCCGGAGCCGGAGCCCGTGCCCGCTGCCTGATCGCCGCCATTGGCAGTCAGGCTGATGGAGCGCTTGTAGTCGCCGGTAGTGGGCAGCTGCTCCTTGCTGCCGCTGCTCTGGTTGCTGCCCCAGCTGTGCCGCTTGCTCGGCTCCTGTAGCCGCGACATGCGACGCAGCGCGGCTACCGTCAGCGGCTGCTGCTCCACCAGATTGCAGCGATAGTCCAGGGATTTGCTCTCCTCCCGCTGCGGCAGCGGCTGCAGCTGTGAGCCGCTCTTGGCCATCAATGTTTCCGTGGAGCTGGCACTGGACTTCATGACATCCTCGCCGCGACGCTGCGCCACGCTCAGCGAGCTGCTTAGGCGCTGCGCCAGATTGAAGGGCTCCTTGCGGCCATTTGTGGCACGTGGCTTCGACGACTCCCCAAAGTCAATGAACATGCTGAAGATGTTGCTCCTCTTGTCCGCCTCCTGCTGCTGCTCGGACTGCTCCGATTGCTGCTCCGTCTGCTGCTTGGCCTGATAGTCGCTCTGCGAGAGATTCACAAAGAAATTTGCCGCCTTGGGAGCAGTGTAGGATTTGCTGAGTGGCGCCTCCTGCTGCAACTGCTGTTGCTGCTGCTTCTGCTGCGGCCTTGGCTTTCTGTCCATGTCGTCCAGGGAGACATAGAAGCCGCAGCCACTCTTGTGCGAGCTGTTCGAGTCGGAGCGTTCGCGAAAGCGTGCCGGCGCCTGCATGGCCTCCAGGCTGGAGCTGGAGCTGCTGCTCTTGCGCCGCTCGGGCCGGCAGTCGCTCATGTCCACCACCCACGAGGCAATGCCGGGCAAGGGTTTACGCTGCTGCTGCAGCTGCTGCGTGGACTTGACGCGCAACTCGACGCCCGCCAGCTCGGCGTCATCCGCCAAAACCTGCCGCTGCGCCGCACGCTCGGCCTCATCCTCATCCTCATCCTGCAGCGGGCGCGTGGCGGCAAAGTCCAGCGAAACGAATCCGCCCGAGACAATGGGGCAGGCATCGGTGCGACGCTTCAGGCTCGGACTGTCGCAATGCTTCTGCCGGAAATCCTCAATGGAGGCGCCACCCGAGACAATGGGATTCGCCTCGTCGAACTTGGAGCGCTTGGGCGTGCGTGGCAGCGGCAGCGGCGAGTCTGTCGCATCGCTGCAGTAGGCGCCAGAGTCGCGATGATGCGAGAGCGACGAGCTCAGCGTGTAGTCCCTGTGTATGGAGCTGTTGTTGCTGCCGCTGCCCACATGCTCCAGCACATGCACCATGGAGTTATGCGGCGTATCTGTAATCGGAGGCTGCGGCATCTGATGCTGCAGCGGATGCGACTGCTGCGACTGCCTGCCATGCTCGGACCAGACCAAACTGGGCGCCGGACTGCTCGAGGAGTAGTCCGTGGTGTAGCTGAGATCGTGATGTCCATGATGCGAGGCAAACTTGGGACTGCTGGCCAGCGGATGCACGCTGAACTGCTGTGCATTGTGCTGGAAACTGTATGGAGCGCCAGCGGCTGCGCCGGCGGCGGAGACGGGCACGGGTACAGGCATGGCCATTGCGGGCGCCGCACGTCGCCGGCGTGAGCTGAGCGAGCAGTCCGAGGAGTCAGCATCACCTGCTAAGGAGACGCTGCTCGGTTCGGTGGCATCTGTGGCCACACTGCTGTTCGCTGCGGGCAGCTGCTGCTCGCGCTTCCAGAGCTTCTCCTCGTCCGACAAGTTGTTCGTGGCGCTATTCGAGTCCGCCTGCTGTTCATCCGTCTCCACGTCCGAGCTGCAGTTGGACTGACTGCTGCGTGGTCCCAGCGTATTCACCTTGCACTTGGCGAACGCCTTGTGGAACTGCTCCAGTTCCAGCTCAGCCTCGGGCAGCTGCTGCTGCTGCTGCTGCTGCTGCTGCTCGTGCTCGTGCTCCTGCTCGACTGCCTGGTTGCCATCCAGGCTGGGGAAGGAGAGCACCTCGTCCTCGTCGCGCAGCGAGGAGGCGTCTATGAAGCACGCACTGTTCGTCGAGCTGCTGAGCGGCTGCTCACGCTTCTCGAACTCCCGCAGCAGGCAGCTGGCGCTGATGCCGCTCTCGCAGGCGCCGATGCCCTGCGGCTGCAGCACAACATTGTTTGCTGCCGCCGGCGTCGCTGTCGCTGTCGTCGCTGCGGCGGGATACACAGACTCCCAGGAGCCCGTCTCGGTGGAGACCGTCGATGTTTCCATGCAGACAATCTCCTCGTTCTGTCGCTGTTTCTCCTCCTTCGAGGGTGGCTTCAACTGTTTGCTCGTCTCGTAGCTCTTGTTATCGCGTCCGACGGCTGCGCCGTTGCTGCTGCTGCCGGCGACAACGACTAGCGCAGCGGCGGCTGCTGCTGCACCGTTGCACTCGGGACTGGACACTGGCGAGAAGGTATCACGCTCCTCCTCACCCACGTCCAGCTCGCAGGTCTTGGTCGAGCCGCTGCCCGAGTGCGAGCCGCGCTGGCTCTGACTTTGCGCTTGGCGCGATGCTGCGGCAACGGCACGCAAATCCTCGCTGTACTGCGGCGCCGACGAGGAGGAGCTGCTGCTGCTGCTGTCTGTGGCCACGCAGGGGCTGCTGGCGTTGCTGTTGCAAGCGCTGCTGCCGCTGCCGCTGCCACTGCCACTGCCGCTGCTGCTGCTGCTGTTCGTGAGATTCGAGTAGTGTGAGTGATTGGGCGAACCAATGGGCGCCTCCTCCTGCTGGTCCAATGACCTGGAGCCGGGAGCTGGAAGCTGCTGCTGATGCTGCGCCGCTGTTGGCGATGCGTCCATTGTTCAGGGGCAGGGACTGGGGGGGGGGCTGGTTGGTATTGGTTGGTATTGCTTTGGAGGGCTACGCTGGCTGGCAGTTGGGCGGGAGAGCGCGACTCATCGACGCTTTTCCGGTGCGCTCGCTTGAATACCAAGTGACGGGCCAAGTGAGTGCCAAGTGACAGCCAAGTGGCCAGCCAAGTCGACAAGTGCAGAGAAGCGAAGGCGAGGGCAGAAGGGGGTGTGGAAGCGATGTCGAGTCTTCGTCTGCGAGTTTCTGTTGCCGTTTCACTTGCTGTAGTTGCTGTTCTTGTTGTTGTTGTTGTTGTTGTTGTTGTTGTTGTTGTTGTTGCTGCTGCTGCTTTGTGGCCGTCTGCTGCCTCTACATGGCCACATGCTGCATTTCTTCTTGCGCGCGCCCAAAAAGTATCTGACAGATACAAAAATAGCCAAGCGAAACGTATCCTACCCTACTCAGTGTCTGCTGCTCCCACTCGTTCGTTTTGTTTTCGTTTTCGTTACTTATTCGTTTCTGCTCCCTCTGAAAGTTCAAGCGGCGTCTCTGTTATCGTTCTACTGCTGCTGCTGCTGCTGCCGCTGCTGCTGATATATTGCCAATTGTGCCAATTGTTGCACTTGTTGTTGTAGTTGTTGTACAATTAAACTGCAAAACAGACAGAGACGGAAGAAAAAGAGAGAAAGAAACAGAACAATTAATGAGCAACTGCTTAAGCAAATAGATTTATATCGAGTCTTAAGTCTGCTTTAAGTATTCCTTATCGCACTGTGTACACTTAATGAATAAACCGTACAGTATATTGCACTGCATTCAGATTGAGATTCATATTCATATCGCCAGACCGCGCGACTGTCGGCAGCTGTTCGAAGTTTAAATACTCTGTACGGCGTCAGATCAACGCAGTGCTATAAAACTGATAAGATTAATGGGGGGAAATTTTGGTTCTATTTGCTTAAGATAATTGCAAGCACAAAGCTTTGATTGATTGTACTCAAAAAGCGCAGCAGCTCACTGGCATTGTGATAAATCCCAGCTGTGTGCACTGTTTACAGGGTATTTCAAGGGGTTGACTCAACACACCCGGAAATCGAGAGTAAATATAAAAATATAAATGCCTTTTGTTCGCTGCGTTGCAGCCCAAAAACTCATGGATCAGTGCACTATAGTATATACAAATATATATATATATATATATATATATATATATATATATATACATATAGTACTAAATATATAGTACTATATTTAGTACTAAACTATAAAGCTATACGGCTATAAAGCTATAGTTATGTCTTGTTAGAAAGCCATGCGATTGTCCTCGATAAAATTGGGCAGTTCTGGCAACTATATAGTGCTATATATTATACGATCATGCGCGCCAGCTACACACCTTATAGAGCGCTATAATAACTTTGAGGTTAAGTGCCAGAAACTACTGAAAAATCATCCTTTATTTTTTTTTTTGTTTAATTCGCTTCCAATTTGGTTAATTGCAACCATCGCGTCTTTATGCTGTCCAATTACTTGTCGCTCACATTAATTGCGAAATACTCACAGCAAATTGCATAAAACCTGATAATGCAAACTTTTATTAAGTTAAACGCAACTGCGTGGATTTAATTTAAAACGCATTAAGTCCGCTTATAAACGGTGTAGTTACTGCAGGCAAATGAAAGACAAAGGTCAGACGCATTGTCTATTGACCTTAAGCTCAAGACTTATCAAATTAGATCAATTGTAAATTGGCAACAAATAGCGAAAACAGTTAATTATCACGTTAATGAATGCGTATATATGTATATAGCTAAGCATTTTCGATAGTTCACAATTAAATTGACGTCAATGTGACGCACCCAGAACCCAAACCGAAACCAGAAACTCCCCCGCCTCTATCTATGGTAACCGCAATAACAAATTCATCGACAGCTTGACCCTCACGCTAGAGATGGGAGGAGGGGAAACCGACAATTTCCCGTTGCTTCCTTTGACGGGCCCCGACTTCTAGAATTTCAATTTGTTATCTCGGAAGTGCAAGTGCATGGAAATTCTATATACCATACATAATACAGTACTAAAATTCGTCAGCTAAAAGCCTTTCAAGCACTTTCATACCCTTTGTTTGCCAACTCTTCGAGCAAATAATAATCATGAGCATATCCGATACAGCGGATCAGTCAGACATTGTGTAAATATTGACGCAGTTCACCGTGAAATTTGAATAAGCTAAGGTTCTTGAACAGAAGGTTCTCCGCTGTTTGCACTAGTAAACTTGACTTCAGGAATTTGTACGTTTCTTGTGCTTCATTAATTGAACTACGTAAATACGCTGCTGCTATAGTTGACATTTCTCGACGGGATTTGCATACAAAGGCGCGACACACCGACGACGACGACGACGGAGTCAACGTCTAGCGCTAAATCGCAGCAAAGCGTTAAACATGAAAATTAATACGTTCTATAACCTGGAACCGCGCGAACTAATCATGCAAATCGTGATCGAGACCAAAGCAGAAAGAAATATGCAAAGACAAAAGATCGATTGATTTTATGTTCTGATTTGTAGATATATTGATATTTTTATCTAGTAAAGTTAAGATAAGTAAAGGCTTTATCAGTTTGAAACGGATATGCGGATAAAGCCGCAACGGAACACAAGTCAAAGATCGCAGCAGAAATTACGTAAGTTGTGACTTATTGCACGAGCAGACAGACAGACAACCAGATATTGACGGCTTTATCAGCAGAAATGCGATATTCAAGAGAAATAATAAATGAATTTGCGCTGTAACCCGATTACTGCACGTTCGATCAGTTACAAAAACGACAAAAAAAAAAAAAAAAAAAAAAAACAAAAAAACGGCAAAATGTCATGTATTTCTATATATGCACAACTTATGCCAGTGCACATGTCCATATAAAGCTCCCTAATTGATCGTTTCTTGCATTACCCACTTCATTAATCATAATTTTCTAATAAAATACCATAAAGTTGGCATAATTTATTACTGAAAATGCACGTCAAAGCAAAGCAAAGCTTTAGCATTAAAATATATTTATGTAAGTTATAAAACTTACTAAAATATACCATAATATTGGGTTAGTTCTTTTGCCTTGCCTCTCGCCAAACGTTAGCTTTCTCAATATATAGTAGTATATAGTATATTATGCTCATAAACATCGCCGTTTTCGCAAGGTGTTTATACCCGCTTTGTTATCGCACACATAAGATATTCAAATTTGAGATTTCTCCCTCCCTATGAACACACATACTAATTTATAGCCCAACAAAAGACTAACTTGTAATGTGACAGCGTTTGAGAAATGACTGAAGCTGTCACAGTTTCGTGTTGCTTCATTCGGCGAACTCAGAACTCAGTTGTCTTCAGCGCTTTTACAGCTATTTTCACGGCACAACACGCACATCTCTAACTGGGCACGCCCTGAGGCGCAATTCGTACACAATTTGTAAGGCAATTTGTGTGAGTGCGAGAGTTTGGGAGTGAGTTTAGGCGTCGCTTCAAGTTGTCGCCATTGCCAGGAGAAACCGCAGGCGGGACTGGCTAGACGAGCAACTGGGCGGAGGAGAGACGCGGCAGCGCGATCGAGGAGGAGCAGAAACCTGCAGCCACTTTGACAATTCGCAAACTCATCGCATGCCCGGAGCGACGACGACACACGACGCGACTTCGTTTCGCTATAAATACAGAGAACCCCATTATGATTATAATTATTACAATGTGTGTATGGTATATATGTATGGTATTTCTTCTAGCTATATGTATGTTTGAGCGACCGACTGACAGCAACATTGTAGCCCCGTCGTTTTGTCATGCTTTATCTACGAGTATTTCTTCTACTTATTGCCCCCACTCCAGCCTAAGACCCACATACCTCCCTCCCTGCCTCCACACTTGACTGGTTTTCGTTGCTTGAGTAGTTGATCTGCTGGAATCGTTGATTTCATATTCATATAATATCTTCGACAATATTGAAAACTGTTTCTTTCATTCGGTTATTAACTCAAGTTCTGGCACTCAACTTTCGCTGTGATCGGATCGCGGCCCACACTTCCTCCTGCTCTCTCTCTCTCTCTCTATCTCTTTCTCTGGGTGTATTTATCGTATTTTATTATGTATGTTACTATATGGAATTCTCAGTCTTACACACGCTGAATTTACATGTCGACATTGTCTATATTCGCGTGTTGTTGTCGACTTTGTAGTCGCGTCAACTTGTTACGCCCATATTTGGCAGCAAATTCAAATCTTGCGTCTCTTTGATTGCTCTATCGATTGTTTAGAATCTTGGATCGGATCTGTTGTTGTCTTTCTATTAACTGCCCCGTCGGCAGCGTCTGTCTGGGTTCTCGTTGTGCCAGCCGCATTACTCATTCCCCACACGACCTTTGTTTAATAACGCACACACATACCGCCGCTTGCTTGTTGTGTATAATATATAATATATACTATATGTGTATATGCATATTATTTATATACCCAAATGAGTCTTATTGCAAATTTATATTGCGAGCTCTTTGAAGCGCCTCAAATATGCCTTCAATGAGCGTGTAGGATTCGCGTTGTGTAATGCACAGTCTCAATTAGGCATCGACTATGCAAATAATAGACAATACTAGTATGAAGCATTCTAATTATTGACTGTTGTTATTATTGAGTTATTATTGGGCTTTGCGGTGCCATAATCGATTTGATATTCTTAGCTTTGAGGGAAGATTTCTATGAGAAACTGTACATTTATGATTAATTAAAGCTGAATCTAGAGCTTCTACATAGCGAACTTCATAGACCTGCGAATCATAAAATTATATTTAAAATTCTATTTAAAACCATTGGAAAAATCGTATGTTTATGCTGCCTTAGAGTCTTGCGGTTTCAAACCCGATTTATATTCTCAAACTTCATGCTATTCTCAGTTTTATTTTTATTTTAAAAGTAATTTACTTTTAAACCTAAATATATAAATAGTTTTTGACACCGTCATGAGACTATACTGTAATTTCCTTTTAGACCTTACATTTATGGTTTTAAAAATTGCTTACTATTCTTAAATTTCGTAAAATTTGCTATATTTTTAATTCAAGAAAAGCATTAAAAAGAAAAGAAAATAAACAATCTTTTTAAATCTATTTTGTTGACTTTAAAAGTGGCAAAAACTTTATAAAGAATTATAACAAAAAATATAAATCTAAAGGTTTTAAAAAAACCTAAGCAAAATTAATGTTTTCTAGTATTATTTTATTATTATTATTTTAAGAGCCCAAGCAAAGTGGAATTTTTCTATTATTATTTTGTAAACATTAGTGAAAAGCCAACGGGCTTTATCTCGCTGCCAGTTTTATGATCTGCAATTTGCACTGACAAAAGCGTTGCTAAACAAACAATTTAATAGTAATTTAATTTAACGGTAGCCAGGCGGGAATTTCGCTTTCATCTGGCCGTCAACACAAAAGCCAAGAAAGCAATTGAAACGGCTGACTGGGGGAGGGGGGTGGGGGAGTGGCAGTGGAGGTGTCTATTGGGTGTCTTCATTGAGCATTTGTGTTGCAACTTGCCACCGCGAACAACGTTTACGAGGTCAGCAATGGGGCCCTGATTTTTACGAGCTGTAGGTGGCACGCCTGTGCCTAAGGACCTTGCAACACGCCAATGCGGATTAAGATCTTGCATGCGAGTTGCCAGAGAGTTGGCAGAGCAGAAGAGCAGAAGGGGAAGAAGCGCAGGCAGACAAACACACATATGTAGCGTGTGTGCAATCGATAGAAAAGTAAAGAACAAACCGGCCAAACTGACCCTGAGCCAAGCCGAAACACGAAAATACTAAACACATCACAAGCCTCAAAAAAAAAAAAACCAAAAACGTGCTTGGCAATAAATCAAAAAGATTTTCGTAAATGAACTGCAAACTGGGCAAGCTCGACGCCAGCTCGACTCATTCGCCTCATTCAGCCGGAACAAGAGGCCCCCACGATAATTAAATAAAAATAATTATGAATATATGACGAGAAGATTTGAGTTTCAGCATTACTAAGTGGAGAATTTACATTGGTTAACGGACACTCCCCCTGCTGTCCCTGTACCCCTACCCTAGCCAAACAGACAAACAGTGCAATAAACGCGTTGGCATTGACATTAACTTGACCTTTGTCAACGAGTAAGACAAGAAGACAACGACTTACAAATGCTGAAGATACATAACAATCTTCCCTCCCCCTCATCCCTCACTACAGGTCAAATTTGAACAATTGCAATTGTGATGAGAAACTTTTGTTTAATTCAAGCAGTTACAAATGTAACAAGAGCAGTATTATGTTGCGAGGTTGGCTACTAGAGTACTCGAATAAATGTATGTACGTAGGTATATGTTATTTTTTTTAATATTCATAAATATAAATACATTAATTTTGTATAAATATATTAATTTATATTTATGAGTATAAGAAAAATAATATATATAATATTTTATAGTATTTATATCTATAATATATATAAATTATAAACATAATATAAACATTTTATAAATTATTTATTCTAGAGTACTCAGATATAATATTTTGTAGTATTTATATCTATAATATTTTTTATATATTCATTATAAATATAAATATTATATAAATTATTATATTATACTTTTTTTTAATATTTATAAATATAATATAAAATATTAATATTACTAAATGATCGTTCACAATTTTGTATACAGACCCCAGTTGTGAATTACTGCAGGTACTGCAATTGTAGAAATCTTGGCTCGTTTTTTTTTTTTTGGAAAATGAATGTAGTATCAGCTGGAGCAACTGTTACGCTATCGGAATTGCTGTAAAATATTCAATGCGATTCGTATTAGCCCACGCAGAGAGCAATAATGGAATTTATAGAACTTCGCGCTTGTAACTAAAGCTGGCGTCATCGTTGGAGCCCTTGATTCAAGCCGAAATTCAAATCGCAAGCCAACTGTAAAATTATGCATGTGGATGGCATTCGTGTGGATCGTATTCACTGCTTTACGCTTTAGTTTGCAGCTGGAATTTGTTTCTCACACACACGCACACACACACACTCAATTGTATTTTGTGGGCGATTCGATGATAATTACACAGCATTTTTTGCATTTATTACAATTTGTTATTGTTTATTTCGATTGGTTTGCCATAAACAGTTGTTGCGGAAGCTTATTGAGTCTTGACAAGGGTCTGTGTGTCCGCATTTGATTGAAATTCGGACGATTTCGGTTGCGTATTATTACTGATTAAATTCCGCTAGAAAGCTACATACGATAGCCTATTGTTAATCAAAATGGCCGTATCTCTCAAATTTGTCGAAATTCTTATTTATACGAAAACTCAAATCAAATTATAAACTAACAAGCGTAGCCTACAAAGCGTGGAGCGTCAGGGCAACAGAGCAAGTTATAAACAAAAGACGAAAGACGATAGACGCGATCCGACGACGCGCCGATAACGTACCGCACGCACTCGAAGCTAAAAACACACTGAACTGGCTTCCATAGCAGCAGCAGCCGCTCCAACTAACAGTCGTGCGAGCGCCAAAGAGAGTAGGAGAGAGCGCAATCGATGCTCAGCTCTGCGTGTGTGGGAGAGTGTGAGTTAGTGCTGCTGCATTGCATTGCTGTGGAGAGCGGGAGAGACGACTACGTGCCCAAGCGATGCTCAGCTCGGCTCAGCTGCTTGTGTGAATGCCTTGGAGAGTGAGAGTAATTACTGCTGATGTACGGCAAGTGCTGTGCTATGGAGAGCTTGGCTCAGCTGCTGGCATGCATGTGTGGGAGAGTGAGAGTGAGTGCTGCTGATGGGCGGCAAGTGCACTGCTATAGAGAGTGGGCTGAGTGTAGAGAGTTTTTCTTACTCTGCCTGTCAGCCTGTCGCTCTATCCGTTTGTCTGTGTGTGCCGGCGTGTGAAACTTTATGCAAATTAGCCAGTAGTCTGTGTATGTGTGTGTGTGCGTGTGTAATGTATGCGGAAAACAAAAATAAAAGTTGATGCCTGTGTCTTTGACAATAAAAACAGAAACTGTTTTTGCTGATACGGTACAATGAGTGTGTGATACGACGGCCTCATCATACACAGCAGCCGCACTCGACGAGAACCTGCCTCAATTTGTTGCTGCACATGTGTGTGTGTGTGTTTATGTATATGAGATATGCATGTACACATGTAAAGAAGTTCATTGCACGTTGATTAACCAAAATAGCGGGCCTACCAACACAAACAACAACAATAGCAGAGGCAGCAACAACAACAACAATAAGAATAACAATTTTACGCTTTTTATTACAAACATAAAGCGCACACATTTTTATAGTAAATGCTCGCAACGCATGGTTGATGCTTTTGCTACGTGCTTTTCTGCTACGCGATTAATCACTCAAACGGGCCCATTGAGCGTTTTGGGTGGCTTTAGCAGCTTAGCGGCAACTGCGTCGCAGCAGAGCTGCTGATGTCACTCAACAACTGCAGGCAGAGTGCAGACGAGTAGAAAACACTCGCCGCCATCTGTTTCGCACGCAGTGTCTCAACTTTGGAAGTGGAGCAATGACAGGAGAGACAAGGACTGGGACACGGCGAGGAAGAGGGACGGACAGACAAACAGCAACTCAACTGGGACTGGGACACGGCGAGGAAGAGGGACAGAGAGACAAGCAAGCAGCAACTCAACTCAACCAAATTCAGTTTCAATATGCAAATTTGCGTCTGCTTGAGGACAACAGTGATGCCAAGTCGACAGTTTCCCGACAGTCAGAACTAGCTTTTTTTTAACTTTCATTGAAGATAAAAATAATAATTTATTATTTTCAGTTAAAATATTTATGCTCAAAGTTATCGAGGCTATTTTTTTTTTTTTAGCTTTTTTTTAATGTGTTTTAGCCACAAATTATTGCCAACACTGTGTAGGGGGTAGGAGAGGCGCATACTCTGACGTTTTTGAAACGAAAATAAAAATATTTATGGCCTCGCGGCGACGCTGCCAAAAGCAGCAGAATGCAAAGAAGAGTAAAAAGCAAAGTGCAGTCTGATGGCGCTGCAGCATTTAAATTCAAATTTTAATGTCAGGATCGACGAAAAATTTGTGTAATGGCCAAGAATATTTTGAAGCTGGCATAAAATGTGCGTACAATTTCCAATTGAAATGCAGAATTTGTCTCGCGAAATTATACGTCCCCAGCCCTGCCCCCTCCCTCCGCTTGGCACACACGTTTGCCGACGTTCAAGGTCAGCAGCGCTTGATCGCTGTCGTCGAAGCTTTTCGACTGAGCGCAAAAAGAAGCCAAGCAAAAGATTGATTAAAGCGATACGCAGAGGGGCACACACACACACGAGACTGAGAGCGAACTGGACACCGGTGCAGACAGAGATAGAGAGATAGCCAAAATTTTGAGTATGTATTTGAGTATAATACAACGTCAACACATGCGGAAGGCAGTGTGCAGAGAGTAATCGAACGAGCAGATACTCTTGAAAATCGAGTTAGTTTAGCAGAGCAAAGCTTTAGCTTAAATCCATATACCCAGCCTGTTAGAGAGCAAGCCAAATAAATTAATGTTTAAACAGCAGGCCACAAAAAAGTAATTATTATAAATAATTATTAGAGCGCAGTGGCAGTTAGACACATGTGTGTGTGTGTTTGTGTGTGTGTGTAAGCCATTGTTGCTATACATAATAAACTTTTCTAAATTTTGCTTTTGTTGTGGAACACATCAATAGTGTGCCTGGGCTGGCCTCAGACCATTACCCCGGCTCTTACCCACACACACATACTCACACTCTTTTAGTACAACTTTGTAGCTTTAACTTTCCATGCTGTAAATTTTCCATTGTTTATGATTAAAGTTGCGCGGCGTTTGCTCCGCTTCGCTAGTTGTTGTTGTTGTTGTTTTTGCTGTTGCTCTGACTATGCAGCACCTTCTCACTCAGATGCAAAGTGCGCAGATAAGCGCGTCGCAACAAAAACAACAACAGCGCGCACAAAGCGCCGTTCTCTCCACTCTCCACTCTGCCGTTCCCTGGGAGAGAGTGTGAACGAGAGCGAGCGAGCCGGCAAGCTTGATTTGAGCAGAGAACATTGCATTTTGCTAGTCGCGCGCGCCTTAAGCAAAATGTACGACAATTAAGCTGACAGTGGGCGTGGCTGTGGCATTTGCATATACAACGAAAATGCAAGAAGGCAACAAAACGAATGTTTGTTCATTTCTTAATCTCTGGTTTTTTATGCGCCATCATTATTCAACACTGAATGCTCAGGTACCGTTACGTACATAAAGCCAGCAGCAGCAGCGGCAGTGGCAGCGGCAGCGGCAGCTAACCAACTCTTGCGGTTGTTGGTCGTCTTCGGCGTTGTTGTTGTTGTTGTTGTTGCTAGGCAAATGTGCAAAATGTTAATAAACTATTATTGCGCAAAAGTGCCATTACATTTATAATGTGTGTGTGTATTTTTCTTTTATTTATTTATTTTATTTTCTCTATCTTGCTAACGATCGCAGCTTGAACGAAAGTGCAGCGCTCTGTTAATCAATATATGTATGGATATTCAGTATTTATCTGCTAATGCACATAATTGGGCAATTTATTTTCTCTTGGTACCCACCCACACACACGCAGGCAAATTATATTAAAATAAGAACAATTAAGCGAGTGCGTCGAGTGTACTCAAAGCGAGGCTCAAACGCCCACTCAATGACGTCAGTGCTGCCCAGCGGCAACCAAGAGCACAAGAGAGTGCTAGAATGAGAGGGGGTGGGAGCAGCTGCCGCAGAGCATAAGTCACACACGCATGTACACATGTACAACTGTGAGTGTGTACACATCTAAGGAAATGTTGCTTTCGGCGTATCGAAGTCTGCATACCCTTGCAGATGCTACAATTAGTTTATAATTTGTTTTTTTTAATAAATTAAGAAAACATTTATTGCGTAATGTATGTTAAGGAAAGTATGTGCATTGAAACTAAAAAAAAACAGTTTTATCTTTCAACTGGCCAAAATGAATATACCCTCTGCTAGGGTATAACCATAAAGGTTAACGAACTGCTGAGCGGGCTGAGCGGCGTCTCACTGGCCAATTTTTATTGCCTACAAGTTGTATGCTTTTCAATTCGCTGTAATTGTGGCAAGTCAAGCTTTCAATTTGCCGCAGTTAAACGAAGCGTTGAATTGAAAGCGAGCGGCGATCGGCAAGCAGCGAGCAGCGGCGAGCTCCAAAACCGCCTCCATGTCCATATAATTTGCTAATCACATTTGGCAAATTATGTTGTAAGCCGCGCAATTGTACAATCCAAATTATGTGCGAAGTGACACACACACACAGAGACAGAAGCATGCACACGGTTGACAAATTTCCATGTCAAATTTGCCGAAACTGAAGTTGATGTATGGGGCAAGAGAACCAAAAAGAAAGTCACGACAGCAACAAGAACAACAACACATGCGAGGTGAGTAACAGTTAGGAGCAAAGAACATGCAAAAGGAGGAAATGAGCAAAGAAAAGTCGCGTGAATCATACAAAGTGGCACAGAAGCAAAAAAAAAAAAAAAAAAAAGCGAAGAAGAAAACTAAACGCGCTACCGCCTGTTTAACACGTTTATGGTCAGGCCAGGCCGTTAGGCTGAAGGGCAGCGGGGCAGGCGGACAACCAGCAATGTTGCTAAGTCAGACTTTTTTCCGCCAGCACTGGATTTTTATTAAGTACAGCAAGGGCAGTAGGAATTCTTACTTCATTTCTAGTTTTCAGCTTCATTTTCTACCTTTTTTCTAAGTTTGCCGTACACTTTGAATTTATTTAGTGTTTTTAAAATTCATATAAGCTAAGAAGATATAGAAATATATATGTTTTTAATTTTTCCTTCAATCTGATCAATAAAATACATTTAATGTTACAAGTTTTAAGATAATGCCAATATTTTTGGCTTAGAAAACGGTCTGTTTTTCCATAAAAATTTAATTTTTTTTGGGTTTTTTGTTTCTCTAAAGCTTTTTCAACAGCAAATTGGTGGCAACACTGGCAGGCAGGCCGTGCCAATGTCAGCACACACCCCACAGAGAACGCCAGCCGCAACAGGAACAACAACACAGCGAATGAAGCAACACAACAATTAATCTTGATTTGTTCTGGAGAGGTTATTGGAGCTTTCGCAGCACGCCGATAGGTAAATGACCAAAGAGTCATCGTCTCGTCTCTATAAAAGTCAACATTTTGTCATGGAGGGGGGCCGGACGCACAAATCGCCATTAATATTGTGGCCTTTTTATTGATGGGTGATGGGTAACTGTGGGCCGAGGGGCGCTTGCTTTTGATTTATACGCAACATGTAAACCTGCTGTATATCAAATTGTTTTAAATGCCCTCAAAACGATTAGTCAGTGGCGAATTTCGAGCTCATTCGCTGTCATTCGATATTGATGCCATATAAAAGTAATATACGAAACCAATAAATTAGAGGTAGTTAAACCATGACCGGTGTGTGTGTCTCTCTGTGTGTACGAAACTTGTTACGCATGCACATACAGCAGATTTGTAGACACGTATGGATGTGTTTGTGTGTGCGTGTGCAGTAATGATGAGTGTCAATCGCAGCAATCGTGGTGAATGGCAAATTTCGATAAATACTGAAATTAGTTCAATATGTTGACTCCTCTCTCGCTCTCTTCGAGTTTCGGTTCTTGCTTCGCTTGAGCAGCTCTGCGAAGGGCAAACACAGCGGCTTTGCGAGCCCCTTCCAAAGTTCGTGCAACTCTGCAAATATTTAGATGGTACTTTTCGGTTTTCCATTGTTTTATTACTTTTTTGCACTGCAGCACTTCAAAATTTCGGTTGTTTGACTACGATAATTTGCATAATTTTGCACGCTAGAAACACTTCAAAGAAATCGCATGCAAATTGAAAATTGATTTTCGTCATAGCGTCGAGACGAGCGTCGATTTCGACGTTGCGCAAAATTTTTAAGGTGTTGAAGGTTGTTCGCTATAATCGCATGTTTGTTGTTGTTCTTGGCGAGTGCAATGGGGTATATCAGCACACCAGAGTCATTTTAGGACCTCGTAAAACTTTATACACTCGGAGTCACATTGGAGCTCATAAACGAAACGAGAACTGGTTTAAATTTAGAATTCGATATTTATTAAGAATTTGTATCTTTATCTATACCTGGAGATCTTTTTAAATTATTTGCTTTCTATATTTTCGATTAAAGTGTAAACATTTGCAATAATAAAAAGTCTTTATCAAGTGACATTTTATCTCAATTTGTTGAAACTTTGAGTTCAACATTTTTAATACTTTTTACGTGGAAATCTTTATAGATTTTTTTTTCTTTAAATATAAGTTTATAAAAAACTATTTGTTCATGCTTTGTTTATAAAAGAAACATAGAACTTTAGTGAATTCACTTAAACTTCGACTAAGGTCTTGGTGAAGTACTCGAATTTATATATACTTAAGTTTATAATACAAAAAAAAATATATTTATATGTATATTTAATATATATATTAACTATTATGCATGTGTATGTTTTGGTTTATTTTTGTTTCCGATTATAGCGTATGTATTTTTCGATTTTCGATAATAAAACGTATTTGTGCATGTTTCGGTTATCATATTTGTGCTTTTCGCATGATTTATGTGCCCCGAATTGTCGATTTGAGTGATTGATGAACCCTCGACTGCCACTTTTACGAGCTTGCATAATGAAACGCTCAATTGAGTTCAATTGGAAGAGATAGAGAGAGAGACAGACAAAGAGAAAGAGAGAGAGAGTGAATAGATTCCACACACTGAACTGACCACAGCCAAGAGCAGAGTTATAGGAAGTGTCAAAAACCCACGCAGGTTATGGCCAAATATTTACAACTGAGCACAAATTTGGCATGCGATCTCTAGAATATATGCCAAATATAAATTATGGCCAAAAGCAGACAGACCTACGCATTCCACGAAGCGTGCCCAAAAATAGCTGAAGTTTAGCCGATTAGCATAGCGCTGGAACGTGATGAGCAGCACCACCCTGGGCTCCATCTCGCTAGATGGAGCTGTGCAGGTGTGCCCAGGTTGCGTGACACTTTTGCCAAGCGGCCAGTCGTCCACATTGGCAACGCACACACACACACTCACACACAGCTGTTCGCTTGGCTAATTGTTCACACCCGACACACACACACACACACCAGTGTGGCCACACCAAATAGCGTCCACAGCTGAAACTAATCTGTAAACAATTAAGGCGCGCGCTTATGCCTGTGTGTGTGTGTGTATGCGCGCATAGAGATAGATATCGTTAGCTGCAACATGTAGTACACATTTCAAGCTAATTTGCAACGTGTGCCATTAAACTAATTAGATTCTCAATGGGCCAAAGATATCGATGCCAGCAGCAGAAGCATAATTCACATGTTTGATTAATTAGCAACGCAACGAAAGGCAACACAATTCACTTTCCTTCGCTCCACTGTAACGAATACTTTAGTAATGGAAAAGTACAAGAAAATGACCGAAACAGAAACTTCGACAGAAACTAAAATAAAGTAAATAAATAAGCTGATAAGACAAAAAGAAAAAAATACCAATACCTACAACAACATAGGTCGCATCGCGCTGTGTTTGTATATGCCAGACACTATCTGCTTGTGTGTGTGTGTGTGTTTGTTCATGTGTGTCCAAACTCATTCAACTCACTTTCACACAAACAAATTAGACAAACACCATACAAATACAAAAGAAACAACAACAACAAGCAGAAAACAGCAGCAGCAGCAGACGCTGCGCTCTCTCCTGATTACCACCCGCTCTCCTTCTCTCGCTCTCTCTCTTTGTTTTATCTCTCCAAGAATTTTGTTGTAGAGATCAAAGCCCGCTTGTTGTTGCTCTGAGCATGTTCTGCGATTAAACAGCTTTTTGTAGTCAGGCCTGCACACAGCTGAAGTTGCGCTGATAGTGGAGAATGTGGAATGGAGTAAACATTTGTATGCACACGCACACACACACACGCAAACGTGCATTACACACATGTGTGCACACATGTTTTCAATGTGCCTGTGCAGGTGCACAGCCCTTGCTGCTAAAGCAGATTTCTGCTTTAATTAAAACAAACACACACACATGTGTGTGTGAACGGGTGTCATCTGAAAGCTACAATGAAGTTATTCAAGTTTATTATGATTGCAGTTTTCCTTTGTCAAATGTCAGCTGCCAGCGCACTCGCCCTTTGCTCACACACACACACACTGACATGTACCTAGGTAATTACACACACACGCACATACACACACGGGCGCGGAGAGTTCATTGAAAGTGTGGCACGCAATATGGCGTCATTTCTTTGACGTTCCAATTAAAGCATGCGAGAGAAAGAGAAGGAAAGCACGAGTCGGCGAATATTTCTAGGTCAACATTTTAGAGCGTGTCAAAACTTTGATTGTTTATTGACCAAGTGCAATTGCACTACCTGCTAAAGTTCAAAAAATTAGTCACTTTACTTTAATTGCACTAACTAGTCACAACGGCGCTTAGTTAAATAAGCACACACACATACACACTTGCGTTTGACAATTTAAGCAGGCGCTTTGGCGTGCGATAAGCAAATATCGCATGCGATAGAAATGCTCTACACTGATCGATTGCCGGAAATTCATGCGAGAAACGCATGGGAAAAATAACTCGCGCCTAATGGGCACAAAAATAGCACAATTTTTCACACATGCTTTCTAGAGAAACACTTTAATTGAGACAATCAGCGAAAATGATATCATAGGCGAAAATGCTTGAGCGGCCGGGCATATTCTTGCTTGTCCGCACAGTTGGAAAAATTCTGCAATCGTCGCGCTTGCAGATTAACACGTATTACTATAACGGTTTTGCTGCTGACGCATGCGAAGACTACTTGACTTTTGGCCAGTTGGTATGCCACAGAAACACAAAAAAAAAAATAAAATGATTTAAGATTTAAATTTGTATACAAATCATCTAACCAAAAAAAAAAAGGCCAAAACGGCCCATGAGTCAGCGCACTTTTCGCAGAATTCGTTAGTTGTTGTTTAATTTATTCAGCAGGCATGCAGTCACACTCTTTCTTTCCCGCTCTCTACGCTGTGCTCTCCCACTCTCTTTCGCTTTCGATCTTACTACAGCTGTCTGCCATATTGAAATTGGGTTAATAACATAAGTACACACACACACATACTTGCACATGCACCAATGCTGTTTGTTAGACTCTTGATTATGCTTTCGATGCGTTTTTACACATCTCCAACAACAACAACAACAACAAACAAAGAGAGCAGCAGCTCTTTAGCTCTATTGATTTTTCTTATTTGCACAAAATGCATAAGAGGAAATGCACGAAATGTTGCAAACAACTCAAGTGCACACTTACATGCACACATGCAAATGTTACAGTGTATGTGTGAGACAGAGAGCGAGAGAGTAGAGCAGAATGCCGAAAACAGCGGCTTATTTGTTTTATGCGGCTTACCCACACAAGCACGCAAGTCACACGCGCATACGAAAATAAATAAATACACACACATGCCCGTACATATACATAGCATATACACATACACATGTGTATGCTGCGCGACTGCCTCTGTGTGTGTGTGTGTACGATTCCTACCCCAATTACGTCCTGTGCTCCACACAGCCCACGCATCACAACAACAACAACAACGACAGCAACGCCAACACAGCTGCAGCAGCGCTGATTTATCGATTTTTCCCTTCTCAACGCGCTCCACCAATTCGGCAATTATATAAAATGCGAAAAGTAACAACAACAACAACAACAAAACGAACGGCGAGATAAACGATAAATGTTGAATTAAAATTAGCACAACATTGGGCCACGGCCAGGCAAAATTAGCAACAAAAGAGCAGCAAAACAAAAACGCCGCACTAACCACCTGTCCCGGGCGAGAGAGGCAGACGGCAAACAGAAGAGGAAGAAGACAGAAGACAAATTTGCACAAGAACAAATCACACGTATTATTTTTGCTAGCTGCCCTTGAGTCTTAATTGTGTGTGTGTCGCATTTGTTTGTAGTGCTTCTACCTGACATTCGCATACGCACACACACATGCACAGCATACGCACGCCCAAAACAGAGGCAGAGGCGGCGACAGCGACGCCAAAAAACCCAGCAATTTTTTTTAAGGCTGGTATGCACATGCAGTTCGTGTATACATACCACACACACACACGGTAAACTTGTACTTACATTTTTTTTTGGTATGTGCAAGAAATTCGCTGGAATCGAGCGACGGCGCTTCTGCTTGTTTTAACTAAACTCTCGACTTGTTATGGTAAAATAAAGCTTGTCTGGCCGTTTATAGCAGTTGTTGACGTTTTGTTGCTGTGCCCATATAATTAATAAGCGTTAAAACACTCACTCCGGCCGCATCGCGAAACACTTTCATTTAACATTTTTTTGCCATAAAAACTGTGTTTCTTTTTCGCTCAACAAAAAGGAAACACTCGCAGCAACGACTTCGCGCATACATAACTGGTTTTTTATGTGGCACTTTTTGATTTTCGCCCCGTGTTTCGCGTCTGTGCGTCTTCAAGGCGTTCGCGTAACGTATGGCTAAGTTTTTCTGTTATCATGCAGCCGTAGTTATTTGAAAAATAACTTATAATATTGCGAATATGCGTTAAAAGTTGAACCCACGAAGCGGACGAATTTTCTTCCCTTGCGCGTTCAACGCGATAGAATAATGAGACTCTCAGCGATGACAGACACACAGCTTAACGTATCGATATTCAAAAAAAAACAATCGAAGCCTATCGAAAGATTAAGCATTCGATATGCAGCATGATTCTAACTGCAGGCCATCGATAGCTAATATTTAAATCACATGTAATGACTTTTCCATGAAATATCGCATATGCTAATCAATAATTTATATAATAATTAAAGCAAATTAACTGCAATCATAATAGCAGCATTGTGCATTAAACGAAAAGCAGTGCAGTATTTAAACTGGCGTTTTGACAGTCACTTTTGCGCAGTTCCGCAAACGGCCACACTGTGCTGTGGATTACAGCAATATGTGGAAACGGTCACACCGCACAGACGTGTCATTTGACGACGAGTGTAAATACATAAGTTTTAATTTAAATTCGCGGCGTTTAATTGGAAAAATTAGCCGCTAATTAGCCATTCTGTTGCTGGCCGAAAACTCAAATGTAAATTCAATTGCATTTAACGAGCAGCCAGAGAAGCGCGCAGTTAGCAACTAACTGCCAGCGTGCAAAACATCAGCTGGAGCGACAGCCGACAAGGAAAAAAGACCACAGCACACATACTTACACACACACACACACACGCGCAGGCGGAACCCAGACCCAGACCCAAGGAAGCATCGCGCTGCCTTGTGTAAATAATTAGAGGGCCGGCTCTGTGCCAGCAGCAACAACAACAGTAACAACAACAACAGCAAGTCCAATGGCGGGTCAAAAGTTTCAATACGATGAAAGTGGCGGAACGTTTTATTACTTTGTGTTATCGTTCTTGGCCCTAGTCTTAATACCAACAACGATTTACTATTGGCCACGTAAAAAGAAAGAAGGTTAGTTAGTGCTGCTGATTATAATCCCACTGCAGCTCCCCCTCCCCGCCCCCCTCTGCTCTGTCTCGCACACTTGCTCACTCGCTCCATCTCGCTCTTGCACACTGCATGCTTGAGCGTATAATTGAGCTTTTCCCCCCCATATACAAACATGTGCTGCGGATGGACACGTTCCAATAAGTAATTCTAACAACGTTTACAAACGTGTCTGCGTGTTGGTGAAAGCTGCGAGTGCAGCAGCAGCAGCAGACACCAATACAACCACAGCGACATCTTAAGCCAGCTCACTTTACAAATGGAACAGAGAGAGGGAGAGAGAGACACACACACACACGCGCGCGCACACAGACACGTCAGACGCACATGCACAAGTATCGCTCTCGCGATCTTGATTTGACTCACTCACTCTCTCTCTCTCTCTTGGAATGCCTCACGCAGTTCACTCTCTCTTCACTCCATACTCTCTCTCATTTGCCCCATATTTGACGTTCAACTCTTACGCTCTTTCCTTTCTGCACCTGCCTTAGATCCTAGCAAGCGTAAGAGAGAGTGCGAATGTGCGGACTGCGTGAAGAAGAGCATGATACTGGCCAATGCGGAGCCTTATCGCGTGGTCAAATCGGTTGCCATCAAGCTGTCCATCGTACTCGGCTGGGCACTGCTGCTCTTCCTCACCTACCGCGTCTCGCAGTTCGACTACGAGATGGCGAGCTTCGATCCCTTCGAGATACTCAATGTGCCGCCGACCTCGTCGCAGGCGGAGATCAAGAAGGCCTACTATAAGCTCTCCAAGGTGCTGCATCCGGACAAGGAGACGGGCGATGAGAAGTCCTTCATGATGCTGAGCAAGGCCTATCAAGCGCTCACCGACGAGGTGGCCAAGGAGAACTACGAGAAGTACGGCAATCCCGACGGACCCGGCGTCATGTCCTTTGGCATTGCGCTGCCCTCGTGGATTGTTGAGAAGGAGAACAGCGTCTGGGTGCTTGGCCTTTATGGCCTTGTCTTCATGGTGGCCATGCCCTCCGCCGTGGGCGTCTGGTGGTATCGCTCCATACGCTTCAGCGGCGACAAAGTGCTGCTGGACACCACACAGATGTACTTCTACTTCATCCACAAGACGCCGCACATGCTGCTCAAGCGCGCCCTCATGGTGCTCGCAGCCAGTCTGGAGTTCGACAAGCGTCACAACTCGCAGGTCGTGGAGCGGCAGTCCGACAACGATGAGGTGCCGGCGGTGAGTCCGTAGCATAAGGCAGGAGTCCACTGAGAATCGATGAGGTTTCCCATTTGAATTCGGCTAAGGTTAAGCTTTGGTTTTGAATTTAAATTAAGTCAAAAAAGAGTTTTGCAAGCGTTTAAACATTGTAAGCCTCTTAAAGGGAGACCTTAAAGTCCCTTTTAGGCCAAATTGTATATATATCTTAAAGTTATTGGAGTTCCTTTGAGACTAAACCTTTATTAGGAAAGATTTCCGCGTCGCATTGAAAGATCTAAGTTTATGATATAGCTCTAGAGCAATATATAGCCCTCTATAAATTCAATTGGCCGACATAAAGGGTTGATTTCATTTAACACTGAAAGATCTAAGCTTATTTGTACCAGTTGTACCAGAATTATGCTGATTATGGGTTGAATTCAGAACTCTAGTCTGTTTGATTTCATAGAAGTAACTTATTCCGCACCAAATAAGAGCAAAATGAATGTTTTGCTTGGATTTTGTCAAGTCCAAATACCGGGTTAAACTTTGGGCTCCTTTTCAAAGTTATTATGCTATTAAATTTCCTAAGTCTTCTTTAGCAGAATTAAGCAGAACTTAATTAAACTCTTAGAAAGTCGAGGTACTGGTTTATCTTTAAAATTTGAGCTTATTTCAATTTATAAAGGTCTGCTTTATGACTGAACCAAATTACGAACCAATTTGATGCTTATGAAGTTAAGATCCTAGCTAGGTATTGAAGAAACCCTTGAACTCACACTGAAATCTATAGCCTCTAGCGAATCCCTTTAGAACCGATTTGGTTTCGTCTTGAGCTTCTCCAATTTAAAACTTAATGCCTCCTTTCCCAACTCCCATAGAAAAAGCGAAACTATATCTTTAATATGTCCTTAATAGCTTAGAAACTTATTTAGTTAAGCTTGCATCTCCGAGTCAAGACTTCAGCCAATCTAATCGTCTGTTCTGCCTCCACAGCTGATCCGGCAGCTGCCCAATCTGAACGAGAAGTGCAAGGAGCATCCGCTCTGCCGCATGTACTCAATCAAGGCGCGCGCCATACTGCATGCGCATCTGACGCGCATTCCCCTCAACCCGGAGACGCTGGAGCGCGATCGCCAGTTCATTGTGAAGAAGTGCCCGTACCTGGTGCAGGAGATGGTCAGCTGTGTGCACCAGTTGGTGATGATGGCCTATGCGCGGCGCGTGAACCGCCTGCCCAGCATCGAGACGATCGAGAACTGCATGAAGATGTCGCCGATGATCATCCAGGGCCTGTGGGAGTTCAAGTCGCCGCTGCTGCAGCTGCCGCACCTCACCGAGGACCATCTGTACTTCATGAACAAGAAGCGCCACGTGAAGAATCTGCAGCAGTTCGCACAGCTCAAGCCCGAGGAGAGTCGCATGCTGCTGAAGAATCTGTCGGACTTCGAGTACGAGAATGTTATGCGTGTGCTGGGCAAGATGCCGCTCATCGACTTCTCCATACGCTGCGAGGTCATCGACGACGAGAACACGAATGTGGTGACTGCCGGCGCCATTGTCACGGTCACGGTGACGCTGGAGCGCAAGGATATGCGCACGCTCTTTGGCGATACGAAGGCACCCGAGAAGCAGGGCATCAAGGATGACGAGGAGCCTGCCGGCGACGATGAGGAGGGAGCAGCTGGCGGCGCCGCCTCGGCTGCTGCTGCTGCTGCACCCGCCAAGAAGGCTTCGGCCTGGGCCAAGCCACGCAAGGGCGGCAAGGGTAAGGGTGGCAAGGGCAAGGGTCCGGCCAACAACCAGAAGAAGAAACCGCCACCCAAGCCGGCAGCCAGTACAGCGGTGGCAACCACCACAGAGGAACAGCAGACGGCGGCCAACTCCGAGGCCGAGTCCGATGCCGGCGAGCACAGCGATGTGGAGTCCGCGGCCGGCTCCGGCGGCAGCGAGGACGACGAGAAGCAGAACAAGAATAACTCATCGCTCGATGACGACGACGACGAGGAGTGGGAGCGCCTGCAGGCGAAGCTCAATAAGCGCGAGCGGCTCGAGGGCAAGTCGCGCATGTCGCACACCGTGCACTGTCCCTACTTCCCCGAGGAGAAGCAGGAGTACTGGTGGACCTACATCTGCGATCGCAAGTCGCGCACGCTGCTGACGGCGCCGTACCACGTCACGAATCTGGTCGACAAGGAGGAGATTCAATTGCGGTTCACAGCGCCACGCTGGCCGGGCGTCTATCCGTTTACCGTGTGCCTGCGATCGGGTGAGTATCAGGGAGGGGGAAGACTCCACAAGAACCTGACTAACAGTGCTCTCCCGATTAGACTCCTATCTGGGCATGGATCAGCAGCAGGAGCTCAAGCTGGACGTGCAGAAGGCGCCCGCACCACCGACAGACCATCCCCAATGGGATCTCAGCGAATCGGAGCCGGAGCACAACGATCAGCAGGAGAATCTGAGCGATTACACAACGGACACATCCGACGAGGAGGAGAGCGATTAGAGAGCGAGAGCGAAGAGACGTCCATTCTCAGGACGCCATGCTCCAGCGCGCAGCTCCCACTACTCTCCTACACAGCCCAAGACGAGTGAATGTTCCGCCTCACCCTTTCCCCCCTCGACAAGAACTTGGTTTTTGTTCTCCTCCTCCTCCCCCTCCCCCTCCTTCCTCTTCCTTTTTTTTAGTAAATGATTTTGCGTTGCGAGCATTTTCGCATTTTTTTACTAGTTTTTGTAATTGTGCATGGAAACAAGGAAAGAGAACACAGAAAACCGCAGAGAGAGCCCGAAACTAGAGCGTAATAAATAAGTAAAGAGAAAACTTCATTTTAATGTCTCTGTACTAAACATAATTATAAATGTACTGTATATTTAATTCAACTTGAATACAAGCGAGAGAGAGAATTGAGAGAAGTAGAGTGTGAAACGCGACGAGAGAAAGACAAGAAAACATTTTCGAAATAAAAGTAAAGAGAAAATAAACACAGCTTGCTGAGTGCGGCTTGTTTTACTCCCGCGCATGCGCTCTCTTCAGCTGCAGCTGCGCCGCTGCCTTGCTCTCTTTACTGCGCCGCTGCAGCGCGCTCCATGTCAAGCAGCTGAGCGGAGGCTGTGTCTGTGTGCGTTGCTGGCGCTGGCGTCGCTGCTGTTGTTGCTGCTGCTGTTAGCTGTTGGGGGTGGGAGGAAAGAGAAACTTGATTAAGAGAAAATTATACTTAGTGTGCGTTGCTCTCTTCGCCTTGATCTTGTTACGGCCGTGTTACCCTCCACCTCCAGCAGTTGCTTGTATTAGTTTCATTGGTTTTCGTTTATTTACAATTCGTATTCATTATTCGCTAGTGTGTGTGTGTGTGCGTATGCGAGTGTGTGTGTGTGAGTGATACGGTTGCAGGTGCGTTTCATTTCATGAGAGTGCGGGGTGTGTGTGCGGGGGGTCGTCTCTTTCGTTCGATTCTCCTTACTCCTACTCCCCTTCTTCTTCTTCAGAGGAAGACTCGGCGGCTTCGGCTTCTTTCGTTTCTTCGCTAGCTTCTGCTTTGGGTGTTGCCTTGCTCTCATCTTCTTTCTCCTTCTCTTCTTCCAATTTCGGCTTCTCTTCAGAAGATTCTTCAGCAGTTGCCTCTTCTTTGGTTTCTTCTTCTTTGGTTTCCTCTTCTTTGGTCTCTTCATCTTTGGTTTCCTGTTCTTTGGTCTCTTCTTCTTTGGTTTCCTCTTCTTTTTCTTTCTCTTTGGTCTCTTCTTTTGTTTCGTCTTCGTCTTCTTTCTCTTCTTTGCTTTCTTCTGCTTTCTCGGCATCAGCCTCTGCAGGCTTTTCTTCCGTTGCCTCAACGGCTGCAGTCGTTGCCTCAGCTGCCTTCTCTTTACTCTTCTCCTCTTCTTCTTCTTCAGATTCTTCTTCATTTTCGCTTTTATCCGCTTCTTCCTTGGCAGCTTCAGCATCTTTCGCCTCTGATTCTTCTTTGATCTCCTCAGACTTTTCTTCAGTTTTCTCTTCATCTTCCGTTTTCTCCGGCTTTTCTTCCTTGGCATCTTCTGATTCTTCTTCCTTGGTTTCTTCAGGCTTTTCCTCAGTTTTCTCTGCAGCCTCGGACTCCACCGGCTTTTCTTCTGCAGCATCTTCTTCGGGTTTCTCATTGTCCTCGCCATTCTTCTTTTCTTCATTCTTCTCCTCCTCTGTCTTATCCTCGCCTGCTTTGTCTGCGTTTCGCCATCGGAAGAAAGTTAAAACCAAGGCCCAACGAAAGATTCACTTGCTGCTCTACTTTACCTGACGATTCTGCCTTCTCTTCTTCTTCTTTCTCTTCTTTGGACTCAGCTTCAGCTGCTTTTTCAGTCTGTGGTGTGCAGGTGTGTGCGGGTGTGGTGAGTTACATTCGAGGTGAATGGGAATGGTGGGGGAAATGGTAAAATGTATGTACAGATCAGTAAGAGGATCTACGACTAGTAAATAATATATACATGTATATAATGTATATATACTATATAACTGGAACTAAGCCTCTCTGTTGTTGCAGCATGCCGTTTTAGCCCCTTGATCGCATCTACAGCTCGACTGTTAACTTAACATTTGGCATGCATCTCAACGCTTTCAACTCTTTACCTTTTCTTCAGCACCCTCGGCGCTTTCATCCTGCGCCTTCTCCGTTGCCTCCTGCTGCTCTTCACTTGCCTCGACGCCATCTTCGCTCTTTAAATGTTCACAGAGTGACAGGGATTAGCTCTCTCTCTCGCTGTTACTTAACATGCGCTGTTAATGCACTGCTAACTACGCTACAGTTTGAGAGGCGTGACGCTACGCTACGCTCGTAACTAGTTTAGTGTGTTAAGAAAGCGCTCGATTTCATCGTTTTTAGTAAATACAAATATATTTCACTTTTATTCATATGTACGTATAAATCTCCAGCGGATTTTTATGTTTTCGCATTAACATAACTCGGCCGCACAAAACGTTCAGGCTTCAGCTCATTGTTCAGGCTTTAAGGGGGTTAAAAGACAACTGGAAGCATGTTAAGACTAAAACAGTTTTGCGAGCTCTGCGGGTCAGTGTTGGTTAACATAAATTGTCATATTCTTGTTACAAACATACAAAGGTGTGTGTGGGTGTATGTGTGAGTGTAGTTTGTTTTTAATAAATAGAAATGTATGTAAATAGTTTGATAAAAAAATGTAATTTCCTTTAGTGTGAACACAATCGCTTAATAAATTAGTGTTTAGTATGCATGTCATAGTATATACGTATATATACACATACACAGCTATGCATATGCATATGTATTGTGGCTTAACTTAACGCCTCGATTCTGATTGGACAACAGTTGCTGTTGAAATGCTGTTAGATTACAGTTGTATGTTATTGCTACGGCTGTTAAGTTGGCTGGAGAGTTGCGTCGAGTTAGTAGAAGAAAAGTAGCTGCTGTTATTAGAATTGTTGTTGTTGTTATTATTGTTGCAGTTGTTTTTTTTGCTGCTGCTGCTGTTGCCGCTGCGTCGTAACAGTAAACAGAAAAGTACAAATTGCTCAAAAGCTCTCAAACCTCTGCTTTCTTCTCCTCCGCATCCGCAGCCGCCTCTGGCTCGCCCTCCGTCTTCTCCTCCTCCTCCTTGTCCTTATCCTTGTCCGCCTCCGCTGCCGCTGGCTTCTCGCCCTCCTCCTCCCCCTCCGCCTTCTTCTCCTCGCCCTCCTCCGACTTGGCCACGCCGTTCTCCTGCTTCAGCTCGATCTGAGCAGTGCTCACGGCCGTAGTGTCGGCCGGAGCTAGCTTGAGGAACACCTCCAGCGTGTCGATCTCGTTGGCCATGTCGAAGGCATCGTAGTCGCCGCAGTAGTCCTCGTCGTTGAAGATCTGCGGCGGCAGCGGGTGTCTGGGCTCGGGATCGCTCACTGTGCCGCCGTTGCTGGTGGATTTGTTCTGCATCAGCTCCTTCTCGCCCTCCTTGCCCGGCTCTGTGATGTCCACGGTGTCGTACTGAATGTTCTTGCTGTCCAGAATCATCAGCACGCGCTGCTGGCGCTTCTTGACCTGCAACAGAAAGAAATGCAAGCGTTAATGTTAATGTTAATTATTGTAATGTTAATTAACATTTTAATTTACAGCTTGCTGCCAGCCCTGGTTTGCAGTTGCCGGCAAGCCAAAACAAGCCCACACACGCACACACACACACACATAGTATAAATAAGAGTCATAAACATATTGCGACAATGTCTAGTTTGTTCAATGATATCACTTCGCGTCGCCTTCTTTATTACTTCATGCGTGTTATTGGCTTTTGATAATGCTTACACTTATCAATTACGCCTACACATAAAGGCAGACAATGCATGTGTGTTTGTCTCTGTGTGCAAGCACAATGCATGCAAGCCCAGGCTGTCACTCCCACTCCTACGCCTTGCTCTGTCTCTTTGCACACACACAGACACACGCACAATGCCCGTTGTCTGAGCTCTTATTGGCAATTTGCGAATATAACAAACAAAGATGGGGCGAAGAGTCAAAGCATGAATCATGCTCACACACACACACGTACACACGCGCAGTCAAACGGTTTAACACACATACACGCGCACAATAGCTTGGAAAGCTGTTGCGATCAATGAATTCTTCTACGCACACAATCAAATATGCTTATATGGAAATGTTTGCGGTCATTGTGCTGCTTCTTGCCACCACCACAACGAAACGCACACACACACACACACGCATACACTTGCACACGCCAATCAAAATACCCACTTGCCGTTCGAAGAGAGAAATGACGTTTCGACTGTACATACTACATCATCACACACACACGCACGTATGCAGCTGTGTGTGTACGCAAATAAACAACAAAATGTTTAATGCATAGGGTATTTCGCAGCTATTTATCTATTCTATCAACTAACCAAACATTCCTTTCATATGACAAACTTTAACACACACACACACACACAAGTGCAATTATGTGAGTGCTCCACGCCCACGCAGCGACTGCAGTAGTACTCACCTCCTTGTTTCCGGACATACCGCTAACGTACACTTTCAATACCATTTTTGCAATTAATTAATTAATAATAATTTTTCGTTGAATTTCAAACGCTTTGTTTTGTTTGCCGAAATCAAGTATATTCGACTTTCACGACGATAAAAATATTTTTAGAACTTTCTTTCGTTGCTGCTCTTCTGCGTTAGCTGCGCTCTTGGGCTCCTGCCGCGATACGTAATATAATATAATATTATTAATATGCACGCACTGAGCTTATAGCTGCTGGAACGTTCTCAAGTCGTTGAAAGCGCGTATAAAAAATTATGAATCTACAAAAGTATAAAAATATTGAATATTATTAATTGCACAAAATCGCTGCGAGCTCTGCCTTTTTATTCCTACTTTAGTCGTTCGTGCCAGTGTGGCCATATTGCGGCGACTCGAAAAAGGCATTCTCTGCGAAATAAAAATATCAGAAAAATACTAAAGCAAAATAGCGCAACGAAACTGAATTAAATTTAAATACATCTATAATTGATTTATATGTTTTAAACAGCTAAAAATAATAATATTTATATATATTTTTTTTATTTATTTTTAATTTACAAACTATTTAAATTTTATAAATGTATATATATGTTCAGCATTTAAGTATTATTTTTATTAATTTTTGTTAGAGATGTTATCAGCATACCTTGCCTGCTTTTGCTGATGCAGCTATCGGAATCTCTTGCATTGCCGCTGGCAGGGCTGCATCTTCGATGACAGCGTGGGAACGGTCGCTTGCCGATAGAATCGGCTCTCTGCTCACGAATCGTCGTCACGCATGCATCGGTCGTCCATTTTTCGTAAGAATCCGACAGCAAAACTGAAAATTACATCGCAAAAAGACAAATTATACAAAAATCGAGCACTCGATAAACACAACTAACAACTATAACTACGTACAGTGCATTTCAGTGGCCTTTGAAATACTGCTCAACCCAATAAGCAATAGCAATACATATAGTTTTTACAAATGAACCGAAACGTTCGTGCATATGTACAATAAAAATAAAAAAAAAGTAAATAAAACGCGTGTGAAGTGGTGCAGAAATTAAAGCGGAAGAACGAACCCCTGCATACACCACATACATATATTAACGTAAGTGCGCTGAAATGACGGGCACAATTTGCTCTCGGCGAGGCCACACTACATTTTCCCGAAAGTGCTATCTGAAGAGCTCGACGACTCCCTGATAATGATATGCGCTGCGACCATTTTTAAAAATTTCACAAAAAATCAAAATTCCAACTCACAGCTGCAGCTGTGTGCGTGCGTGCGTGCGTGCGTACGTGTGTTTGTGTGTGTGCGAGCGAGATGACCATTGAGCGCATAAGCTGCTGTCATTTTGTTTTTCTGCTGTTTCTTTTTTTTGTAACGAATCTTTTTATTTGGCGTGGTGTTTGTCACGTAAAAAAAAAAAAGAAGCACTAATCTCATTTATTATTAACGCAAATACTTAAAAATGTGAAAATTACGGCAGCGCCAGAGAGAGAATGAGAAGGTAGCAATAATATAAATTGCTGCTGGGTTCATTAGCAGCACGTGTGTGTGTGTGAGCGTGTGAGTGTGTGAGTGTGTGAGTGCTTGGTTTATGCTTGTGTGCGCTGCGGTTTGCAGTACGAAAACAGCTGGTACAGCTCGAAGGATACGCATACGCACTTATTGCTGTTGTTGTTGTTGTTGCTACAGTTCTTGTAGTGCATGATAAATGCTCGCTTGAGTGAGTGTGCGTGCGTGCGTATGTGTGAGTGGTTGCTTGGTTTCTTTCGTTCTGCACGTCGCTTGCATTGCTATGCATGAGTTTCTTGTTGTACTGGTGGTAGTATGTAGCTGGTAGTGGTGGGAAGTCGTATGCTCGGCCTGTGGCCAGGCGAACACTCCCTTTAATTGCGCATCACTGTGTGGCTGTAGTTGTGTTGTTGTTGTTGTTGCCTTTGTAGAGTTGCCCTCTGCCAGTCTTGAGCCGCAGCTGCCTCTGCTCGGCCATAAATCGCTGCACCATTTTCTTTCATTTTGTGTATTGTTTCGTGTGTGTGTGCGTGTGTGTGTGGCAGGTGAATCCTGTTTTCCTTGAAACCAGTTTACAGCTCAGTTTTCAGTTTTTCAAATTTCATTTTGTTACAGTCTTAGTTGGCCTCGCATCGAGCAGAGACTCCCTATCACAGACAGATCTCAATTTTTCTCTGCTTTCATCTCATTCGCAGTGAACGCTTCCAACCAACTGTGTGGCAATAATAAGCAACAAAAAATAAAACAATTTACTACCTACTCTAGCAGCTACAAATATATATAACTTATATATATATAGGATCCATATACATATATACTCTATCTACCGTGTAATTGGAGCGCTCACCTATCATAGCTATGGCATGTGCAACACTTAAACGCGCCTTGGACTGGGAGTCACTCAATCAGCGACCCACGAAGCGACGCCGCTGCAATCCGTTCGGGCAGTCGGGCAGCAACTCGCCCTCGCGCAGCGGCAGCCACAACGATGGCAGCAGCAGTAGCGGAGCCAGTTCCAGCTCCACGACGATGCCCAGCAATCGCTATGGCAAGGAGAGCGCTGAGCTCAGTCCCTTTTCAGAATCCGCATTGGCAAAGATGTCGCCAGGTGAGTAGATCGAACTACTATATAAATCTATATATATATAAATATTTATTTTAATTTATTTTACAGATAAAATGGCCGAGAACTTGTGCAATGAAATCAAAAGACTGCACAAACGCAAACAGTTGCCTATCACAGCATCCTCGCTGGAACGTATGCAGGACTCGGAGTCGAGCGGCTCCGAAATGGGCCCGGAGAGTCCACATCGCCCGGACAGTCCACCCAGTCATCTGATGCGGCAGCATGGCCACGACAAGGCCCTGTTCACATTCAAGCAGGTGCAGCTCATATGCGAGGGCATGATCAAGGAGCGAGAGGATCAGCTGCGCGAGCGCTACGAGTCCGTGCTCACCACCAAACTGGCCGAGCAATACGATGCCTTTGTGAAGTTCACGTACGATCAGATACAGCGTCGCTACGAGGCAGCGCCCAGCTGTGAGTGCAATACATAGACATAGACCTAACATCCTGCTCAATTCTCTATTCATTCCATTCTCTATTCTCTTCTTGCTTTGCAGACTTGTCGTAAGGCAGACTCTTCTCAAATACACAACAACTACGATCTTATGTGACGGTGGTGCGAGAACCGAGCGCAACCGCAACAGCAAATGCAAATGCAGAAGCAGATGCAAAAAACAACATAGAAGCCCTCATTTAAACAAACAACTACATTTTGTTTATTATATATATTTTGAAATATGAAAGAGTTATAGTTTAAAACTAGCATTACATATATAAATTGTATTGAAAAGAGAAAGAATACTTGAACGGCTTGTGCGGCTAACAAGCAAGAAAAGGCAACACAGCAAACAAAGCAAACAAAACAAAACAAACAAACAAACAAACAAACTTGTTACAACATTTACGTTTTCACACAACGCAAATTCTAAATAAAACGAAATGACAAATATCTATATAGATAGTACGTATGGAAGACTATGTACACGGAACGCTAATATACAGAACACGCAGCAGGTGCAACAAATCATCTATTAGAACGAGCAGACACAATTAAAGAAACCTCAGCAGTAGCTTCGTACATAATAATACTAATAATAATGATAATGCTATATATATATATATATATAAACAACAAATGAGAAATGCAAAACGTTAGGTACACCTAGCCCTAAGGTATATTGTAAAGCGTATCAAAACTGTTGTACTTCGAAATAGCAATGAGAAAGAGACAAAAGGAAGGAAGAGTATAGGAAGAGAGCAGAAACTAGGAGGAAGTGAATACAAAGAAGCAAAGAAAACAAACAACTACTCATGAGAAATGTCTTTTTCATAGTTTATTTTTGCATAAACCATAATTTTCCTAAGCAGAATGGAAAGCGAGCGCGATTATAGCAGCTGTATGTATGTGTGTATAGCGAGGAGCATTATGTTTGAGCCAACGTAACTATGTTTTTCTCGAATTGTTTGTTTCTTCCTTTGATGTACATTTTGCAAAGTAATGAAAACGCAAGAAAAGTAACAAAACGAAACAAAAAAAAAAAAAAACGTTTTTGTTTTGCATCTATACGCAATGTTTTATTTGCTTTAAATGAAAACAGTTGGTAATATTATGTTATTTAAGTCAACTTGAACGCTTTCATATATAGACACACATATATATATATATATACGCTTGGCAGACAACGGCGACGTTTCATATTCATTATAAATATTTTTCACTTGATATATACACATATATATTTTTCAATTGCCGCGATCATACATACTTTACATTAGTAATTTAAACGTAATATTAGTAAAGAAATGCCATTTTTATATTAAAATAAAAGAGCGATGAATTGAAATACTAAGCGGTGCTTGTCTATTCTTACACTTGCTGGGGAAAGTCAATAACTTGCGTTGCGACCCTCGCAATGCAGTACATGTGCAATACATGCTGAATTTAATAATATGTGTTACTGCTTTTGTTAAGTCATTACTTTATTTTACTTATTATAAATATTGTGCATTAACAATATTTGAATTAAATTCTAATATTTAACGAGTGTTTAATTTAAATTCGAATATTGAACGTCTAACGGCTTTCATGTTTGAAAACTTAACAGCGCGCAACAGTTTGCCTGGAATTAATCGCTGTTAACTTTCGATAGTTATCGGTGCGCACAGTTGGCTCTGCGCAGTTTTCGACTCGCATGAAGTTGGCCGCACTCCACACGCAACAGAGTTACTCCACATCGGTGCTGTTAGTATAAAAGAGATAGAAAACGCAACACTAGCAAGCAGGCGCTGTCGCTGGCAACTCGAGAGCAACAGCAAAATCATAATAAAAATAAAACTAAGAAAAAATTGGACGTGTGTGTTTTGAAAACAAATGTTAAAACGTAAAATTATGTGGCGCTGAATGCCCGGACAATCGTAATGCGTAATCAGCTCGCCGCGCGCTTACAATGCTTCAACAGTTCCGCAATCAAAATTGGCAAACAGAACAAAAGCTATCAAAATTTCTTGATAATCGGAAATTCGTATAGGAAATTCATAAAGAGCAAAAGAAAGCTTTCTTAACGCAACAGCAACGAAAACGACGAAAACAACAACAACAACAATGTTCGACGATGACAGTGACATTATGGAGTCAGTGACTCAGCAAGCGGTGCCACCAGCGGCGGCAGCAGCAGCAGCGGCAGTAGCTGCAGCCTACAACAGCAGCACCAAGAGCAGCAACAACAACAACAACAACAATAACAGCAGCAGCGGCAGCAGCAGCCAGCAGCACTATAAACGCAGCGGCAGCAGCTCAGATCCTGCTGCTGCTGCTGCTGCTACTCCACCTGCGCCTGCTGCCACTCCACCTGCACATCCGCTGCAGTCAGTGTCGAGTTGGCAGCCCGACGACGTCTGCTTGTGGCTCAGCGACACCGGACGCTACTCGCACGCGCTGTCCGAGTGCCTGCGCTGCGAGGCCATCGATGGGCAGGTGCTGCTCTCGCTCACCGAGGAGGATGTGCGCGATCTGCGCTACAAGCTCGGCTACAAGCTGCCCTTCGGCGAGCTCAAGAAGTTCTGGGGCAACGTCTGCCAGCTGCAGCAGCAGTGGCAGCAACACCACCAGCAGGAGCTGCCGCTGGCCAACTGCCATCCGACGGCGCCCTGGCTGCTCGGCATTGGCGGCCACCTGGCGCAGGCATCGCTGGTGACGCGCGGCAATGTCATCAAGCCGCTGACCCTGGCCGGCGACAAGTGTCCACAGCGGATCGATGAGCCCTGCTACATAGCCGACTGCTTGACCTATAGGGATCCGAGCAGCGAGCGTATCATTGCTCCCGAGTACTTCAAGACGGCAATCAGTTTAGGTGAGTGCAGTGTGGGTGGGTGTGTGTGTGTGTGGTGGGGAGAGTGTATTTCGTATTTTTTTGTGTGTGTGTGTGATGGAGGTATGAAAGTGTGAGTAAGTGTGTGTGTTTATGTATTATTCTATTTCTATTTTAATTTTTTATTTATTTTTTTACTCATATTTTTTACGAACTATTTTAATGTTTTTTTTTTTACCTTTTTTTATTTATTTTTTTTACCTTTTTTTATTTATTCATTTATTTTTTTATCTTTTGTTTAATTAATTTATTTATTTTTTTATTTATTTGTTTTTGTATTTACTCTTTTTTACTTATTTTTTTATTTTGTTAACTTTTCTAATCTTTTTTATTTTTTAATTCCCTTTTAATTTTTATTTTGTTTTCATTGTTATTGTTTTAATTTTGTTCATCCAGTAAAATCAATGTTAATCTAAAGAGTGTATGTATGTGTGAGTGCATAAAAACGTAAGACTGTATGTATGCATGTGTGTGTGCGTGTGAAAGAGGTTCTGCATGTGTAGAAAAGTATCTCTATGTATGTGTGTGTATCTATTGTATTATTGGGGTAGCCTGTGTGTGTCAGGCAATTTTTGCATGTGAGTGTGTGTGCATGCGATTGTATCTGTGTGTGCTTGTGAGAGCGGGGCTGCTGGAACTGCGGGGTCATTCAGGTCTTATCGGTCACTCGGCCAATTGCAGGCAACCTTGATAATAACAATAACAATAATCCATATTCATTCATAGCTTCTTCTCTCTGTCGTCACGTTCTAAGTTTGTACGTCATTCTAATTATAAATTTAGTTACAATTTTATTACGACAATGACGCGCAGCGATACGCTACGTTACTGTTATTATTATTTTGGAGGTTATGCATAGCTAAATACTTGCGGCGCTCTCGCTCTGGCTCGCTCCTGGCAGCCGCTCTCCCTCTCTCTCTGTCTCGCTTGCGCTCTCTGCGCTTTGCTTGGAGTGCATGGAATATATTTGTGTATTTGTGTAACTTTGCGTGCTCAGATTTTTAAATGTTTGTTTTTAGACTGTAAGCGAGAGGCCAGAGCGAGCCCCGTAAGCCCGTCAAGAGTTTGCTAAGTCTGCGAGTTTCTAAAGCTCAATAGTCGCACATGCTATACCCTGTATGTAAGCGGAAGTGTATGGTAGTGTGTGTTTATAGTCTAGCTTCGATATAAAATTTTTTTCGAGTGCTCAATAGTTCAAATGTTGTACCCTGTAAATTACATAAGTGTGTACGGGTATGCTGTGTGGGTAAAAATTTATTTTGGCTACAATTTACAGTGTGATTGCTGTTAATTCCACATCTCATACCCTGTAAAATATGCTGCGAGCTTATTAAAATTAGACTCGTATTATTATAGGGTATTCTTCGTATAAACTTGTGCTTATCAAACAGAATATTTCCCGTTTCTGTTTCTTATTTCTCTGCATATACTGTATATCTGTGTATACCCTGTATTTCGTAGAATCGGAAACATAGAAGCATTATATAAATATATGTACAGCTTATTTTTTGTAGTCTGCTTTATTTGAAGAAACTAAGCAGTATATTGCCAAAAATACCCTGTACTTCTTGCTTGTACTTATGCTTTAAAAGAACTTTTTAACATGGTTTTACTCATTTTCTGATTTTCAATTTAAGCCTTGAAATGCGTATAGCTCCACATAATATACCCCATAGGGCAAAGAATGACGGAAAGGGTATGCTATTGTTTAGATAGTGCTGTTTATCTAAATAGCGATTAAATTTTGTTTTCATTATTCTATATCCTCTACTAGTATGCTTGGACTTCTGCTTGCCTAAGTTCCGATCATATTTATTTATTTTATATAACTTTGTGTGCCATAGGTATACCCATTTAGTGTAAACGATACAAGCGAACTGTTGCCCACACACATATTGCTTTTTCCGTCGCGTTGGCGAATTTCTGTTTAAAGAATCTTGATAAACTTACCATATAGCATATACATATACATATAGATAAATATATAGTGCCAGTTTTCGATGTTGTTTACAGCGAGCATTCCTTGGACTTGGACTCATAATCAGACTCTCGATTTCACTTCTCGTTGCAGGGTACTCGTTTGTCGTCACTTGGATCACGTCGTTTGTCATGGTGATCGTGCACGAGCGTGTGCCCGACATGAAACGCTACCCCCCGCTGCCGGACATCTTTCTGGACAACGTGCCGCACATTCCGTGGGCCTTCAACATGTGCGAGATCACCGGCTCGCTGCTGTTCAGCGTCTGGCTGATCGTGCTGATATTCCACAAGTATCGAATGGTGCTGCTGCGCCGGTTCTTCGCGCTGGCCGGCACCGTGTTCCTGCTGCGCTGCGTCACCATGCTGATCACCTCGCTGAGTGTGCCCGGCACGCATCTGCAGTGCAACCAGAAGGACTTCGCCATCGATGATCCCAATGTGGATATGTTCGGTGCGCTGGTCATACGCATGACACGCGCCTATCGCATCTGGAGCGGCCTGGGCATGTCCATACAGGGTGTGCGCACGTGTGGCGACTATATGTTCAGTGGCCATACGGTGGCACTCACTCTGCTTAACTTCTTTATCACCGAGTGTGAGTAGTCCTAGTGGAATGGGTATCTATGTTTATCTGTAGATATCTATCTATCTATCTATCTATATCTATTGTATATATATCTATCAATCTAGATCTACCTATCTATATCTATCTATTTATCTATCTATCTATATCTATCTATATCTATCTTTAGATATTTTACTTTCTGTAAATATATATTTTTCTGTATTTAATTATCTATACATGTATATATATCCTACCTATCTGTAGATATTTATCTACCTATATCTATTATATATAGATCTTTATCTAATTGCAGATATATATTTATTTTTCCTGTGGATAATCTATCTACCTAACCGTTGATATCCATCTATATATATATTTATATGTTTATCTAACTTCATTTAATTATATTTTTTCTACATATATTTAATTATCTATATATATTTATTTGTAGATATATATCTACAACTATTGATAGATATTTATCTACATCTATCTATAATTATATAATTATATTTATCTAGCGAGGTATATTTATCAATAAATATCTTTATCTATATCCCTAGCAATATCTATCTATGGATATGTACCTATCAATATCTATCTATTATATCTACATATCTATCCCTTTTTATTTACATATCGCTTTATAGATATCTATCTCATATTTAACAATAGATATCTCTATCCATATCTTTCTACGCCTGTTCACGCTGCATCTTGTTCATGGCTCTTGCAGATACTCCGCGTAATCTCTACTTCCTGCACACGTTGACTTGGCTGCTCAACATGTTTGGCATCTTCTTCATACTGGCCGCCCACGAGCATTACTCCATCGACGTGTTTGTCGCATTCTATATAACATCGCGATTGTTCCTGTACTACCATACGCTGGCCAACAATCGGGTAAGTATTTTGCTGAACTTGAACTTGATCCGTATTCTGATCTGTCTAATTATCGTAACTCTATCTGCCCCCAGGCCCTCATGCAGAGCGACTCGACGCGCACGCGCATCTGGTTCCCCATGTTCAGCTACTTCGAGAACTCGGTGGACGGCATGATACCGAATGAGTACGAGACAATCGGATCATTGGTGGACTCGCTAATCTGTCACATAGTCTGGGTGAAGGACCAGCTGGTAATGCTCGTACAACGCCTCGCGCTGTCCAAGGGCTCGCCGGCCAAGTCGATGCATATAATCGGAAATGCCAAGACGGAGGTGTGTAATCACAATGCCGTGGCATCTACCTCCAACTATTTGAGTCCGTACGACTCGGCGGGTAGCTGTGCCGCCGGCGGCGTCATACTGAATAGCACGCGGCTGGCCAGCACGAGGGGCGCCACGGATTTGATCAGGGACTCGCAGCAACACAAGCAGCGGCCAGTTGATGCTAGCGGTGTTGGCAGTCCCGTGGACAGTGTGAAGAATGAATCGAGGCCGGCGCCGCTGAAGGAGAAGAAGCTGCTCTGATTCAGCGATCTTCCGAGAGCGCGTCCGAGTCCGAGTGCGAGTGCGAGTGCGATTGCGAGTCGTTGGACTGGCTCACATTTTCTATTTGTTTATCGTCGTTCTACGAAAAAAAGAAAACATGGCAGAAAAACACCGACTGATAATTTTTACTTCAAAATTTAATCCTAATTCGTCTCCTCTCTCAGTACATTGCAGCAGCATCTCCTGCATCCTATATCGCCTGTATTATCTGTATTCTGTATTAGCAACTATTTAGACACAACTCGTAGTGCCTTCTGGGTGATTCCGACTCCGACGCAGCTAACCCAAGCCCCATCCCATCCCCAACTTCCCTGCTACCCCTAGATAAATAATATTTACCTCACACTGATGTGGAGGAGTATTGGCAATTGATGAATATCATCCTCATTCCGTTCAGTTAATTTTATATTTATATTACTATATCGAAGACTTTTGAAATGCATTATTGTGTAATTCTAAGCATGTAAAGCGACTCTATTTAAGTTATTTAGTGATAAGTTCAAGTTTTTGTTGAATGCACAAAATCAAAGCGAAAAGAAACTCAATATGAAGATCGAAAGTTGTAGCTGAAAATGCAAATAAAAATATACATTTCTCTGCACGAATTCGTGCTGTACGTGAAGTTGTTTTTTCTATTTACTAGAATTATCTTAGAACTCTAATTTCTGCAATTTTAAAATATTTAATGGGGAGCATCAATTAAATTTTAAGCTAAAGCTTTAGGCAGCTTTCGTTTTTTTAAGGAAATTGTGAATAAACAGATATATCAATACATATTTTATTTAAAAGTTAAATAAAAAAAAAACTGAAAGATTATTTTTAATTTCCAATATTGCGAAATATAAAGATTTTATTAGCTTTACGCAGTGACAGTAAACTAAAATATTAAATAAAAGTTGCAATATTTTGAAAAGAATATTAATTTAACCCTTAAATATTCTTTAGATTTAATTTTTTAGTAGCTGAACGCAATTTTCTAATTACTAAATTAATTAATTTAAGTTTTTAGTTAAATAATTAATTAAATTTTATTTAATTAGTTTTTTTTAAATATATCGTAAAAGTTACAATCCTTTAAACAATCTGAAAAAGAAAATTTGCTCGACCGTAAAGTATTTTTCTATTTTCTATAAAAATGTAAAATAAAACCAATTAAATCAGTTTTTAAAGCTAAATTCAGTTTACTAGTTTATGAATATTAATGTATTGGTTAAAAATATATAATATTTTAAATATAATATTAATGCCACCGCTGCATCTATTTTTTCAAACTGTAACTGACCTATGTTAACTTTGGCCTGTCGTTTTTTAGCAGCATTTCGGCTATCGTTCGATGGCAACTCTAGACTTGCGCAACTATCGATAGCTATCGGTGCGGCCTCGCGTGTATTGCGATTGCCGCTGATTGTAAGCGTCGGCGTCGCATTTTGTAGCGGGCAACGCGAACTTTATTCTCGTGTGGATCTCAGCAAATTCTCAGTTCGTCCACACGGAATATGAAGAAGAACAAACCAGTGCTGCACGACCATCTGATAACTAATCGTGTCAAACAAGTAAGTAACTAACACTCCACATTACGCACACTACACACACACACACACACGCACACACAGCGCCGGCAAGTCAGAGTAGGCGCCGCCGACCAGTTGCAGCGGCAGCAGAACGCAAAAGCAAGGTTAAGAGCTCCTGCAATCGAATTTTCTCACTCTCTTTCTCTTTTTCCTACTCTGTCCCATTCGTTGGCAGTATCTCGAGGAGCATATTGACGAGACGTATCTGGATGTGAAGCAGATGACCAAGGAGTTGATGCGCAAATACCCAGAGTACTCGCGACGCAAATTCGGACCATTCAGACAGCTCGTGCATCAGGGTAAGTGGCAAGGCATGACGCCGGTCCTGGCGAGGTTAACTACGATTACTTGCGCTTATTCGCTCCTGCTTGCTGCCTGCAGCATTCTCCATTGTTTCGGACAGCTACAACTTGGATAAGGCGAGCAGCTCGGACGAAGCCGAAGACTTTCTCTCCGACGAAGCGGACGCGCCCAACAACAGCCTCATGAGCAACATGATGCACGGCCTGTACAGCAATCAGACCGGCAAGAAGACGCCGGCCCCGCCGCTGGCCTCCAAGGCGAGCAACGAGCCCATCGACATCTCCAGCGGCGATGAGAACGACGACGATGACTCCAGAAGTCCGCCGAGTGGCGGTGTCTCCACAGCCGGCGGCGGCGGTGGCGGTGGCGATGAGAATGTGGCCAAAACGCTGAAGCGTCCGCTGGAGGGTTCGCTCTCCATAGCTGTGGTGCCGCCCAAGAAAGGTAAATATCAAAGGATTTTGTAGTGAGGAAGGCGCAACAACAATGTCTTCTGCCCTTGACAGTCAAACCAAATGTAACTCCTACTGGTTCGTTTACAGGCCAGCGCCAGGAGGGCAGCTCCTCGAATTCCTCGTCAGGCACAGCCATGCCCAGGAAGTGTAAGTGCCTGGCCAGCATGCCAGTAAGCCTGGAAGCTAATCGTTCTTCCTCTGTCAGTTGTAGGGGTTTCTGTGAGCGGCGGCAAGCCTGGTAATCAGGATGGCGCACGCAAGGATCAGCAGCAGCATCATGGACCCATGAATGCCTACCAGCAGCAGCAACACCATCAGCAGCAGTTCCAGCAGCAGCAGCAGCACCAGCGCGACTTCAACGATCGCGGACAGATGCGTGTGCGCAAGTACAAGAAGGAGCTGGAGGTGTCGCGCTCCACCGAGAGCTTCCGCGACATTGGCGGCATGGATGGCACGCTGAAGGAGCTGTGCGAGATGCTCATACATATCAAGTCGCCGGAGTTCTACTTCCAGCTCGGTCTGCTGCCCTCGCGCGGCATACTGCTGCACGGACCGCCGGGCTGTGGCAAGACCTACCTGGCACGCGCCATAGCGGGTGTAAGTGCCGAGAGTCGAGGCGATCATAGATATATATTTATATATATAGATACTATAAGGAAGTCTCCTTCTCTTTATAGCAATTGAAGATGCCACTGCTGGAGGTGGCTGCCACCGAGCTGATTGGCGGCATCTCGGGCGAGTCGGAGGAGCGCATACGCGACATCTTCGAGCAGGCCATCGACAATTCGCCGTGTGTGCTCTTCATCGATGAGATCGACGCCATTGCAGGGAATCGCCAGTGGGCCGCCAAGGATATGGAGCGGCGCATTGTCTCGCAGCTGATCACCAGCTTGGATCAGCTAAAGGCCACCGAGTTCGGCCAGTCTGTGGTCGTGATTGCAGCCACCACTCGCCCGGACACCCTCGATCCGGGCTTGCGTCGCATTGGACGCTTCGATCATGAGATCGCCATACACATACCGTCGCGCAAGGAACGCCGCGAGATACTGCGCATTCAGTGCGAGGGTCTGTCCATCGATCCCAAGCTCAACTATGATAAGATTGCCGAGCTGACGCCCGGCTATGTGGGCGCCGATCTGCTGGCCCTGGTCTCGCGTGCCGCCACCATCGCTGTGAAGCGCCGCTCGATGAAGAAGTTCCGGGATTTGCATGCGGTCAGCGAAATGAACATGACCACCGTCACGCTGGACGACGATGAGCTCAGCGATGAGAAGCAGGAGAGCGCTACATCCGAGAAGACAAACTCGCCGGCAGCGGGCGAGAAGGAGGCTACGAATGGCGAGAAGAGCACAGCCAATGATGCAGCCATGGAGGTGGACGATAAGCCGGCCGAGGAGGCTGACAAAACCGAAGCGGCAAAGTCCAAAGAAGTGGAAGTGGTGGAGAATTCCACTTCGACTTCGACTACTGCAGCTGAATCCAAGTCCCCGGCCATACTGGCGGATGAGTTCTACGAGCCAACGCTGGCGGAACTCACAAATTTCCTGGACAATCCGCCCGAGGAATTCGCCGATCAGAATTTCTGCCTTACGCTCGAGGACTTCCTGGCTGCCATCAAGGTGATGCAGCCGTCGGCCAAGCGCGAGGGCTTCATCACGGTGCCCGACACCACCTGGGAGGACATTGGCTCACTGCACGACATACGCGAGGAGCTCAAGCTGGCCGTGCTGGCGCCCGTCAAGTATCCCGAGATGCTCGCACGCCTCGGCCTGGAGGCGCCGTCGGGCGTGCTGCTCTGCGGTCCACCCGGCTGCGGCAAGACCCTGCTGGCCAAGGCCATTGCCAACGAGGCGGGCATCAATTTCATTTCCGTCAAGGGGCCCGAGCTCATGAACATGGTGAGTGTGCCTGGGGATTGGCTCATGCCGCTATCTCTTATCTGTTCTCTCTCTCTCTCTCTCTTCTCTCTCCAGTACGTGGGCGAGAGCGAGCGTGCGGTGCGCGCCTGCTTCCAGCGTGCTCGCAACTCCTCGCCGTGCGTCATCTTCTTCGACGAGTTCGACTCGCTGTGCCCCAAGCGCTCGGATGGCGGCGATGGCAACAACTCGGGCACGCGCATTGTCAATCAGCTGCTCACCGAAATGGACGGCGTGGAGGAGCGCAAGGGTGTCTATATACTGGCCGCCACCAACAGGCCGGACATCATTGATCCAGCCATATTGCGTCCGGGTCGCCTGGACACCATACTCTATGTGGGACTGCCCGAGCAGCAGGAGCGTGCGGACATACTGCGCGCCACCACAAAGGTGCGTCGAGCTGCAGCCAAAATTATTATTATTATTGATATTATTATTATTATTGATATTATTATTATTATTGATATTATTATTATTATTGATATTATTATTATTGATATTATTATTATTATTGATATTATTATTATTATTGATATTATTATTATTATTAATATTATTATTATTGATAATATTATTATTATTGATATTATTATTATTATTGATATTATTATTATTATTAATATTATTATTATTATTAATATTATTATTATTGTTATTAAATTAATATTATTTTTATTACTATTATTATTATTATTATTTTTATTTTTATTACTATTATTATTATTATTATTTTTATTTTTATTACTATTATTATTATATTGATTGCTTTCACAGAATGGCAAGCGTCCCGTGCTCGCAGCTGATGTGAGCCTGGATGAGCTGGCCGCCAAGACCGATGGCTACACTGGCGCCGATCTGGCCGGACTGGTCAAGCAGGCCTCGATGTACTCGCTGCGCCAGTCGCTCAACAGTGGCGATACCAAAGTCGACGATCTGTGCGTCAACAAGCAGCACTTCGAGGAGGCACTGAAGCAGCTGCGTCCCTCGGTTAGCGAGCAGGTGAGTGCGCCAGGGATCACTTATATATTATATTATATTATAGCATCACAATATACTAATATTTCTGCCCAACTGCTTGCAGGATCGCAAGGTGTACGAGAAGCTGCGCCAGAAGTACGCTGCGCCGCGCCTGCCCCTGCTGGAGACCAAGTGAAAATCTCTGCTGTTGTATTAGTATTTAGAGCACACACACACAATACACACACACACTCGGGCGACAGTTCCTTGAGCTGCGCATATTCCTCAATTGAATTGTACAAAACCAAGTTATATATCTCAACAGAGCAGAGCGATCCACACACACACACACACACCCACACCAAACCGAAGCGGAAATAAAGAGACGCCCCCAAGCGATGATTGAGAACTTTGGGACCAAGCCCAAGCGCAGTTCGAGAAACATTTAATACCAGTTTGGGAGCACAGACAGGGACATGCACACGCTCACACACATACACACATACACACACACACACACACACACACACACACACACACACACACACACACACACACAGAGGCACACAGATACGATGAGCGGTAGGCGCAACAAACTCTAGAAGGGACCATCGCCCTGACCGCCCAGCGACAGTGTCGCGGGTGCAAAGCGGCGTCTCTGCAGCTCCAGAATATCGTCGTGCTGTGTGAGCAGCGTGCGCTTGGGTCGCTTCTTCAGGCGTCGCTTGAGCGGCACACGTTTCGATTCGGCTAGGGCGAGAGCAACTACATCGCCAGCTCCAGGACTATCGCCTGCGCCTGCGGCAGCGATGGCAGCTGGCGCCTTGGGTGCAGCGGGCTCATCCTCGCGTTTGATGTGACCACGCAGATCGAAGGCGCTCTTGCACATCTCGCGTATGCCGAACCAGCTCTCGTGTCCGATCTGGCTGATCATCTCGACGGGCGGCTGGAAGCCCAGTTCGCGCGACGGCAGCTCCATGACCAGCGCCATGGGCGTGCGCAGCACACCGTACACGTAATCCACAACGGAGCCCGATATCGTGTGCTTGGTCAGGCAGCTAATGGACCCGGTGCGATATTCGCGTCCATTGTAGGTCTTGATGGCGGTGCGGCCGGCCGTGGCCAGCGTGTGCAGTTCGCGCCAGTGGTGCGGCGGCTCGCGGCAGTAGCCCCAGGGGTACATGATGCTCTGGCCGTAGGAGTGCAGCGAGAGGAAGAACAGCAGATTGGGCGCAACGCTGTCCAATATGGTGCGCATGGCGCGCGTCTCGGGCTCCGAGAAGGGCTTCTCGCCCTTGTACGTGTTGCGGTTCGTCTTGGTGGGGCCGCTCTCCCAGTGGATGTCGTAGTTGCGATTGCAGTCGGTGCCCACGATCTTGGAAGCCTTGTGCGGACGCCGATTCTTGCGCCAATTGCGATTCTGCGGGGAGGAGAGTAAGAAGAGTAGTCAGTCGTGCAGGTACTTTGCAAGTAATTACGAAGTTATCGATAACTGATAACGATATTGCTGTAATCTGCCTAATTAAGGCTTTCTAATTGAAGTTGTGCATAGTTATGGGTATGTATCGATAGCGTTTCATGTGTAGTCTCTGAGGCGATATCGATTATCGATAGCTTTTATCGATTATCATGAGGTATCGATTATCGATTGTTACGCTGTCTTTAATTCAAGCCATCTACACTTTTCTCGGGCTACACCAAGAGTGTGCACCTTTATTCAACTTATCGATAGTGGTGCTATCATGCTAAATCACTGTATAACGTCACCTTTACTTTTGCTAATAATTATCGATAACTTGTATTAATTGTCAAGGTATCAATAACTGGCATCGATTGTTAGGCTTTTCCCAAAACAAGCTGCGCAGATTCACTGTTCCCAGAATTAAGTTGTGGTATTACTGTCAAAGTAATCGATATTTATTATCGATTGTGGTATTAAAGTTTTGCCTAAAAGTTTTGCTCATGTTATCGATAGTTGTACTACGTCTAAATCAAGCTTTGCAAACTTCAGCATTGACTTCTCCAAATGTTATCGATATTTCTTATCGATAGTCAATCTCTGCCTAAATACTACTTAAAATTGTCGTTCTTGTGCTACTTCCGACTTAAGTTGTTCTTAAATTATCGATAGTGCAGACTCACCTTGGTTCTCGAGTACTCGTAGCCATCGGGATTGACGAGGGGCACAATGATGAAGCGCAGATTCCGCAGCAACTCGATGTTGCGGGTGTAGCGCTCCGTGAGTTGATAGATGCAGTTGAGACTCGTGCTCACTGTGATCCACTCACGGGCGTGCGTGCCCGCCTCGATGAAGATAATGTTGCGATGCTTATCGCCCGGCAGCACCATGGGCCCCTTGGCGCCGCTGGTCTTGAACTGCTCGGCCTGCTTGGTAGCCTGGATGCGCATGAGGGAGGACAGCTCGGCGTTGTCCTCGTTCATCCAGTTGATCTCGAGGGCGCGCACTTCGCGCCTCTCGTGCGTGATGCCCAGCGTGTAGAGCTTGACGAAGTGCGAGTAGCGGTTGCTGATGAACTCCAAATACTGATTGATCTGCCCGTACTCCATGTACGAGTGCAGCACGTCGGGGCGTGGCAGCACTAGGCGACGGCCCACCACCTTGGGCTCAATGATGGTGACCACGTTTTGTGCGCTGCGAGCTTTCGGCTTCTTCACGCGTTTCATTTTGTTGGTGTTGTTAGGTTTGTTGTTGTTGTTGTTGGATTGCATAACGATAGATTTAGCAGTCAGTTGGGGGATCGGAAGCAGTGCAAAAAAAAAGAAAACAACACTTAAAATTTGAAATTATTTTGAAGACTCGAAGGAACGAACAATTAACAAATGAACAAACGAACGATTTATGTGCGAGTGTGACAAATCAAAGCCAATCCGGGCGAGCTGAGTCGCAGCCTGCTAGGAGTATCTGCCTCTCTCTCTCTCTCTCTCTCTCCCACTCTGTTGCTCACCTGGGCCGGCTCCAGCTGGAGCAGCTGCTCGACGATGGCGAGACGTGCGAGCCCTTTGGACCGTGCTGCCATTGTGCCAGCTCGACTTTTTATCAACCAACCGAAGTGAGCGAGTCCCAGTGTCTGCTCCTGTCCGTGTCTGTGTCTGTGGAGCAGTCGAAAGTGGCACACACAGGCCCCTGGCGTGGGCGTCGGGAACAGAGTTCTCGCAGTTGGTAAATTGGGACAGCGACAACATTTAATAAGTTGCGCACGGAATTGGATTCACTTCGGCCTGCAACTGGCTGCCACAGAACGTAAATATGCTAAATGTCAGACGGGATGGGCGACGGGACGGGCTTCATCCATAGGCGAATCCCTGGCCAAAAGCGCAGGCACGTGCTGGGCAAATAAACTGGGGAAGCGTAGGACAAGGCTGAAGCATTGGCGTGCCGTCCGGGCAACGGCACATGGAACATGGCTTTAATCGAGCCGAGACTTACACTGTGCTACAGCAGAGCGCTAGGTGAGTTTTCATTCTATCATATTATTTTGCATATATTGAAATTTTATTTTTTAAATATTTTATTTGGCGGTAAATATGCTATAACTTAAGCCATAAGTTTGCTGAGCAGTGTAGTTGGGCAGAAATTCACAAGCGATCGAGAAAATATATATATATGAGAATATCTCATATTTTTTTTTATATATTTTTTAATTCCATCTATAAAATATCTGTCGTTATTTCCCATAAAGTTCCATCCTTGCTGCACAGTGTACTTCACTCTGCCCGACAAACGTCATGTCAACGCAGAAGTCAAAAGTCAGAGCAGACATGTGTTCCTACACAAGTCGGCAAATACATGCATATATATATGCATATATCTATGCAGATATAGCTACACCCACACACGTACGTACATGCAATCGTAGGGGCCTGCGGGATGCTCGTATTGCCCGCAACGCAACCAGTTGATTTATACAGAGAAAGGTTCGTGTTGATTTTCATTTAACGGTCTTTTAGTCAACTTCCTGACACAGTGACTGCTATATATTTACGTCTGGCTATAACTACATAATACGTCAAGGTACCCTACAGCAGCTAGATGCTGGGTATGCCCATTTCGTAGAGCATCAACCGACTGAATAGTGAATACTGAATGAATAGCCTATAGCATGATATAAAAATACTATTCCACATAATACCCTAAATTATGGAATGATATATTAGCTAAGAATTAAGAATTAAGATTAGTTAGTCAAGAGCTCAAAAACATTAATTTAGAAATATAATATAATATAATCTAAAATTATAATACGATATAAAACCCGCTATAAACCAATGGAATCATATATTACTATATCCTAACGATAGTTCCAAAATATAAGATCTTATATGCCAAATTTCAACTACTGCAGAGCAGCTGCAAGTCGGGAATTCGTCCGTCCGGGAATAGTTCTGAAATGTTCGTTTCTTTTTTCATAGTACTACGTGGCAGGGACACGCAAAGGCCCAGACAGTTTGCCCTGCCCGTCTGCCAGTTCAGCTCCCCGTCGGGAAGGGCGTTTCTGAAGTATGCACATTATGTCATTAGCATGTTGGCGAAAATAAAGGGCTAAAACTTTGTTTTTGGAACGACAAATGGGAAAAAAACGTTGGGGAAATTTTCCCCAGTTGTCATTTGTCTCTTTGAGCCGCGAGCGAGTGCGGGGTTGCGAGGAGGCTTGTCCGGGCTTTGGGATTTGTTTGGCAGTGCATAAAACTGGTTACAAATTAACGAAATTCCAGCAATTATGTGCAACAAAAAAAAAAATAAACAAGGATTGTGCGACCTATCCCAACAGATGACGTTGAGGATATGGGCAAACTATTTGTCGTTCGTTATGCAATTCCAAATAGTCGGAATAAATTTATGCTGATTGCTGGCAGATAAGGCAGGCCGTAAGGTCTTACCCAGTGGCACAGAGCGGGCGTCTCTAAGGAAACTTCTTGTGGAATTGTTATGTAGGGTAATCCCTGATTTGCGCACATTATCGACAAGTACTATGTGTGCTAATTGTATGGCTATACTCTTGCAAATATCGTGCGATAAATATGTAAAATTACATTAAAGCTAAACAAATATTAGTCTACAACTTTTTACTACATAAATAAACAACGATAGAAAAGTATTGGCAAGATACGCCGGGATTAATGTTCCTTTTCTTTAATCAAATATATAATCACCCCCGCCTACAAGTTGTCCTTCCAATGCATCTTGTGTAGTTTTTTTAGTTTGATCTGTAGTTGGATTGGTGGGGTCTGTAGTTGGATAAAGGCCATTTGTAGTTTCTATAGTGTGATTTGTAGTTGGATAATTTTGATTTGTAGTTGGTTTATTGCCATCTAGAGTTGGATTTGTGTGACCAGTAGTTGTATAAGTGTGATCCGAAGTTTGTATAGTGCGATCTATGGTTGGATTATTGCCATCTGTAGTTAGTATAGTTTGAGGTGTATTTGGATTTTGATCTTTAGTTGGATTACTGCGATCTATAGTTGGATTAGTGGGATCAGTAGTTGTATAAATGTTATCTGTAGTTGGGTTAGTGCGGTCTATCGTTGGATTAGTGGGATCTGTTGTTGGATGATTGCGATCTGTAGTTGGATAAGTGCGATCTATAGTTGGATTAATGCCATCTGTAGTTGATATTGTGCGATCTGTAGTAGTTGGATGATTGCGATCTGTAGTTGGATAAGTTCGATCTGTTGTTGGATTAATGCCACCTGTAGTTGGAATAGTGCGATCTGTACTTGGATGGTTGCGATCTGTAGTTGGAATAGTGCGATCTGTAGTTGGATAATTGCGATCTGTACTTGGATGGTTGCGATCTGTAGTTGGAATAGTGCGATTTGTAGTTGGAATAGTGCGATCTGTACTTGGATGGTTGCGATCTGTAGTTGGAATAGTGCGATCTGTAGTTGGATAATTGCGATCTGTAGTTGGATGATTGCGATCTGTAGTTGGATAAATGCCAGCTGTAGTTAGTATTGTACGATCTGTGGTTGGATTAGTGCGGTCTGTATGTTGCTTAGTGGTTTCTCTACGTTCTTCAGATGAACCTAATTCTCTTGCCGAAATTTGATCACATTGATCCTCAAGATCCTCAATTTTCTCGAGGACATCATCAATTTTATCGAAATTCTTGCATTTCTTCGAGCATTCAGTTACTTTTAATCCAGATGATTTAAGCTTCTTCTCAATTTCCTTGATTCTAACTTTACATTCCAAACTGATTTCTTTGCTGGGCATTGTCTCAGTTATATTGCCGTTTTTAAGTTCATTTAGACGTGCTTCTATTGCATTGAATAGATTATCCGTCTGATTTTTCATATCACCACAGGCTTTTTGTTGACTACCGAGTTCTTTACTTAATTCTTTTGACTTTTCTCCTAATTCTGTCAACGTTTCTCCGCGAGTTCCTGTCACTTCATTCAATTTCTTGTCATTGTCAGCGAGTTGTTTTTCTGATAACAAAATCTTTCCTTTCAATTCGTCGAGTTGAGATTTATCATGAGCACACGTTTTGTTTCTTCTGTTCAACGAGTCTTTTATGATTGCTTTGCAGCATTTTTGGACTGTGTCGATCATTCCCTGTAGTTTGGCTTCATCTTTTCCAAAACAAATTTTACTGTCTGCATTTTTGTTATTCTCCTCCAACTGCTTTAATTTCTCATTGATTTGCGATGTATTCTGTGCAATCTTTTCACATTGAGCAAGTTTATCCTTCATATTAATTATCTTATTGACATTTCCCTGAAGTTCTTCCCGTTTTCGATCCAGCTTTGCCAGCCAGTCGTGTATTTTTTTACTATCGTCACTTAGTTGTTTCGATAGTTCATTAAGCTTCTCCTCCCATTTCGGATTTTTGCTGCCAGCTCCTCCTTGCTTATCAAGCTTATCGATGCGCTTGGATAAATCTTCGAGCTTTTTTTCAATCCCCTTTGACTTTTCTAGCAATTCACTTTGACTATCCTTGGAGCCTGTGCCGGCCTTCAGTTTCTGCTGCACATCCTGTTCGAGTTTCTTTAGATTTTCGGCTAATTGATTGCAGCAGCTTGTTTGCTCCTTTCCGACCAGTTCTTTAATTCGATTCAGGATCTTGCTCAGGTCCTTGCCAACATTATCGCTAGGCAGTAATCGATCTTGCTTGCCAGCGCTGAGACTGTTCAGTGCTTCGAAGAGCTTGTCCATTGCGATTTTCTCATCTGCACAATTAGCTGCCTTGCCCCGTCCATGGAGAGCATCCAGAATTGCGCTCAATTGCTGATTGTAGTGTGCCATATTCGCATTTCGCTCCGACTGCCCGTTAACCCAGCGCTGCACTTCGCCCTGCTCTCTGCAACCAACCTCTACAACAGCGGGAACTCGTTGACTTGGCTTCAGCTTCGGCTTCAACTCATAATTTTTGTTGTAGTGTCGGACTGTTCCCACTAGGCTGAGCGTCGATAAGAGCAGTAACAATAGCTGCAGTGACGTCATCGATAACTGTGGCATAACGACACATTGTCTTGTATGTAGTTCTCATAGGGCTTACGATTCGCTCTCACTCACCTTTCCAATGCTGCTTGCGGTTCCACGTGTGCTCCCACTGAATGGTCCACTGCAACTGAGCAGTCTCGCAGACTACTTACCTAGTCTGTGGCCATTCCGTACCAAAATCGATTTGCACGCTGCAACTAAAAGTTAACGATAGTTGCAACGGGCATATATAGCGAAAGATCGGTACAGCAATCAGCTGTTTCAAGAGCTAGACATATTAAATTTACCATGCAGATTTCTTTATAGCAACCGAAAATCAAATTCTTTTTACTTCTAAAATGCCATGTCCACTGCCTATGCAAATCGATATTTTCAATTTTTAAGTGCAATAACAAAGAAAGTATAGCAGGTAAATCATTGTTCTTTACCAGTCAAGCAGCTTACTATAATGGCGATATTCACTGCAAATTTAAGCTCGATTGAGCAATAAAAACAGAAGTAATAAGCTGTGTAATGTGTTTCTTAAATATAATTTCAGTTAAATTTTCATTTTTTATGACAGACGAGTGTAAATGGTATCTTCCGGTCGAGTCGTATTTCTTTTTCCCTTCAGTCTTTGCATTTTGCCTCATTTTCACGCTACTTCTTCTACTCAACCGATCTTTAGGGAGTGCTCTCCATTTCCACTCTTTTATTCTCTTCCACTCACATACCTTCTACTCTTCTGCCCAAGCTCTTTTATTCCCACTCTATGCAACCCATTCATCAAAAGCCTCTCTCTCTTAAGCTCTGGCACTTAGCATCTCTATCGAGCTTCCTCTTCCAGCCATCCCTCTCGATTAAATATAAGCTTGCCAACTAAGTACGAGTGCTTGAAGATATTTTTATGGCTAAGGTCGCACGGAGCGCAGCTCTGCGCTCTGATCTCTAGCCGTGCAGGGCTCTTTCATATGCTAATTGCTGTGCCGACCAAGACGCGCTCAAAGAGACACATAGACAAACAAATATATGCGGTATAAATATTACTTCAAAATATGCCTTAAGCGATCTGCGATATAGATCCATATGTAAGCTCATGTGATTAATAGTTGGCGTGTGTCTGTGTCTATAATGAGGAAAGGTTGAATGCCCTGATCTGGCGAGTAAGAAGCCATTAAGCTGATTAAAATGATTTAGAACCCAGATCGAGTTTTAGCATTAGGGCACGTAGTTAGAGCTAGCAAATGACGGAACGATCAGAAGAACAGAAGACACTTGAATTTAAAATGCAAATTTAGTTCGAATGTGTTTTTTAGGGGAACCGGAAATATAAAGTTAGCAGCATTTTGTCTTTTTCTTCTCGATTTCTATAGCGAGTGTTGCGTCGCGAAGACACCAACTTTGCTACGAAGTTATACATCTTGATATTTGTCGATCGTGGCGCAGATAAATGAAAATATCGCCGGTCAAGCGGAAGTGCCCGCGGCGACAGTCAAGTGTCATAATTACACACAAAAGTCGAAGCTCAAGTTAAATATACTGCTATATATAATTATGAACAATGGCCCGAACGATCGTCAGCCTCTCGCCACGAATGTTTTGATCGGTTGATTCGATTTGCCGAGTGGCTACTGTTAGCCATGTTAGCCGTAAGGCCCGTTTACAGGCCACTCGACGATCTAATGAACTCGATCATGGCTCTTCCAATTGTTCCTCTTCTTCTAACTGTAATGAACTTCGAGTGTGATGAAGTGCTGCGTTGAGGCAGCAGAAGAAGGCGTCTTTCGCTTCCGGCTAGCTCGACCTTGTCGCAACAGATTTTGGATAGTTCAGTGCCCCAAGCGCATCTTATTCGCACACTCGCTTCAGCTGAAGTTGTGGGGGGCGTTTTCGTACTTTCAAATCTATTTCAGTAGAACAGGAATCTGAAATTTGCCCACAGCATCTCATGTCTCTCTCCACGTCAGACCCTGACATTGGTTAGACAAAGCACATACACGCTCACACACACCACACACACACACACTTCAAGTTCCTCTATAAAAACCAGTAAATAAACAAGTAACGGCTTCAGAATCGGTTTAAAGTCCGCGACACGCGGATGCAAAGCCGAAAGTAGACCCAAAAGAACCGCAGACAATTGACTGGAGATAACGCAAAGTGATCAAATTATCGAAACAAGTTTTCAAAAACTTCGAAAAATAAAATGAAAAACTGAAACTCATTTAAAAGTCTTCTAAGCCGATGGCATAAATTATGCAAAAAGCAAATTAATTGCTAAGAACAAATTCGAAAAGCTGCGAACAAATTATATATCCAATATATAGCAACGACGCGTGCCGCTCGAGCAATAACAACAACTACAACAACAAGTAACGCGCTTTCCGCATTTATCTCGTGACGCGTTTACATTCGCCCCAAAATCTCCGACTTCGGCTTGGATGGGACTGGACCGCGGACCGCACCTGACCTTGACACTCACTTTTTTTTTATTTTGGAAAAAAAGAGCTTTGAAACCATTTCGGTAGTTGTTGCTGTTGTTGTTGTTGGTTATTTGTGGTTTTCGGGCTTTTGGCTTGGGCAACGTCTTCTTTCTCGGCCGCGCTTCGCAGAGCTCGACAGTCTTCGGTCGGAACGGAGATGAAGCGCACGAGTCGTCGGTCTGTCTTCGTCTTCTCAGCTGAGCGGGAGATTGCATAAGTTTCTCGGTTTTCAAGTGTAACTCAGTGCAAGTCGGTTGGACAAGAGAGTGTAAAATAAATATATATAAATACTATATACCATTGAGAGCGCATCAGAAGTGAATCGAGCTGCATATTTTAATACATAATTCGAAAATAAAAAGCATCGAAGACACGAGCAGCTGTTGCAATGTTTTTCAAGATCGTGTGCAGTTTTTTGCTGCTTTGCCTGGCGTGCGGCAGTGCCAGCAGCAGCAACAACAACAACTTGGCCGGCTATGAGGGGTAATTATCTATCTGCAAACTACATATGTATGAATACTATATGCAATATAATATTACGATTTAGCATTTCGCGCCAGCACATCCATCAGGCGGGATTCGCTTTGCATCGTTTGGTTTCTTTCTTTCTGCGGCTTAATGATAGTCAGCTTATAGAGCTAAGGGAACAGGTTTTTAAAATGCTCAGCTAATTTATGTCTCGAAGTCCCCGAAAATAAGCTTCAACTGCCACGCCCTCCCTTATTGGGCAGCAGCTACTCGCAACTAGTTAAAATTGTATGTTCGCCAGCTCCAGGCATTTGATAACGCCCATGGTGACACTCGAGTACATCAGAAATATATCGAACGGGCAAATCGAGTCAATCTGGCACTTGAATGTCAGATACGGTATGGCCAGCAGGGAGATGATTTGAGCGCCAATATACATTTTCTGGCTCCACAAATAGATTACTTCGTTGGGCTCTGCATTCATGCTTGAGCTTGATTGATTTTGAAAAGCGATTGCGTGAGTATGGGAAATATAAGAGAGAGACTTGTTTTTTTTTTTTATTTTTAGAACTTTGAATTTCAAGTTTGGCTACGATATGAATGTTCAACTGGAATAATTTATAACTATTTGAAAGTTGTTTAGGCAGACGACTAGATTTAGAAATGGAGATGGTAATCGATATGCATATGATTTGATTTAATTTATAGAGTGTATATCAATTTCTAAGAATACTTTTTTTCGAAGATGCTCTTCGACTGTATTTGTGTGTTGACTGTGTGAACTTTTCTTTTAGTATGTATAGAATTTGGAAATAAAGTCGGCCTAGGATATTTGATCATAACGTAAATGTGCGTTGGTATCTCAGAGATACTCTCGATTCGACACTATGTTATAGGGCTTGGAAAACCCCTGCCCATTTAATGATACGAAAATAATAATTTCAGCTAGTAAAAGTGGTTGCAAAGTTGCCAGACATGTGTACGAGCACAACTGATAAATATTTGCTATTACTCTGCTGTGTGCGATAAAGCATTCACAATCCCAGTACGTAGTCAAAGTGTGCAAACAAAACGTGAGTAGGAATAAAGACGAATCAATGCCAGCGAAACTGTCAAGCGTATGGGCGATGTCTCATTAGAATGACAATTTCAACGCTGATGCTACAAGTTCTCAGCGCGCTCAGTTTGCGCAAGAGTCTGTCAGGGACAACGCGGCGTATGCGCAATGCAACGAGCTGCGGTCAGAATGGAAATTAAGACTATAATTTGGTATTTAATTAGCACACAAACTGCCTGCTTCCTTCCTTCCGTTTTGTATTGTGATTGTGATTGGTTCGACTGAGAGGCAGGCGGCGGGGGGGCGTGGCGCCGTTTCGACACAATCGACAAACAGATGCTTTATATGCACAGATCGAGAGATATGGGAAGGCCACATACTTCTCGGCCAACAATAGCGCCTCATTTGTTTATCATTTTTGAGGAGAATTCCAGATAGTCAAATAATAAAATCGAATCTCTAATCGCATGTAAACAGTTTCTTTATGTAAAAATGAAAAATGAGCTGCTTGCTGTTAGCTGCAACAACAGCAACATGCTACTTGCTGTCGGTTTTTTTTAATTATTGCTTTTTGTTGTTTGGTTGTTGCTTTATGCCGCTCTTTGGCCGGCAAGCTGGCGGGTGTTTAATTTAATTATTTATCATTGTTCGCCGCACGTGATTAGCCGCAGCCTCGTCATTGTCTTGTGTCTTCTGTTTTGCTAGCCACTTCCTCTGCCTCCGCCTCAGCCTTCGTCTTTGCCACTCCACCGAGCTTCTCCACCGACGCCGCCTGCACATGATGAATATGCATAGATTTTCTATATATATATATAGATATATAGAGATGTATGCATACGATATGTGTATCGCGTCTATTTGTAGCCAGCAGCTTGTTGCTTCATCTTTGCAGCTCTCGCTGTGGAATTTCGTGAGATGATAAATTGGCCACAAAACTCAGGCGAGGTGGCAAAACGCCAATTGGCCAATTGGTCAGGCGACGACATCGAGAACCGGCGCGTTCTGCATAAATTTGTGAATCAACAACTCATTCCTGGGCGCCACAAATTAATTTCGTTGTCCAATTAGCCATAGACATGGCATTACACAGCACTGGGGGGTTTTTCCGCATTTTTAATTGGATATATTCATTAGATTTCCAATCGCGCCTGGTAACAATCGAAAACAGTGGGGCGTCTCTGGGATGGGCAGCATTCGAGCTGAAAAGGGGTAGCACTCCCAAAGAAAATCATATAAATGGATATCTCTCGAGTCAATTTAACTATTAGCTAAGCATATAATGTGATTATCCATATCGTCATTAAGACGATATTTTCGAAATAATGGGCGTCATTTGCGCTTGTTCCACTGTCATTTCTACAAATTACAACTCAAGATCAAGTGATTATTTGATATTTGTTGATTTAGTGCGCATTCAATGAAGATTTATGGAGTTAGTGGAACTTTTTGTTGCTTCACATAACCTTATTCCACTTAAAACTATTTCGTTTAAGTTTTAAATGACAACAGATTTTTATTTATGGAAACTTCTTTGATGACATATGAACTTGATTTTGATAGACAATCGATAAAGCTAACGAGTAAAACTAGTAGCGACTGTAATATACTCTATTATTTCAGCTACTCATATGACAGAGTTAAATCTGTTTAGTTTTATGTAATAAAGCATAGATATAGACAGTTTCAAATATAGTCTATCTACCTTTGGCATACAACAACGCACATACCAAATTTCATAACGATAGCGCCAAGCGTAGCAGAGATCGACGCATTTATTTATAGAAGATGATTTGAAATAAACAATTTAAAGTATACTCCATTTGTATGTTGTATATAGTATATAGCATACTAAATTTAATAGCTCTAGCTCTTATAGCAGCAGAGATCCACGCATTTATGTACACCTACATATTGCTTTATAGGAGATGATTTGATATAGACAATTTGATATATACTCCATTTGTATTTTGTTTATAGCTACTCACATACCAAATTTAATAACTCTAGCTCTTACAGCAGCAGAGATTCACGCATTTATGTATTGCTTTATAGGAGATGATTTGATATAGACAATTTAAAATATACTCCATTTGTATTTTGTTTATAGCAACTCACATACCAAATTTAATAACTCTAGCTCTTATAGCAGCAGAGATTCACGCATTTCTGTATTTAATGTATTTATCTTATACCACTCTCTTTCTTGCAGCTACACCAAGTACACGGTGCAGCATGGCGATGAGAACGTCTTCCGCTATATGGTGGATCTGCAGACGAACGATGAGAACGTAGACTTCTGGCTACTCACACGCAACATGTCCGTGCTGACGGTGGGTCCCGCCCGTAAGCCGCAGTTCGAGTCGCGCCTCTCGCAGTTGGGCGTCGACTACAAGACGCAACCGCTGATGGAGCTGATGGCAGCGCTCGAGGCTAATAGCACATATGCGGAAGATAATGATGAATTAGATGCGGAGGAGTGCCAGCCCGGTGACTGCGATGAGGAGCGTCCACACAGTCGCAAGCGGCGCCAGGCGCGCGGCTTCTTCTCGCATTATCCGCGCTACCACGAGATCTTGAACTTCATGAGCGGCCTGGCAGCGCGTTATCCACAGTTCTGTCGCTACGAGTCACTGGGCCGTTCCAACGAGGGTCGCCACGTCGCCGGATTGTCCATCTCGCTGAACACGCGTGTGCGTCCGCGCAGAGTTGCGTACATACAGGCCGGCGCGCATGGACGTGAGTGGATCACGACGCAGACGGTGCTGTACTTGGCCTACGAGCTGCTGAGCAATCTGCGCGCCTTCCAGCGGGTGCTCAACGATGTGGAGATCTTTCTGGTGCCGCTCGTGAATCCCGATGGCTACGAGTACACGCATACTACGGTGAGTTGTGGCAGCTATAAGTTATGGTTATAGGGTATTTATTCTCGTTTCGTTTGCAGGATCGTTTCTGGCGTAAGAACCGTCATCATTATGGCGGCCAACGCTGCAGCGGCGTCGACATCAACCGCAACTTTGGCAATCACTGGAACTATCAGGGCGCCAGTCAGAACGTAAGCCACACCTGTTGCCCGATTTGGCTTTGACCTTCGCGCTGCTATGTATATGCCATATATAACCCGATTATAATCCACCCACAGCTCTGCTCCGAGGTCTATTCGGGCACGGCGCCCAACTCGGAACCGGAAACATCGGCCGTGGTGCGCTATCTGGAATTCAATCGTCATCGTGTGAAACTCAGCCTGGATGTGCACTCATTCGGCAAATTTATTTTTTATCCCTACGGCTATGCGAGGTATGTATGTTTGTATGGTTGACGTGCTGCTCGGCTCGGCCTGGGCCCGAAAAGAAATTCAATTTACTTTTCAATTAATTGCTAAAAGCAATTAAAAGCGAATATCCGTTTTAAATTCTCAACCTTCCTTCGCGCTTCTGCAGGAATACTGTACCCCCCACTGTGGGAACCCTGCGCTCGGTGGCCCTGAGGGCTGCCAACCAAATCGGCAAATACCGCGGCACGCGCTACACCATCGGCACCTCCGCCTCGATACTGTACGAGGCCTCGGGCAGCCTGGACGACTTTGCCTACGGCAGCCTGGGTATACCCCTGTCCTACACCATCGAGCTGCCCGGCGATGAGTTCCATGTGGCCTCGTCGGACATCATACACGTGTGCAAGGAGACGTTCGCCGGCTACGTCGAGTTCATTCGGCACGTGAGTCTGTATTAGTGGAGCGGCGATGACTCGCGGGCGAGGCACTCCAGTGCGCAGGCGTCATTAGAGTTTAGGCAACTGAATTTATAATTTGTAATTGTTAATTAAACTAATTAGCGTCGTCGTTGTTAGGCATTAAAGCGAGATTATGAGTGGAAGATGAAAGACGCCATGTGGTTTCATTTAACGAACTCAACGTTATGGATGAGATCAGGCAAGGAAGTCAGTGCTTAAAGCAATACTTAAATTTAAACTAAGTATATAAATAGTTGTTTATGTTAAAAATATATATGCACACATTTCTGATAGTTTTCTGTACTATTATTTACCATTATCCTATAATCTGAATATGCTCTAATCTTAACAATATTTTCTTATCTCCATATCAACCACAATTTTAACATTTTTGTTATGAAATTTGGCTCATAGCTGTATCTGACTGTACGTATAAATACTGCAAAGTTTCAGAAAAATGGTTGAATATATTGTGCGAAAAATATTAAATCAATATGAGCTCAATATTATAATTTTTAGTACACATACAACTATTTATCTTTAGAATATTTCGCGAAACTTTCCAGTTAGGTTACATTATATATTCAATATGTCTTAAATATCCTCAGTCTAGTGCTTAGGCAAAAATAACTAGTTCATTTAAAGTCCACAGTCCCTGGCTGAAATCGCGTGTACTTTTTCTGTCTGCTGCTATAAACGGAAGCCTATAAATGATATTACTATTATTGGGTATCGCAACCGTCTGGAAGTCGGCAGCAGTTCCAATTAAGTGATAAGTGCGTCGATATGGCGCATGTATCGAGAAGTTAAGTCCAGTTCAGCCGGAACTTTGCTAGAGATGACAACGTTAAGACTCGGGCAAGTGCTACTACCACTTTTACTGTTGCTGTTGCTGCAGTTCGGCAGCCTTTTGGCCTGGCAGGATTACAAGGATTACAAGCTATTCGAACTGCAGGCGGCAGATGCAACGCAGCAGCAGCAGCAGCTGCTCAGGCAATTGGCGAGGCAGAGGCCCCACTGGGACTTGCTTGCACCACGCCGCAATCTCAATGAGACGGCATATCGGGTGCTGGTAGGGCCCGCTCAAGTTGACAGCCTGCTGGGAGTACTGCGCAAACATGGCATAGAATATCAACTGCTCGTGGATGACCTTTCACCGCTGGTGCGGGCACAGCGTGCCGAGTATGAGCGCAGCAAGGCGCGTGCCCTTCAGTTGCCCCAGCTCGATGTGATGGGCGCCTTCTATACGCACGCCGAGATCACTGAGTACTTGGACAGTCTGCCAGAACGTTATCCACAGCGGGCGTTCGTCAAACAGTTCGGTTGGAGTTACGAGAGAAGAGCACTCAAACTGTTAACGATTACCAATGGAGATGGTCGTTCCGATAAGCCTGTGATCTTCATCGATGCCGCCATGCATGCGCGCGAGTGGATCGCTCCCTCGCTGGCGCTCTACATTATTCAGCAGCTGCTGGAGAAGTATGAGGAGAACGCGGCTCTGTTGCAGGACTATGACTGGGTGATACTGCCCGTCGTCAATGCCGATGGCTATGAGTACACGCACACAGACTCGCGATACTGGCGCAAGACGCGCAAGCCCACCAGCGATCCGGAGAGCGTGGGCACCGATCTGAATCGCAACTTCGGCCACGAATGGGGACACGACGATGGCTCCTCGTCGGACCCCGCCGAGGACATCTATCGGGGAGAGCATCCCTTCGATCAGCCCGAGTCGCAGGTGGTGCGTGATGTACTGCTGCACTACAGTGGGCGCCTGACTTTCTATCTCTCGCTGCATTCGTATGGAAACTATCTGCTACTGCCTTGGGGCTATGCCGGGTGAGTTGCAGAAAAAATACCCAATAAATTATCGATTTTGTTTTTGTATCTTATCTTATCTAAAGTTTGATACAATTTTTATGAATGAACATATATGTGAATGGTATCTATAGCTGCTTCTCTGCCTAAAATTGGATAGTATTATTTGCAGCTCTAAATCGTAATATTCATTATCTGGTTTGGTATTTCTTATCTTTTGGACTAACCCAAGTGATTATAAGCATATGATTATCTCTATTTAATACATTGCCAAAGAGTTTTTTATTTATTTATATTTGCTATTTGTTGCTGCGATTAACGAAACAGGTTGAATCAAACCTCGATAATGATATTCAAACGATGTGGTTATAGTTTTGTTGACGTGAGAAATATTGCTAATTTGATTATTGAAAGAGAGGAACGATAAGGTTACAATATATCCAATGGCATGGACTGTACTGGCAAAAAATTAGCTTCATTTACCCTTTCTTCTTGCAGTACCTTTCCCGAGAACTACTACGATATGATGGAGGTGGCGGATGTGGGTGCCATGGCGATTGTGCACGCCACAAATGGCATCTATAGCTATGGCAGCGGCTATCATCTTATGTATCCTACTTCGGGAGACTCCACAGACTATGCTGTGGGCGTGGCCAATGTGACGGTGGCCATAACCATGGAATTGCCTGCTGGCGGCTTTCTGGGCTTCGATCCATGGGTTTCCCACATTGAGGGAATCGTGACGGAAAGTTGGGTGGGAGTGCGTGCTATGGCCGAGGAGGTGATAAGACGTTACCCAGCCGAATCGTAAATAAAGAGGGATTATTGTCCAAGAACTGTGATTTTGTCTACTCACTGATTTATGGATCTAACTAGTGTTAGGATAAGATAAGCAGCGAACTATCATATTTAAAAGGGGACGCGTAAGGGCCCGCGTGTGCACAGTCTGGAAAGATGTCGGGCTTGGGATTGTTCACTTTGCTGCTGGGCTGCGCTCTGGCAGTAGCTGCTGATCGAGGCCTTGAGGGGTAAGTGGAGTTTGGAGTGTTTCCAGAGTTCAATTCTCAGCCAACTTCTTTGGTAGCTATCGCATCTACGAGGTGACCGCAGCGAATGCTGCACAGGGACAGGCGCTGCACGAGTTGAGCCTGCAAGGCTATGACTTCCTTAGCCTGAGCCGCTTGCTGAAGCGTCCGTCACGCGTGATCGTGACTCCTGAGCAGCTGAGTGACTTTGAGCAGTTGCTGCAGGATCAGCAGATCAAGTACAGCCTGCTCAACGACAATTTGGGGGCGACAATCGCTCAGGAGTTCGCTCAGCGTCAAATGCAGCGACGTCTGCTGCCCATGACGGGTAAGGGTCGCCTGAGCACCGATCGCTACTACACGCACGAGGAGATCAATAACTATATCAACGATCTGGCTGCGCGCTATCCCTCGCGTGTGCTCGTCAAGACTGTGGGCTGGTCGTACGAGAGGCGTGAACTGAAGACCATCACCATTACCAATGGCGATGGCCGTGCCAACAAGAAGGTCGTCTTGATGGACGGAGGCTTCCATGCTCGTGAATGGATCTCGCCCGCCGCCGTGCTGTATGTGATCGATCAACTGGTCGAGCAGTTCGACCAGAATGCATATCTGCTGGAGAACTATGACTGGGTCATTCTGCCGGTGGTCAATGCCGATGGCTATGAGTATACTCAGACGGGCACCTTGGCGCGTATTTTCCGCAAGACACGACAACCATACACGTATCTGGGTCGCACTTGCTATGGCGCCGACCCTAATCGTAACTTCGGTTTTCACTGGAACGAGGAAGGCGCTTCATCCAACCCATGTGCGGATACTTATGCCGGTCCGACGGCCTTCTCAGAGCCCGAGGCAGTTGTCGTGCGTGATCTGATGCATTCGCTGGCCGATCGTGGCGTTATGTACCTTACCATTCACTCCTATGGCAACTATTTGCTCTACCCATGGGGCTGGACCAGGTAGGTGGAAGAACTTCTGCATTAAGTGGAGATTGGCTAATTTATTTTGTTTGATCTGCAGTGATCTGCCGGAGACATGGAAGGATCTGGACGATGTGGCTCGTGCCGGAGGCGATGCCATAGAAGCGGCCACTGGCACCGTTTACGAAGTGGGCAGCTCCACCAATGTGCTCTACATTGCGGCTGGTGCTAGCGACGACTACGGCTTCTATGCCGGCTTCAATGTATCCATCACCATGGAACTGAGTGGAGGCGGTGTCACCGGTTTCGATCCTCCTGCGAGCAGCATCGATGAGTTCGTCAAAGAAACTTGGATTGGTATTCGCGCCATGGCTGAGAAGCTCATCGAAAAGTATTAGAAGTATCGCTACCATGTTGGCTAGTGTAACGAATTAAAGAGAATGCTCTTCAATATTTCTAAAGAGCACTGAGCTCTTTCGATTATCGATTATCATTAATAACTCGTACTTTATGCGTTTACAATGGGCAAGAGAGTGACCGATATGGAGAAACTAGATTTCTAGTTATATGTATGGTATATCATAGAAATACCCGATGAAATTGACCCTCAACTATATTTCTTCGTGCACAATCTTGTGTATCGACGATTTTTATGATTTTACAGCCAATTTGCTGATTACTCGAGTGGGTGCCTAACTAGTAGGGTAGAGGAGGGGGAGGATTGATAACATTTCTGATTAGAACTATAGCACTACAGTCTTCGAACTGCTGTCAGTTTTCTTCGAGTTGTCCGCGTGTAGAGATGAAATTCATATTACTCTGCCTCGTTGCTCTCGCCATTACGCAATCCCAGGCAAAGGGAAGTAGCATCTACGATGGGTAAGTTGCACCTAAGGTTCCCGAGAGCCACACTTATGTCCCATTTACAGTTTTAAGGTCTACGAACTGAACACCAAGGGGCGTTCGTCGGACTCGTTGGACTTGGTCGAGCTCGTCAAGAATGAGTCATACTATGAGGTTTTCTCCAGCGATGGAGCCTCTGCCCGTGTAATGGTCCACCCTGAGGCACAAGTCGAGTTCGTCGGGTTGTTGGACGAGCAATCGCTCAGCTATAAGGTCGTCAATCGAGACGTGGGTCTAACGCTGCGCCGTCAATTCGAGACCAATCGGAATCTGCGCAATTGGTTTCCCTACAACGGACGCCTGGGCACCGAGCGGTTCTACACGCACGACGAGATCAATCAGTACCTCGAGCAGCTGGCACAGCTCTATCCCAGTCGTGTGCTCGTCAAGACTGTGGGCAAGAGCTACGAGGGTCGCTGGCTGAAGACGATTAGGATAACGAACGGCGATGGACGCGCCAACAAGAATGTCATTCTGATGGATGCGAGTTTCCATGCCCGCGAATGGATCGCACACGCTGCGGCAATCTATGCCATTGGGGAATTGGTGGAGAACCACGAAGCGTATGCTCAGCTGCTGCTGGACTACGACTGGATCATTCTGCCTGTGGTGAATGCCGATGGATATGCGTACACGCATCAGTCGGCGGATACGCGACTCTGGCGTAAGACCCGTCAGCCGAACAGCAGTGGATCGTGCATTGGCACCGATCCCAATCGCAATTTCGATTTCCACTGGAACGAGACGGGCGCCTCACCGAATCCCTGCTCGGAGACATATGCCGGTCCGAAGGCATTCTCCGAACCGGAGGCTGTTGTGGTGCGTGATCTCATCCACGGTCTGGCCGATCGTGGCAAAATGTACCTCACCGTGCACTCCTATGGCAACTATCTGCTGCATCCCTGGGGCTACGTCGAGTAGGTGTACCGATCTACTTTTTATATTTCGAACTACTTCTGCTTACTATCTGCATATGGTATATATTCTGAATTGTAGCGCTGTGCCCGACAATGCAGCCGATCTGGATGAAGTTGGTCGCGCTGGTGCCGATGCCATTAAGGCGGCCACTGGCACCGTCTACAGTGTGGGCGGCTCCACCGCCCTGCTCTACGCTGCAGCTGGAGCTAGCGACGATTACGCCTATCAGGCTGGTTTCCCCATCTCCTTCACCATGGAACTACCCGCCGGTGGAGAGAATGGCTTTGATCCGCCCGCTTCTGATATCGATCGCGTGGTTAAGGAAACTTGGATCGGTATCCAGGCTATGGGCAAGAAGGTAACCGAGAAGTATCCACTGAATGCATCGAATGGTACTAAGAAATTGTGGCATTATCTTTGATAAATCTATTATTTGATATATATGTATGTGCGTTGTATCCATAACTATAAAGACCTAAAGTTATTTAGCAGTACCGTAAAGATATGACTGATAATTCGCTGATATTTGATATATGTTATAGCAGAGCTTGCTAGTACTTTGGTGCTAGTGCGAGGTATCTCACAGTCGTGTGTTGCTATAGCTACATTGCTTTCGTGGCGTGCTGCCTAAAATACCTCGTGTGCAGCCTAGCATGAAGGCAAAAGAGGGTCAGCCAAAAGACCTTTATATAAGTTAGTTAGAAAGTCGCGATAAGTTCAAAAGAAGACGCAAGACAGCAGGCAGCCTTAGACCTGGTTAGCAGTGATAGAAACTCCCCGGGATACTCCGCTAACTAAAATGGATTGAGCGCAGTTTCGGTTTGTATAAATATCGCTGTTTATTGCGCCGGCTCGCTGCTATCTCTAGTACTTGCTGGCGACCTTCAGGGCCATGGCGCGAATGCCAGTCCAGGTCTCCGTGACGAAGGGCAAGATCTGGGCCGTGGTTGGATTGAAGCCAGTTCCGCCAGCGGGCAGTTCCATGGTGATGGAGACGGGGAACTTGGCCACACCGAAGGCATAGTCATCGCTGCCACCTGCGGCGGCGTACAGCACATTCGTGGAGCTGCCCACGGTGTATTTGGTGCCTGTGGACGCAGCGATGGCAGCGGCACCGGCTTGGGCCACCTCATCGTTATTGCGCCAGTCACTGGGCAGATCGCTAAAGAGAAGGGGAAACAGGCTAAGTGAGAGCGGCTCAGATGACTAAAGTCAGCGATTACTCACGAAGTCCAGCCCCACGGGTAGAGCAGGTAGTTGCCGTACGAGTGCAGCGTCAGGTAGAACTTGCCACGGCCCGTCAGACCGAGCAGCAGATCGCGCACGAGCTGCGTCTCCGGCTCGGAGAAGGCGGACGCACCCTTGAAGGTGTCGGCACAGGAGTAGCTCGAGGCACCCACCTCTCCCCAGTGGAAGTCGAAGTTGCGATTGGCGTCGGTGCCGTAGCACGAGGAGCTCACCGGCTTGCGGGTCTTGCGCCACATGCGGGATGTGGTGTGCGTGTACTCATAGCCATCGGGATTGACCACGGGCAGAATGACCCAGTCGTAGTCCTTCAGAAGCTCAGCATTGACCACGAAGTTCTCGGTCAGCTGGTAGATGACATACAGCGCGGCAGCTGGTGCGATCCACTCACGAGCATGAATACCCGCGTCCAGGAAGATGACATTCTTGCCGGACTTGCCGTCGCCATTGCTAATGGTGATGGTCTTCAGATCGCGATTCTCGTACGATTTGCCCACAGTCTCCACGGTCACGCGGCTCGGATAGGCCTTGGCCAGCTCGTCCAGGTAGGCATTGATTTCGGCATGACGATGGAAGGACGTGAAGCTAATACCGCGCGTCGTGGCACGCAGCGACTTCGAGCGGGAAATCTTGTTCTGCAGCTCATCCTGCAGCAGCGTGGCGCCCAAGTTCTTATCGATGACAGTGTACTCCACCGAGAAACGCTGCAGCAGCTTCTCGAAGCCAGCCTGGTCCTTGGGCTGCACCATGACACGCGTGGCAGCATCGGTCGCGCGGGGCAGATCGAAGAAATCGTAGTCCGCATTGTTGGCCAGGCGCAGCATCAGTTGCTTCTCGAAGTTGTTGCGGGCATTGATGTCGTAGATCTTGTAGCTACAAGTGCGCAGCGAAACGCCACATTAGCCGACTCAATAGGCCATAATGCCACCTTTCTCCCTACTCACCCGTCGTAGCTCTGGGCGGACAAGGCGACGACGCCGCAGAGCAGCAGCAGCAGGCAAGCTTTTAGCAACATTCTGACGACGATTCCGTTCCGTTCCGTTGGGTGCGGGCTTGAAGCGTCTATTAAATCGTTAAAGCACAACTGCCGTCTTTATATAGCGTCCACTTGACGTACGGCTACGCGATGTACTATAGTACTACAGTATTTGCAATGTCAGCGTCGTTGTCTAATTGATAAAATTTGATCGGAAAAATCTTATCAGTCTGCTTGTGTAGTATGTCAGACGCTTGACTCGATTCATTGGAAAATCTCTCAAAATTTATTGTGCCATTCCAAGTTAGATAGAGAGTGAAGTATTTTGCAAGCAGAAGCGTAGCCATTTTTAGGGTCAATGACGCAGTGATGTGGTAATTATAGAGCAAACCTGTAGAAAACAGAGCATACTTTTTTATATAGGTAACATAAGGCTTTTTAATGGATATAGCTATACTACTATATATAGTAAAGTACACTATGCACAGTTCCAGTCACAAACAAGTGAAGAATGCTACAATCCAACTTTTGCATAATGCTGCAAGGGAGCCTTCTACCAAATTTGATGCGTTTAGCTTTTAACGTTATGGAGATATTTGCAAAAAATCGAAAATGCATTTATCGATTTACATCACATCATTTATAAGATTTATAACACATCAAGTAAACTTCTTATGTGTATTGTAACATATACACGCACACTCCCACCAAGTCTGTTGTATTTAGCTCTTTTAATAGCTGAGATCTGTGTGTTCTTACAGACGGACAGCCAGACGGACATTGCCAAATCAACTCGGCTATTGATGCTGATCAAAAATATATAAACTTTGTATGGTCTCCCACGCCTCCTTCTGCCTTTTACATACATTTTCACAAAGTCAATACATTTTTTTTTACCCATTTTCAATGGGTAAATGGTATAAAAATACAACAAAGCTGATCAGTGGTGTTTTCTACTAGTGCAGACCTTAGTAATGCCGTACTGCCAACTCGTAGTATCTCAAATTAAAATAAACACAGAAATAACTTTTAATTGACATCTAAAATTAATTTCGTTCAAGTCCGATAATCGATCCACAGCCGCAGAGAGATAAACACTGAGAGTCACGCGTGATTCCGATTCCCCCGATTCTGTTTTGAGTTGCTCGTAAATTTGTCACTCGGCTTGCGCCATAACCATTTGATTTACTATATATGCTCTCGCGTCGGCTTTAGTCAGTTCCATTTCGGTCTCGATTGTGCACAGAATGGAACTTTATCAGTTGGTGGCTTGTGACTTGCGTACTGCAGCAGGCGAAAAGTCGGTGCCATTCAAAACAATGAAAACGCGTGGACGTGACGAGCGAAAGGAAACGAATTTACAATGGGATCCAGGCGAATCGCAAATGTTCTTATATCATCATAATGAAAACTATAACAGTGGAATTTAACTGAAAACCTGGAATATCAGTACTGAAAACTTTCCATAATCCATGGGAAAAGGATGAACAAAAAGCTCCAAGTATAATTTAATTTCATTTAATTTTTTCTTATTTTAGCACTATTTTCCTACAGCTTACGGACAAAGCTTTTGACATATTCCCTTAGCAGAGTATTTCAAAATAATAAAACTGCAGTTTTCTATTTTTTTTTTGTTGTTGTAGGTCTGTGGCGCACACACAAAATATATTGGAAAATTTATTGCATTTCATGCGTTTTGCCATATTTGTCTGCATTTGTAGGCAGTTTTGGTCAACAGCAACTTTTGGCGGCTGCTGCACAAACAAAAAACCGCAAAACAACACAGACAGGAGAGGAAGAGGCTTGAGGATGGCAGGAGAGCGCAGGGCAGGGGGAAAGTTGCTTACTTAAAACTGACAATGAGCGCATGGAAATGACAAAAAACACTGCGGAAACTGTTCGCTCGTAATTTTGAATGGCCCATTGGATGCGACAGGCAACGGGCTACGCCTGCAGCAACGCCCTCTCGAACCACCTCTAAGTTACAGTGCGAAAAAGTTTGAAATACCCTGTGGTATAACAGAGTAGGTTAGTGGGTAGTAAGAGTTGGTAATTTGAGGATGAGGAAGAGCAGGGAATTTATTATAAAAGTTGAGTCAGCAGTTGATTGATTTATTTTGACCCTAAAGCTAGCCTATAAGTTGACACCAGGTTTAACTAGCGGTTAAAGATTTGATTTTGTGAAAAGATAGCATGAGCAAGGCTTATTTAATGTTATACTGATAGATGATGATTATATAGTCTGATAGAAGACATGAGGCTTAAGTAGATGTTAAATATTTTATTTAATGGAAAGTATATATCAAGATATATAATTAAGGTTTATAGAAAATTCCTATCTGAAAAATTAGGTAATCAATAATAGCTTTGATTGACAAGAGGTTCACGTGTTGATTTAGTGGGAATCAAGGTTTACAGAAGATTCTATAGGATTAGCGAACATAGACTGTTAGAAAAGCAAATGGCTTTAATTGACATGAAGTTTAACCAGAGGTTAAAGATTTTATTTGAGTTTAAATAATCAAGACTTATAGCTAATTCTTTTTGAAAGATTAAGTTATATAGACTGTTATAAAAGCAATAGCTTTAATTGACTTGAGCTTTAACTAGAGGTTAAAGTTTGTATAAAGACTTTCAGCATAAAAACTTAGTCAACGTTAGGTTAATTATATCTAAGTATAAAATTAAGTATTTTCAACCTCAGATATCCGACAGTCTATACAATATCTGTCGGTTCCAGCAAGTGTGCGCATATCGTTGTGAGCCACTGTTTGCTGTGTACTCTTTGGCATTTTCCTTTTTGGTTTTCGCTGTTGAAAACTTTGGAAAAAGTTGTTTGGCTCTCATTTTACATTCCCTTCTCTCTCTCTCACTCTCTCCCTTTCTGTGTGAAGAGACAAAGCGGCATTGTTTGATATTTTCGCCAAATTATGCGAAATTATTTGCTAAACATTCGACAGGGTCGACTGGAGCTGCCCTTAAAGCTCTGCGCGGGACTTTAATTGAAATTGATAGCCTAAAGGGCAGAGCAAAGAGAGAGGAGGGAGAGGAAGGCTCTCGCAAATGACTTGTAAGTAGTTTCGAAAATTCATTAGACACGCGATTTGCATAAATATTCGGGAAACAATTTGAAAAGTTTCTCGCCGACGCTCTTTAATTCTCATTTTGCATAAATTAAGAGCCGACAATGACGCGCCAGGACCTGCTATATGCACGATACACCATGAACTTGCGGCTTTATTGCTCTATTAACCCCGCCACGGGCGAGTCGCAACCCTTTGGGGCAGCGGCAAGTTGAGTGTCAAAAATTAACCCACAACAGTGGGGCGAAATCAGGGGGGGGGGGGCAGGAGTAGCAGGATTTTAATTAAAATTCATCTTCACATTTAATCAAATCATGGTGGCGGGGGCGTGGCAAGGGCAGAGCTGCCACTGACATCGACACTCGCTTCTAATTAAGTGCGAAAAATCGTTAAATGTAAAATCAAATCGTGCAAAAAGTAATTGAAGTGCGCGCCGGCCAAAGGGGGTGGCTGCAAAGAGAAGAAAGAGACAGGGAGAGAGTGAGAGAGAGAGAGAGAGAGCTCCGCCTGAAACTGACGAAGATGTAAATTGAGCCAAGTTTTCATTGTTGTTGTCGGATTGAGGCCACAACAATGGCACACACTTTAACGGGGAGGGGAGTAGGAGGGGAGGGGGGTTAAGTGTTGCCACCGTCCAACCTGGTGTCAAATGCTGTACAATCTATTACGTGCGAGCTCGCCGGCTGTTTGAGGCCAGGCAATTGGCTAATTAAAAGCGGCTGCCTGTGGCCAATTTTCGTAATTGAAAGCGGAAGCCACGCGGCTAATCGCAAGTTTGCGTACTACAAATAACTGAAGCAATTGACAAATTAAACTGTATTTAATCTCTGGCTCAAAGATGCTAGAGTTATCGCTAGAGAAGACTGCTCCAGTTTCTGAAATTCTCCATACAGATTCTAGCAGTTGCTCTCGCTTTGATTTTTGCTATCGGGACACCTTTTATTGGCCTTACTAGAACTAAAAATTAGCTCTTAGTTAATTGGGGCAGTAGTTAAAAGCCGCTTGCTTTAAAACTATAAAAGAGATCGATGAAAAAAATTAGATGGATTTGGTTAAAAAGCAGATTTTATATTATAATATTTACTCATTAAAATAGGCAAGCTAATAGAACAGCCCTCGCTCTCTCACTAACCCAATGAGCATAGCTTGCTCAGCTCACTCAGCTCATTCTCCCTCTATCGCCGAGTAAATGAGCATAGATCGAGGTGAAATTGTTCTCCCCAATCAGCAAAAAGCACTCAAAGCCCGTAGATGCTCTCGCACCTCTTCGTTAATATTCTAATGTACCTAGAAAACTCACTCGAATGGCCAAAGTTCTAATACATACATGCATGCTGATGCGCTCTCTCTACTGCCTCGCTCAGTCTATGCTATGCTATTATTATTATTAGGTGGCACTACAACCCATTTCGGGTTTTGGCCGACCTCAGCGTCTCCCTCCAGGCGCCTCTGCTCTTCGCGCGCCTCCTCCAGTTGGAAATCCCCAGTAGACTAAGGTCCTTCTCCACTTGGTCCTTCCAACGGAGATTTGGTCGTCCCCTTCGTCGTCGCCCATAGTCGACCCTCGCTTCGAATACCTTCTGAGCTGGAGCTTCTTCATCCATACGCACAACGTGGCCGAGCCAGCGCAGACGTTGTATCGTGATGCGCCGGACCACGTCCACGTCGTCGTACAACTCGTACAGCTCGTGGTTCATCCGAATGCGAAAGTCGTCCCCAATCCGAACGGGACCGAAGATCTTGCGAAGAATTTTTCTCTCGAACACCCCAAGCGCTGCTGCATCCGTCTGTGAAATTACCCATGCTTCTGCGCCATATAAGAGCACGGGCAGGATGAGTGTCTTGTAGAGTGTTAGTTTTGTTCGGCGAGAGAGGTCTCTATTGCACATTTGCCTACTCAGACCAAAGTAGCACCTATTGGCAAGTGTGATTCTTCGCTTGATCTCCAGGCTGACGTCATTTTTGGTGTTAATGGCGGTGCCAAGGTACGTGAACTCCTTGACCACTTCGAAGTTATAGCTGTCGGCTACCACATGGGAGTCTAGGCGCCGCGTCTCCCTGCTTGTCGACAGCATATACTTCGTCTTGCCCTCGTTTACCGCCAAACCCACTTTTGCTGACTCCTTTTCGATAGCGGAGAATGCAGCAGTGACATCACGCTTGCTACGGCCAATGATGTCAATGTCATCGGCGTAAGCAAGGAGCTGGACACCTTTATAAAAAATAGTGCCAGATCGATGAACACCGGCTTTCCGCAGAACCCCTTCCATCACGAAGTTGAAGAGGTTGCACGACAGAGGGTCGCCTTGTCTGAAACCTCGAACGGTATTAAAAGGTTCGGAGAGGTTCGCTCCTACCTTGACAGAGCTGATGGTGCTGCTCAATGTCATCCTGCAAAGACGTATCAGCTTTGCAGGAATACCGAACTCAGACATGGTGGCATATAGGCTTCCCCTCGTCGGGCTATCGAATGCAGCTTTGTAATCGACAAAAAGATGGTGTGTGTCAATTCCATTTTCGTGAGTTTTTTCCAGGATTTGGCGCAATGTGAAGATCTGGTCTATGGTGGATTTACCAGGTCTGAAGCCGCACTGATAAGGTCCGATCAGTGTGTTGGCATACGGCTTCAGTCGTTCACATATAACGCTCGACAGGACCTTGTATGAGATGGTGATCAGGCTGATTCCCCGGTAGTTGGCACATATCGTCGGGTCGCCTTTCTTCAGTACAGGACAAAGGACGCTGAGATTCCAATCGTTGGGCATGCTTTCTTCTAGCCATATTTTGCACAAGAGCTGATGCATGCACCTTATCAGCTCTTCGCCGCCGGCCTTAAACAACTCTGCAGGCAGTCCATCAGCACCGGCTGCTTTGTTGTTTTTGAGTCGCGTAATCGCAACTCGGACCTCGTCATGGCTAGGTAGTGGTATATCCACATTGTCGTTGATTGGTGGTATCGGGCTGTTTCCTCCATCGGCGGGATTGGTGCCGTCATCGCCTGCTAGCAGCTTGGAGAAATGCGCCCTCCATAACCTCAGCGTGCACTGCGTATCTGTAACCAGATTTCCATTATCGTCTCGACAGTTAGATGCTCCGGTCTTGAAACCTTGTGTCAGACGGTTGACTTGTTGGTAAAATTTTCGAGCATCATTCCTGTCTCGCAACACCTCAAGTTCCTCGCACTCTCGCTTGCTCTTGCTCCCGCTTTTTCCGTCTGAAAAGTCGCCTCTCTTCCTTCCTTTTCTCCCTGTAACGTTCACACGTGGCTCGCGTTGCGCCAGACTGCAGCTTTTTTCTGTAGGCGGCGTTTTTTGCCGCAGCTGCGACGCGACACTCCTCGTCATACCATTGGTTCCGTGTGGGAGGGCGCTTGAACCCAATGGCTGTTTCAGCAGCAGCTCGCATGGAGTGGGATATGTGCGCCCAGAGTCCGCCAGCGTCAACAGGGTGAGGGGAAGGTTGGAGGAGCAGTTCCGAGAGGTGAGTGGAGTAGGCCATTGCTGTCCGTTGTGATCGCAGCTTAGTGACGTCAAGCTTTCGTTGCGTGATGGGGCGTATGTTTTTCGCACGGCATAGCCGCATGCGTATCTTGGCTGCGACAAGATAGTGGTCCGAGTCTATATTGACTCCACGAAACGTACGCACGTCCATCACGCTTGAGGCATGCCTTCCGTCTATCACAACGTGATCAATCTGGTTGCGCGTTTTTTGATCAGGGGACAGCCATGTGGCCTTGTGGATGTCGAGGTGTTGAAATCTGGTACTACTCACTACCATGTTTCGCGCCGCGGCGAAGTCAATCAGCCTGAAACCATTGTTCGAGGTGGTCTCATGGAGGCTGAATTGGCCGACGGTGCGGTCAAAGATGCGTTCGCGCCCAACCTTTGCGTTGAAGTCCCCGAGGATGATCTTCACGTCGTGGTTTGGGCAGCGGTCGTACGTGTCCTCGAGTCTCGCGTAGAACGCATCCTTAACAGCATCGTCCTTCTCCTCCGTCGGGGCGTGCGCGCAAATTATGCTAAGATTGAAAAATCTAGCTTTGACGCGGATTGTAGCCAGCCGTTCACTCACTGGAGTGAAATTGGAGACGTGGTGGCGAAGTCTCCGGCTTACTACAAATCCGCATCCAAATTCGCGCCTCTCCGCATGGCAGCTGTAGTAGATATCACAATTTGCTCGCTTGGAGCAACCTTGTCCTGTCCATCTCATTTCCTGGATGGCGGTAATGTCAGCCTTTAATTTTTCGAGGGCATCCGCCAGTTGGATAGAGGCACCTTCCCAATTAAGAGTTCGGACATTCCAGGTGCATATCCTTAAATCGTAGTCCTTTTTCGTTTTGCGGTGGTCGTCATCATAAGGGGGGATCCTTTCCGAGGCTTTCGCTTTGGTTTTCTTTGGGTTTTCTTTTTCCGAGGCGGGTTCCAAACCCTGCGCTCAACCATTTAAAGTCCTGGTGACCCGCTGCACACATTAGCTCACTATCTAGCGGATGCTAAGATAGTTACCCAGGAGGTGCCACGAGGAGGCTGTGTGTCAACTTGCAATCATTCGTAGACAGAGATCGCACTGGCGGTCGCCAAGTTGACCGCGATCAGAAACTTTACTCTGTACGAATGAAGCCAAACCATCCCATGCTATGCTAAAGTATACATTTTACTTTGAGTGAGCCGATCTAATACATAGAAAGCCTGCAGCCCTCGCAGGAGTCACTCTCTTGCAGGAGTCACTCTCTCGCAGTTGCTCTCACAGCAGCTCGTTGCAGTGACAGCGCTGAAAATTGAGTGCAACCCCCGCTCGCGCCTACCAACACAAACAAAGCTTGATGCGCACGTGCGATCGAGAACGCTGAGCTGCTCTTGCTCTCTCGCTACGTCTACTCTCGCTCTCTGCAGCTGCGCTGCATTCGATTGGTTGCGCACATCGTTGACATGCGTGTTTCACTCAATGCATTGCCTGCATAAATCTAATTCCCATGCGCTACAGTGCCTGCCAGCAGTGCAAAGACAAACAGACACTGCAGGCCGTAATATCGCCGTGTTAATTGAATATAAGACACAAACACATTTTATTTGGATTTATTGATCAGCAAGCACACACACACGCACTCACACACATTTCCATGCGTGTACACAGCAAACTCAATTAGCCAGGCTGAGCTCATTTGTAGCGGCAAATGTTATTTGAGGAACGAAGCTTTAATTAAGCCCAAGCCAGGTAAAGCGACTCTGGCAGTGTAATAACATTAAAAAACAATGCTGAAAATTAAAACAAATAAAATAAAAGCCAGAGAATCCGAGAATAAGCGAAAGAGCAAAGCAAATGCCAAACAAACTGCGCACGCACACACACACAAACAGACACACTCGCACACACACACACACACACACACACACACAGCAACGGCAAGTAAGTCGTATTAAATTTAATTGGATTTGAGTGTTTACCAGCGGCACAAGCCGCCAGCAAAGCCACAAGCAGCAGCACCTGCACTCGCTGTCGCTTCCCTGTGCCACGCCCCCAGCCACTACCCCTGATCCGCTGCAGCTAAAGCTTCCCAGTTTCGTTTGGCTTTTGCCAATGCGTGCGACCCACTTTTTGTGTGTCTGTGTGTGTGTATGTGCATTTTACATTGTGTGTGTTGGCAGCAAAATTTCATACATATCAGAGGTAGCATGCGGCTTAAGCCGGATTTTATGGACTCACAGGCAGTCCGCACCGCAGCGGCCGCAGGCAGCAGCAGCAGCAACAACAGCAGCAGCAGCAGAAGCTGAAGAGCGAAACAAAGCAAATATTGCGTATACGCCAAGGCAGCCGACAAGCCAGCGCAACAAGCACGTGGACGGGCAGTTGGGCTGCCTCTCCGCCTGCCAGTCTCCCTGTCGTTGTCAACGCAACGCGGCGAAGAGGGACCAATTAGCACCATAAAGAGGCGACAACTTGCCAACTTTTCCATCTGTTTGCACAGTTTTCTTTGTTTTCCACATTAGAGAAAGGAAGCTGGTATTTATTGCTCTTCTGCATTCGGTAGTGTTCTTTCTCTTTCAATCGAGAATTTGTGGAAATTGGATGAGCGCAGTGTCGATGCAAAAACGAAAATGATTTCAACTTACTTCAACGAGATCAACGAAGATGAGCAACGATTCAGCATCATATCCAGCAGAGTTCTCAGAAGGTGTCCGATCAGAACTCAAGGTAGAGGAGGATTTATTCGAAACACGTCTGCACTGCACTACACTTTAAGGTCTACTGAAGAAAATGCTTGACTGACGGCTCTATTTAAAGTTTTTCAATCGTGAGCGCATCTTTTGAAGCTGTTCTTCTTCTTTCAATCGCGAGAGCAGTTAAACAGACTTTTCCTTCTTCCTTCAATCGGCAGAGCAATAAGACGAATCGATCTTCGTCTATCAATCATGAGAGCGAAAGCACGAACTGCTCTTTTGGCTCCAGTCGTGTTTTTCCTCTTGCTTGACTGACGGCTCTATTTAAAGTCTTTCAATCGTGAGCACATCTATCAAGCCGTTCTTCTTCTTTCAATCGCGAGAGCAGCTAAACAGACTTTTTCTTCTTCTTTCAATCGGCAGAGCAGTAAGACAAATCGATCTTCGTCTATCAATCATGAGAGCGAAAGCACGAACTGCTCTTTCGGCTCCAGTCGCGTTTTTCCTCTTTCAACCATGAGCGCATATTCAATCGTTAGCGGAGGTAGACGAATAGCATTGAAAGAGGAAGAACAGGACTGCAGCTGGAAGAGCAGCTCGTACTTTTGTTCTCATGATTGATAGACGAAAGTCAATTGGTTCTACTGTTCTCGCGATTGAAAGAAGAAGAAAAAAGTCGGTTCTACTGCTCTCGCGATTGAAAGAAGAAGAACAGTGCGGTAGAAGAAGTAGAGTTTGAAATAAACTTCTTATGTGTGTGGCATACATGAACTCTCCCCGAAGTTTTCTGTCTCTAGCTCTTGTAATAGCTGAAATCAGTGTGTACGGACAGAAGGAGAGATACGGACATAGCCAAATTAACTCGGCTTTTAATGCTGATCAAGAATTTATATACTTTGTATGAACAACCAGGAGGCGTGGTTTGTTATATACATTTTTACAAAGTAAATACACTATTTTTTACCGATGTTCAATGAGGAAATTGTATAAAAATTATATTAATAGTACAATATCAGTTATAAAGAGAGGGAATATAGGTTATATATAGCCTTAATCCCGTTATATATGCTAAAGTAAAATGAAAATTTGTTGTCTAAATATTTCCAATGCTAAATTTTCTAAATTCCATCATATAGCTTAGCTTTCGATAGTTTTCTTTATTTCCCAATAGAGAGAAAGAAGAGCCATAAATCGGCTCTATATCGGCAGCTATATAACTGCAAAATCCTGCCAATTACATGTGCAATTCTGAAGTGCAGTTCGCGCCAAAAGTAAAATGTTAGCATGCAAATATGATAAATCACCGTGATTATCGTGAGCCATCAATCAAAATTATGTCGGATGTGCGTGTGTGTGCTGATGGGTGTCTGTGTGTGAAGTGTCTAATTGAATAACGAAGCGTGCAAATTGAGCCCGCTGTCTGTCTGCCGAGAGAGAGAGAGAGAGAGAGAGAGGAAGTGGGGTAGAGCTCTTCGCCTCGTATCTGTACCTTGTCCTTGTCGACCCTCACGCTGGCGGCAGTTAACGACACATCCGAAGAGATTTATGTAGACGGAACGTAGCTGCTGTTAGACATGCCACGCCCACTGCCCACACGAGGAGCCTGCATTTAAATTCGCCTCAATTCAGCAAGCTCGCACATTAACATAGTTCTACGCTTCGAGCTGCAGCTGCAGCACGGCGTGGTATGCAAATGCCGTTAGAGGTTTACCGGGCTTACCCGCTCTAGCCCGCTCTTACCCGCTCTTACCCGTTCTTACCCGGTTTTACTCGGGTCTTACTCGAATCCTCGAGTCAGACAAAGCCGCAGCGTAACAGTTACCAGTTGCCCGTTACCCGCTACCCGTTACCCGTTACCCGCTACCCGTTACCCGCTACCCGCTACCCGTTACCCGCTACCCGCTACCCGTTACCCGCTACCCGCTACCCGCTACCCGTTACCCGTTACCTTTACCGTTTGCTTTTTAATCCCGTTTGCATTTGATTGTATGCAGCTGGCACAAAAAGTAATTTACTCGCGTGTGTGTGTGTGTGTATATCTGTGTGTGTGTGTGTGCTGTATCGGGTAGTGTGTAAGTTTCTGTTTAATTTGCAGCATGTCAAAAAAGCCGGCCACGAGTGTGTGCCAGTGTGTGTGTGTCTGTCTTTGTATGCATATAATTATTGCATTTCTGGCACGTTCCTACACTGAGAGCAAAGCGTAGCGAAACGACACAGAACAGAAGCGAGTCGAGCGAGTCGAGCAGAGCAGAACAAAACAAAACAAAATAAAACTTGTCGTTGTTGTTGTTGTTGTAGTTGGCAAATGGCACATTTCCCTCGCTTTCATTATTTTCTTGCTGTAAGTATTTTTTAATGATACATAAACTAAAAAGATACACAGCGAGTGTGCGTGTGTGTGTGTGTGTGTGCAGTGGGGGCGTCAGGGCGTGGTCGCCGCCAACTCGTCTAAATTATTTACACATCCGTTTTGCATTTTCACTGTTTTGCTGCCACGCATGCCCCGCACTGCAAGCAGTTGTTGCAACACTCTCGTTGTTGTTGTTGTTGTTGCTGCTGTTGCTGTTGTTGCATTGTTTCCTCATTTGCAGCTCAACACTTTCTGTGTGTCATTGCGGTGTCGCTGCTGCCGCCGCAGGCTCTAGCCTCGTTTTCCGTTTTCCGTTTTTCCATTCCTCTACATTTCCCTGTTTCTGCATTTCCATTTGCCCCTTTGCTCTCGCTCGGCTTTTGTGCCACTGCCACATAATGAATGCAATTTTTCAGTTTCGCTCGCATTGAGTGGGTCGTTTGTATGTTATGTGGTGCACTCCCCTCTGTGAGATCTGCTGGTTAGCAAATGGGAGAAAGGGCAGCGGCGTAGAGTGCGTTTGATATGTGTCTGGCTTGACTTAGATTTGGCCGCTTTTTCCATTTAAATTCGGATTTATTGTGGACTTTCGAGTTCTATTTTTTTATGAACAATGGAAAAGCAAACATTTCTTCTAAAAAAACTGAGAGTTAATTTTTTAAGTAAGCTTTGATAAATATATTTAAAAAATTAAGAAACGAAAAATAAAATCGCGTCAATTACAATATTATAGTACTTAGTATTATAATCTATCCATTGGTATTAATTTTCCAGCTTTTTGATACATATTTAATATATTTTTTTTGTATATTTAACATATATAGTATATATGCTTATAGTAAAAAAAATAAGAAAGCTTAGAAAATAAAAATATAAATGAATGATTTGCAATATTATAAAGTTACTTAATATAGATTTGTAATTTAAAAATGTTTGTTTTTATTTTCCTGCTTCTTGATATATATTATATATATATATATATTTTTTTTTTTTGTATATTTATATATATATGTGATTATAGTGATGTGTGCTGCTTAAATTAATAATGGTTTTGACTAAATCATAATTTTTAAAGATTTTTTTATTTATGTTTAATTTACAATCTATCTGTATGATAATAAGTAATATTTATAAAGGTAGTAATTACAGGAGATTTTACACATAATATGGGAAAAGTTTTTAAAAAATAAATACTTTTTCAAGAAGCTTATTTGGCATTCCAACAAGCTATCGAATTCTTTATATCTTACTTTGATTAATTTTTATTAGATCTTTGATTTCAAAAATTAGATACTATCTTCGAAGGTTTATAAATTAAGCCTGCATAAAATAAGGCTTATCGTACTCTTTCTTCATTCCTATATGTATTATACCCCCAATAGGTTTTCTCAGATACTAGAGAAACTTCCCAAGAGAAAGCCATTAATTAATCTATAAAATACTTATATAATAATATTATAAGATTACCTACGGTATATATAATAATTTACTAAACGCATTACTTACCGATCACGCTAATATTGTTGCCATTTATCTGCACCTGCCGCGTAGAACTCAACTCTAGAAATAATCCGAGCTGCTTGCATTCTCAGATTGCGATTAGTTCGTGTCGACAAGTGTGTGACTAATTAAAAGCGCTGCAGGCAGACCGAACCCAGAGCACTAGCAACTTCAAATGGAGTTTTTATAGTTGCTGTTGTTGTTGTTGCAATTAGAGCGAGGAAGAATTGTAAAATTGTAGCATACTTTTAGGCTAACAAATTATTTGTGCTCTCGTAACTCAAGCGCCCCTCGAGCTCGGTTTGGCCTGCAGTCGGAGGTCGGACTGGAGTTGCGGTTAGTTGCAGATAAAGGACGCGTTCGCCTGGCAATTGTTACGTTAGGCGCACAAACTAACACCAAGCAGACAAACAGACAGACAGACAGACGGACAGACGGACAGCGAGACGGACAGACAATGGCTTTAATTTAACTGTCGGAAGTGAAACACAATGCAAAATACGAGTTGAACTTACAAGCAATTTGCCTTATGCATTACCCCCAGAACTTCCTGTGCGCCATGCCCAGTGCCGCCCATTTCTCACACACACACACATATATATAAAGCTGAAGTCGGGGCCCGCAAACATACTATAAATCCTGGCCGACAAAAACGTGGCGCAGTTTCTGCACTGAATGCACGCACAGACAGGGAAGCTTGGAGCAGCAGGCAGCAGGGGAGGGCAGAGGTCACGGCTTTGACTGCAGCTGGCGCTGCTGCTGGTGGTGCTGCTGTTGGTACTGCTGAGTTTGCTGCTCGTTGTTTTTTCCGCCGACTTTTGCTTTGGTATGTTCATTATTTTTATCTTTCGCAATGAATGCAAACTACGAAACGAAACGAATCGCACACAAAACAACAAGAAGTGGAACTGCGAACTGAGAACTGAAGACAGCAAGGGGAGGAGGCTGAGGCAGTGCTGGGGGTCAGTCGGCACACAAATATGCAAAACAGTTAAAGGATTCGCGGCGCTCAAATCTAGGCGTAAAGTGTGAATAACGCGTAGCAATGCGAATGAGCTGACGGCGCGGCCCGCTTGAATCCGACGAGCAGGGTTTACGGGCTAGGGTCTCACTCCCTCTCTCCCTCTCTCTCGCTCTGTCTCTCATTCTCGCTTGAAGCCCGGGAATGCAATCAGCGGAATTGTAATTTAGCGTAAAAGGAAGTTGCGCTGCCGCCGCAAATTGAGGTTTTTTGCGCCGGCGAACAAAAGCAGCAAAAAGCAGCTTGCAAGCAAACAACTTCCGCTAGATAATGGCAAATGCCAGACTGGCCGAGCTACCCACGCAGAGATCCACTGGGCGCTTCCTAGCTCTATCCAGTTCTTCTCCTCCCTCTGCCTGCCTGCCTGCCTGCATGTCATGTTAAATGCGGTGCAAAATTGCATTAAATACGCACGCTTGTCACTTTTTGATAAGGGAATTAAATTTTGCGGTTTAACGCTGGCGGCGCACAAGCAGGCGCTGCTGATCCCTTCTCCTGCTGCTTCAACTGCTGCTCATCCTCATCTCTGACTCACTTCCGTTGCAGCGGTGTTGCGGGTATTGGCCGTGTTTGTGCCGCGCGCTGTCAGCGCTGTAAACCAAACTGAGACGTCGCTGTCAACAGCATCTACTTCCCGCTTGCTCTGCCAACATCTACTTCCCCTCCCTCCCGCTGCCTCATCATCATTGCTGCTGATTCAATTTGCGTCATTCTCGCATCTAAAACAAAAAGCAACGTCCTCGTTCGGCTGAGGCATGGCGACAGTGTTGTCATGCCTGGCGTGGACTTGTAGACCAGGAATCAGGCAAGGAGCACGGTGTGTCTAAAGTCATGTTAGTCTACCAGAAGTTACAGGCTTGCTGCAGTCTGTACCAACAAGCTAAATAATCTATAGGCTTCGCTGCAGTCTGCATCAACCAGTTAATCGATCTATTGGCTGAGCTATTGGCTTTGGTAGTTTGTTTTTGCTGTAACTATGCACATATATGAACTGTAAATTATGAACGCCTAGTTTTATATACACAAATAATTGTAGATCAAGCGTGGTAAATTTCAGCATTGTAACTTTTATAGTTCTCGAGTTTTAGTTAGTTGTTTCTGTGAACTGTGAACGCAATACTCTAGAGAGCTAAATTAAAAATTAAATTAAATGCTGATAATGCGAATTGAGTATGTGTGCAATGAAATATAGTTTTAGCATTATGTTGTCATATAAAAGATATAATCTCTCAACTATCATACATTTGTTTTCTATTTTTTCAGTGTAGGCAAAGCTTATTCCAGTTGAAAACAGTTATGGAGCTGCACATAGGCTAGTAGCAATTATCTGTAAAATTTGATAAAACAAACTGATGAAGGTGCTGAGATTCGCATGAAAATATAGATAAAAGTAAGGCCTGAATAAAAATTTTAAAGTGCAGACTATGAGATGAGATTTACAATATATCTATACGTATGCCAAGGGATATTGTTATGTAGAATAGTTGCTTAGCGTATTCTACGTTAATACTTGCCATTTAAAACATTTACATATATTCCAGAGCCTTAACTTAAGCCTAGTCCCTGGTATAGTACTCGTCTGCAGTTGCAGGTTGCAAGTAGTACTACATAGAGTACATTTGGCTCTGCAGTTGCGCTCTCTATTTGCATAGAAAGGCCATTGCGCTGAGCTGGTAGTGCATAATTACCGCTATAACGGGAAACCGCATAGTGGTTCCTGTAAGTGGGCCATAAACAAACTTTCTACACAGTGCACAGTAGGGAGAGAGTGTGAGAAGGAGAGTTAGAGAGAGAGAGAGAAAAGTTTTTTGTAGGCCTGTGGAATTAATGTGCATATGGCACGCACCAAGAATGCAAGCGGCAGAGCTGAGAAGACCCAAGATTGGAGTGTGAAGCGCGCAGCGAGGGGCGCTCAAGGCGTTGCTGCACTGCGGCAAAGTTTAATGAAAATTTGATTAATTTGATTAATTGGCCCGGCTCATAAATCATTAATTACATGCAGCAGATTATTGGCGGCATCGAGGGACACCACACATTAACTCGAGCCTAACCCAAGGAAATCTCTCGCAGAACCTTAACCCTGCTCAGTCCACACACACACACACTGCGGCTTGACAAATGGCATTTTGTGGCCCGACGTGCCGCCGCGCTTGGGCTAAATATTTTCGTAATTACATTTCCACGTAGAGTAATTAATTTTGTCTCGCTTTGGTTTGCCCTTCGCGTCGCTGTCGCTGACATTTGCCATTACGTTTTGTTGCATACTTTCGTGCGCTTTTTGCTCGGCGCGCTTGACATGCGGATTAGTTGCAGGCGCCCGCATCGTTATTATTATTATTATTATTGTGTTTTATTATTTGATGAGTGCTCGGGCAAAAGCAGTCCTTCTGGGTCATCATTCTCATATACTTACCCAGAGCTAAATCTGTTTTATTGCCGTCTGCTGCTCTCGCTACTGCTGCTTTCGCTGGCGTCTTGGCAGCTCACGTAGCAGCATATCCATTAAACCTTTTGCCGGCTACTTAAGTCGTTGTCGTCATCAGGTAACCCCAAAATTGTGGCATAAATAATGCAAGGGGTCATTAAAAGCGAAGGCCCGCTGCTCGCATGTCAAGCGGCAACGTGGCGTATGTGTAATTAAGCCCATAACATATGACAAACCGTTTGCGGGCTCAAATTGTAAAAGCTGCGAGAACTTACTTTGGGGCCACTACAGATTTCTTAAGACCTGCAGCTGACCCGGTTGGGAAAAGTTTGTAAGTAAGACAAGTAAAGTTTGCTTTTGAGAGAGTGTAGAATCCTATTTTAATACTAATCATAAGAAAGCCTAAAGACTTAAAATTCTAATATAAAAACTCTTAATGAAATGGTAAAAAGCAAAATACAATAATCCGAGCTCTGGAAAAAGCCTATGCAAAACAGTTTCTTGCATAACTTATTATACGATCGTAATGGAATTTATTTTATTTGGAATTTATAGCAAATAATGACTACATGTCAGAAAAGAGAGCTAAATCTTTGCAACTTGCTCTAAGAAAAATACTCATAATAATATTCAATACATTTAAAATACCTATATATAAAAAGCATACAATTAAAATTATTTTCTAATATAATTAAAATTATTTTCTAATATAGCTAGAGCCCTGAAAACAGTCTACAGTCAAAAAAGAGAGCTAGATATTTGCAACTTTGTCTAATAAAAATAACATAAAAATATTTAATAAACTTAAAATATATAAAGAGAACTACCAATTGAAAAAGCATACAAATAAAATTATATACCAATATAGCCACAGATCAGAGCTCTGAAAACAGTCTACAGCTGCTGAAAACTAGGCAGCAGAGTTTCTTGCATAACTTATTATTAAAAATTAAATTAAAATATTCAATAAATTTAAAATATATATACAGAGAATTAACTATTGAAAAACCATATAAATAAAATTATATACCAATACATTCCTATTTTAGCTGCCAGAACCATCTTCGCCTTGGTCCAGCAGCCTCAGAGCCTCATAAACTGTTGTCACGTGTGGCGACAACATAATTTGTTGTTAATGTACCCCTACGCATGAGTGTGTGTCTGTGTGTGTGTGTGTGTTGGCATTTTTAAAGTCCAAGCGACACATAATTAACCCAATTAGAATGTGTGTGTGTGTGTGTGTGTGTGTGTCAACGCTAAGCTGAATTTATGTGAATTTTTAATTATGCCAGAGGAGCAGCACGTTGTCAGGCCGGACGAGCGACCGCAGGCCAAACAACAACAACTGCAACTGGAAGCCTTGTTCCTGGGCTAAATGAAAAACGTAGTAAACTGTGCGCAAAACACCTGAGGATTCACCATGGCGACCGACACGGCAGAGCGACCCGGCGACCAACAATGAGTGTGGCCAAGTGGCGGCTGGCGCTGGCTCCGGCTCCGGCTTCGGCTGCTGCTCCGGCTCTGGCTACGGTTTGGTTTGTTTGGTTGGTTGGCTGCTCCACTCGCTCGCCAGCTTCAATGTGGTTGTTGCTGCAGTTGTTGTTGTGGTTGTTGTAGTCAAGCAGCTTTGCCTTTTCCGGGCTTGCCTTTTGTTTGCTCGTTTACCTTTTTCATTGTTTCTACTCTTGTTGCTCTTGCTGCTGCTGCTGCTGCTGCTGCTGCTCCTGCTCCTGTTGTTGTTGTTGGTTTAACTGCATTGTGCCCTGTTGACTTTTGTGTGCTGCAGCCGCAAATAGCAGGCAGAGCAAAGTTTTAAGCAAAATGTTGCCAAGTGTTTAACATTTTGTACGGTGTCAGTGGCTTCCTGTGTAGCCCCACTGTGCACGTGTGTGCGTGTGGCCACCTGAGGGACACACACACAGACATAGCTCTGCACACGGACGCCTGCAAATGAACTTGCCCGGTAGGCTAAGCGTGCGGATAAATGTAAATTAAACAATGCTTAGGGGGCAGTGGCAGGGGCAGTGCCGGGGGAGCAGCACCGTAGCGAGGCGCTGTACGGATTGGCAGCACTCGTAGCCGGGGTTGGAGAGCATACGTTTTAACTGGCGTTGATTTTTGACACACCCAAGTGGCCTACGTGTGGGAACGAGCGACAGCGAGGGCGGAACTAAAAGTATGGGAAAATTAAACTAAAGAGTTGGCTAAAAGGTCAGACGAGAAATTAAAGTATTAAAGCTAACCTCATGCAAATACTAATACAGAGAGCATTGAAATTAAGAGAAAGATACAATTTAAGTGCCTGAAGATACTATGAGCTTCGATGGACTTCAAGAAAGTTTTAATAGTTAAGAAAAAGATTAATAAATTATAAAAATAGTGCTATTTAAAAATATCTCTAAATTTGAGTTGCAGAGTTTTTTTTTAATATTTTTAAATGCTTTTTACTTAACTTATTTATTTAATTTTTTAGGGATAAGCTAGGCATAGAGCTGCGCAAAAGGTTTACTTTGCTATTTTAATATAATTAAAATATAAAAAATAGGAAAACAAAATACCACTGCAAAAGGTTTACTTTGCTATTTTAATTTAATAAAATATAAAAAACAGTAAAAAGGGCAGACATTTTTGTAATTATTTTTAATATGCTTATTTATCTTCATATTTTTTTTGCTTAATTTTTGTAGACTTAAGCTTAAAATAGAGCAAAAGGTTTACTTTGCTATTTTTTCAATTAGAAGTTATGCGTAAAAAATATGCTTAAAATGTTTATTTTCTGAAGAAAGCATAATTTTTAAATATTATATAAATATATATTGTTCAATAAAAAAAACAGCTGTGCTCCCAAAATAATTTTTTATCGTAGCTCAAGCTGATGTTTAGACTTTACCGAGAACAACTCCCCAAATCTTTGTATATCGTAGCTTATGTTGATATTACAAATTTACCGAGAACACTACGAGTACAGCTCTAGCTCCAAGCGTAGCAGATTTATGGGCATTTGTCACTCAGTGCATTTCCGAGTGGCAACTTTAATAATTTATGCCTCACGTTCGGCTTTCGAGGTGGGTGGGGCCCGCTGACAGATGCGAGGACATATTGGGCGGGCTGTTGATTTTGATTGGCAGTTGTCCGTTCACTTATGGAATTTCATTAAACTCAAACTCAAACTGGCAAATTGACAGAGAGAGAGAGCGAGAGGGGGACAGAGCCTGGTTTAGGCGGGCGTCGCTCGCATGTGTAGGGCAAATTAACAGTCGGCCAAGCAGACAATCATATAAAAATTTATGAGGCAAATTTTTTTCTACTCGCAGGGAGTAAGGAGTGTGTGGCAGCTAAAGTCAACGGACAGCGCGGCTGGCAAGGACAGCTGGGACCGCAAGGACAGCAGATCCATTTACGTGTGTTCCGGCCAAGGCAAAAGGATGCGAACACGAACTAGACAAAAGTCAGCTGAAGCAGCTGCGGAGTAGGGCTGAGTTGTGGGCAGGGGCTCGCCGGTTTTTTGGTTCAAGGATAATCATTCAACATCGCGTGCTGTGGGAAATTTTCAGGGCGTGTGTTTGTGATTTTTATCATGCAAACAGGCGGAAAATGACCCCCCACCCCCCATAACCCCAGCTGGCTGGATGAAAAAAGTGCTAAATGTGTAAGGTAAATGAAATTACCTGACTGAACACACCTCAAAAGTGGACACACACACACACACGAACACAGACACTCGCTCATGTGTCCAGCTGTGCGTGTGCTGCCATTTCCGTTGCGTGCGAGTGTTGCCAACTTTTATTAAAGAGCGGAAATTACAAATTTGTCCAGCGCTAATGGATTTCCATTTCAATTTGCACAGCTTTGCGCTGCTCAACACTGTTTAAAGTGTTGACAACGCGCGAGCTGATTAGCGCTTGAATTTATGCGGCGAAATTTCGCGAAATTTTGCCTGCTGCTAGCGCTGCACCTGCTCTTACCACAGCTACTATTTTTGGCGTTTCTTTTGCGGCTGCCGCCGTCGTCGCCGCAAAACGCTAACGACTACAAAATTGCAAGAAAATTACCCGTTAATGTCCAACATTTATGGCCGGCTCCGGGGCTGGCCTGGAAGACGTTGCCGCCGCCGGCAGAAGTTGTCTGGGCTGCACTTCGCGCGAAATGCTGCTATATATACTAGATATATATGTATATATATATATATATATATGTGGTATAACTGGCGAAACTATTATGGGCCCTTGTGCTTATTACTTGCTGACATGCAAACACTTGCGCTCTCTTTCTAGCTGCCTGCCTCGCCTCGCCTCGCCAAGGACAAGGACAGTGTAGTGTGGGTAAACGCTCGGGCCTGTCGGGCTTTAACACAGACTCACGTGACTTTAAGGGGCCGCCCATTAAATATTTAACATATTTTGGCATTTAATTCGCAACACACAATAAATAATAAGATGACACATACACACACACACACATACGCACACACAATCGAATCGAACTCCAGCAAAAGTAAATAAAATTGCTTTTCAACGGAACTTAGCGAACCTGACACACATGTCGAGAAGCCATTAATAATGTAGATGGTACCACCTCCACCTGCAGCTGCACCCTCACCATCGATATCGACAGTCACCCCGGAATATCGTTAGGTATCGCCGGCCCAAGTGGAATGTCAAACACGCCGCTTGCCACTGTCAAAGTAAATTTATGCAGCACCCTCTGCCCACTCGCCACTCGTCTCCCTCTCTAGACACTCGCATCTTGCTGGCTGGGAAAAACTTTGCCCGAAAACAATTCTGCGGTCTCTGCAACTAATTTCAATATCATCAAAAATTAATTCCACTAATTCGATTAGAAGTACTCGCAGTGCGCTCACGTGAGTTAAAGCAGCTCGATTCGGGCCTAGCCCGGAATTCATTAATTTAAGTCAGACCACAACTTGGCTTGGGGCACAATACATTTGCCACACGATGTGGCAATGGCGTGTGTGGGCTGCGTAATGTCCCGGCTCGAAGTCGATAGCATATGGCCATTAGCCCATTGATAGTTGGCAGGCTCGCAAAAAGAAAACGCCGGGCGATTTTCAGCTTCAAGGGAACGTTGTAGAAATTATTTCAGGCCCAAGATCGTAGCGCTCACTAATTAAAGTTTACTTGAACGCATTAAGAGGCATTATCTTGGGTACGAAATCGGAGAACTGATTTATTGGCAATTAGACCGATTGACTTATGGATTAACGATTTGAGTGATTTATGAACTGAGCGATTTATTGGCTGCAGTGCGATTGATTAATGAGCTAATGATTTTTAAAAGCAATCGTCGCTGGAATTAATAATTAATTATAATTTATAAAAATATATATATCAATAAATATGTATATTTATCTGTCTGACGCTGTGACTTTCAACTTTTATAACTTTTTTAAAATTAACTCTTTAAAATTTTAGAAAAGCTATAAAAGTTGAGAGTTACAGTGTCAATCTTGAATTCGCATGCATTTGAATTAATAAGTTTTCTCAGTATTAAATTTGTTATCAATTGATAGATTTATATATAAATATTTAAATTACAGAATAATTTTCAGTAGTTGATCTTCAATTTCCAATTTATGTAAATATATTTATCAATAAATATGTATATTTATGTTTCTGAAACTGTGACTTTCGCCTTAATAATAACTTTCCTCAAATTCTAAAGATTTTCAATCACAAATATGTTTTACTGGATTCTCATGCATTTAACTTAAATAATTTTCTTTATATTTAATTTTGTTTCAATTGATAAATTTGTATATAAATACATAAGTTTCAGCATATCAATTTTTTATTGATTGATCTTGATCTTGAATTTTCTTTTTTCAATTTTTTATAAATTTTAAAATATTTATTTTCATATATTTTTTACAAAACTTTAAAATTAATCATTTTTTTTATAATTATAGAGAGCTTTATTGTACTATGTAAGCTATTCTTAAAGAAAATTAAATATACCCATACAACTGTAAAACTATACACCCAGCTGGGTATATAAACTCAACATCAGAAATGGGTCTGGCTGCCTTCTCCTTCTGCCGCTCGTTGGATTTTGTCTAATTTGAGAAACCCCAACAACTGCAGCAATTACGTTTTAAAGCCCTCGCCAAAGCTGTCATCGTCGCTCCACGCTCTCTGCTTGCCGTACTGCCCTCCCTCGAGCAGTGCACTTAATTAGGTCCCGAGCACACCCAAACGGCGAATTACACACGACATTTGAGAAACATTTGCGCGTTCGTTTTAAAAAGAAGCGCGCTCGCTTCTCCGCAAATTAAATCCCGTGTAAGCGACGCTCAGTCCCTCATTCCCATTTCTTTTTCTTATTCATATATTCTTATTTAATTTGGCTTTATGGGCGCGGCCGCACCTTATTTCATTTTCGTTTTGAACAAACAGAGAATGCAAATAAAAAATGCTCATGTGTGAAAAGGCATTTGAAGCTGCTGCGGCTGTGGCTGTGGCTGAGGCTGAAGCTGGCTGTAAAAAAGCCAAACGGGAAGCCAAACATATCCACGTCAAGCACCAAAAGTCACGAAGTAGGCCAGAAGCGTGCAGGCAGTGGCATCTTTCAACCCTGTAGGAAAGGGAAGGGAAGAGTGAGGGGGAAACGTGTGCTTGCCTTTCACTAATTGTCTTTGCCGTGCGTGCGAGGGTGTGTGCGTTTGCGTGTATGGCACGAGCGAGGGGTGCCGGCTGCATATACTTATTTTACGGTTGTTTAGCCTCACGTATGCGGCAGGCAGTTGCCTTTTATGGGCCCTCTAAATGGTGCCCAACATTGCCCACTCCGCGCATTTCTGCCCGCATTCTCCCGCTCAACTGAAAAATTCGCGAATGAAATGCAAATTCCTTTCCAGCTAATGCAAATCCCCTACCGCACGCAGCTCTTTATACTCTAATTTCTTTGCTCAGGTGGTTACAATGCACTTAGTTCATCGCATCATTTTCAAACAATTCATACAGTTTTCAAGATACTCCAAGCAAACTCAATATATATTTCTCTTAACATGTTTCCAACATTCTTTAAAAATTTGATAAAATACTATAACATATAACAGTCTGAAATACAGTTTTTTGCCATAAATCATTTTAATATCATTGAAATTTGAACAACCAACGAAAAAGCTTAAAAAGAGTTCATTCATGGTATTTCCATATTAAAGTAATTATATTCTTCAAGCTAAAAAAAATAAATTTTTAAAATTTCTCTACCAATAAATTATGTTAAGACCGAATTTGGTTTTAGAACCTTTATACATATCATATTACTCATACAGATTTCCGGTTACCTTAAGAACAAACCAAAGAAGAGCATGCAATTTTCGTTTTGTTTTTTTTTTTTTTTTTTTGGTTTTTTTTGCTATTCATATAGAGATTATTGTTGCGCACCTGGGGCAATTATAATGCGATTTATTAATAGGCACCCGCAATCGCATTATTCACTTAACGATCGAAAATACATTTGAGCCAAAGCTCACGGCGAGACACTTCCGTCCGGTTGACTCAGCGAAAACTTGCAGCCGAGCACTGCGTAAATTTAGATCAGTTAGCCCAGTGGCAGGCATATCATAACATAGAATTATTAATACAGTGTAAACTCTCATAAGCGGACAAAGTGGTGTTTTCTTTATTTTTTAAGCGCTTTCAGAGGGTATATTAACTTTGGCTAAAAGAAAAGATATCCTTCCCTATAAAGTATAAATATTTATCACTGATCTGTATCAACAGCCGAGTCGATCTAGCCTTGCCCGTCTGCTTGTCCGTCAGAAAACTTTCACAAGCGGACAAAGAGATGCTTTCTTTATTTTTTAAGCTCTTGCAGAGGGTAGTCGAGTCGATCTAGCCTTGTCCGTATGTCTGTCCGTTAGCATACCACTCTGCGTTTAAATTCGTTGCGGCGATTTTTTGCGTCCGGTTAAGAGGGATTACTGCTTACAATTTGTTAAAAAAATGTCCAGCAAAATGATTTGTTTGAGGAATCATTGAAAATTAGAGATGGAGGCAGCTAGTGTCCGCTTCAGAGGACTGTCCGCTCAATGGAAGTGAGCTCCTACTGTACTACATTCCATGCTGTATATGTATGTGTATGTGTGTATTTTGAGAACGTCTACAATTGGTAAGCACTGTGTGGGCTGCACTTACCGCATGTCAATCAAATGCCTCCCACTGCGAGGCGCGCCACAGGATTCAGTTTCAGTTTATGGCGCGTCACACGCTTCGCTTCGGTTCAGTTCGCTTCGTTCTTGCGCTTGTCATTCTTTTGCTGGCAAATTCCCAGCGCCAATTAAATGTCGCTTTTAGACTGTCAGGCGGGTCAGGCGAAGTCAGGCCAAAGACACTCGTCTGACAATGGTAATGAGGCCAGGACGAGTCGTTCCTCTCCTCGGGCAGCAGCGCAGCGTGTGCGCTTGCTCGCATGTCCTGCCAAAGTAAATTAATTGCAGGGCTCTCCAGGAAGGGAGGAGGGTGGAGAGTGCTGTCGTCTGTGCTGCGGGGGTAACCTGCTCCCGTTGCCGTGCAAATTAACATTACCATCATCAAGCAGGGCCAGAGGCGAGTCGGAAAACTTGCGTAGATTAATCGGGCTGATTAGGCGCACGCAGCGATAGCTCCTGCAATTATTTTGAATGACTCTCGTAAGTGATATTTCCGAGCCTGACTTCATGCGATATATAGTTTTTCCTTATGAAATGCATTCCATTTTCGTTTTGTTATTTGCGCTTATTGCCAGGGGTCAGTTCCAGGCAATCCTGCTGAGTAATTGCGGCAGTTTGGATGAAGATATTGACTTGGCAATGCGGTACAATATCAAGTTGTATTACACACCAAATGAGATATGGGCTTGTAAGCTTGCTGGAAATTAATATATTACAGAAAACATTTATTTTCTTGTAATTTTTATACAGTATTTTGATTAACGTTTTGAGAACTAATTAATTTTTTTTAATTTACTTGTAACTTTTTCTACAAATCATTTTAATTTAAAATGTTTTTCAAATATGCAAGTAAAAAAATAACCTAGTTCGAACATTTAAAAATTAAAAACCTCGCCAAATATATTAAAATTAAATAAAATGAAATAATATATACATAAAAATTGGGTTACTAATAATATTAAGTACATTGAATAAATAAAATCAGAAAAATAAAAATAAATATTGCTTGTTATACATATTAATTAATTGTTTAACTTGTTGTTCATTTTTATAACAGTGTATTTGCAGCTAGAGGCTCTACTGTAAACTTATCGACTTTTAAGCGCGAGGGCAGCTCTAGTGCGATTTATCAGCAAGCAAGCGCCTATCGATCTCTCTTGTATCGATGTATCGCTTGAGCTAATGCATTGAGTGTTGCGTAACGCTGAGCTTTGCCGTGTTGCTAGTGTTAAGCAGCGCAGCTCACAATCAGCTGTTCTGCTCGAATGCAGAAACCATAACAAACACACGATTGATCTGGCCGGGCGCGTGATTGTTGTTGCTGTTCTCAATTGTGTGTGTGTGTGTGTGTTGTTGGAAGGAAGCCCAATCTATGAGTCATCTCCCTATCTATGTGTACGTGCACTTGTCGTGATAACCCCGCGAATCAGTTGAAGCGGCACAACTGAAGCAGACACACAGCAAGTGCGAGTGCAGGCGCAACATGGAATCGGAACAGTTGAGCATTTTGGACCTGAACGACTACTGCCTGGGGCAGATAATCAGATACCTGCGCGTGGAGGACCACGTGCAGTTCGCGCAGACCTGCACGCATTTCCGCGCTGTGCTCCGCGACTGGTCGCATGTGCTCTATCCCGAGTTCGAGATCACGCGCCTCAACGACGCCGACGCCGGCAGTGGAGTGGAGTGGCAGCTGCAGCTGCTGGGCATAGTGCGGGATGTGGTCAGGCGCTTGAATCTGGACATTCGCCAGGTGGACGGGGAGCAGCCGCTGCAGGAGCACGACTTCGTCGAGAATCTGTGCAGGCAGATCAGGGAAATGGAGAGTCTCGAGTACATCGCTGTCAACGAGGGCAGCTTGCTGGGGCGACTGGTGAACACCTCGAGTCCGCTGCGCTATCAGTGCATGGAGAAAGTGCTGAGCGCACTGGAGCTGTTGCCCAAGGTGCACAGCGTCAGCCTGAGCTGCAGAACCAACAAGTGAGACAACAAGAAATCCCACAATAGATTCGATTCTATTCGATTCCCTTTACAGATACAAAGCATGCAGCTTGATTAGGATGAGGGGCCTGGAAAGAGTGTCCATAGACACGACCATAGCCTCTGAGGATTTGGTGGAGATCTGCCAGTCGAATGCGAACCTGCGCGTGCTGTGGATACGCGAGGTTGTCGGCGAGCTGACGGACATCGTGCCGCACTGTCCGAACCTGGAGGAGATCGCCTTCCCCATGTTCGCCAGCCACAAATCGTACGCTGCGCTCGCCGAGCTGCCCAAGATCCGCAAGCTTGTCATCAAGGGCACAAACCTGACGTCGCCGTGTGCCAAGCTCATGGAGCTCTTCGATGCGTTCGTCGAGCAGGAGCGCAGCCAACTGGAGAGCGTGATACTCTACACGTATCTGAACTACAGGGAGACCATCAAACTGATCGAGCTGCGTGGCCTGAAGGAGCTGCGCTGCTGCTTCGACGATGCCCGGTGCATCGATCTGCTCACGGATCTGACCGAGCTCGAGGGACTCTACATAATGCTCGGGCGCTCCGGTGCCGGCGCCAGCGAGTGCATCAACATACTCAAGTCGTGCCGCAAGCTGCAGCGGCTGCACATCAACTCGAATTTAAATATAGATTTCGTGGACAAGGCGCTGGCGGTGCTGAGAACTGTGCGCGATGCCAAGAAGCAGCAACCGCTGCAGCTCTACTCGACGGGAGTGATGCACCTCTGCACAGACGACAAGGTGAGTGTGTGTCGCTTGAATTTAATTTTGGATCACTTATCGCTTACTTACTTCCAGGAAAAACTCATTGACAACGCGTACTGCACGCTCGTGAGTCACTCGGCGCACCTGCGGCCCCTGCCCTGGAGGTTTCCAAACTAGGTAATACCAAAGAAAATTGACCATATTTATATAGATAATATAATCTTTGGTATTACACAAATTGACATGTGATAAAATTGTTCGTAGAGCACGAAATTAAGGGAAGGTATTTTTTTAATTTTTTAAAATGGCAAGGCTTTTTTTGGATTAAATTAAATATTTTGTTAATTGATATATTTTTGGACAAAATAAAATATTTTTAAAATGTTAATTAATATATTTTTGGACAAAATTAAATATTTTTAAAATGTTTATTAATATATTTGTGGACAAAATTAAATATTTCGAACATTTTTATTAATAAATTTTTGGACAAAATTAAATATTTTTAAAACTAATTAATATATTTTCTAGCTAATATAATAGTTTTATATGTAAAGGAAAAAAAAACGTTACATACCAATTAATTGAAAAATAGAATTAATTTAACTATTATGTAAAAAAAAATTTATATAAAATGTATAATTTTTACACACTGCAGAATCATGAAGTAATTCGAAAATTAACTATTCCAATACCCCAGAAGTAACGCTACAAATATTGCCATCTTTTTGATTGAATGAGAAAGAACCTGTCCTTTAGAAATTGTGAAGATTAATTAAATAAAATATAGACTATATGCTGCTAGCAAAGCTTTTGCCATTCATCAGAAATGTCAACGGGTCTAATTTATAATGGTAACACTTGAGTGTGCAGAGTGCTTGGCAGAATGTGAAATATTGGCAACGAATTAGCCACGAATGCCGCGCATAAATCTTCGCCAGTAAAAGCGATGCATTAATAATTAATATTTTGAGCAGAGCATAATGTGCATTATTATTCAGAGAGAGAGAGAGAGAGAGCGAGAGCGAGATCTAGTTCGAGTTGGTCAGTCTGTCAGCCTGTCGTGGATCGCGCCTGGACCGTAGCTACTTTTAACCCCCTGATTGCTGTTTGGCTGTGCGCCAGGTGAGTGTGCTGTCGCGTTTTGAGGCCCGCAGCATAATGTAATTAGTTGCAACAGGCCAAAGCAATAACAAAACCGAAGGCGACCGAGGCAGAAGCGAGTAAATAAATTCTTGGGAACGAGCAGAGAAACTATCTGCGCGCACGCACGAATGCTGCTCAATGAAGACTTAAATTATGCAATACCCTGCAATATCAGCGAGAGGGAGTGTACACCTATATATACTATATATATAAACAATTTAAAAAAAAATAAAAATCTATATACAGCGAACGGCATATCTTCATACAGCAAAAAAAAGTGACTTGGAGTAAGTGGTATTTGCTGTTCGCGCATTGCCTCACAGCGTGCCCTCTTACTAGTCCCATTTGGCTGGTGATGCTGTTTTTGTTGTTAAATAATTTGGCAGTGACCCAAAAAAAGACGCCAAAGCAGCAACAACAGCAACAACAAAAACAACTGATTTGTTCAGGTGCGAAAAGTCTGTGATCAGAGATCGGCGGAAAAGCGGAAAACCTATTACGATTGGCCCATTTGCCGACCAATTGTAGGTCTGCTCTGCACTGCGTCCTACATTGTATGTGTAATCTATGTAGGTAATCTTTAAGTAAGCTTCAAAGTACTAGGTATTCTCCTATTTGGGCTGTCTATTTATATAGCTGAGCTGATCGGTTGGCTCTTGGCTCGCGACAGGTCGATCATCATTAGAAATTTAAATTTATATTCTCTTGACTGCGCATTGTTGTTGCTGTCGGAATACCCTGTATGCATTGAAGTAGGCTATATTAGCAACTGAGTGAGGTTTGCTAGGTTTTCTATTATAAAAATATATATTTCTATAATATATATAATTCTAGGGAAATCTTCAGATTTATTTGTATATTTACTGCAACAGTTAGATCATATATATGATGATATTTATTTTTTTTGAGGCTTTAATATTTATTTTATAATGATTTTTTTAGACGGACGTCCGCAGCTGACTACAGGGTATTTGCCAGTAGTGCCTGATTTGATTCCACCTTCTTTACGTGTTTTCTTTATTTGTTTATTTGCCAAGAGTCTTTTGATTTTATTCGCCTCTATTTTTATCTTTTGTTTATAGTGCCAAAAAGGGCATTTGCTGAAGCTGTCTACAGTTTATGATTGTTTTACGAAACGAAGGCCCGAACATTTCTAGGAAAAGTAGATAAATTCACAAACACTTCTGCCCAGTAAAACGCTGCAAGCCAAAAACAGTTTAATACAAAGCTTGAACACTATAGAAAATCCTTAAATCCTTATTCCATTGCAATTAAGATTTCCGAATCGTTGATCAATGCGAAAGTTCAAAAGTCAACGTTAAACAGATTGCCCAACGCACGCATCGCTTGGCCACGCCCACAGTGTGTCAAACACGCTAATTTACTGTTACATTATTTACATACATTCACACACACACACATACACCGACACGCACCGATAAAGCTGAAAGGTTGTCACTTCGGAGGCGTTGCAGAGGTGCAGGGGCAGGCAGGCGTACAATAAGAAGAAAAACAACGAAGAACCTCGACAGCGAGCAGGAGGCGGCAACAGGGCGCATGAGCAATGTTGCCTGCTCGCTGGCAACATGTGGCGGAATGTTGCCAGTAAAACTGCCAGAACTGCTGATTTTGCAATCAAAACTATTTTTTAATAAAAAAACTTAAAAAGCACAAGAAAAACAATTGCAATTTGTTAATATTTATGCCGGCAGCAAGGTGAGACTCGACTTCCTCGAGCGAACCGCATTAAGATACACAAAATGTTGCTAAGCTGCGCGGCGGCAACACGAATAGCATCCACAGGGTTTCCCGCCAATTGCAGGCCAAGCCGAAGTGTATACAAACAAACGCACACACACGGACACACACACACACACGGACACTCGCACACGCACACAAACACACAGCCAGTGGCACGCTCTAGCAACCCCGAAAAGCCACAGCGCAAACAAGGGCTGGAGGTGGGGGCTGTTACTCTCTGCTCTGCCGCTCTCTTGCTCCTCTCCTCCCCTGCCAACGACTGAGCGTGAAATCTGCAAAGCTCAAGCTGAATCCAAAAGCCGGCAACCGGCGCTATACGCAGCTCCTCCCCCTCCCTTCCTCTGCCCCAACATCGAACTGTTATTTACATTTTGTTTTGCCGGCTTTTCTGCTGACGACGACGACGACGACGACGACGACGACGCTGCACGAGGCGAGCCGAACAGCGTAGAGCCCTTCGGCTCGGCGCTCGTGTCGTGCTCGTGTGTTTGCCTGCCAGAGGCACGGACTCGTTCGTTCAGTTGGCAACGGCCCGCACGCTGAAACGGACGTGTTGTCTCTGGCCCGAGTTGACCCGCAGCCCCCGCGACGCAGCGCAAACATATGATTGTTGGGAACAAGAATTTGCAAGAATCTCGAAGAATTTGCGAGGTGCGCTGTGTTATTTTGAGTTATCGCGATTTCGCGTCGGCAAGTGCAATTGCAATTAGTGTCGCAAGAATCTGTGTGAAATGAATTGAGAAATTGCACGAGCAAACGTAAACAAAAAGCATCGAGTGGATTCTGTGTGCGAGTGTGTGTGTGAGTGTGTGTGCCGATCGAGTGCATTGCGAGTGTGATTCGAGTTCGAATCGAGTGTTACTGCCACAAATCAGCTGATGCAGCGCCCAAAGGTAAATACCAACAGACCAGAAAAAATTAAAAAAATAAAAGCAGAAAAAAACCAAAAAGAAAATTAAAAAATGTACAGCAAAAATCTTGGGGGAGAACGGGCCCGGGGCCGGGCCCGGGCCGATCCATCCATCACTCAATTGCCTGCTCGGAATTTTCGAGTTATTCAATTTTTTTTTTTTTTGGTAGCTGCTGCGACATGTTCTGCTTGCGTTCTGTTTTTTCAGTTTAGTATTTTTTTATTTTCATTATTTTTTTGTCGGACTCTAACGGGCCATAACAACTGTGCATTAAACTTAATTTCGGAATTCGAAAATGGAGAGGGCCCCAAACACTCGAGTTAAGCACAATGCACATGTGTTTTTTTCAATATAAATATATATATGTATATATATGTATTTTCCCCCATTGCGTCAGTCCGTTTCCAGGCCCCAAACCCGGTCGTCTGGGCCCGTTAACGATAAATAATCAGCAGACTCGCCAGACGCTTTGATATTCGCTGCCTGCTGCCATAAATATTTATGCAATTGGACGCACTTGTTTAAACAGGCTGAGGGGCAGCGGGTCAGCGGGGCAGCTACCATAGCCACTTCATAAGTATCGCGCCCCGAGATCCGTCATAGTTCAAACTGCCGGGCGGACGAGCTTGTTTATGGCCTGAGCGATACGCCCGGCCACGCCTCTCAATTACCAGCGAAATTATCCTTTATGGTTTTGATGTTATCAGCCGAGAGAGCGAGAGAGACTCCTGCTTATCGCTACTGTCGCTGTCTCTGCGATTGTTTGGCCCGCTTGCCTCGTGTTGCATGTTGGGGCTAACCGAATAATTGACAAAACAAATCATTTACGTGGCAAAAGTTTGCGGCCCGCTCCCTCGTACTCTGCCGCGCTGCACACGGCGGCGGAACACGCAACATGTACGAAACAATTCGACGACAGAGAAAACCACAACAATAGCATAGAAAAGCAAACAACAACAGGGAATTTAACAAAAGAGGCATATATGTATAAATAACAGCATTATAATGAAACCATGCTAATGCTAATGCTGCCATATTCCGATGCCTGCAATGCAATTGCTGCTGCTATTATTAAATGATCGCAATTGCATCTGATTTAATGCAATAATACCGAAGATCTGTTAGTTGGCAGCGGTTGGGAAGGTTCTTCAGAATTTTCAGAGAAAGAATATATAATTACCAACATTAATAAGTGCTTATAGTCTCAGTTTGTTCAAATATAGTAATTTATAAATTCCATAAGCTAGATGGGAGCAGTATAGGGAGGGCCTCAGATACTCTATTTGTTCTCAATCTTCATAAAAATCAGGTATACCTTTAAAACACATGTATATTTAATTTGCACTTTTACAAGCTGAGAAGTTACTTAATTAGTTTTTTTTTACTATGAAGCAAAGCAGTTAAATATACTTAATCTACACAAGTTGCGAAAACGGAAATTGGCAATATATACAGCTCCGAAAAAAATAATAGCACCACCACTAAAAGAAATTTTTCAAAGCTCATCCTGGCCTTATTTCAACATTTTTAGGTTCAGGAAACTGTAAATAATACAATATTGAAGTACAAATTTCCAAAGTATTCATACTTTCTAAACAATTTAAAAAAGTATTTGAAAAATAAAAAATTTGGCGAAAAAACGCAAAATCGTCTAAAGTCACCATCATCATAGTTATATAATAAAGCTTTATCAATATATACCATACATATATGTATATAAAATTATATATTTCAGTGCTTCGACTTTATTCTAGTTCTGTCAAGTACTTTTTCTTTTTGTCAGCATAACAAAATATAAATAGTAAATTACTTGCATGAGTTTGAAGACAGCAGAACGTATATAAGATCAGAGGTTTATATATTCTCAGTCAGTTTTCATATGCTTATTTAATATAATTTAATTTAATAAATTATTTTAAATTAATAATTATATTTTAAATTAATTTTTTAATTTTTTTTTGCACAGACTTCACTATAAAAAGCATATAAATTCTCAATCCGTAAAACTTCAGCGCAGATTTGGAAGTTAGCAAGTTGTGTATATGTTATGTATATTTATTCAAAATCCGAAAGTTCCAACATTTATTTGCGCTATCGATTTCAAAGCGAGAAGTATGCAAATATATAACCAATCTCTAGAGTTGGCTCATCTAATTTATTGTTTTAGCCATAATTCGCAGGAATTCCACTTGCAAAACCTCAAGAGTTTTGTATAAAGTATAAAATTTAATTCTTTCATTTGAATTTTTTGCTGCTTTTTCCCGATAAACATTGAGTTAAACATTACTCATGTTGCCCCCAGACATGAGTATTTGTGTGTGTGTGTGTGTGTGTGAAATTGATGCAATAATTGTGCATAAATTCAATCGCGCGATTTATTTCCACTTTTCTGTGTTAAATGATGATGTGAAACTTGTGGCACTGCTGCTACTGGCCATAAATCTGGCCGATCTGTCGCCAGAAAAAGAATTAATTGATGCGCGAAGTTGTTGCCGGCAAACGAACCAATTAGCTGAGGGATTGCACTGCTCGGCGCTTAGAAACTGAGAGGCGAATCGTGTAACCGCACTTTAAATCATATTATAGCCGGAAAACCGCAAATTTGCCGCCTGCGGCAAGGGTGTTTATTTTGTTTGGTTTGTACGGCTCACAGTCGATTGCCTGATTTACAAATACTCGCGCACAGCAGTCAACATGTTAACAAGTTGTTAAACACACACTCCGAGTGTGTATGTGTGTGTGTGTGTGTGTGTATGGGGGTAACGGCATTTTTACAGCCTACTTTCCGTATAGAAATCCGTACATTTATTGCCGATAGTTTTGGTTATTGCCCGCGTCACGTTGTTAGCGCCCATGAAGGCAGCAGAGAGTGGGACCCAGACATACCCCCAGCCCAAATAAATATGGCCGGCAAATGGTCGTGATACTGACAAATGTCGGCTCAAGTGAGGCACCCCTCTTGTTTATTAAAATCGAATTGCAACTTATTGGGCGCACGACAGCGAAGGCGCCTAACAGCAGGCAATAGTTTTTATTGGACTAACATTTACGGAATATTACCAGGAAAATGCTATACGATCGAATGGGGCAATTTTGTGGCAATGGGCACAGTCTGCTTTCCGAATATTAAAGACTCTAATAGCTGTCGGCAAGCATTTTGTTTGAGTATGTCGATAGATCAAGTTTGTTTTGGCCACAGTTGCAAAATTGCTATTTATATTTCTGGTAATTACAGCTGGAATTTTAGCGTTCAGTTTAATTTATCAGCTCAGTAAATTTCAGCTCAATTGTTTAATAAATAATTGAGTTATAAATAGATATGCATTCTGTGGTGTATAACTTATTATACTCAAAATTATTATAGTCATATTTAAAATGCTCTCAATAGTTTTCTGATTACTCAGACTATCTGTTGGAACTTACTATATAGTACAGTAGTATTTATTTGCTATCGCGCTGTAAAACACTCAGAGCTTGCACCAAAATCTTGAATACTTTCTCTGACACCTTCTCGCTGCCGCCTAAACAAGCCAGAACAAAGAAACACTGGGCAGATCTGCTGCTGTAGTTGTCCTTGGGAGCATGTGTTCAGGTGACGATTGCACAAATAAATATAGTCGAGCGTACGTACATACGTATAGCTGATACTTTTCAGAATCGGCTTATGACGTCGTCGAACGGCGCGAAGAACTTAATGGCATTTTAATTGTTCTGCCAGAGAGTTACGAGATGTGCCCGGAGGCGAAAACCAGGCCAACACATGTCCCATCAAGGTTTCCTCACGCCGCTCCTGTTGCTGCTGTTTATTTGTGTGTGCCAGTGTCTAATTTATACTTCAAGTCTGGTTAGCTGCTCTGTAACGGCAGTATTATAAAAGTTTCAACGGCTTTGTCATCGTCGCCCCGCCGTGCGCTATAATTGCCCCAAAGTCCGGTGAAAATACGCACGCAAATGCTCGAATCAAAGAGTCGAGGGAAATGAAAAAAAAAAACGATGCATATTTTTGTAGTTACAGCATTGCGGCCCTGTAACGCCTGCCTGCCCGCCCCTCGCAGCCGCCGGCCAAAGCATCAAAGCGGCTTTTCAGCTAAACAGGCCTTCAGCTCCCTGCTGCAGCTATTAAAATCAAAATTTGTAGGCAGTGTGTGGGAGAGGATGGGAGGGGCGGGCACGCTGGAGAATTCCGAGCATATCAAGCAGCGTTGCAGGTGCTGAGATGCCCGCTAATTTATGGCCTGTGTGCACTATGGCCAAAATGTAACCGTAAATTGCAGGCGTGATTCTAACAAGATGCCCGGCCCGACAAAGCGCCCAATACAGCTACACATACATACATACTACTACTACTACTATCATACCTTATATGTACTGACATATGGGCAAGGTCGCTTGTCCACAGCGCAAAGCGCCGCATGCTCCACTTGGCCATGACTCAAAGTACTTGGTAGTCGCAATTAGCCTAGTGTAAACAGTGCAATGGGGTTATAGCAACATTATTTCCGAAAAAAACCAAATGAGTTTGCTGCAAAATTAAGGTGAAATTTCGTAAAGTAATTAAGCAGAGCTCTGCACAGTAAATACGTTGGGAAATAGTTGGAAATATTGATGGCTATATATATACCTATATATGGTATATGTGGGTATATATTGTAGTTATATCTGCAGCAGAAATTCAAACGAAATGCTTTTGATACCACGTGAACTGCACAGACATCGATTTCCACAAACAGAAATAGACACATATATAAACTATAGTGTATATATCTGATATATATCTGATTGATGTGCTGCCGTCAGGAAATCATTTGCCAATGGCGTGAAAAGTGCTCTCACTTCGCTCGTGCTCGAACTTTGTTTCATGTCTGCTTCAAGGATTCGTTGCCAAAACGAAACTCGAATCGGAAGTGGAAGTGGAACTGGAACTGGAAGTGGATGTAGGAATGGAATAATTAGCGTCTAACTGGCAACATGGGCTGACATTTCGTGTCAAGGCCCGTCGACGGGCGCATCGATTGATAAATTAATCGGAATTAGGCCTTGGGAGTGCATAATAAATATTTATAGTACTGTTATTCGCGCTACTAGCACAATTGGCGTGTCTCGACGGAGCCTTTTCAATTTCCACTGCAATTTAAACGTCCATCAATAACCTGCCAAGGCGAAGGTACAGACCGGCGGAAAAATAACGTTAAAGCTCAGATTAAATTCGAGTTGGTGCTGCCATCATATTTCATGGCACAAGCCAAAGCCGGCAAATGAACTCTCGGTGTGACAACGAAGCCACTTAAGCCAGCTGCAGAGCCCGCGTCGAGTCGCAGCTCCCAGCAGCTCGGGACTCTCTGACAAATGAAGACTGACATTTACAAAACAGTTGAGAGAGACAAAACCAAATCATTCTCGTGCAACTTGTCGCGACAGTTGAGTTTTTAAAAGCAACTTGTTGTCATAAGGCCGAACTGGGGAGGGTATTGCCGTTGTGTACGTGAAAGATTTAAAATAAAACCACTTAGCGGCAGCTTTATGTTGCGACAATTGCTGAAGCCTGCGCGTACGCAGCGCCTAAAAGTGGCCCTTGAGATTAAACTCGAGGCGTGTGGCAAAAAGTATTCGAAAATGTGGGGCACTTCAAGCTGAAAATAGACTTAGCACAGTATCTATATGCTCGGTTTGCCGACTAACATAATTATTGTATTTATGCGCAGTGCAACCTGCCGTGTTGTTTAGGCCAGGTAGCAAAGCTAGAGTGACCAAATTGTTTTAGAAAAAATTATTAATAAAAGCCAACAACAATTAATAAAACTGTGCAACAGTAAAGCGAAAACTTTGCCTGTTTTTACGAGCAGATTTACATCTGTTATCTGCATCTCTCTCAAAGTTTCCTAGGGTATCTCCCAGTTGAGTTGCGCTACAGCCTTTACCTGCTTTTAATTTGCTTTGTTTATTTCCAAGGCAATTTAAACAATTAATGTCAATCTGCGAGCCAGCTAAATAATTGCATTATTTACATATACAAAATGTTGCTTATCAAATTAATTGGATTCCATCTTGTGCGCACTTCTAGTCGAATCGGCAATATTTATTGTGGCTTATGCAAGACGCCTTCTATTATTTAAATGCCAATCGAATAGCTGCGTTTGCAACTTTTATTTAATTTATTTAAATATTCTGAGTGTAGAATGGATTGAGGAGGGAAAAGGGAGTTGTCAATATTGCTGCAGTAAATATAAGAAACTTTTGTCAAAATTTAAGTAAAAACTTAATAACGTTCAAGTTTTGGGAATGGCATAGGAAAATTGAGTCTGCACACATATTTTCTTAAATTTATGTATTTATTGATTTGTTTTGAGTAAATCATATTTATTTATTATCTAATAAATTATAATATTACTATATATTATTCAAGTTATATGTACTAAGTACAGAAGGTGGAGGAAAAACAGTCCTAATGGTAGTTTTCTCTATTAGTTTTTCTCCTACAGAATGCATATTTTCTTTAATTATCTATTTATTTATTTGTTTTGAGTAAGTCACATTTATTTATTATTTAATATACTATAATATTACTATATATATTATTCAAGTTATATGTACTAAGTAAGCAATTTCTAGCAAGAACTTTATAGAACTTTTCTCTGCAGCAAATTATTTTGTAGATAATCAGAACAATTACTATTATTTTTATTATTGAAATAATTGTTATTATTATCATTAATTTTATTATTATTTATATTATTATTATTAATATTATTATTATTAATCATATTATTATTATTATTAATTGATTATTATTATAATTATTTTGCTAAATTTTTCCTTCTACTTGACAATACTTTCCTCTTAATTTGTATACCTTTTATGTAGAAAAACGAGGAAAAGTTTATATTAACATGTATGTAGCAGGCAGCTGAATATATATTCTTGATCTTGATATATATATTCTTGATCAGCATCAATAGCCGCGTCGATTTGATCTTGTTCTTCTGTCTGTATATACACACAGACTTCTGTTATTAGAAGCGCTAGCGACACAGCAAATTTGAAGTTTATTTCAAACTATAAGTGCCACGCCCAACTCCAAAAAGGCATAGACAGCAGCCCATGCCATAGGCACGTTACTTACCTTTAGCTTTATCAGCATCTACGACATCTTCAGCTTGATCATCATTCAATATCTTCATTAGCTGCGCATTATCATTGCCGCGCTGGGACTGTCCATTGCAATAGATTTTCATTTTTATTTTTAGCGCAGTTTTCATTATTAACTAAAAACTGTCACAGTTGAGCAGACAGAGACACGCACACCTGCACACACACACACCTGCACACACACACAAACACAGCTGGTGATTTGAATGTCAGGCTGGCAAGCGTTTCGGCTTTGGCCGGGCAGACGAACGAAAGCGGAAATTTTGAACATGCGGAAAGTTGTCGACATTTCAAATGCAGCCAGAGCGAGACAGCAATAGAGTGTGTGAGAGAGAGAGAGAGCGAGCAAGAGCACTGGCGAGCGCAACAAGTTGCCAGCAACAAAATGGCGGAAACGTGTCGCTGTCAGCGTTGTCGTCGCTGTCGCTGTCGCTGTCAGCGTCGGCGCCGCCGCTGACGCTTGAATCAAAGTTCTGCCTGTGTGCGCGCAGTCTCAGCGAGGGGCGCCACTAAATTTATGAAATGAATTTTTAAACGCAACTTTAAACTTTTTTATTGCTCGGAGAGTTGCAGCAGCAGCAGCAGCGGCAGCAGCAGCATCCTAATTGTGGCAAACTTTCGCATACGCTTCATTTCCTGCCCGGGCACTGATAGTCGTGGAGGCGACACTACACTGCTGTCTACTCCAACTCCCGCCTTCTGTCTGTGCTTGTGCCTGTCCCCGTCGCTGTTCATTGACTTTGGCAGCAACAACGTTGCACAAGACACACACACACGCACACACGCATACAGGCAGCGACGCACTGTGACTTTGTTTTTAATACACTCCAGTGGCCGCTGCATCGATCGCCAGCACAAACAAGGCGTCTGGCTTGGCCTGGCCCGGCCCGGCCCGCTCGTGGGCCTGTTCCTGTGTTCCCTCAGTTCATTACACCCCACAGCCACAGCCACAGCCACAGCCATGCACTGACTTTTCATGCTCATATTTTGCCAGCACGACGACGCAACGCCATGTTATCCTGCTCCTGCTCTGCTCCTGCTCTGCTTGCCTCTGTCGTGCCATGACAAAGATTATCAATAACGCAGGCAAAGAAAGACACGTCGTTGCTTGCCGCTTGCAACGGATATTGAGTGTGCAACATGCTGACCAGCATAATCCCCTATGCTCCATGTCCAGCAGCCAATATCCAATATCTGAGCTCCAGCGTTCACATCGCTATCAATCCAATTGCCTGCGCTCGCTCACATTTTGTTTATCCGCAGCATCTCAAGCTCATCGATTAGGCGCTAAATTGTTATTGCCATGTTTAGAGTCCACACACAGCCCCCTTCCCACGCTGTCGAGTGAAGCAGAAGCCTCTGAAGTAGAATTGCAGAATAGTTTTAGCAAATTTTATATATTTTGCTAGTCAATGTTTCGTCAAATATGCATTTGGTGCTATTTCACATTATTTTTATTGTTTATTATATTTTTTTAATCATTTTTTATATTTTTCTTGCTTAAAAATAGGTTTTTTTTATAAGGTATACATACAGCTGTAATACCAATTTCGAAATCAACTAAAGCTGTGATTTTTCTAATTTTGCTTATTTTAAATTATAAAAATCATGTATGTAAAGCATAGTAAGAACGTTATATACAATATATAATTATAAATAGCATACATTTCTAATCCACATCTATACATTCTCTACAACTGAGATTTTTCAAAAATCACATTTTTTATCAGCTTATAATATTCTTACAAGAAAAGTGAAAAGTGAAAATATATATTCCTATACCAAGTTTAGTTTTTACTTAAATTTAATAAATTTTTTTAAACCTACGAGTCTTTCATAGAATTAAATGAATATAGTATTTATGTATGTATACGAATATTTGTATATATTTAATTATAGTCTTTTAGGTATATTAAACAATATCCTTAAACATATTTATATATATATATATATTATTTAAACTCTCAAGATGTATACATTATACGATTTTGAAAGTTTACCTAACACGAACTTCAATATTTCCTCATTTAAATGCCCTGAGATGCTGGCAAATAGCCCATATTAGCCCATATGCATATGGCTCTTCGCAGCCAGGGTATATGCGCGGCGGGCATCTGTTTTATGTTGGCCTGTGGAGGACTTGGGCAACACGCACAAACATGTTCGCTGCGCTGCGATGCTTGGCATTTCGGCCACATCATCATAATTTGCGAAAGGCGCTGGCAGGAAGTTTGCTTTTGGAAATATGTTGAAACAAGTAGCCAACGGGGCCGTGGGTAAGGAGGTAGCGGGTGGAGTGCGCAACCCTGTCATATCCTGTTGACGTCGCTGACAGACCGCTGTGTCCCTCCCAGCGCCCTCCACTCACTCTCTCTCTCTATCTCTCTGTCTCTATCTCTGCCTTTGTCTCTGGCGGCGGAAGTGTGAAATATTTTTAGAGCTCGCTTCCTTCAGCTCACCTTCTGGAAGCCCCCGCTCCATACCTGCCTGCCTCTCCACCTACCTATCAAATGGAATTTTTTCGCTCGAGCGTATTTTATTGGCATTTTGCAGAAATTTTCATGAAAATGCCCCGCATACATCGGGCGCCTGATGCTCTGCCCAGCAATTTTCCTATTAAATTCTCTCGGAGGCAACTTGCGGCGGGGGCAGAGTTCGCGGCGCGATCTCAATTAGGCTAAACACGGCAGTGCGCGCACGCGGCGTATAATTGATTTAGCCAAAATTGTTAACGCGTATCAAAGTTGCCAAAATGCGCGCGTGTATTGTGCGTACGTATGTGCATGTGTGTGTGTGCAGTCCGAGAGGAGCTTCTAATTTTGCGCACACTTTGCATAAATTGTTGGCCAAATCGGAGGTGGAAAGGTGCTGCAGAGTGGGTTGTAATTATGCGACAGTTGTCAGTTGCCCGATTGAAAAATGTTGCCAGTGTTGCCAACTTTACACTAGAGATTTTCGCCGATGGAGAAAAGCGTCCAATTAAACGCAATGCAATTACGCATTGCAAGGCCTAAATTTCAAATAATTTTTGACAATCATTTTGATTTTTAGTGAGTCTGAAGTATATAGGTAAATTGTAGAATATATATTCAGTTTGGAGAATATAATTGCAAGATTTTTAAATAGAGAAATATATATCATATAGCTAGAAATGCTTAACTAATTAAATTATAAATTAACTTAATTTTTATTTAATATTTAATTCTGTTTAAATATTATATTATATTGAATTTATATTGTTTCCACATTTTTTAAATTTTTTTTTAAAGCAATAAACTGTTTTTTTTTTCTAAAATTTTAATTTTCGTCAGCAGTTTTGAGATATTTAAGTCAGAAAAATTATACACATATTAAATTGAAATTTCTCGTAGTATTTTATTTAGAAAATAGTTTGCTTATTCACGGAATTTTATTTAAAAAATTAATCAAATCACCTTTCAAAGTATTTTATGTTGATTTTGCTTTGCAATTTTTATTTTTTTGTGGCAATTTTTTTTCTGAGCTCTGCGTAAAAATTAATTAAGCGAATGCAGTTCGCTTTTCGCAAAACATGCTGCTACGCTGCACTCATTGACAGATCGTTGAATCCGATTCAGTAGCTGACAATTACATGGGAATAACGGCAAATAATTGATGTAAATTCCACGTCTGTCAGCACGACGCGACGACGCGAAATTGTCGCGGCATTTTTATTGCGCCTGCCAAAAGGGGCGCATTTCGGCGTTGTTTTCGCGTTTTTCTATATGTTTCATTAGCTAATTAAATAAACTAGCAGCAGCGCAAAAAATGCCCGTCAACATTGTGTGCTGTAGTTGCAGCTCCTCCCACTCCACACCTCCCTGCCTCCCTTTCGCACCTGTGTGCTGTGTGCTCTGAAATTTGGGTCAATTATGCGATTTGTCGCCGCGCAGACAAACAGACAAAACACGCGGACTACGACACGGCGACATGGCGACACGACGACACGCATCCATCAGTCGCCATAGGCGCACATGTCACTGGCATTGAACTGATGTAGCGGGGGGCGGAGAAGAGGAAGAGGAAAGGGCAGGGCTATGCTTTGGTCGGCGGAGGCGGCTCCTGTCTTCACCAGATGCCCAGCAGGTTGCTTTTGCGTAATTATTTGTCAAATTCACACGACGGCGACTCATCGCCGCCGCTAACGAGCAACAGGCGGGGCGACAGGCAGACAGACAGACTGACATACAAGCTGATATACAAGCAGATGGAGAGACAGAGAAGGTAGATGGCAGACTAATAAAAATATAGACATATAACAGATACAGACAGACATACAGACAGATAGACAAACATAAACAGACTGATGGACAGACGAACAGACAAACGGACATACAGGCTGATATACAAGCAGATGGGGAGACAGAGCAACATACAAGCAGGCAGAGGAACAGACAGGCAGACCAATAAGCAGAAAGAGACGGATAAAGAGACATACAGGCAGACAGACAGTCAGATAGACAGACAGACTAGCATACAAGCTAATATACAAGCAGATGGAGAGGCAGAGAAGGTAGATGTCAGACATATAAACAGATAGATAGAGAGATGGGCAAAGAGACATACAAAGAGACAGATAGACAGACGAACAGACAGACGGACATACAGGCTGATATACAAGCAGATGGAGAGACAGAGCGAGCTACAGGAAGCCAAAGGAACAGACAGGCAGACGTATAAACAGAAAGAGACGGATAAAGAGACATATAGACAGACAGATAGATAGACAGGCATACAGACCGACATACAAGCTAATATACAAGCAGATGGAGATACAGGCAATCAGGCCAACAGAGGAATAGACAGACAGACATATAAACAGAAAGAGACGGTTAAAGAGACATACAGGCAGACAGACGGATATACAGGCTGATATACAAGCAGATGGAGAGGCAGTGGGAGATACAGACAGCTAGAGGGACAGACAGACATACATATAAATAGCTAGATAGAGATACGGACAAAGAGACATGCATACAGACAGACAGACAGACATACATAGCAGCAAGACAGGTGGACCCTCCACGCTCTGCTCATCTCACACTTCTCTAAATTGTCGCTTCTCTGTCTCTCTCACACTGTTGCTTGCCCTCAATGCCCGCACACGCCCCCTGCCCTCTGCCTTGACTCATTCGCGGACGCCCCAGTTTGGCAATCAATCAACATCTCGTTGGCGTCGGGCAAATAAATTGATATTGTTTATGATTAGGCGGGACTAGCGCCACTTCCGTCGCACGGAAGCAATTATCAACATTTTGTGACAAATGCACGTAATGACCTTTCCACAAAGCAGATAAGATTAGAGCGGCAGGCAGGCAGGCCAACTCCCCCGACTCCCCCGACTCCCTCCTCTGCCTCCCCTCGAACATAACAAATTTCAAATTGGCCGCCTGAAAGTATGCAATCATTTTGGCAGCTGCCCAACTGTGTGTTGTTTCTATTGTTGTTGTTGTTGCTGCTGCTGCAGCTGTTGTTGTTTCTATTGTTGTTGTTGTTGTTGCTGTTGCTGCTGCTGCCGTGGCATTGTCAACAAGCAATAAATATTAGCAGATTTCGCACAGACAGAAAACGTTATTCCCATTGAAATTCACACTTTGTTCTCGGTTTTTTTTATTTGTTTTATTTACAGTTTTATTTATTGTTTTACTACATTTTTGTAACAGTTAATTATGTGTTAATATAAATATCGTTATGTTGTATACATTTTAAAGCACACACACACAGACATGTGTGTGTATGTGTGTGCTTGGCGAAGTTCATGCATTAAATTAGCGTTTGTCATTGCGTTTTGTTTACGTTTTGCTTATTGAATATTTAGTGTACATTAAATTGATTAAATAAATTAAAAAAACTACGCGCACTTAAGGCCAAATGCACTCGCTTCCTTTCTCTCTATCTATCTCTTTCTCTCTTATTGCACTCGGCGCACTTGGAAGACCTTTTGTTTAGGGGGGGGGGGGGGGGGGTGAAGCAATCAATAATAATTTCCAATTCGGAATCGAAGTATCTTTATCTTTTACTGCCAGCGTATTTATAGGCATGTGCAACAAGCCCTCATTGATAAGCCATAGGAAGTCCGGCGATAGCCCGGCCCGCTTATCTGCCAGCCCAAACGCGCTCTCCATCTAGATTTATTTACAATTAATTATAGCATTTTCCTTTCATTATAAACTTCCATCGAAATTCTCAGCGCATTCGTCATAAGTCCATATACCATACATATGCATATCTGTGTGTATGTGTGTTGTCTGTGTTTGTCTGTCTGTCTGTTTGTGTACTTGTGTGAACTGACTTTGGCCCCCTCTGACGCGCGCGCGCTCTCTGTTTGTAAATTTAATGCGCTGCCCCCCACACACACACACACACAGACAAACACATAAATGAATACTCTGCTCTCTGTGCGTGACTCTCTCTCGCTCTCCCGCTGGCTCATCGCTCTCTTACTGTCTTCTACGTCACGCACGCAGTGCAACTGTAACTGTAGCAACTGCAAGCTCTCCCGCTCTCCGCTCTCCCGCTCTCTTACTCTCTTACAACACAAAAAAATAAACAAATACAACAAAGTGCGACTGCTCCTGCTGCTGCTTCCCCTGCTCCTGCTCCCATCTAGAGCAGCACACACTTACGCTTGCGCGTGTGACGTATGGGCGGGCAGAGCACCGAGCGTATGGCCTCGTCGAAGACCGTCTTCAGTCCCTTCTGGGTGAGGGCCGAGCACTCCAGATACTTGACGGCCGCAATCTCCTTGGCCATGGCCAGTCCCTGCGGATAGGTGATGGGCGTCAGCTTCTTGTCCTTTAGCTTCTCGATCGTCTGCTTGTCGTCGCGCAGATCCAGCTTGGTGCCGACCAGAATGATGGGCACATTGCTGCAATGATGACGCACCTCCGGGAACCATTTGGCGCGCACGTTCTCGAACGAGGCGGGATTCACCAGCGAGAAGCAGATGAGGAAGACATCCGTCTGCGGATACGACAGCGGACGCAGTCGATCGTAATCCTCCTGCCCGGCCGTATCCCACAGTCCCAGATTAATGGGTTTCGCGTCCACCATCACGTTCGCCGAGTAATTGTCGAACACCGTGGGTATGTACTCCCCCGGGAAGGCGTTGGTCGTGTAGCTGATCAGCAGGCACGTCTTGCCCACGGCGCCGTCGCCAACAACAACACATTTGATTGCCTGCATGACGTCGTCGTTCGAGTTGTTCTCTTTCTCGTTGTTGTTGTTGTTGTTGTTGCTTTAGTTTCTTCGAGTATCTTTTATAGGTGGTTTATTAATTTACACTCACACACACACAGAGGCAGGCAGGCAGGCAGTCACTCGAACTCGCACGCACACAGTGAAACAACAAGTGCGAGGGGGAGGGGGCGCTGGCGAGTTCCAACAAGTTTTTGGCGATTATACAACTGAATTTTTTTGCTCACGCACACACACACACACAGGCACAAGCACTTGAGTTCTGCTGCTGCTAGTTAATCTACTTGATTAGCTAGTTGATAAGTTTTCTTTTCTGCCTATGCAGTTTTGCTTCTCTGTTTTTTCTTGTTTTCTTGTTTCTTCAGCTAATTGTGCCAGCGTATAGAGAAATTGAGGAATTCGCACGAACAGAGCACGCAGCAAACACACCCAAACGCTGTGAAATCGACGCTGTAACTGAGCGCAGAGAGCGTAAAATTGAAAATTTTGTATTGCCAGCACTGTTGTTGTTGTTGTTGCTGCTGCTGGCCAACAGCTGCGCGCGCCGACACACAGGCCGTCTCGCTTGCGCTCGCTTGTGCCAGACAGCTGCGCAAAGTATGCCGCGCACGCTCCCACACAAACAACAGCAGAGCGTACACTCGCGTCTGTTATATTGAGCAGACTACGCGTGAGTCATCAACTGCTGCAACGATGAACATAAGAGAGCGCTGCCTGCGCTGAGAGAGAGCGTTCTGTGTGCAGTGTGCAAGAGAGGGAGAGACTACGCTCGCTCGCTCTTCACTCTTCACTGCTCACGTTCACTTAACCTTGCTTTGGTCTTTTTTGGCTGTGGCTTATTTATTTTTAAGATTTGATTTTTTTAATGTGTCCATGAAATTTTCCCTGCCTGGAAAATGGAAAATGGCTCGCACAGTCTGTTTTAATGGACCGCAAATATGCATGCGCTGGCAAAACAAATCGACAGCGACAATCCGCAGCCAACGACGACGCCGACGCCGACAGCGACAGCGACGCGCTCTTGTTGTGGTCGCTAACACCGAAAGCGAAACCGAAACCAAAGCCGAAATCAAACCGAAAACCCCATCCCCTTCCCTACACTCGCGCAAGAGCCAAAACCAAAATCCGCATCCACATCCGCATCCGCGGCCGGCAAAGCGATAGCCCAAAACTGCAAACGCAAAGCGCTGTTTCTGCATGTTTCCTGCTCGCCTGCCTGCCTACCACAGCCACGCCCCCGCCCATTGCCCACTAAACGGTGCAGTGTCTACCGCAGCATTTTTCGCATATGAAAATTGTTAAAGCGTGCGGCGTTTTGAATTTTCCACGCTTTTCCAATTTGCTGTTTCTGTTTTAAGCTTATTTCCAAAATCGAAAGGCGCTGCACCTACATAAAATTTGCATATATATCCAGAAAGCACAGTAAATATTATAGTATTCATATTTATATCTGCGGAGTGAGAATTTCCCATGCGTCATGCTTATCATCATGAATGCGGCTGTCACTTGAAGTCAACGTCCCCATTAAGTCGGGCATATTTATAGTGTATAGTTGTGGTCTTTGTCTGCATAAGCGAGATAAGTTGTAAATTTTATATATCAGTCTTATGTAACTTACAAGATGTTGAACATAAGAATAATAAGACAAATAGCTAGAAAGAAAAAAAGCATCACACGTTTTCAATTTAAGAATATTTTTTTTAAAGTTGCATAACAAAATATTCCTTCAATTAATAATAATAAATTTAAAACTTAAATAATTAAAAATTAAATCAAATAACCCTACAATGTTTTGATTAGTAAAAAGAAAAATATATTATATAATATATAAAAATATATAAAAAAAACTATTATTTCATTAATTTAGGTGCTTCAACAAATTTAATTTAATTTCCGTTTCTTTAATTAATTTGGATTTTGATAATTTTTAATTATTTTATATTCCTTAAGTTATTATATTTTTATTGCACATGTGCTTTAACAATTAATTTAATATACAATATATGTTTAGCAGGACAACTCTGATTACGTAGTGTATATTCACATAATAATGTAATTAACAGAAGACTTAACATAAGCATGTTACGATGAATGGCCGCTGATCTTCGAGTGTCACACACATACTACAGATACAGACTTGAGCAATATGCTAATATTTTGATTAAAGTTATACTTGTTTTTTACACATATATATATATTTTTTTTAACATTTTTTATTGCTTCTTGTATTTCGAAAATAATTCAGAAAAATTAAAATCGTACTCACACTTGGAAAATGCCCTGCTAATTTCCCTTTGCATATGTGCTAAATGTTTGAAAATTTCCCTCAGCAGCGCTGCCATTACAAAATGGCGAACTCTGCAAATAATTAAAGTAAAAGAGTGAAATATGTGACAGAAAGCGTAACAATTATTTGATTACTGCCGCAGTCGCAGTCGGCGTCGCAGTTGCAGTGGCAGTTGCAGTTGCAGTTGCCTCATAATTGGCGAAGTGAAATATATACGTTAATATCAGCAAATGCACACACACACCCACACACACTCACACCCACACATGCATATGCAAGTGTCCATACGTTTGCAGGGCATACAAGCCCCTGCCACGCCCACATTTGCCGCAGCATGGGCCATTACGAGTACGTATGAAGACAAACAAAGCGAGAGCGGGAGTGGGAGGGGGAGGGGGGGCGTGAAAAGGGAAACGGAGAGAGTTATTCATAATTGTTGTTGCAACAAAAGTGGCAGAGAAATGCATAACAAACTGAAAAATATGCACGCCATTTTTATTGCCAGAGAGCAGACACACACACAAAGGCATACACACACGCACTCACACACTGGCACACATTGTGGGCGAGTGTAATGAATGAATGCGCAGCTAAAGAACCGCAGCCTGCACCGACTGCAAACAAATATAAGCCGCGCCCGCGACTGCTGACCAGCAATAAATTTAACACTTTAACTGCTGTGTAAACAAGCGATCCGAGCAATCCGCGCTGGCAGCCGGATAATGCGTGCGTTCTACGCGGACTTTCGTGTGCCGCCAAGGATGTAATCGCCTTAAACGCACACCAATTGAATGCGCCGCCATTTGCATTCGATGCTAAAGGAAGAAGCAGCGTGTGAGGCTGTTAAACTGCGCTTAAACTGTTAAGCTTATGTTAAGCGTATCGATGCTCTGACTGATCCAATTCCAGAACTGTTGTCAAAGTAAATAGATTCGATTGCCACTGTAAACTTTAAGAACTATCGATTTATTTGCTGACATTTCTGTTAGCAGCCGGTTAAACTGTTAAGCTTATGTTAAGAGTATCGATACTCTGACAGATCCAATTGCAGAGCTGTGCTTAAACTGTTATCAAAGTAAACACAATCGATTATAGTAGATCTGCCACTGTAAATTATAACTAATTTAAAAACTATTGATTTATTTGCTGACATTTCTGTAAGCACTTGAAAGCAACTTTATCTTAAACTGCGCTTAAGCTGTTAAGCTTATGTAAAAAGCTTAAAACTGATCCACTTGCAGAACTGTGCTTAAACCGTTATCAAAATAGAGCTGCCACTGTTAACTTTAAAAACTATCGATTTATTTGCTGACATTTCCGTTAGCACTTGAAGGCATCTTCAGTTGTTCATTTAAATAAATATTTTCATTGCACTTTTTTTGCGCTGTCCTTCATCTCGGCGCTTGCAAATTTAATTTGTTTAATGAGAAGCGCAATAAAGCGAATTTACTGTCAAGTGATAAAATGTCATTTCACTTGCTTGCCGGCCTCCCTCCTGCGCGCCAGCACATATATTCGCAGCGCGGTATATTTTTCATTTATATGCCACATGTCGCCGCCTGCACTGCCTTCGCTGCCGCTCCGCTCAACCCGCGCAGCCTGTTGACATGCAGCAATTATTAACTTTTATGCGGCGGCTGCCATGGCGCCGTGTGTTTGTTATTAATTTCTTGTTATTTATGCAAATAGTTGGCACTTAATACGCTTGTACAATATTTTTTGTTGTTGCAAATTGCTTTGCGCATTACAATAAATTAACAGCATAAGCGAATGGCCGCAGCAGCAGAAACATCGATTGCCGGTGACACGTTTCGTGCTTATCGATAACGTGGCAGCTCGACGGAATTTAAAACTATGTTGCATACCGTGAGGCGCTCTGCCTGCCTGCTCTGCTGCTCCATAAACTCGTCTGAGTTATCGCCAGCAGACGTGAAGTCATCTCGGCTGAATGCTGACCATATAAATTCCATGGAGCCAGCGCCAGCATCTCCAGCATCTGTTTGCTTTGCTGGGGTCACGTCCGTCTGGCCTGTCCGTCTGTTTGTCCGTCCCTTGTCCGTATGCTTATGAATAAAGTTGTTGGCCTGTCAATACACACACTCACACACACACACAGTTCTGCCTGCCTGCCTCCCTCCCTTGCAATTGGGGTTATTTGTCTCTCTATTTTGTGCTTCGCTTTGTTGACTTTTTGGCTTTCAATGGGTTTTGTGCCCGCTCCGCTCCACCCGCCGTACATCTATTCAATTTTTTGTGCGGCGCTATTAGAGGCGAACACCCTAGCCCAGAGTTTCCTCCTGCCACTCTCGCAGTCTCCCCTCGAGCAATTTGAAATGAAAAGTTGTCTGCGATATAAACACACATGTGCGACGCGCTGAAAGGAAACAAAAATGATATGCTCCGCCCATATTTGTGGGCAGTAAATAGCAACACGACGAGGACGAGCTGACGAAATGTGTCCTCTGACATTTGATCGCACGCCTGCCGCTGCCCCTGATAATCCCGTCGAGCGGCAGGGGCGGAGGCTGTCAACAGCTTTGCGGGAAGGGGCGCGCTTAATGGCCTGCTGCATTATTTAGCACGTCGCAAGCCAATAAAATGCCTTTAAAATACACTCCGTTAACTTGTTGACTTTAAGCCGTAGACAATGCGGCGCATTAAGAGCGGAAAGCCTGCAAAAGCTGAAAGACCTGCCTGTAATTACACTTTGCCCTGCGAACGGGGTATTAACGCAATTTATGTGTGGCCCACAAAACGTTTATGTGAATGCTCGAGAAATATGTTTATTTTTAAGGTGCGCTTAATGTAGCGCCTGCGGATATGTAGATGAGCTTAATGTTTTTTCTTAAATCCTTTATCTAAAACGAATTTTTAGAGTTATTTTTGCATTTTTAATTTTGTTTATATTTTTTTTATATATATTTCTTATACATGTTTTTTTATATATATGTTTAGTTAACAGTTGCACCTCTATTGAGCTGCTCCTCTCTAGCATGCTACCGTGACGCATAGTCGATAATGTACACTGTTCGGTTGTTTTTTAAGTGCGCTTAACAGCACTGTTAATATTAAATACCAAATACTGTAGAGCAGCATTGTTTCGTTGCTTGCCACGCGCCAGTTAGCCAATCAATTATTTGGTTTGCAACTGGCAACAAGCAGCATTTTCTAATTTTTAAATATGAATAATTATTCTATAATCTATCGGAATGTGCAGATTTGTGGCGTCTGGTTGATAACATGCCCATGTTAAAAGCGCATGCAGCGATGATCTGTTATCTAAGGCTTAACAGCGCAAGTAAACGTTCAATACATTAAACTCAACTTAACAGCGCTGGTTAACATTAAATACCAACTGCTGCAGGGTATCGCCGCTTCGATACTTTGCACACGCGCCAGCCAAACAATGCCATCACATATGCTGCGGCCTGACGCTGGCTTGGCGTTTTTCAAGTTTACGCGCCAGGACTTTTACTTGCTGCAGCGGCTTAATTTACTTTTGCGCTCAGCCAGTCGGCAAAGCAGCGCAGCCGAGGCTGCGGCCTAAAACAACGGCGCTGCCAAGTGGCAGAGGAGCAGAGGAAGGGCGGGGGGATGTTAGCAATTTCCTGCACAATTTCTTGCGGCTGAACTTCGCCGCACATCGTAGTCGTATGTTAAGAGGCGTGGCACGGCACGGCCCGGCACGGCCCGGCCCGGAGTTGGCGCTCAGCAGTGCAGTTAATTATAATTAAGACGAGTTAACTAACCACTTGCCAGACACTTGAGAGAGCGGGAGCGGGAGCGAGAGCAGAGAGCGGTAGCTGAAGAGAGTGAGAGAGAGAGAGGGAGAGGCAGAGGCAGAGGCTTTGTGTGTGTGCTTAAATTTGTCAGCGTCGTTGTTGTTGTTGGAGTCAATGCTGTTGCTGTTGTTGTTGTTGTTTGTTGTGGCTGGCTTTAATTAAAGTCGCGTTCATTAAAACGGTTTTTTGCAGGCAACGCCTAAAAGTAGGCCACAAAAAGTGTTGCATATTCAAATCGCGCACACTTTGGTTATTGAATACACTCGGCTTTGGTTTTGGCCTGGCCTAGGCTGGCTTGTGGCAACAATGGGGCGTGTTAGGCGCGTCAAGGAAGCTGCGCTACGCTGCGAGCTGTTATGCAAAATCCGCCAGCGGCGACGTTGTTCCTTCATTTGCAAGGACAATGCGACAGTGCGACAGGCTGCGCGGGGGTGAAGGGGGGACAAGTGTGACAAAGAGAAAAATAGAGAGCATTGAAATGAATGCAACACGACTGACTGAGAGAGAGAGAGAGTGGGAGAGTGGGAGAGAGGTAGCGCAGTCAGGAATGCCATTATAATAAATAAAGCGCCTTTCACTCATAACTCGAACACAATGAGTATCTGCTGTCTTCATTTGTGCGGCTGTAGCTGTAGCTGTGTCTGTGACTCTCTATCTACGTTAATATGTGTACGTGTGCCTCTCTCTCTCTCCGTTTGTGACGCGTGCTGTTGCTGTATTAGTGCCAGTGTGACTTCAGCTGTAGCTGCATCAGTATTAGTGTCTGTACAGCTCTGTGTCTGTTTAGCGCGAACAATGCGAGCTCTTTGAATAAAGCCGGATCGAAAGCTTTAATCAGAATTTGCCCGAAGTGGCGTCACTTGCAATTAACGACGTCTGCTTAGCCCTCACATCGGATCTCTCTCTCTCCTGCTGTCTCTCCTACACACACAGCGACACTCTGGCTGATAAGTACGTGCCAGTGTTGGCAAAGGTTTGCTGTTCTAAAAGGCAATGTTGCTTTATTAAACACAAAATAAGCTAAAAGTCCCGCTGTACCTAGAGTTGCCAATTTTTTTTTATGAGAAAAAAGTATATTTCGATTTGATAACAATTTTTAAACAGTATTTTGTAAAATAAATAGTATTTTATTAATTTGTTAATTTAAATACATATTTATTTAAGCTTTTAATTTAAATACATATTTTTTTGAGCTTTTCGCATAATTTTTAATTTTCAATCATTAAAAAAAATATACTACTGTGGACAAAAGTAAGGTGAATTTTCAATTAAAATTCGCGGGCTTAAGATGGCGGACTAGTTATTTTTTTCTTGAGTTGGCAGAACTGTTGAGGACATCTGGCGGTAATTTCATGTCAATGTCAGTATCAGTACTATAAAACCTTGGCATAAGTGTATTTTATCAGAAGGGGATTACTTTGAAGGGGATGAAATTGATTCAGGAGAATAAATAAGAAATTTCCTCTTCACTTTACTTTTTGCACACAGTAGTATGCTTCTGCACAATTAAAATTAAAAATAAAATATATAAGGAGTTCATTTTTTTTTTTTTAATTTAAAGTCTTTTTTCCGGCCATTTTTTATTAAATTTATAGTGTGTTTTTCTTTCTTTCTGATTGCCATTTTGCAGTCATCAGTGAAATATATATTCTTGTGAGTTGCTTACAACACTGTCATTCATGAACTTTCTTAAGTAAAAATATTTACATACTTATAGTGTAAAGAATTCTTACGCTCTATACTTTTTTTTGTTCAACAGTAAAAAGTAGAATGAAGTCAAAAATAGTATAATACTGTTTTTTACAGTACCTTGCCAAACGGCTAGTTCTAACAGGAAGCAAGCTGACTTGGCAGCACTGCTGCTGCTGCTGCCAGCGGACATTGCATAAAAATCACATTAACAATTTGCTACTACAAGAGTATTTTATTTTTATTGCTGCGTGTTTTATTCTTATTTCATGCGCCGCCTGCTGCGTCCCATGCAAAGCAAGCACACACACACACATAAACACTCTCTTCCCACTCCCTCACACACACAAACGCTCTTCAAAGTCTCCCACTCTCTGCCAAACTCTCACACACACACATTGAGCACACATGTTGCCAGCAACAGTAGCAGGAAGCAGTTATGCGCCAGGATCAGCGTGTTGCATCGAAAAGCGCAATAAAAACGCTTAATTTTTCACTTTTACACGAACGTGAATAACGCCTCCTTTGCTGCTGTTGTTGTTGTTGTTGTTGTTGCTGCTACTGCTGCTGCCTGGAGGTGTTGGCTGTGAGTAAGTGTGAATGTGGCTGTCAGCTTGTCTGTGTGTGTGCCTTGGAGTGCGCTGTCGCTGCTGTGTAAGCCATTTAAAAGTTATTTAATTTAATAACACGCACAAAACATGTTCCAAGTAAAAGCAAACGTACAGTGAATCAAAAAAGTTTTGGCACACATATGAATCGTAAAGTAAAGATCATACAAATACAAGAAAAAACATTTTTGTACAATTCTTTTTTGTACATATTAAAAATGGATCTGTTGCAAACCACATACAAACAAAAAATTACAAATATGTGTAACCCACTCCACACACAGACCAAACGAAAAAAAAAAACCGCTAGAAACACATCAAAAAAGTATTGGCACATATGACGTTTTTTGCATATTCCTCTTTACGCTGACCTTCATTAATCCTTTTTTGTGTTGACTTTCGTTAGTAATTGCGTAGTAATGAATAATTAGAGCACTTGACTTCAGTATTGATGTTAGTTTCGTCAAAGACTAAGCAAAATGGGTCGCGGAGAAGAAATTTCGTTAGATGTGCGTAAATTAATATTAAATCTATATGTACAAAACAAATCTTTTAGAGAAATAGGCAAAATTGTCCAAAGATCATTTTCCAGTGTCAGAAATATAATTAATCATTATAACAACACTGGAAATTTAGAAAGAGACATGCGATCTGGGAGGCCAAAAACATTTTCCCTACGAGAAGAGCGATCCATAGTTGCTGCTGTAGCTCAAGACCCAAAAATTTCTGCAGTTAAATTGAGTGAAAGCATGCAGGAGCAACTTGGGAAAAACTTTGTTCCGCAAACATTGCGAAATACGCTGCACACAGCTGGTTACCATGGACGTGTACCTCGACGCAAGCCTCATATTTCGAAGATCAACAGGAAAAAGAGGTTGGAATTCGTTAAACACCATCTAAATCAGCCGGAAACATTTTGGAACACAGTCATATTTAGTGATGAGTCCAAATATAATCTATTTGGATCAGATGGATCTCAAAAAATATGGCGAAAGCCTAACAAAGAACTCCAGGAGAACAATACTATAAAAACAGTAAAGCACGGTGGCGGAAATGTGATGGTGTGGGGGTGTATGGCGGCAAGTGGAGTAGGGAATTTGGTGTTTATCGATGAAAAAATGGATAAGACAGTTTTCCTAAACATTTTGAAGGAAAATTTAATGCCAAGCGTACATAAATTAGGCTTGAGTGATGAAAGATGGTCATTTCAGCAAGACAATGACCCCAAACATTTGTCTTATTTAGTGCAGGAATGGCTTATATACAACTGTAAGCAACTAAAAACTCCTCCACAGTCACCGGATATCAATCCAATTGAACATGTTTGGCATTTGCTCGAAAAAAAAATTCGAAAACACAAAATTTCATCGAAAGAATCCCTCAAAAACGCTTTACGACAAGAATGGGACAATATTACCAGCCAAGAGACTGCCAACTTGGTTAAAAGTATGCGTAGGCGTTTGCAAGCTGTTATTAAAGCCAAGGGAGGTGCTACTAAATACTAATTTAGTTTAAATTCATTTATTTTTTCCTCTTTTTTTAATTTTAATTTTTTATGTGCCAATACTTTTTTTGCATAAATAAGTGCCTTTTATGTTATTTAGTCCTATATTTTCTCCAACCTTGAATTTTTAAGTTTTATTTTGTTATAAATATATTGAAATAAGTTGATTGAAGTATATTCTTTACTTTTTTTTTTTTAATTTTGGGCTGATTAAAAGTTATCTTGGAGCAAAGTTAGAAATCTAAGGTGTGCCAAAACTTTTTTGATTCACTGTACATTCTCGTAAATATGCGACACACTCGACGGACGAGCGGCAACTAAGCCAGGGGGAGAGAGACGGCAACTGGTCGCCTGTGCTCTGGCTGGGCATCTGCTCGCCTCACTCCCACTCACGCAGACACGGTCCACGGCACATGTGCAGGCTACTGAGACAACGCAGCTACGCAATATTTTAAACAAGCGACAGGCACTCAGTATTTATGCTAATTGCTGCAATAAAAAGCGCAAAATATTGAAAATACAATAGATTTTTATTTGGATCTTTAAATATGTTTGGTATATGTTTAGAATATAAATAAACTTAGCTTTTAAATGGCCTTAAGCTCATAACATAACAGCATGCTGTTATTTAACAGTACTGCTACCAGCTCGATATCAATAAGCATATCGATATATAGCGTAGAGAGGCAGCTTAAATTAAACAAACAGGAGCTATAACATTTCGCTGTTATTTAACATTTATGCTAATAGCCAAACTTTAACTGAAAGTGAAAATCAGTGACAATAACCATAACATCATGCTGTTATTTAAGCTTTACACCATCAGATCGATATCGTAAAGATTATCGATATGCAAGCAGCGATGACTTTAAATTGCGAAGCCTTCGTTCGTTTTTAACAATTGCCCACCACTAACTAAAAGTAACTTTTTGGGGCTTTCGCGGCCTTTAAAAACGCGACTTTTAATTAAAAAGGCATTTTTGCATTTTAATTGCGCGCAGATAAGATTAAATTTGCAAAAACAAACATGGCGCGTATAAATGAAATATAAATACGCGGCCGCCAAACGATATGCTGTGGCGCTGCGCAGCGCAGCGACGACTGCTGCCAATACCCATTGATATTTAAGCCGCAACAACAACAACAGCAACAACAACGAGGACGAGCAAACAAAAGTGATTGTCAGCTTTTATTTATGTTGCCCGCTTCTGGTCTTATTTTACAGATTTAAAAACAGGCCGACGACTCTCGGATTTGGATTCGTTAAAAACTGAAAAATCAGCAGGACGAGGCAAGCCAAACCCGAATTGCCAGCCAAACCCAGAGACAGCGACAGATAGCCATCTTCCCTCTCCCTCTCCCGCTTGCCGGCCAAATGCAATAAGCTGCAGCAGCGCACAAACAAAGCCGTCAACAAAGCGCACAGTCTAAGCCCCACAGCGAGGGGAGCTGCAACAATAGTAGAAAACAACAAGTAGCAGAGTGTGTGAGAGAGAGAGAGAGAGAGCGAGTGAGCGAGAGGGACAACAACAAGTTGCCAAGGTTGCCAAGCCTGCCGCCAGAATTGCTTTCTTGTACTTTGGCCACACGTGCGCTGCGGCTGCGCCGTTGCCAGCAACATCCGCATTTGCATCCGCATCCGCGCCGGCATCCGCAACGCCAGCGGCAGCGACGGCCACAATGAAGCTGTCAAAACTGTCCAACCAGACGAACTCGCAGGATCCGCAGGCGGTTAACTCGCGCATCTTTGTGGGCAATCTGAATACGTTTCAATGCTCCAAAACGGACGTGGAGCGCATGTTCCAGATCTATGGCCGACTGGCGGGTAAGTACAGCGTAGCGCTCTCCTCCCCCCTCCCCATTTCCACACTAACGAATTGCCGTGTCTCTCTGCTGTCCTGCAGGCATCTCCATGCACAAGGGCTACGCCTTTGTGCAGTTCACCAACCCCTTCGACGCGCGCAACGCATGCCACGGCGAGGATGGCAAGACGGTGCTCAGCCAGACGCTAGGTGAGTTGTACGCCCTTTCCCCCCCGGGGGTTCCATGTGTTACATAGTTCAAGTCTGGGTTTCTGGCTCAAAGCGTACACCAAGCTAGCCTCTTTGAGCTCAATAGCCTCGAGCTGCTGTGATTTCCGATTGTGATGCGTTAAAGCTGATATTGAAATTAATAAATAAACAAAATGCAAATAATTTAATATTAGAAGTAATATAATATTAGAAGTATTATTATATTATTATTAGAAGTATTATTATATTATTATTAGAAGTATTATTATATTATTATTTAAGAAAAGGCTATTGCAGCCAACTTAACTCGAAGCACATACTGAGAATCGCAGAGAGGGGCTGAAGAATGATGTCTTTAACTATCCTAATCTGCAGTTTTTCTTACATAGTCCGCGAATAATGGCATATGTCTTCAGGCCTTTGTGTTTCTTGCTGGGATTTAGGCTTGAGATCCAACCACACCTTTATATAGGGCTTAATATAAAAAATAGTAGCTTTTCTTGTTTACTGTTGTCCAAAAAGAGCTTAAATTAATGCAAAATCAGAGAAAATTAAAGGTTTCCTTTTTTGTTAGTATACGTAGATTTGTAGAATAGATAAATCCAATAACTATCTTAAGAGAAAATGCTGTTGCAGCCAACTTAACTCAAAGCGCATTTTGAGAATTGCACAGAGAGGCTGTAAAAAATATCTTCCTAATATAATATGCATTTTTTTTTAATTCGCCAATAACGGCATATGTTCTAGGTGTACATTCTTTCGTCAAGTTTTCAAGCTTTCTTTTCGATTGAGATCCATCATAACGTCTTTATATAGAGCTAAAAATAAGAAAACAGTTTTTCTTGTTCACTGTTGTTAAAAAAATAACTAAAATTAATGCAAATTCAGAGAAAACTGAAGGTTTCCTTTTTTTGTCTACGTATAGTAGACTTGTAGGATAGATAAATCCGATAAATATAATATATTTCCATATTCTTCTTCTTAGCACTTACCTTTAGCATAGCCGAAAAAAGAGTTAAAATTCCGCGAATATGCTTGCAGTTGCAGTTGCCTTCTTGCCTTTTTGCATATCGCACAATCGCCCCGGAATGAAGTGCTTAGCTGCGACTCTTTGCCCAGCTATGCAGACCTTAACCCTCAGAAGCCTCAGTTGCATGTTCGATGCGGTTGAGGCGTCGTCGTCGGGGTGAATGCCCTGCCGCCCGCTGCCGGAAGTGCTGCACTAAAATCGAACAAGCGCGCGAACTTGGCGAGGGCCGCAATGGAGTAGCAATAGAGTAATATATGTGTGATGTACCAGGAACTAGTTCCGAGCCGAAGCGCATGTGGCATGTGTAGTGGCCATATCTTAGCAGACGACGCCTCTCCGACTGTCTGCGTATGCGAAGCAGGCGGAAGTCGCTGCAGGCGCGCGCGAGCGCTACTTAAAGTGGCCGCCGCCGCCGCCGAGAACAACAATAAATCCTCGCGCGATACTTTTAATGAAATTTCAATGTATGTCGATGTCGGCTGCAGTGCCCGCTGCCCCACTGCTCAGCCTCAACCTGGCCTGACTACCTGACAACTGACTGTTTGTCGATTTAATTTAAGCGCTTAATGAAGTTTCACTCGTCGTCGTGCGTCGCTCGCAGCTGCAACAGACAGTGAGATAGACAGAGAGAGAGAGAGAGGGAGAAAGATAGAGAGTGACAGCAGGAAGCAGCCGGAGATTCTTTCGCGTTGCGAGGAACAACTTAATGCACTTAGTGCAGTATGTCAGCTCGTCGACTGCATACGCTGCGTATGCGGAATATGCTGTCATATTCATACGCCCCCTTGGCGCGCACTCAGAACTTTATTTCTCAGGCTGTCGCTGTCGCTGTCGCTGTCGTTTTGCTTTCAGCCCTAACTGTAATTGTGGCTGGCGCTGCGCTTATGCAAATGTGCCCGGCTAATTTCACTGATTAGAGATGCCAGAAGCAAGAAGTAAAAAGTGAATCCAAAGCGAGACACTCAAGGCGAGTCGAGTGGACGCTGTAATATTTCATTGCTACGCGCCATTGACTTCTCGGAGAAGCAGACCGAGGGGCAGCGGGAGCGGGAGCGGAAGCTTGTTTCAGCTGTAAAGCGATTTGCCGACTGCGAACTGGACTGCGAGCTGGGCAATGCCTTGAAGACTTTTGCGCAAATCCTTCTTATGCTTTCGTCCTTAATCTTAATTATAGCCTGCCAGCGGAGAGACTCCACCTCATTTCCAGACAAACAGCGGGAAATTCCAGTGAACAAAAAAAAAGAATAAATGCAAAAAACTTCCACGCCCCGCACAGTAATTTGTAGTTATAGCAGCGGGTATACTCTGCCTCTCCTTCTTCTACTCCCCTCCTCTTTCTCTCTCTGTCTGTTTCCCCTTGCTCAACATGGGCTTGTCTGTTTTTTTTTTTTTTTTTGGGGGCGCCTCTGCCACCCTGCGGCGCAGCCGTCGCACTTCAAACTTTGTCATGAATTATGATGAACGAGCTTGGGCCCGAACTTCACCGTGCTACGCCCCTGCCCCCCTGCACGCTGTTAAAAGCCCAGTGTCGCACCCTTTTTTATTGAAAAATGAAAAGTTTAATGCATTCGTGCGGGTTTTTGGCTGCAAACGAAGCAGGAAATGCTCTTACAGCTTGAGTTGGCAGTATTTTAATTACAGAATATAATAATATATATAATAGAATATATATTTATATTATAAAATATTACATATTTTATTTTTTCTGAAAGACTTTCACTTAAATATTTTTCCGAATATTGTGTGGAAGCGTAGTTGGAAATGCTTTGACAGCTTGAGTTATTAGTATTTTAACGGCAATAGCATATCAAATATTATAATATATGAATATATTATATTATTATCTATTTTATTTTTTTTCCTGAAAGTATTAAGTATTATTTTGAATACTGTGACAGCTGCAGTCGAGCATCTCCAAGTTGCAAAAGTATATAGCATGGGATTATGACTTTTAAATTATATAAAATATAAATATTTTAGATTATTATAATTATTTTGCATTATTATTATTATTATTATTATTATTATCATTATTATTAATATTATTTATTTCGATGAAGACTTCGATTTTTCTTATGATTTTAATAGGCCAAATATTTCGAGTATCTGTAGCGTAATTCCTATTCGACTATAGAATCTGCACTCTACCCTTTCCATTTCCGCTCTTATCTTAAGCAAAATCTGACAGTGTCTTTTGGCGCTGTTAACTGTGTGTTGTTCCCTGTTCCTCTGTGTTTTTTATTAAGATTAATGATTGCGCCTCAGATTGAATTATTGTGGCGTTGCAGTCGGACAAGCGACTGCACACAGAGCCTCTGACTTTTAATCAGAAGAGCAAGATGGCAGGCAGGCAGGCTGGGGAGAGCTTTGCATTTACATAATGAAAGAACAACAACGGCAGCAGATCAAACTAAGCCCACAAATAACTGTTGCCGGGGGACGATGCCGAATTTCTTTGTTTCATTGTTTCTATTTGGCTTTGAGTGCTGCGAGCATTGTTTGTTTGTTGCAGCAGACCAGAGATTTGTTTTTTGCCTACGGATTAGCTTTACCGTTACTTAACAATTTGCTTTTCCCCTCTTTCTCTTCTTTCTCTTTCTACTTCTTGGCCGCTGCAGATGTCAACATGGTTGCGGAGCCGAAGGCCCATCAAATCGGCAGGAAACGCCAGAATGTCAGCAAAACCGGAAACGATTGGTGAGTGAGAAACCCCTCCCCCCCCCAGAAGAAAGACTGAAAAAACAATTTCAATCACAATTTCATGCTCGACATTTTAATTTAAACAAATGTCGCTCGCTTGGGCCAGTT